>JAWNLY010000178.1:5111250-6327500 GCA_035042045.1 Drosophila melanosoma
ATGTTTTTTTTTTTTAAATTTTTTTTTTATGTAAAAATATGACAATTGTTGTTTTGCTTTTACCGGATAAATATAAGGCAAATGTCAATGGCAGAGTGAGTGAGTTTTGCCCGTGCTGAAGCTGCGTTCTCAAACCAACCCGTTTCTGTTTGAATTGCAACCGAAATGACGCAGTATACACACGTTCACACACACACACACACACCACGCACACTCTATATAAAATTGTCAAATGACATGTGTTGCAATCATATTTACCTCACAATTGAGCGTATGATTAACTATTAATTCGCACATTTTAATTTAATCATTAAAGGTGTTTCACAAAATATTAAGTATACGCCACAGCGGCACGTGTTACATTTAATCGTATCGTATTTTAGCTCTTCTCAATTTATATTCACTATGTGCACGGCGTTCGACTTTCTCGTAACGCGTTCAAATGCCAACTGTTGGTTCGAGCCTTTTTATGGTCGTTGCCGTCTCTCAATTAACACAAAAACTCCAACAAATTGTTATTATTATTATTTTTTTTGTTATTTATATTTTTTGCGCTTTGTTTGCGAGAGCGGCACACATCAGTCGAGCCTGAGTTCGAGTTCGAGTTTGTTTTGAGCTTATTTGTGTTGAATGGCTTAGAGAAATATTTAATACTACACAAAAAACACAAACACACAAAATTAACCAAGAAAATTGCCAGCTCGCGCTTTGAGTAGTTTAATACCCTCTACTCAAACAATGGCTAACATTGGGTATATTAAAATTACTGATCAAAATAATCTGCTTTGAAATTCGAAATGTGTTGAGAAAGAATTATAATAATATTTTAACTATATAAGATAATTTAATTATTATTAGCTAATTTATCAAAATTTATAAATTTAAAAAACTTTTAAATATATTTTTCAATTTTATAACTTGTATATATATATATATATATTTATTTTGGTTTATTAAAAAAAAATATTGTAGAATTTAAATAACTTAATTTAATTATTTTAGGCCAATTTTAAATTTGGTTTTTTTTACTTGTTTATTTCCGAGGAATCGTCTACTCCTCGTTGCGAATTCAAACGAATTCTATTTGATTAGCAAAACTTTGAGTGTAGAAACAATTAAACAAAGATCAAAGCTAATGTTTGCTTAGATTTCTAGATAAAAAGGGGATTTTTCATAACTTTTTACCCAACCTTAACATATTAACATATTAAATATAGGTATTTTTTTTTTACTCCCAGGGCATTTTATGGCCGTGGAGTTGTTACTGAATGTGGTTTCAACACTGTTTAATTTTTGCTGCAAAAATAATAATAGCGTGCCTTGTATTTTCTTTCCGCTGTTTAATTTTAGATCGTTACTGTAAATGGTGACGTCAGAGCCAAAGCCAGAAGTAAAGACAACAACAATTTATGTACATGTAATATTTAACATAAAACAAACCGAGGAGTTCCGGCTTTTTTGCTGACACTTTGAAAAGTTGTTTCACAAAAGTTGAAATTAAAGGGGAGCAATAAATCTCGAGCGTGTTTTTTTCAAATGAAGCATTCTATTTTATTTTTGCACTTTCAATTGTTGCTTCACCCATATATTATTTGAATTTGTTAACTTCGCATAATATTCCCACTCATTGGTTTTATCTAATCAAAACATCTCAAAATTTATAGTACACAAAAACTAATCAAAAGATGACAAATTTAGGATAGAAAAAATTATTGGCCAAATTTCATTTCACAACAGTCGACGTCATATCAAATTCCAATCAAAAACTGAATGGAAATTTTTGTCAACTTATAACAATAACAATATTAATTTCGAAACTCAATATAAACAAAACAAGCCACAAATATGCGTCGAAGCTAAATTTAAATTCACCATTAACTATAATTAAGTCCGGGAAAATTTTGGGTATTTTTTTATTGGGGACAAATGTGAAACGTTAACAAAGCCAAGGTTACACGCAGTAATTAACTTGAAGCGCAATTTAATTAAGCTCTAATTTTGATAGGTGCGAAATTCATCGACACACTTTTATTCTTTAATTTTTTGTTGTTTGTGGAGTATGTAGTTAAACATACACTTTGCGAAATGAAATGCACTTTTTGTACCTTATGCTTGGCTTTCAGTGCCGCGGCAAACATGTTCTACAACGGTTGTGCAGCAACTGGTTGTGCAGTCACCACGAGACAGAGCCGAATGTCGGCAAAAAGCAACCGGCAAAGTAGAACTCAACCCTAGAAACGGCAACAACTATTCGATAAGAGTCAAGCCAGTAGCCAAACCGGCCGGTCAAACGGGTATTGAGCTGGGTATTTAAGTAATTTGATACCACAATCTCCTCTGCACGCCTGGAGAAAGAGTCAACAAAGCGTAGCCACGACAAAAATAAAAAAAAATAAAGATATGTCAGCCGGCGCGACGAAGCCAACTGACGACATTAAGGCTACAATGGGTTAAGACAACTATTTCTATGCATCTATTTATATGCTTGGTTAGGCTACACCTGATACTCTTATGTAGTCAAAGTCGATTACTTATTTATAATAAAAAAATTAATATTACACATATAAATTATGTATTTAAGATTATTAAGTATACAATTTTAGCATCTGTTACGAATTCTGATTTTTGAAGAAAGAATATTTGAATTCCAATTCAAAACTTATCTACGGAATCCGGAAGTTGAAATTTACAGATTGATTTTATGGTAGGCGCATACAGAATGGTACAATATATAAAAGAAAAGTAAGAATGCTGTAGTGGAGCGATCTCGACTACGATATACCCTGAACACAGTTGTAATATATTTGTAACATTTCATATATATAATTTTATTCACAAGCCCTTTATCTTTTAAAGATCAACGTGTTCATACAGACAGACGGACGAACACGGCTATATCGATTCAACTGATCCTGATTAAGAATTTATATACTTTATGGGGTCGAAGGTGCTTCCTTCTGCCTGTTACATACCTTTAAACAAAACCATTATACTCTTTTAACCCATTTTCAGTGGGTTTAGAGTATAAAAATAAGTTAAAATTTTGCAGTCGAGCGTCACTGATAATAATGTTACACCAGTTGATAATTGGTGGGAAAAGAAGCCTTCAAAAACTAATCAACATTCGAATTTTATGTCGAAATTAAGTTGTCAACAGGCGTCAAATGGTTTAAAAAAAATCTTTCATAAATTTTGTGCAAAAGGAAACATCTTAAGCCAACTACGATCAATATCACTGCCCGATTCAATCTTGCTTTGACTGTCTGCAATTTAGATTCTGATTCCGAATTTGAATTTCGATTTTGATTGTTTTTATATATCTTACATCGAAGTATCAAAATTTCGACAATTTAATTCAATTCTAAGATAAAAACTAAATACTTTAATAACATGTTAAGAATAAATAATAAATAAATAAGCTTCTTAAAATCTATGCAAAAAATAGATAGTTGATAAAGTTTCGGGCTAAGTCTTTCTTCATTCTGGCTAAAAATAAGCGTTAAGCGAAACTAAAATGGTATTTTTGTTCTAATCAGTATAACGAACTTTTGAACTTATTTGTGTGCAAGAAGTGCTTGAAACCATTTCTGTGCTACGGATAAAAAAGCGAGGGCAAAACAAATTGTGCTATATTTAAATTAAGTTTCCGCTTTTGGCTTTTACGCTTTGTTCGGCTGGTTTTTCTTATCGCTGTAACGAGTTGATTGGTTGCACAACAAATATGAACTGGCTGGCAAAGATGAAAACAACACGCTGAATATAATTTCATCCTCTATTTACTTATCGAATGTGTTTTTGCTGCTTGAGTGCCTAAGGAGGGCGTGAAATTGAATTTTCTTGTGCTGCGCAGTTTTCCGGCCTAACGACAAAGTTGAAATTGTTTATTCCAGCCAACTACTCGTGCTGTTTCCTGGCTGGGCCAATATTTAATTACCTCAAGCTGGCTGGGTGGTTAATGGGCATTGTTTATGTTTGTTTTGCCATGTTTGTCAAAGGTCAATAAAGTTTTAAAAACACTGCCATATTTGAGCAAGGTGTTGGGGTTAATATTAATAATATGTACCTAAGCGCATTGACCCAAACCCAGGTGGGTAACAATTATAATTAGCTTGTTTGACATTTGACAGGTGAGCAACAGATTAAGTTCATTTAGCTTGACACCCATTCAGTATTTGTAGAACGCAACCACAGGAATTATATTTAACATTCTTTATATGCTATTAGAGACAATTAAAGTGCTAGAAGGGAATGTGATTTTAAAAATTTAAGTGACTTATTATAAATCGTATATTATACATTAGTACAGTGGCTCCTCGCGTAATTGTAAATGTCAAGAATTTAGAAATTTATGAATTTAGAAAGGACATTTCTAAAGTCTTGAATGTAAACATTTGCAAATAAATAAAATAAATTTGCAGCAAAAGAGTGAAAGCAAGCATTCTATTTGCTTTGAAACTGCCGACTTTAATTTCATAACAATAAAATGAAAACAATTAAAGAATTAATAGGGCTAAATATCGCAAATTATAATGATATCTTTAAGTGAAACCAACAATCTTTACGAAAGCCCCACCTTCCACTATAATGAATTGGGTGTGGCAAAAAATGTGTCCCGCAACACGATCAAACAAACATCACTTTTTTGTCGTTTGATTCCGTTTCCCACTTACCGTTTCATGCATTTCGCCGCTTTCGTCGAGCAGCGCCTCCAAGCTCTGATCATCTTTGGTAGGCGAGAGCGGCGGTGTCGGTGAGCGATTTTTCGCCGTGAGCATTGAGCGTGGGAGCAAGTGGCGACCATAGTGGAGATAAAGGTATCGACCCCATTTGCGACCAGCAACGCCGCAGACGGCGACAATTGCAAACAGTGCGACAACAAACCACATGTTTATAAACAATAATAAATTTTGCACATAAACAAAATAAAACAAACAAACGAAACAGGCCCACGAAAAAGTTAAACTTGTTTCGAGTTAAAGCTCACGTTGCTCAATTTTATTGGCCAGCAGTGTGTGTAAAAGCTCTGAAACACTTAGCCACATTGCATGGTTTGCTCTCTTATCTTGTTTACGCTCTCACAGTTTTTGGCGCCCGCTCCCACTCTCTCTCTCTCTCGCTCGCTCGCTCAGCTGCTTTGGTCTTGTGACCCACGAGACTACAATTTTTATTTTTTCGTTCGGTTTTTTCTTATACGTTTTGTTATTTTGTGTGTGCAGTTCTGTGTTGTTGCCTCAGCTTTTATCACGCTCTTTGCCTTTCAATTGTTTTTCCAATATTTTGTTACACGTAAACAGCAAACAGCAAAATGCTAATGTTGTTGACTTAAGTTACCGTAAACTTTTTCAACATTTTAGCTTATGATACACAAAAAAAATATATATTATTATGGTTTACAATCTGTGCGCTAGTCGCTATCGGCATTTGCTGTGTGCGTGTTTGTTAAACAAGTTGCTGACTGACGGACTGAATGAATGACTGCAACATAAAAGAACAGGCGCACACAGTGGCCCAAAAGAAGTTGAACAGAGAGCAAGAGAGATAGAGACTGAGAGCGAGAGCGAGCGCGCGCTCTTAAGCTTAATGATTGCTCTTAGCTAAAGCTTTTATTCAACTTCCGAGCTTATATACTTAGCACTATTATGGCCGGTTATTTATTTTGAAGATGTGGCGGCCCCTATTCAAAACGCCAGCAACATGTTGCCAGCATTTACGTATACGCAATATTTTGATGCTTTTTTAGCGTGTAATTATACTTTAAAAACTACATTGTGCAAATTTTTTATTAAAGGGGTTGCAAATTAGCTGCCACACAATTGGAGCATGAGTTGACGTCAATTTATAATTTTTTTTTTTTACATTTAAGCATTGCTGTTGACCCAAAAAAATAAAGTAACATTTTTGATTTAATTTTTTTCCGTTGTGCCAAGGCTTTTATTTTACAGTTGTTTTTGTTGTTGCATTGCCTTTTGTTTTTGTGGGTTAATTTGATTGTTTTAAATACTGTTTTCGAACAGGTTTGATTTCTGTTTTGTTTATATTGCCTGCCAGTTGTGTGGCTGTTTAAATAAACTGGCCATCTTATCGCACACAACAACGTGACATAAACAATAGCTACAAACATAAACAATGAACAATAACAATAATTATATCTATATTTATTTGTTTTCAACGCTAATCGCAGGTTGCTTGACCTCCCTTATTGACCCCATTATTATCTTTTCTTTTCAATAATGCCGCTTAAATAAATTACAATTATTTTTGGCATATTCTGTCAGCGAGACCAAAAATAAATGTTGATGCAATAATCACGTGTTAAATTATGTTTTCCGGTTATTTGGTCAATTGTCTTAATGTTTGTGCATTCACAGACCGTCAACATCATCGTCATCACAGATCCGCATACTGATCTGAGACATGAAGATCATCCAAACAGGTTTTGACTTGTGTGACTAGGAAAACTAAAGCGATTCACAATTTAACCTCTTCTTCTGTCTGTCTTCACTTTGATACAAATTTTATGTAGTTCATAAATTGCATTTAAAGAAACGATGTTTAACAAATGTAAGTACACAAATAGAAAGTGTAGAAAAATCAACAATTAAATATATGCAAAGTTTAGAACATTATTCGCTGAAAGAATTAAGCAAGTTTTCAAAGAATTGTCACAAAATGCATCAAACTGGCTGTTAAAATCGGAGAGGCTAAGTTTATATGCGAAAACATTATATAAGTCACGAAATATTTAACTTTAACTTAAACTTTATTCTCTTTCGCACTACTCCCACAACACAACAACCTGTTTCTAAGAAATAGGTTTGTTTTGACTCTCATAGAAATCACGTTCCTCGAAAAGATAGCTGAGCAGCGACACACGGTCGACAAACATTCGTGCAACTGCAACTGTTGCACAAGAGTCTTATGTTTTATAAATAGAGTACAGCTTTCAAATGCTGCAAACATCAGTCTATATGCTATAATCAACAGGTGCTGCTTTCACAAAAGCAACAGCAACAATGACAAATATCGTCATGTGCCGCACCTTTCTCATACAGATATATATATATATATATATATATTTATATATATTTAGGGGTATGTCAGTTAAACATTTGAAATCTAAGTCAAATACATGATATAAATATGTAGTATACACCAAACGTTATATATATATAAACAACATGTATTAAATTGCATTCTTTACAAATGGCTGAGTTTATACACTGTAAAAAAATACGAACACAACAACAAACAAACAAGTAGCAATTGGTAGAAGAAAGGCATTTAAATGCCTCCCAGTTTAATGACAGACAAAATGTGCAATTAAAATAAGTTAATTGCAGACCAGTTTCGGGTATCGTCTAATTAAAGGTGAAAGAAATGTCAAACGAGCTGCTTTTATTTTTAATATATATATTTAAATAATTATTCTCCTAAAATAAATGCCGAAAATTCGGTACAAAAACCATTTTGGAGACCAAGTGAAAAGGTTAAAAAAAAAATTAACTAACCAGTAGAACCAGCTGCTCAAGTTCTAAAAAAAACTTTTAGTTTTTTTTTTTTTTTTATGAAATGCGTTAAGTTATGGAGTTATGTGGAGTTATGAGTTGGGCAACTTTTTTTTAATCCCAACACATTCCAAATATCAAACAGAAGCTGCCGAATTACAAACTTTTAATTATTTTAATGTATGCTCTGCCACATAACATATTTCAAAAACTTGGCTTTTAATTTATACAGTGTATTTTTAAGTCGTTACGATTTCTTATAAGTTTGATTTTAAAAGCAAGTTTATTAAAAAAAAAAATGTGAATCTCTCTTGCTGACGCAGAGATCTGATAACGATGATAACATTTGAACATTTAACACTCAGTGAAAAGTGATTGAAACGAAGACAGAAAATGCCAAGAGAAGCTATCAGAAAATAAATATTCACCCTTCGATTCTGAACAAAGAAAAATTTGTTGTAACAAAAAATCAAGTTAGAATGGAGTCAAACCAGCAGATGATAAAATACGATTCTTGTTTCCTATTCGAAATCCATAAAGTTCTTAAGGTTGATCTATAAAATATATCAATCAAAATATCAAATTTGCTATTTATTGCTATCTGAAATCGATGTTGACCAAACAATATCAATATAATTAAATAGCCTTGAACTGGAACTACTTTTACTTTGATTCCCTGTAGCTCTCCTACCCTCTGAGATCGCCCTGGTTCATAGAGATATATAGTTTACATGGCATAATCGAGTCACAATACAAATTCAAAATACCCTTTCAGCAACATTTTTACAAGCCTGTTTACCTAAAGAATTAATTTTTTTTTTTTTTGGATGGTGAATTACGATTAAATGTTATTTAAAATAAGGCAAATATTTGTTTAAAATTTTGGTATTGCTTTGTTTATGCTGTAACTTTTGTTAGCACGCAAATGTAAACTTGTTTAGGGATCGAATTATATAAATAAATACGTATATGTTTATATAGATATCATATTGGAGACCCTGGGCACACAAGTATAACGCTTGAATGGGATACATATTACAGAGCCATAACGTCAATTGAAAGCAATTTCAAATGTGCAGCAATAAGCAGCATTTAATGGGGCAATAAGACGACTTATGGCGAAACAAGCATTCCTCGATCTCTTACAGGGCACTAATTATAGCTTATTGTTTTTGTTTTAAATAACGATTACTTTATTGTTGTTGGTCGACATTTGCATGCGACTGATGTTGGGTTGGGTTGTGCCAGACCTGCCTTATCGATGGCTTTTGCTTGTTTTTTTTTATATAAATTATTTTGTATTATTTACACTATTCAATATGGGCAACACTTGAATTTTGTTTTGTTTTTCGTCTAGTCATTTTTAGCTGTCATTGAATATATAAATATTTCATTGTTTTTGTATGAAACGCGTGTCGCTTACAAAATTCTGCGAATTTAAGTTAATGTTAAAATGATTTTTCGCTAACTTTCACCCACAGAGACAGCGTCTAAAATATATATATAAAAATTTGCAAAAAATAAAGGGTGTGTTTTATACGTAGCGCAAAGTACAACTAAATTATTATGTTTTCAGAATTTTCATGTGTAGTTACCTTTCTTCGAATATATTTGGCTATTTTTGAAAATTTAATTGGCTTGCCCATCAGTTTGGTGGCGTTCATTTTGGTCTCGTTCATTTTTGCCCGAGTTTATCTGAATTTCTGTGTAGTGTTTTTTCACTTTGTCTCTTCTTGTTGTGATTTTTGTTATTTAGTTGCGCAGGCGTTGCTAATTTCGGATACTCTCATTGATTGGCAACAGCATCGAGAGAGCGTTAAATATCACAACAATTTGGCACATTAATATATATATATATATATATATATATAAATATATATAATAAAATGTACAAAAAATTTAAATGGATAAATTTATATAAATGTAGACACATTCACATGTCACCTTCGAGCTGCACTTAATCAGTAGAATAACACATCTCTTGTCAAGTATTTGAAATTCGAATTTGAATTTAAAATTTGTAATGCACACAAAAGAAACAACAAACGGGCAATGAAGATGCCAACGCCGACAAACGATGAGCGGCGACTGTGCGGCTTGAATGGGTTGCGAAAACTAAAACAGAAACAGAAACAGAAACAGCCCACAGCCAACAGCCAACAAGCCCCAACGGTCGTCGAAGCCGCTGTTGTCGTCGTCAAAGCGTCGACGTCGTCAATCTGTCAGCCGGCAGCTACAATAACAACAACAGCAGCAAACGTGGCTCAACAACAGGCGCGATCCGCGCTGATAACTTGTGTCTAGCAGCAGCAGCAACAAAAGCAGCAGCAGCATTAAAGCACCAACAGCTGGTCACACATGCAATATGGAATCATATTTTGGACGCCAGTGTAGCTTGCCTAGCTTAAGCCGCATCCGTTTTCTTTCTGTGCTGCAATGCATATTTCAGCTGCTGCTCTGCATTTTAATTAATATTGATTAAAGGCTTGCAGCGCTAAGAGAGTGGTCAGAATATTTAATGCAGATATAATATATATATATATATATATATATATATATATGCACAAAAATGTCAGTTAATTCGACTAGCTTTTGGCAAGCTTCAACGATTCTTTTTTTATTTGCATACAGAAGATCCACTTTTGTATGTCTTATATTAATTAAAATCAAATCACATTAGTAACTGATAAAGATTCAAATAGATTGTGTTACATTCATACACTCGTTTTCTACTATTATTAACAGCTGATTTAAGTTTCAATTAACTTATTTTAGGCTTTAAACTCAAATGCGGCAACGTTCACTTTGAAGTTAAGAGCACTTTTCTAAGAAATTATTTTAGAAATATTTTTCTAGTTCACTGCTTGAATGGCTTTTAGAACAGATAAGAAAAATATTAAAACGAGTTGCGAAACATTACTTTTTAAACTAATAAAATATTTTTTATTAATATAAATAGCATATTATGAAAATTCCACATTAATCTTAGACTAATAAAATGCGTTATTTTAACATAAACAGCTACTTATGGAATTTTACCTTACCTGACATTTAGTCAGACTAATAAAATGTTTGGAATTTATATTCTGTAGTAAAATTCCATTAAAGCGGTTTTAATGGAATATTAAAAAATTTGCTTGTTTTTTTCTTATCACCAATTACACAAAAATATAAATGTGTTTCCATATATTTCAAGTTTAATTCAATTGCGCAAAATGATTTGTAACCAATTTATATTACTTAGTCAGTTGAAGATTGATTTTTGCAGCAATAAAATTAAATGTGTGACTAAAAGTAGTTTGAATATAGATTATAGTTTGAGCTTCAAGCATAATTTGGCTAAGTTCAAGTAAAGCTGATCTTATTTCATGGCATAAGCTGATCTACAAAAAAGACTGCGATTATTTTTGATTCTTCTCATCATGCTGAAAAACATATAATTTGTGGATTGGACTGCAGACGAAGTGTATGCAAATATATTGATACTTAAAAGTGAAGCTCAATTTTCAACTGGGAATCGCACTCTTCTCAATTGCTGAAAAGGCGCTGTGGCGTCGTCAAATATTCATTGAGACTAATTGATCGAACAAGTACGCGTTATATCAACAAATGTATAAATATAGCCATGTCTATATCTATATATATATATATATATATATGTAAAACACTTGGCAATTTATAGCAAACAAATAAAAACATCAAACTGGTTGCACTTTGCTGAAAGTGTGGGGGGCGTGGCCAATTGCCTAATTGATTAATTGGGAAAAAGTCAAAAGAATCAGCTGCAAACTAAAGCTACTGAATAACCGGATGGGGCAGGGGCATACAACAAAAGGAACAACGAAAGAATCAACAAAAAATAAAACAATAACACAAACAATAACAACAACAACCGGCTAAACGGCAAGCGCAATATATTTAAATAAAACGTAATTAATTAAAGATCGTAATTTGTTGTTTACTTTATATAATACACACCGACAAAAATAACACCCACCTAATATCAAGAGTATATCATTTTTGAGGCGTACATTTCCATACAAAGAATTAGTTTGCCAAAAGTCTCTTCTAGAAGAGTTAACTGAATGTTGTCTTCTTAATTTTTTAATACATATTTAAAAAAAAAAAAACTGAATAAATAAAGACTCATCATCAAAATAGAATTGAGTTGGTAAACAAAAATTTTATTGTAGTGGAATTATTTATAGTCTCCAAAAATATAGGCAGAACAGCAGCTCATTCCATGAATACGAAGTGGAAAAAGGTTTTATATTCATTGCATAATATAACTATCGGACAACGCTAGCTTTAACTATTTTATAACTTTTGTTCTATGTTTGCCATAACAGCGTGAACTTCAATTTGTCACAAATTATTATTATTATTAACGGGCTTCATGACTCCAAAGTTCTTTGCACAGAAGTGGCTTCAGACAATGGTTTTTTTGTTTTAACTTTTGTGGAAATATTTCTTAATAAGATTTGTTGCAATCAACATTTTTCATATTTATATTTTATCCATGACTGTTGTTAGCTAATGCACATAATATGATAATCAATAAAACAGAGCGCAGCTCAGGCAACAAAGATAGCAGTCAACCATGTGCACTTTGTTTTGGACGGTACTGTATTTTGCACATTCCCAGCGCGTTTTATTATGTACATTGCTGCTGGCTTTGTTTGTGTGGCTCATATCTTTTGGCCGTTCTTTATATGCAAATGTGCTTTTGTGTTCAATGAATGAAGGCATTTAGTTAGTTATGTTTAGGCACACGCTCGCTTCTGTCAGAAATGAAATCACAGCGAAAACCAATAACAAAGACAGCAAAAACCAAGCCCCATAACCGGTTCTTGATGGGATCAACAGAAACAAAAGCAAACTTGTATGCTTTTTGCTTCCATGCACTCAACACTTAATGCAAATATAGTCACATATATTATTTTTTAGAGCATACATATTTATTTTAATATTGTACGTTAAATTAAGTGATTTTATTTTTTTAATTGGCATTCAAAGGTGACCCGATAACCTGTTGTAGCATTTATAATCAGACGTTTGCCTCTGTGATAATGAGCAATTTTTTTTACTACTGTTACATATAAAAATAGATATTAAATTCGATTTTAGAATAGACCCTTTAATAGTTTTTCACCGTTTTTTTTACTCAATTTAGAATCAACTATTTTTTTTTTTAATATCTCACAAAAATCGGAAAACAATTTAATAACCATGCGATTCAATTCACGAGCGACTACTGTAGATGGCCTTGCCCCCTGCTGATAGACTCTTATCACTAAAACATTGCATTTTTAAATGCAACCAACCAACCTTTCACTCTGATCAACTAAGTCAAGTAAATGAATATATTTTAACAGTAATAAAAATTATAAATATAAATAAAATGTTAAATATTTGGTAAACAGATTAAAATGTATTATTTAGTCTTGGCAAACTCAAATACAATTAATAAGAGTATTTACACAAGTTGTAAAATTTGATTTAATCACATAAATGTGTAATAGAGAATTAATAAGAGTATTTACACAAGTTCTAAAATTTTAATTAATCACATTAATGTGTAAATAGTTAGAAATCGTTTTTAAGCTAATACTACGACTTAAATTTAGTTTGATAACCTTTGAACCACCCCTTTGGTTTTTTTATTTTTTCCGGTTATGATTTTATAGGTCATCTAGTCTACAATCTCTTTAAAAAAAAACTGCAAGTTGTGATGCTTTCGCTAATGAGGAAACGGTTTGTTTGCAATTCCGCGCAATTTACAAATGTTGTGCGGGGAATGCTGGTCGGCACCGTCATAAAAGAGATAATAAAGGATAGGTTTTGGGGGAAACCTCCATTAATTAACAGTATACTGAGACTTTTCGGTGAAATGAAGCGCATATTAAAAGTCTAAATACATTACTCATACGACGTGCGAATCGTGTTGAATCACATATTTATATAAATAGATAACCCAATATATATTTATATTTAGGGGCACGCTTTTTGGCTTCTTGCGAAATTGTTAAAAAATTAAAAAAAAAAACGTTATTTCTTGAATGAATCAAAGTTTGGTATGCTAGTTTTGAATATTTGGTGATCATGCATAATTAATTCAAAGTCAATCATAACGTTGAAAATTAATTATGCAGCCGATAATTGGCATAATTAATTTTAGTTACCTTTAAGTTATGCAAGTGATACTATATATATATATATATATATTTGTTTATTGTTATGGTAGGTTGGGCAACACATGTGGTTGTTGGCCATGTAACGAGAGAGGAGTTTGTGAGAAACCTCAATTCAATGATTGCAACAATTTGGTTTGTGCAGAAGCACCAAAAGTGCAAACCAAAAAAAAAACAAAAGGCTGAAATTGTAAATTCAATAAATGCAATGTACACAAAAAGAAATAATAAATACTTAACAATTAATTGATCTCAACTGACTTTTGTTCTTTTATACTGCGACTTATTTTAGTCGCATTCCGCCCTCAACTTGCAACCTTTATATGAATTCAATGGGAATGTTTTACACTGCAATAATTGTCGAATGATGAAACTAGAAATGTTGCCAATATGAGTGAAAAGTATGTTGCATATATACGAAAAATGAAAATAATGAATTTTCAATGCTCGCTGTGGGATGAGCCAATGCTAAATGAACTGAACTAATTTGAACAAACAGATGCAAGAAAATTAAGAATAATTTTGTGGTATTTGCAAATTGTTTACAAGTATTTTTGTGTGCCACAGAAACACGCACACATAGACAAGTGCTTTAAAAAAATGTGCCAAGAAATAAAAAAGGAAAAAACATTTATACATTATTCATAAAGTGTAACTGGGATAAACTACGAAAACAAAGAACTAGCGAGCCAAACAAAAAACACAAAATGAAGAACAATCCAAAATTCGATTGTGCTTAAGGAAAAATCAATAAAGTACATAAAAATAAATGCACATAATTTTTTCACACAAACGTGGAGTGTTTTTATCGTTTTTTTTTTTGTTTTTTTTTGTTTTTTTTTTGGGTGTGTAAAGAACAACACAGTTTAGTTTTAGGTGGAAGAATATTGAATTCGTATTAAAAGGTTTTAAATCCTAACCTCGCCGCCCAACATTTCCAAATCATGCGATGCGGCATGCGAAGCCGTTTTTATGATCTTGTAGGTCTTGGCGAACGGCGCCTTTAGAAGCTGTCGTATAAAGATTTTTTCAGTAGTTTTCAGTAGTCAATTTGGTTTATGGTTTTTTTTTTGTTTTTTTTTGTTTTTTTTTTAACGACCATTGGCAGATTTTTATGTATTTGGTTTTTGTTCAACGATAAACAAATGCAATTATTAAAACGTAAAAAAGAGAGAAGTTAAAGTAACACAAGTATGAAAAAGTAAACAAGAGAATATTATATATATATTAAAAATTTTGTATAGCGCAACAATTTTGGAGGCATAACCTAAAATTGTATAGAAAAATGATTTTATTTTGTTTTTTTGGGTTTCAATATTTTGAGAGAGCAACGTTTTTGTTTTAGTGGAAAAAATTTGAGAGAAAAACTCAGCGCATATAAAAGAGCAATTGATTAAAAATTATATTTTTATATACATATATATATATATGAAAGTATATATATATGAAAAGTCGCACAAAGGCGATTTCTGTTGCATCAACAGAATTGTGAATATCATAGAGAATAATTTATAGAGATCTGAACTCACCTCCCAAGACTCGCGGGTGAGATCGCTAATTTCCTCGTCATCCTGGCTGCCACTGTAGCCGCCGGATTTGGTGGTGCCACTCTTTGTCCATTCGGTATCCTCTTGGATTAGCTCAAAGCCGCGCGCCTTTATTTCCTCTTCGTCCAGCTCACCGTACAGGTGCTTCACCCAGGTGTTTATGAAACGATAGAGCTCATCAACGCTACGCAAAAGTAAAAACAAAATATATAATTAATTAGCTGCTATTGTTTGTAGATGACTGCATTTGTTGCTCACCGATTTTTGGGCACACTGAACCAATATTCGGCGCGCAGCTTGTTCTTGCCATAGGACATGACTGTGGTGCCCTGCGGCATTGCCTTGTTAATGGGCTTGCCCATGCGCAGGCGGAAATACAAAGGTGGGTCAGAGCAGGCGCGTGCGGGACGCGGTATAAGCTCTGCAAGCAAAAAAATGTACATACATAAATATACATATATATAAATATATTTCATTATATTTTGATTACTCACTGTCCACGCTAATAAACAATTCGGGCTTGTCATCCATGGAGACCATGGAGCGATAGTCCAGTTTGGGCGCCTGCTGTTTGGCCTCCTTTAGCTTTGTGCTCGACGAGGTGCCCTCCGAGGAGTGCGGCCGTATAAAGGTGCCAATCGAGGAGCGCCTGTGTGTGTAGCAAACCAAGATAATTATTATTAGTAGAACATCAAACACAGCTCAATTCAAAGCTGATGAATAATTCACAAAATGCTGATTGAAACTAAACTTCCGCTTATGATGAGTGTTTTTTTTTTTTTGCGATATTTTTAACAAAAATTGATTGCTGATAAAGAAAATGTGTGTAAACTGAAAGTTGACCATGAGCAACGGCAACAACAGTAACAACAACAACATCAACAATAGCACTACTACAACAACAACAACAACAACAACAACAACATGATCACAGCGCACAACAACACATCATCCAAATCCGTCCTTACCCATAGGTCATGTGACCCTCGGAATGTGTCGAATGTGGAGTTAATGGCGGCACTGGCGACCCGCCAGATTCTTCGGACGGTGTTTTCGAAAATAGATTGCCGCCCAACTCTGAGACCAGAGTGATGGGTGAGCTAAGTAGTTGCATATATATATATTTTTTTTTTTGGTTTTGGGTACCATTTTCACATGACGAGTGTGTAAATTTGTTGTGTGTGTGTGTGTGTGTTTTGGTGTTTAAGTGTTATTGTGTTTATGAGTGTGAAAAGCATAAGTTAAAAAATGTGTGTGTTTTGCAAAAGCAGCCGATCCGCATTAACCGAAGGTAAGCATTTATCATTATTTTTTTTTTTGTCAACGAAATAAAGAAATTTGTATCACCAATTATATTGATTTATATATAACTATATAGAGAAAGCAGTTAATAGAGCTGATTTTTGTTTGGCGCACCTTGAGAATACTTTCGAAAATACACTCTGATTGGAGTCACCCGTATTAGGCGCCGATTCCGTGTCCGATGATTTGTTCAGGCTGCCACCAGGTGCCGGCGGTGCTCCACCCTCGCCGGTGAGGCCCTCCACCCAGGTCAATGGATACGACAGACGCTTCAACATCTGCAAAGGCGAGGCATAATATTAATAAAAATAAATTTAACTAAATTGAAATAATATAAGCATGTAATATAAAGGAACAGTATAGTTGAAAATTATTGTTAACTTATAGTTTTTATAGTCTGTTTTAAATCTTAAATCGCATTTAAAATATACAAAATAATATATATATAAAATAGTATGGGAAAAATAAACAAATAAAAATAATCATTAGATTTAATGCATTCAATTTGAGAAGCAAACTTTTAAAGCGTTTTCAAATATTATATAAAATACAAAAATAATTAAGCAACAAATTATTTTGTGCATAGTAATACAAATAGATTAATTTATACTATTAAACTTTTATATTAACAAGATTAAGATTATTACAACAAATAATTTCTAAATTTTTTTTAAACTGAACCAACTAAAACCACAAAGTATATATATATTCTTGATATGTTGGTCTATAAGATTTTTAAGAGACATTAAATGTCGTCTATAAGTTCTCGATTGGTATAAATTTATAAGATTTAATTTTTAAGATTAATTTTATTGTATATGATAGACAAGTGCGTTCTTTTCGCGAACATCGATACAAATCAATTTTTGATAATTATAAGAAACAAAAATAAATTTTCACATATTATTGATCAACTGTCAAAAGATCCTCAATATCGTTAAAGAATTTTTTGTATTGAGCAAACTAATATTAGTAAAATATATAATTAGGGTATCTGCTAGTCGAGTCTAAATATTATATTCTATAAATGAATTACACTCACCTTATTCTTCTTGTCCACCTGCTTGTCAGCGCCGGATGCAGTTGCCGCTGCTTGGGCTTGTGCCTGCTGGGCAGCCTCGTCATCCACGCTGAAGCTGACACTGGAGGTCTTCTTGCGAGCGCCGCCAGCGTCAAGGCTCTGGCCGAGTATGGTGCCACGCGGCGGCGATTCGCCAAAGTGTGTGGGGATAATGTTCTTCGGTGGCACCCAGTCGGAGCTGAGCACAATGTCGGCGTCACTGTAAACGGCTTTCTTTGGTATTGGTTGTATGGCGGGCACTGGTTCGCGTATATCGATGCCCGAATCGTAGCGCGACTGCTTCGACAGCTGTTCCAGATGCTCCAAGTCGATGCCAGACGGTGGCAGCATACCAGCAACTGTAGGAGCAGCAATTCCAGCTGCAGCTGCAACTGCGCCTGCAATAGGAGCAGGAGCAGCACCAGCACCAGCAACGGTAACTGTTTGGCCGCTAATCGAACTTGCTGCCGATGGGGTTTCCTGGACGCGTGCGCCGCTATCAATCGTTAGGTTGGACTCGTTGTCGGCCTCGTCTTCCGATGATCTTCGGGAATTAGACAAACAATAGCTGAGTATTTTTTTTTTTTTTTTTGGAGTGTTCACAATGCGTGCGTATTTACAGTTACAAATTACAAGTGTGTGCGTTTATGTGTGTGTGTGTGTGTGTATGTGTGTGTGTGTGTATGTGTGTGTGTGTGTATGTGTGTGTGTGTGTATGTGTGTGTGTGTGTATGTGTGTGTATGTGTGTGTGTGTGTGTATGTGTGTGTGTGTGTATGTGTGTGTGTGTGTATGTGTGTGTGTGCGTGTGTGTGTGTAAAGCGTGATATAACATATATGGCATATATATGATTTGATTTGTTTTTTGACGTTGCAGTTTGAGATATGAAAGTAAAAACACAAAGAATATGGTTGAACATAAAATTAATAACAATAAATAATCACAATATACAAAAATAAAAATCAAATATAAATAAGAACAGCTCTCTTCGGTAAACCGAAGCAGATAAAATATTTTTTTAGGATACAAACAAACTCAGATGTAAAATAATATTTAAATTTAAGTTGATTACTCAGCTTTTAAGTAAACGAATGACTTAAAATGTATTTTTATATGCCCAACTTGCGATGGGGGAGTATCAGTAAAAATAATATGAGAAGTAAAAACTTTTCCATAGAAGCGTTTGCCCAAATGGGGATGGAATACATATTAGATATTAACATATATATATATACATATTATGAAATGAACCGATCTGGCTAACAGCTCTCTCGACATAAAGCCAGACAAACATATTTACAAATATGGGCGTATGAATTTAGAACACATTTGATGACTTAAGTCGAACTCGCTTTGCCAAAGCAAACACAGCTGCTTAAATACTAACCGATCTTTGCTCGGAATTGCCCAGTGATGATCCAATAAACTTTTGCGTCGCTCCTCCAGCGTGCTACGTGTGTTTGTTAGGCCCAACAATTTCTTATCGTCGTCCTCATCATGAGCGTCAGTCTTAGCGCTATCTTTGGCATCCGTTGATGTATCCTTAAAGACAAACACATTGATATCAGTTGAGTAAATACAATTTGAATCTTTCTACTCACCTCGACACGTTCACGCTCAAAGGCCTTGGGGAAGGCATCGCCCTCGCGACCAGTGCTGGAACAAAGAGACTCTTGATCATCGGTGATCTCCAATGAACCAACTTCGGCTGCAATTATATAAAATGATTAGGCACATTTTCAACATTTATATAGTTTGGTTTTAAGTAATTTTTTTTTTTTTAAATTTATTTATTTAAATATAAAAATAGCTTACTCTCCAAGAGTGGCTTGTTGGCCTCCAGATCGACCTGCTGCTCGGACAGCTCCTTGGATTCCTCTTCAACTAATACTGGTTTCGGATAGTATATCTCTGGCTTCTCGGCATCAGCGTTCGAGGCCGATGCGACACTCGGGCCTGCGCCGCCAGCGACCCGCATATGCGCAATGTCATGAAATATTGCGGCATTGACAACCAGATCCATGGGCGCAATGACACCATAGCTTTCGGGACCATGCTCAATGACCAGCGGATCGCTCACGTTCGGATCGAACATGACCGCATTGCGTGTGACCAGGAGGACGCCACTAACGACACCCTGACCATCGGTAATGTGCCGTACATTGATCTTGAGAAAACGTTGTGTTATCACCGGATCATCGCTCTTATCCGCCTGCTCTTCGGCCTGCTGATTGCTGTTGTCCACAACGCGCTCAATGTGTCCCGGCTTGGGTGAGCCCGGACGCAAACCCTCCAAAATATCTGCAAGACACACGATTTGACACTTTACTGAATACTATATATAAATAAAATAAATATATCTTTTTCTTTTTTAGGCCATTTGCACGCGCAGTGATTTTTATCTGACTGATAAGATTGCGTTGTGTGTGATTTGAGCCACCACAATGATTTATGTGATATTTAATTTAAAATGTAAATCTCAATAAATATAAATGCGCGCCATGTGACTGACAGCACTTCCTCTAAATGCGCTGTAAGTTTCGCAAGGGCATTTAGCACTTTTAATAAATCCAAATAAAAAAAAACAAAAACAATAATAAATCGAAAACAACGGCAGAATGTGTAAAAAATTAACCTCCGTTACGCCAAAAGACAGCCGTATGCATGCTGAAACTGAGGCTGACGTGGTTCTGTGCACTTAAGAACACTTGCACTTGCAAATTTGCGGTTTGCGTTGCAAACAAAAATGACTAAATAACCAATTCGTTTTTAACACAACACCAAAAAAAAACAAACACAACCAGCGCAACTGTCAAGAATTCTCTGTCATGCGAAGCGAGGGCTGCACAACTGCATCAGATGTTTTGTAAAACAGGGCTGTTGTGTACAAGTTCAAGTGTTGGCTAGCGCAGCTTTTCACAGCGTTGCTAAAAACCATTGTGAGCGCACAATTTGAATGGTGTTGGTGTGTTTTAATGTTGTGTGCGTAAAAACAGCTTAAAATTATACTGCAAAATAGTTAGCTTCAATATCATCGCACCAATTGCACCATTTCCAGCCGGGCGTCGCTTACCTTTCTCCTGCTTGCTCTCATCGTTAGACAACTTGCGCTCAATGGGACTGGACTTGCCGGAGATACTGCCGCCGATCCCCTCAATCGTCCCAGACGAACTGGTGGACGCATCATCTTTGGCACTCTTATCGGGCACCAGCAGCTGCTGGCCCGGATATATGAACGAGCTATTCAAGCGATTCAAATGTGTTAGCTCCGATGGTGTCGTATCGAAACGGGCCGCCACTGAGGTCAGTGTGTCGCGATTTCCCACAGTGTAGGAAATGGTGGGTATGGTGGGCAATGAAGACTTTTGCTCTGTGGATAAGAAAACGTTAATGCCTGTTAATTAACATATTTTGACTGTTATGTTTATGTTATGTTGTGTATTTAGGTCATGGATGTATGCCTTATCTTGTGCAGTTTACAGTTGCAGTTGGTACAATACAAATTGTACAAATGTATGTTAAGCTGCTCTGTTAAATCTTTGTATGTTTTCGCGCAGCTTCAAATAATTATTCATTTTGTTAATTGTATCCTAATCTGGATCAATATGGTTAGTTTTTTCTTTTACAAGCACAAAAGTAATTTGTGACGCACTCAAAATGCATCCAAGATAATTACGAACCGGGTGCAAGGAAGAGCAATAATAGAGCATAACAGCTACTTAAAATGCTTTTGTCTCTTCTTTTCTAGGTGACGAATGTTTTGTTATTTATTACAGGATGTTGTCCAGTCGATCATTTAAAACTTGACTTACTTTTGACTAGCGGCGGAATTTCACTCTGTTCAAAAATCTCAAATTGGTCCTCATGGGGTCGAAGGTGTGAATATATTACGCCCGTTTTAATCGCTTCTTGTGCGATCTGCGCGAATTGACGACACAAGTAAATCACAACAAATTCATTGGCGGCCGTTGTTGTGCTAGGCTTTACGTAGATTTCAATAATTTCTAGCATTTTGAAATTGTTTCAGTGGCAATTGTGGAGCTTTAAAGTCAACGCAATAAAATAAAATCTTGAACTACGGACGTCAAATTCTAGTCCCACATTAACACTTTGTACTCGCTTTGCGAACTGAGTAGAAAAGAAAACACAATTTTTCACTTTCGCGTCCTTTTCTTCTATTCTTTAGCTTCGCTTTCGGCTTTTAGCTCGAATTACAACAACAACGTAAACATCTTCGCTGACAGACAGCAGAGAGAGAGAGAGATAGAGGAGACGCTTCAGTTGAGACAAATTTTGTTTTGCTTAGTTGCCGTTTTCGGCGCATTGAATATAAACAAACGGGCAAAATATGGAATGCAAAAGATATTCACATTGTATTTACCAGAGTTTGCGAGTGTGTTAACATTTGATAACAGCTTTTTCTTTTTTTTTCATTATTTTGTTTTTTTTTTTCATCAATACTTTGTGGCTTTATGTTTGATGATTCAGTACCGTTTGTCACATACCGTTAATACTCTTGTCACATTTGGCTTAAGGTTGATTGATTTTTTTCGATGCTTATGATATGTCAAACACCAATACGATAACCATCAACCCTTTTTTTGTTAATCCGATTTTTCTTTGCTCTTAACAGCTACAAAAAAAAATTAGTTTGTATTTGTCGAGGTAATAAAATGCTACAAGAACCGTTATCCCGCCATCACACTTATTACTTCTGATTCAACGTAATAACCGAACAGCTGATTCAATTGCTGTTAAAAAAGTAACATATGAACTAAACCGTTTAAGCTTAAAGGTTGCCTTGTAAAATACACTAGAACTGAGCAAAATATTTGTATATAATATTGATACTACTGCTTTTACATGCAGCCAAAACACTTATATCATTTCATAATCTCAAAAATAGTGATAACAGTTGTGCGCGCTGTTATCAGACATTAGCATTTTACACTGCGCAGCCAACTTAGCGTCACTTAAGCTTAGCGAGCAATTCCAATAGATGGCGTTGATGTCGCGCGCGTTATTTAAAATTTGAAATGTTACAAATACTCACTTGACAGTTTGTCGACGCTCTCAAAACGCTGCTCAACTTTCGAGCGCAACGAATCCAAATCGAAAGGTGCCGCAAGGCCATGATCAACGCTGCGCGACTTGCTCCTGTTAAATAAAAAGAAAACACAAAAACAAATTCGTGGCAAAGCACAAAAATATTGCTTAGTTAATTGCGATTGTAAAGCGATAGCAACTTGAGTTGCTGCGATCTTTATCTTTTACAAATTTTCCAGCCTAAATTGTAGCCATAACTAGTCAATAACAATTCATTTATTTATGTGTTTGTTATTTGTCTTGTGTAATGCTATATATATTTTATTTATTGTATTTCTTTGTTTGTTGTTTATCTCAGGCAATCGACAAACGTTTAGTGACCAAAAATGGTCAACGACGTAATTTCAGATTTTTTTTTTCATGTTTTAGCCAACTTAACCTCTAAATGCCTTCTATATGTGCGGAGTCGGAGCAAGTCACGAGATTTTCTTGTCTGTCGTTTTGGTTGTTGTTTTTCATTTTGTCTGTCCTCAAAATTTAGTCGGGGATTTTATAGAATTTAAATCGTTTTGCTATTGGTGCAACTGCAACTAATAAATGCAATTTAGGCATATTTGATTTATGTTTAATGCTCTTTGCCACAATTAATGTAAATTTAAGCAATTTGTAAATAAAGCTAATATTATGAAACTTTTTTTTAAATATAAATTAATTAAGTTTTATAAAGAAATTAGCGAAACAAAGTGCTTATATTAAGAAATTGACGACTATGCAAAAATCTTTTGAAAAATTTATATTATCAATACTCTATCAGTATTCAACCTGATTATTCTTACATGTTGTATTTTTATTTTCTAATAAAAATATTTGAAAACAAAATACAAATCTTTACTTGTCGGATTTTGTATTTGAATGTAGGTTGGAGAAGCAATATAATATTTAGTTCTACAGGAATTCTAAGAAAGCAGGCGACGTTTTGTACTAAAAGTTTTGTACAATTCGAGACGTTCACAATAATATTTATTGTTGAACGAACAGTTTGCCGTTGCTTCAACACAATGGATGAAATTACACGCGAACCGTGCCCCTTTCGCATTGTGGAGGACTGCGGTGGGGCGTTCACCATGGGCGCTGTGGGTGGCGGCATCTTTCAGGCGATCAAGGGATTCCGCAATGCACCGGACGGCCTTCAGCGTCGCCTCACTGGTGGCCTTGCAGCGTTGCGTGCTCGTTCAGGCATGGTTGGTGGCAACTTTGCTATTTGGGGTGGCACATTTAGTGCCATCGATTGCACCCTGGTCTACTGTCGTGGCAAGGAGGATCCTTGGAATTCAATTGTTAGCGGTGCAGCAACTGGCGGCATTCTAGCTGCACGTACCGGTAAGCTTATCAATAGATACACAAATTTGTGGCGCAACTGTTGACAACTCATTCGATTTTAAAGTAAAAATAGAGTCGGTCAATCAAAATATTTATGGAGTTATTTATTGCATGAACTTTAACAAATCATTGCTGAATTCAAGTTCAAAGCTATAAAAGTAGTATTTATTTGCGAGATTTTGCTAATCACGCAGAATAAATTGATGCAATAAATACAAAAATTTGCATTTGACAATGTTTTAAGAGAATTTGATATTCTCTTTTGAAAATATAAAATCAGATGTAAAAATCGCTTTAGTTACTCATAAAGTTTGTTGATTTCAAGTTCAAAGCTATAAATAATTTGTATGTGCAACATGTCGATTTTAACTCAGATCTGATCGTTTCAGCGAGTTAATGTATCATGTATAAATTTGAATTTTAATTATATTTAGAAAACAGTTCTTTGTGTGGGAGGTAGCGATTTAACAACAATTTAAATTAGTTGTCAACAGTTGTGCATAGTTTTAAACTGAATGAATGTTTTTGAACAAATTTGTGTTGTGATTTCAGGTGTAGCCGCCATGCTGAGCAGCGCTTTAGTTGGAGGCGTTCTGCTCGCTTTGATCGAGGGCGCCGGCATTGCCATATCGTATTATACGGCCCATAACTATCGCCCGATATCCGTGCTGGAACGCATGAAGCATTATAATGAGCATCAAATGCAACAGATGCAGCAACAGCAGCAGCAGCAGCCGATTGCCAATTTATATGTGGAGCCAAATGAGGCGAGCCTTTGAGATATTTTTTCCAAATACTATTCACTAATACAAAAACGGAGAAATGAAGAAAAATCATATATATTCGCTGCATATTACGTTGGGATTCTAATATTTTAAAATTTATCAAAGCTTGAAAGTAGTAAAATGATTCAATTATGAAATCAAGTTCATAAGCGTAAAATGTTTATTTTTTAATGAATTAAATTTGAATCAGACTCAAGCTGAACTTCTAAAACGAGGAATTTTTAAAAGTTTTTCTGTCTTTCTATTTTCTTGTAGACCGATTCGTTGCCGGCTTAGAGTCTCAACAGCTGCGTAATCGGTAGAATCAATCAAACTCACAACGCATACAAAATACTCAACAAAAAAAAAATAAAATAAAATAAATAAATAATCGTATACATGAAAATGCCTCCAAATTGTATTGAAACACAATTGTTCTGGCACTCGATTCACTCAATTTCATTAAAATTCATTTGCCGTGCATTTGAAGCGTTTGTTTCTCTGCCTTTTCCTTTTAATATTATTATTTATTTATTTTTTTTTTTTTGACTATTCTTAGCATGCTGATGTCGCTGGATTTTTGATGGCGACGTTGATATTCAATTGATATAAAATAATATTATAATATATAGACGCGTGTGCTTCCTAGCCCCATGTTTGTAAGTCCGCCTTAAAAGGTTCAATGTGCGTTTCGGCATTTGGCGAACATTTCAAAAACTACCGCCTTGATTTATGACAACGTGCCAAGCAATTAGTTTCCTAAATTAATATATTTCAGCATAAATTAAAAAAAAAAAAAACAGGCAACAGGCTTAATCAGAAAAATAGTCGCATCGATCATATTTCCAATGATTACTTTGCTATAGTTTGATAAACTATATTTTCTATCAATATAAATATAGATAAATTGAAGTTTCATAAGTAATGCATCTATTTATATTTCCACTTGTCTGGTTTGTGGCAGCTCTTTACAAATTTTCTTGTGTCATTTTGATTGAAAAAAAATGTAATTTCCGTTTGTTGGCAACAAGACAAGCTGTACTCGATTTTATTTTTGGATGTATAAAATTGAATAACTGACTGATTGACAGCTTGAAAGATGTCAAAATGCTCAGCATACAACACAATTTCTGAGTTTAAGTTTAATAAAAATAACTACAGTACTGACTGGAATTAAAGTCCAATTAAGAAGTAAAAGAAAATTGTGGAAATGTTTTATCTAATTTACTATTTTGTCAGATAAATCTATAAATATATAATATTTACAGAAAATATAAATATTTTTATAGTGTATCAAATATTTGTCTGCTTCAGTTAACTAAGCCAAATAATTTACTAACAATAGCTTTAATATCTTTATGTTAGACATAATAACTGATATATCTTAACATTTTTTGGCCATAAAAAACCAAATAAAATAATTGAAAAATGCCGAAGAAACAGTTTTCTACTAATTGTTTTTTTTTTATCTAACTGAGATTCTATATAATATTAGATGACATTTTTGGAAAATTTATAAAAAAAAACTGGTTGCCAAAAACCATATAAAATAATTGAAAACTGCATAAAAATCAATTTTGTACAAATTGTATTTATATCTAACTGAATTCGCAAGTGATATAAATTGACATGATTTTTTAATACTTTTTTTTTTGTCAATTGTTTAGCGTATATGTTATATTATATATATATAAGTCTTTTGCTCTTTGTGATATTTATGGGCTCAATTGTTTAAGAAATAAAGCAAATGAATTTTATTTGCGCGTCTTTTTGCGACATCGATTCCAATTAGCCACACCAACTGCGATAACCCTAATTGAATATCAATGATAAAAAACAATATGCAGAAAAAATATATATATATATATATTATAAACATTATTTATTCAATTCTATCTGCGTTCTTTTCTTCCAGTTCAGACAAATAGTAAATAATTATTTAGCGCACATATTTGTCGCTCTTTGTATTTATTCTATTTACGGCCTGTCACCAAGCCAATTTTGGCTTTGTATTTATTTTGTTTGTATTTTTTGTTGTATGTTTTTTTAATTAAGTCTGCGCAGCTATTAAAAACTGTCTCATATCATATCATACCAATAAGCTCCGATAGGTCCATTTAATTTAAGTGAATGCCAGAGCAGTTTGTGCCATTTGTGAAACTATTTTAACCAGAATGGAAAACACAGTTGTGTTTAATTTGTTAGTTGCGATGAAAAAAATTATATTAATAATAACAAGTCTGTGCCTATTGTATTTATTAAGCTCACCACCAAGGAATTTCATTTATACAGTTGTTTTAATTCCAACCTCAAATGTGATCACATGCACAAAAATATTGTCTTAACTCAAGTATTGTAAACATAAATAATATGGCCCATGCGTACATGTGCAGGCATTGGTATTTGTTTGGGCCCCTTTTCAGTTTTTGCGTTAGGTATTTATTTTGCAAACATGACTTTGGCTAAATATAAATGGCTAAGCTGAAAAGTTGTTGAGTACTCACAAGTATTGTATTAAAAGTACAGTTTCGCTAGCAATAAAAAATTAATAATGAAATTAGCTAAGAATTTATTTGGACTTGTTTTTAAACTTGTGTTTCTAAGAAAATTCAAGCAAAGTATACAATTAAATTTGTATAATATTATAGATTTTACTTTAAGTTTGCAGATATTCTTTAAATATATCAGATAATTTTTTTGAATTGTTATATTTGCTAAACTCAGCTTAAGGGCTGAAACTATATATATATCCAACTGATTGCTAAGATTAGTATATAGTTCAGAGATAACCCGAATCTCTTTCATATTATTATGATTGGGGTATTTGCACTGCAACCTTTTAATATATATTCTGCGCCCTTCTGAGCCTATTGTTCCTCCATCAAGCCCAGCTAGAAACTTCGCTGGGTCGAGAAATTTGATGTCTTTGAATCTGTCAACAAGCGTAAAGCAGCTGGCTTCAAATTAAAATAACAACGTTATAAAAAGCTAAAAAATCTTTGGTCAAAAATAGTCAAAGTCAAAAGTGCACAAAATTTGTGACAACCAAATACGTACCGAAAAAAAAAGAAAAAGAAAACATTTATGTATGTGGTAGCCATATCTTATCAGTTGCATTGTTTACCTTTGATATTTTGGCCCTGGACGATGAACAGACAGACAAACAGACAGACAGCAGGCAACATGGGTCTTAAGCCATTTGGCTTTGGTAATGACAAGTGCCACCAACTAAGAACTCAAATGAAAGAGCTTTGTTTGCTGGATGCAGTTGTTGTTTTCGTTGTTGTCTTTGTTGCCTGACTGACTCAGCCAGCAATGACAGTTGACAAATGTCAACAACGACTGACAGTCGCAATTCCGACGCACAAATATAGCTATATATATATATATATATATATAAATTCCAGTTGCTTTAGCTATATTTATAAACTACCTGCTTTCATACATGGGGCACACATGTGTGTCGCGTTGCACTTGATAATTAATGTAGCAAGTATCACAGAACATAAGTGCTTAACGCTTGTGAAATTGATAAAGCTGCATTTCTGTAGTACTTTCATATATTATTTCGACATTGACTTTAAGAGGTTCAACTTCATTTAATCGCAATATTGTTTATTTTGTGTTCTGAATTTGAGAGACTCCATAAATAATTGAAAAAAAAAAACAGAAAAATATAATGTTTGCCTAGATTATATTCTGGTTCGGTAATTTAAAATGTTTTCTATTTTTAAGAAAGGCTATCGTAAATTAAGAATTGTAAATAAATGTTGCTGTTTCCATAGAGTTATATAAATAAGTAAAATTTTATTATTTATTATCCTCTATCCGAAAAAAGCATTTTTCATTTACATTGAAATTGTCTTTTGTTTTTATTTGAAAGAATTTCTTAGGAAATCTATTTATCTGTCTACTTTTAGTCATTTGTTTTCATTCTTGTTTTTGTTTGCACACAAAATATGTAAATAAATGAAATATATATTTATTTATTATGCAAAGAGAGAAACGCAGCAAAGTTCCACAGAGTTTTGATTGATATGACGCACTTAGAGGCAGTCGTAAAACATATGTCCATATATGTGTCACTGAGGGTACTAGCTTCCCCATTATAAAAATATAATTTGCTTTTTAATCTAATCTTTGCTAATCTACTGTATTTTGTTTTTTTTTTTGTTCTTTTTGTGTTTGCCTTATCCCAAAATGTATCTGGTTGTTGCTGAAATTATATATATTTTTTTCCTACTTTATTTATCTGGCTTCTTTTAATCATTTTAATCAGACGTTTATTTAGTGCTTATTATTGTTAACAGTTTTGTGGCTCTCATAAATTATCAATTTCGGTAATATGCGGACAGCTCCCATTAAGATTATCGCAAAATCTATAAATAATCATAAAACTCAGCGAGTTTCTATTTTATTTATTTAACGCGAATTTAATTCGATTAATGCATCTATATATAAATTTTATTCACTTGAAAATTTGAAAGCTTAGTTATGGATACAATTTGGCTGGAAAAAAGATGTAATTATATTAAATAAATGTATATAGGTATGTTTATAAATATTTATATGTCAAATTGTAATGCAAATTCATGTGATTTTTCATGCTTAAGCTAGTTATATACAACATGCAAATAAACATACAAGATTCGACATGCGACATTCTACAATACATATTTCTCTATATATATATAAATAACACATTTCTAGATAAAGCATGTAAAATTTACTTGATTAGCAGTTTTAGATTGTTTTCGTTGTTTTTTTTTTTGGGAATTGGAATTTACGGGATTTGGTTAGTAAGTTGGATTTGCACTTACCTGCGAATGGGGATCGCCAAATTGTCAACGCTGCGTGACAAACTGGAAACATCTTGACTAGCCCTACGTGACCTAGCACGTTTCAAATTATTGTTAAGGAGCAAACGAAATTGTGCCAAAAAATAAATGGAAAAAAAAAATTAGAAATAAAAAAAAACATCAAAACAACAAAAATGAATACAACAACGAAAAGATATAGCAACAATTGCTGCAAATTTATATAGTTTAACAAACGCCAATCTCAATATGCAAACGCATATAACTCCCCAAATTATTCTCATCCAACTGAGGATTATCATATCTGAGAGATAATCATATCTGATAAATTAGAGCACGATATATTGGAGCACGCGCTTTGCTTTAACTTTTATTACCACAAGATTGTCACGTTCAAAAGTGCCTTTTTATCATTTAATGGTTTCTCACTGGACGTGAGCATATTTTTTTGAGTTCAACTTATTTTCAACTATATTTGTATGTAATTTATTCTAATAATTTCTGTTTGTACTAAAATTAAATATTTAAAAATATATATACATAATAAGAATGATTTTTGTTAAGCTGTATTTAAGCTACCAAATTTAAAAATATTTCAAATAATAATTTTTTGAGTAAACTTTTAAGTGATCCCAATTTTTTTTTTGTGTGTATAAAAAAATCTATTAATTAAATATTATTTTACTTACTAATGCTACTTATGATTTTATTAATATATGGAATATAAGTATTTTTTATTAAATTCTAGCTAAGACTACTTTCCACTTAGTTACCTTAATATACTTAAGCGATATTATGCAAAAGAAATATGAGTTTTTTTTAGTAAAGGCTATTTAAAACATTGCCAATTTAAACCTTATGATTTGACCAGAGATTTGCCCACAATTTAGTGACCAGGTGTTCGCGGCCCAACCAAGGCCGTCTTATCTTTATAACGACTAATAGTCGGTGCGCATTATAATATTAAATTTGAGATAGTCAAACATAACTCCGATATGTCATAAAATAAATACGAATTTTCTTGGAATCAAAACTTATTAGCGTGTAAAGCAGATAAAGAATTAATTTTATTAATTGACGACACAGTTCTCCGAACAAGCAAATAAATAAATACAGACAATAAATCAATAAATATTCAATGCTCGAGATAGTTTTTTTTTTTGTTTGTGATATGTGAAATCATAAATTTAAATTTACAATTGATTAACACATTGTACAATAAATTAGCTAACCCACTTAAGGTAAAATATATACCCTTGGAGTGGAAATTTGGGGGTCTTTCTTTTTAATTGGTTAAAAATTAGAACATCGATAAGTAAAATCAACAAAAGTTTCTATTATTTGTTTTTCTTGGACAAGAGGGGGAAGAGAGCGGCATGGAGTATGTGTGTGTGTGAGAGAGAGAAAGAGAAAGTCATACAATTGACCTTTTGTGCTCAGATCGTTAAGCAAAATAGTGAATGGGGCAGCACTATAGAACGGCGGGGTGGAGTTAGAAGGGGGTTTTTAGTATCCGTTAGCTCTGTGCTGCGTACGTGCCTTGAGACATGCGTGGAAAAACTGCGTCTCAGCAGCAAACTTTGCTTTGTTTAATAACTTTTTATAAAATCTATGCATGCCGGATGCTTGTTGGGATTTGTCTATCTGTAGAACAGGTTTGAGTCTTTAACTTTAGCTGAGTCAGCTGTGATTTATATTGAAATCCCCCCCCATCTTACGCAACAGATCAAAGACCCCTAAGTCAATTACAACTTGCAGAAATCGAAGCTTAGATGGGTTAAGAGACCTTCAATCTTTTAATTACATATTTAGCTTACACACCGATTCTTAAACGCTTTTTATGCCTCTTATAAGAAAACCATTTAACTCAATTATTATATTATTCACTTAATCTTATTATGGCTTTAAGGAAATTAGTTTAGTTTAGTTATTTTATAATAATTTAGATTTTACGCTACGTCATTTATTAAATGTATTTTTTACAAGCGCGACACTTGTAAGAAAAACATTTCGTCTGTGAAAATGTATAAAAATGTTACTTACGAAAAAAATAAAATAAAATGTTCAGCCTTAAATTCGAACAATTATTGCATTTTCATTTAAATATTGCCTTACCACCAGAACTGTTGAGCTGTTATAATAACGTTATGCATGTTTACAAGTCAATTATAACTAAATAATTGCAAATTATATTTGAATTCGGAGACACATTTCACGCACAAACTAAAGTCAACAACAAAAAAAAAAAAACACATACAAATAAAATAAATAAATTGCATTTTAATCGATTAACAATGCTGTGAACATTTCATTAGCAAAACCAAAAAAAAAAGAAAAGAAAATATAAATAATTATAAATAAATAAAGAAAGGAAATTGATGCGTGTTTGGCACAGGCAAACCTGACAAAAGGCCATTGATAATGTGGAAACACACAAAGGGAAAGAAAAGATATAAATATTATAATAAATAAAATTGGCCATCAATCATACGCACTGTCAGCCAGCTAAGCAGCCAACAGTGGCAGATGACGACAGATGAGCTGTGGCAAAATGGAAAAAAAAAAACAAGGAAAAGAAAAATGATATAAACCTAAATATATAAAATGGTTGTTGTTGTTGTTGGGTAGGGCAAAATTTGGCTGGCAACATTGTGTTGACTTTGAGTGACTCAATTGCGGTGTCAGTGGGTAATTCTAGTTGCTGGCAATATTGATTACGAAATTAATTAGGTTGTCGCATGTGCACGAAACGAGCGAAAAACAACAATTAATAAACGGCAGCAGAAGCAGCAGAAGCAGCAGCCTCAAAACAGTCACGGAAGCCGCAGCAGCAGCAGCAGCAGCCTCTTATCAATGTTCAGCTGCAACAACTGCGCTGCTCAAACTGAAGCTGAGCACGTGCTACATGCAGCATTGATAACAGCAGCCAGCTGAAGCAGCAGCAATCAGCAAGTAAACAAAACAAAAAAGCAGCATTTGAGAAAGCTCTGCGTATTTTTTGTTGCTTTTTTTTTTTTGTTCTTGACTGAATCCAGTTTTGTAATTTCACGTTTCATTTGCTCTCAGGTCGTTTTTGTTTTGTTTTTTTTTTTATAATTAGAACTTTTTGTTAATGCCGCATTGTTATCTTCACAAAGAATTTTGTTTTGTTGTTGCCGCAATCTTTGGTTTGTGTTTTTTTTTTTTTTTTAGCCTGATTACTAAGCAGCAAGTTGAGGAGGTTAATTGTATAGGTGCGCCTTGGGAACATTGAAAGTTTGGTTTTAAATTGGGTGACTAATTAAATTAGTATCAACTGTCAATTGACAAAAATAACAATATACATTTGTCACTTTCTATATACTAAACATAAGCATATTGAAGTTAGCGACTTCAAAATTTGAATATACGTAATTTAATGATTTACAAAAATTCCTTTCTTTTGCAATGAATAATATAAATATATATAATATATATAATTAATGAAACACCAATTTTTTTTTAAGCAGTTTTAGCATGTATTGAGTTTGTGGTTTGTGAGTTTCTATATTTAAATGTATTCATATATTGAACAGCTCGGCTGACGAGTAAAATTTTCATTTGTTTTAACTCGCAACATTTATAAAGTGCCAGTATTATTCATGTACAGAATATAATTTAAAATTTTTGCAAAATGTTTTCCCATCATAGATACAATAAAAATCATGTGGCTCTATGTACAATCTATTCCCCAAATGTATTATTTGCTCAATGTTGCATGCAATTTATCCATTAGGCAATCTAGCAAAGTTTTTCACGTTTTTGAGACAAGGTCAGACATTTTCTTTTCATGCCTTATGTTTTTAAATTTTTATCATAAATCAACTTGCACTTGAAAGTAATCTCCTAGCAACAAATAAAAACAACAACATAAATTTAGGTTAAGGCTAAAGTTTCAGCTTTGCGGCAATTTTGTTTTCTTTAACTGTTTTCGTCGGTTTTTTTTATTTATTTATTTTTTTTTTTTTTTGGCTGTGTGTGTGTATGCAAAGAAAGCAAATACGCTACCGTTATCTTTTTAGTTATTTATTTATTTATTTTATTTTTTATTTATTTTGCAATGGGAAGCTACTAAGGCAATTGCAAATGTTTTTAAATGGAAATTGCTTAACAATAAACGAAAAAGGTAAAACCAAGAAAAAAATATAAATTGCAAGTAAACCGTGTTCAAAACCGTGTTTTTATTAGGAATAAATTGCATTTGGTTTTTAAATGAGTTTTATAGTCATTTTTTTGGGGGTTTTGGTCGTAAATTTTCATTTGCCCATTTGAATTTTTAATAAACTTGTATCTTTATCTGGAAATGAAAACATCAACAAACCAGTTTTAAAAAGAAAAGAAAAAATGTACAACAAATGTGGTCCTAATTGAAATTTACATAAAATCTAGTTTGTCTTTTTGTGTAAGCATTTAGCAGGTGGACCATAATTATTTTTTGGGTTGGGTGTGAAAATTGTCAACTTGGCTGATTAGCGCCTCATTTGCCTGATGAACAAAATTGAACCGTTGCCAGTCGCTATTTAAGACAATATTTTCCCGATACACAGACGAGCCTCTCGCATAAATTGCCGGTTATGTATGTCGAATGAAATATCAAATAGATTTGCAATTTACAAATTAACAATGTTGACAATTAAAAACAAATTGTTGATTTTTCATTAATTGTATAGCTGGCGCCGGGTTTGCATTTAAGATAAGCAAATGCTTATCAGCGGATGCAAATGACAACAAACACAAAAACAACAATAACAATAACAATAATAACAGTAGCTACATTCAATATAATTATTTCCAACCAATTGGCAAATGGACAATTAATTATGGTTTGTAATAACAAATGGCTTAATTCCAATTTGTGACAATATTTTGCATCTGTTTGCAGCGCTATCTGAAATGTTCAGAGCAATTGTTTTTTTTATATATATTTTAAATTAATTTATTCAATTCAGATATGAAAAGCTCACACATTCTACTTCTTTTTTTTTTGTTTTGCAATCAATATTCGAGCAATTTGCTCGGCATATCAAATTTACAATAATTTATTATTTGATTCACACACGCGTTTTTACACACAATCCAGTTTCGATGCTTTGCACTTTGCATTTGCATAAAATAACAATTTGTCGAATATTTTGCTCCCTTATACGAATTCCTTTCGTTGTAAATACGTGCACAAATTTATATATATTATACGTATTTTAATATTATAATTAATTTTTTTTGGTTTCTGGTTGCGTTTTGCGATCAGTTTGTCGCTACTCGTGTTCTGTCACAAACTGAACACAGAAAAATGCTCCCGTTTTTTTTTCTGTGCTCAGGGGGCACTGCGGGACAGAGACAGCGATAGAGAGTGAGAGAGACACATATAGAGAGAGAGAAAGAGAGTAAAATGTCGGTCGCTGGTTATTGTTGATGAGATGGTGGGATGTGGTGTTATCATAATAGCTGGATACATGAAACATGTATTCACATACAAATAGTATATATATTTATTTGCCGGACCTTGCTCAAGTACATACATAAATATATATATAAATTTATATTAAATCAGCAACCAGCGAAGCGGAGCAAAAACGCCTTTTTGGACTCTGTGTGTAAACACGCACATAATCATCGAGCAAAATAGTGATTGACCGGACAATTGCTTGGGTTGGACAACCCCAATGCTTGCAACACAACAACAGGGCGAGGTAGAGCAAGAGATAGAGAAAAGATATAGAGAGATATGGGAAAGAGTTAAATTTCAGCTAAGCTTATCTACAAAAGCTTAGTCTTAGAAAATCTTTTAATCCCTCAAAGCATATGTCAAACATTAAAATAGATAAAATTTTAAAAGCTCTTGCACTGAACAAATTATTTCTTTAGGAGTTCTTTAAAATTAAACTATTATTAAAAAAAGAAAAAATTGTTAATTTAAAATATTAAATTTAAATAACTTAATAGCTCTTAATTTTCTTAAAGCTTCAAATTCTGGAAACTCTACCTGAAAACAAATTAAGACAACTTCAAACTATCATTCAAATAAGATTTTTATCGAAAAAATTCTTAATTATTTTAAATAAGTTAATAGTTCTTAATTTGCTTAAAACGTTGAACGCTTTAAACTTTACCGGAAGACAAAACCTAACTTCATATTATATATATATGAAAGAAAATATAAAAAAATATTTTACCTGAAACTAGCAATAAACATATTTTAATTTAAATAAAACCCGCAACCGGCGAAATATATTTAAATTAACAAAAATAGGTCACCAAACAATAAAAAATTATTACAAACATTATCCAAAATTCTAAAATTATATTCTTTTTCCCAAGTTTAAAAGTAGCATAGCATTTACAATAAATTATAAAATATTTCAAATAATATATACTAAAAATTGACTTTAATTATTCTCGAATTTGAATAATGCCCGGTTGCCCACTGGAATGCAAAACAGATGCTTTGTTGTCAATTTAAAAATTGTAAAAAAAAACAACAATTGTCAAGTTAAATTGTTTGCTCAGTTTAAGTATTGTTTTGTGCATATTCAATAACTTTGAGCAGGCCAAGTGGACAATTAATTAAACAAACAACCCGTATTTAAGCACATTTTAATGATAAGAATAGAATATATATATAGAATATATATATATGTCATTGAGGCGAAAATAAAAAAAGTAAATGCATATTTCAGATATATATTAAAAAGTGTATACAATAAATATTGTGAGGCAGCTGTAGAAATATTATAGAAATAAGTGCAATTTGAATATATTGTTGAAATATTATAGAAATAATTGCAATTTGAATATATTGTTGAAGCCGCCATTCGGCTGCGAACGTGCTGAGGGCAAGTTTAAATTTGAAATATGGCTCAAATTATGTATATTGATTGGCTGCCCATAAACAGTTAGACGTCAAACAAACAAAACAAATCGTGTGTCCCAAATTTTGGTGCCCAGTCAAAAAAATTCACACACACACAAGAAAAAAAAAACTGGGCATTTGAGTTCAGAGCAGTAACCAATTAACTGCTGGACGAGTGTGAATATTTATTATGAAATGCCAGTCAGGGTCCATAAATCGCTTGATTATAAAAAAATTATATGAGTACTTTTAGAATACTCAGCCGATAGCAATCGCAAATTTTAACCTTTCGATAAGAAGTGTATAGTCGGGAAAATATAAACTAAACCTAATCGTATATAATAAAGGCCTCTTATAACATTGCTGCTGCCCATTGCATATCTGATAAGTATTGTGAAATAGACATTTAGAAAAAAAAAAAAAAAATAACAAAAAAATCGATTTATTAACATTGACATAATTGCACGTGCTCTAAACTATTGGTTTATATCATGACATTTTCAAGTGTTCTGACAGTAACGAGTCAACACTTAGAAGTGGTCTTAACTGACTAACTGAAATGTGAAAGTATCCAAATTATGTGTCATCAACATTGAAAAGGAATTTACAATTTATGGACTTGATAACATTTTAAGATTGTTGACTTGATGAAATTCTTTAATGTTAAATTGTTGTCTTCATGGAATTATCTTCCTGAAATACTAAGATTTGCTACATTCTCAAGCACAAGCAAGAAGAAGGAAAACAGGTTTTAACCGTAAAAAAGCATTTCATAATTTATCTCAGTAATTAAAATATGTTAATAGCAAAATCACATCTTATTTAAATGATATAAGATATATCAAAATATATTTAATTTAATTTTATATATATTAAATTAATTAATTTTAATTAAAGTGGAATTTAAATTGCAATATTTTTTCGAATTTGATAATTTTAAGTTAAGGTAAACTATAAACCAAAATAAAACTTTCAACTACACAAAGTCGAAGATATTTTATATTTTACTTAAATATTAAAATTAAAATTTAATTTGATTCCTTCTAGAAGCGCATTCACACATTGCATTGCAATACAAATATGTTTGTTGCAATTAACGTTGCAACTGCAACGATCCACACTGCACTCTTCTACCCCCCTTTTTGCTTAACAGTTTACTCAAGTGTTTTGGCAGTTTCACTATGGAATTCCATCAAGCATGTGTATTCAAATAGCTGACTCTGCCACAAGTATTTACGCCTAGTAAATCTTTGTCCAAATAGTTGTGGTATTTAACTAACTACATATTACATAATTGCGTACGTACTAACTGTGTGGGTTTGAGCCAACTACTGTATTCAGGCAAACCAATTGGGAACGCGACAAACTCTGTTCACAGTTGCGAATCGAATGTGATTTCAAATACGAATACAAAAACGAATACGAATACAAATCTCGAAGTCTAGACTCATTCATATTTTGTATATATATTTAAAGCATAGACAGATTCTATTTTGGAAGCAGTCTGGCCACTTTTAATTAAGAATCACAAGGGAAGTGAGAGAATTTGTGTGCGGTTTTAATTTGCGAATACTTTTGTAATTGTAAATTGTGTGCAATTCTAATTTTCACAAATTGTTTGCGATAGTCGATATAAATTATTTTTGGTTTATTTAATAAAAGGAATTATTAATATAATTATTATTTTTATAATATGGAAACATTATACTTAGTTCTGAAATATCTTTTGCAAAATAAAACTTTTGTTTTATCCAACTATTCTTGCTGTAGGTCCATATTTAAATAATAATAATAATAAAATGAAATAGTTGTTGCTTTTGCGAGTTGCTAATAAAAACAAGAATTATATTTTTCTAGAATCTCTTATTTTTTAAGTTAAAAATATTTACTAATTTTTCTATTCAATTTATTGATAGGATAAATTGTAAACTGCAAATTTGTAGTAAAATTATCAATTATATATTGAGTTGAGTTGTTGCTGCTTTATTGCAAAAGTTGGTCAGTTACTGTTATTGTAATTATTGTTGTTGTGAATATTGAATGTGTAGCTGTTGTTTACACTTCATTTGACAATTAAATACTTTTATATCAAACATGTGTTCGTTTGGTTTATTAATTATTTGTACAAGTTCAATTGACATTGAATTTGTAAGTTGCGCAGTTGATTGCCCCAGGTTCTAGCGATTCCACAAAGACTTACATAAATAATATATAGAGGGGAAGGCGCATAGAGGAAAATACTGGAAAAAATGCACAATATACAAATTGATTAAGATATATGTACGAATGTATTCAATATCTAGGCAATAACCTTAGAAATGAACTCTTTTCAATGACTAATTTGCATTGTGACAAATTGGAAAAAATTGTTGTTCATTTAAACCAAACACATTCGTTGAATGCACTGAGTTTATCTCAGGGCTGGTCGGTTTGCCTTAATTAGTATTTGGAAAAGAATCCGGATCATTTTCCAGCTCGAAATCGAGAGAGTATTGATGGGTCTTATGTTTGCCGACAATGAATAAACCATAAAAGAAAGAGAAAATAATCAACGGCGGCGCCGTAATTAAAATACGGCAATCACAACAACAACAACAACAACAATAACAATAATAAAACAAACAAAAAATGCCGCAATCATCTGAACTGAATATATAAAAAGTATGGCAAGTAAAAAAAGAAACGAAAACCTTGCAAGAAAAAATGAAATGTGCATAAAAATAAATGCATTCGCTGTAAAAGCAACCACAACAAAAAACCAAAAAAAAAAAAATGCCTTTTCAAGGAAGCGAAATTTAAATTATTTTGAATAAAACAGAGCACAGATATAATTAAAAATAACAGATAACGGTTCACGTGCAATTTTCGATTGTTTTTTGTATTTTCTATTTTTTAATGATCTTTGTATAACGATATATTTCCTATAAGACAGCGATATAAATTGCTTTGCCCCCAGATAAGAAAAATTAATTATCATAAGGAGACTTTTTTGGAGAACTAGAAAAGGTGGATTCAGTTCCATGGTTCATCTGAGTTCAGATTTTGGGGACGCAGAACAAGTTAAAATGAAATAACGTTTGGGACTTCAGGTCATGGCCAGTCATTGAGATTAACTCTGAAATTGGCTGGACCAAGTTTGGCTAATGTATTTTTAATTAACTACAAATATGAAACGCATATGGGAATTTCCAACAAGTCGAATACAAAAATAAGCAAATTGTTATTTTTGATATTCTGAACACATTCAAAAATAGCAACATTTTTGAATCCGTAGAGTATATATCTTATGGATCAGCATGTGCAGAACGTTGTGTGTATATTGACACAAATCGATTTCCGATAGCAATAAAATAAAAAATATTGCAAAGATATAACCTTCCTATGGATTATATTAATTAAATAATTTAGTCATATTTCGCATATTGACAGAGTAAATTAGCAGGTATTTGGACGTCTTTTTTTTTTAGTTTTATCTTCTGACAAATTTCTTATACTTATAACACACAGTTAAGCTCCATTCATTCAGCCTTAAGTTATAACAAATTTGGTAATTCAGAAATGGCCAAGCTTTTTTTGTACAGCTCAAACGCAAATTAACGGCTTTTGGATATTTCACCATAAGAGGCCGATTTCAAGTCATTTGTGTTTTTGGGCTGCTTACAAAGCAAAATTCAAGGCCTGCGCTCGGCGCTTTAGAATTTGTGCAAAGCAAGCAAAGTGACGCAACAGAATCAACATTAATCAATTAAGCAGCAGCAGCAGCAGCAGCAAAGCAAGTGGCAAGTGGCACCCAAATACACTCAAATGCAAATGTGTGTGTGTGTTGAATTTGTTTAAACAGACGCATAAATTATTGAGTGCAGTGAAATTGAGCTGAGCCCCTAACGATGACGATGCAATCCTTTGGTTGTTGGTATTTTTAGCGAAAGGCGGAAATGCAAATACATATCTTATATATATATATATATATATATATATATATATATATGCCTGAAGTGAGCAATTAATCACAGGGTATGCGCAAAGATTAGTTACTGGTTTGAATAGTATATTTAGAAAACAGGATTATATTTTTTTTATTTTTTCGTTTTCATTTCAACTAATTGAACGATGCATTTTAGTCACTTGGCAGGCGTTTGTTAAACATTTAAATTGGTTAGAGAGCAATCACATGATGATAATAATAATATAATAAGACGAGTTGATTTATTTTGATATTTATGAGATTTTTTTTTGTTGTGAGAGTTGCGAACCTGGCGTTGAATTTATCGGGCACGAATATGTTCCACCAGGAGTGGCGCTTCTCGCGCGGGTAAAACTCGATATGATCGGGATCGATAATATCGTCCTCGTTATCATCGTTATAGCGGTTGGTCATATCGCTGGCATTGGTCACATTCACCGCCATACTGTCATTGGTCATGTCGCTCTGCGACTCGCTGTTTATCAGATTGGAGTCCAGGCTCCGCTGATTAATATACTCCATTTTCTTGCGTCTGTGCCGATCCAGCTTTGTCTGCAGCGAGCTGCGACGTCTTCGCTGGCGATCATTGGGCGTATCATAGGGATTCATGCCCTGCACAACGGTACGTGTTTGTGTCCCATCCTCAAAATATGTCAGTTTGCCGGGCTCATTCGGTGAACTGGCCCGTATATTCTCCTCCGAGCTATAGACAATATCGGGACTGTTCGTATTAATCACTGAGCCATCGGATTTCTCGCTGCGCACAGCCGATTCATATGAGTCTTTGGTTGAGTTCTGCAACAAAACAAAAAGATTTTATTTTTGATTAGTAATCAATCAATATTAACAACGAAGTGTGGATATTAGAAAATATTCTTTATGCTTGCTAAAGCCCTTCAATTAACATAATACTCGAATAAAAGCAAAGCTTAGTTTAGAATTTATATTGTTTACATTTTTTATCGATCTATTTTTTAAATATAATATTTTTAATAAGAATTTCTATTCAAAATTACTTCAATATAATTTTATGAAATTAACCATTTATTTATTTTGCGTAAGTTTATAATTTTTTTTTGGCATTTTTTATTTAAATTTTGGAAAATTAATCAAATTTGACTGCTTTACATTTTTCTATGGTAACTAATGATATAGTAGACCGATACTGATAAGAAAGATGAAAACAGCTATTTATCTTTATGCTGATCCTAATCTTATTTATGAGATTAATATGGTATCATAGCTGATACAATTTTTGTAAAATCGTAAAGCTGTTAAGCTCTTTAACTAATAAAAATATGAGTCATTAAAAAAAATAATGAAATCTTTTCAAAAGATATTTAAAAGTATATCAAATTGTCTGAATCTGCAATATATATGATCAGGTATATATATATATATATCACTTAAATACTTTATTATTTGCTTACCTTACTGCTATCACGCCTCAGAAAAGCGGCTGTAATTGAGCTGCGTCGCTTCTGGCTCTTGTCCGTCTTGGAGAATAGGCCAAAGGCGAGGGAGCTGCGACGCGGGGGCTTCTGTGGTGGAAACTGTGGTGCCGCCTCTCCATCCGCATGCTCATCGATGTTGACCAATGACGATATGGAGGCGCTGCGCAGCCGATACTTGCCACTATCATTATTGCTCATTTTTGTTGTTGTTGTTGTTATTGTTGTTCGTGTTGTTGTTGTTGTTGTTGTGTAAAAGCGATCCTTAAGTCGCCTCAACTCAGTTTAGCCGCTAAAGCACTGCAAATTATTTACATTTAATATTAATCAAGTTGTTTAAGCCATTTGCTAATTGCAGTCGCTTCAAACTATGATTCCCAATTTCACTCGCTCTCTCTGTGAATCATTCTCTCTCTCCCTCACTCTCTTTTTCTCTGTCTCAGTATGTCTCTCTCTCTGTGTTCCACTCTCGCTCAACTTTTACTTTCAATGAACTCCATTGAACCGACATTAGCAAGGTAATTAGCAGGCCATTGTCGATCGCTTGGAACACGTAAACGTCTACCGTTGACATCGGCGCTTGAATATATATATATATTTTTATATATATATATGCATATGCAGTATCTAAGTGCATGCAACGTAGGGCAGCAGCACAGCAAGCACGAGCAACTCAATTAACAGCTGTGGAAGCGGCGGCATTTGTGGGCGGCAGCAAGAATTTGTTGCAAAAGTCAAGAGTACAGTTAGATCGAATCGCTTATTCACCTACAGCAAAAGCAATCTTCAAAAAAGTTAAACAAATTTAAATTACAGCAAAAGATCTGCCATAATTTTGTCAAACAATTTGAAAGTTTATCAAATTCCTTTCATTTCTGTAACATATTTAAAATTTTTTTATTATTATTTATTCATTTTAACTCTTTTATTGGGGTTAAAATTCAAATTTTGTGTTTGTTTGGTTTTATTATATTATTATTATTTGTTGATTTTTATTAAAACAAAACTAATTGAATTTGTTTTTTTGTTTTTTAATTGAAATGCAATTTTAATTTAATAGAATTGCTATCGAGTTAACGACCAATTCAAATTATTATTTAGCTTTATTTTTAAAATACAACTGAAATTTAATTGATTAAAGTTGCCAATCATAAAGTTCTGAACTTTATGTGTAATTCGTATTTTACAATTTAAATTAATTGTTATTAAAAGTCGATTTAAAATAAATACCCATAGTAAAATTTACATTTAAAAAATAGCAAACTATTCTTAACAACTATTAAGAAACTATGAATAGTTAAGGAATGCTCTGCTGCTGCTCAAGGTAAGATTTAATCATATGTTGAAATAAATAAATTGCCCGGAATTTAGCAACAGAATTTAACAAAGTGAATAATTTAATGGTATTTAGCATAATAATGGTTAGCATATACAAAAGTATCTTAAAAAAAAAAACAATAAAATATTGTTTTATTTATTCTATTCAAATCTAGAGCATTGTCTATTTAAATCTGATTGAACAATATCCACACTCAAGAATCCATTGAGCTGAACTGATATACCCAAAGCAAAATTCGACGCGCCGATAAGTGGAATAAACAAATGCTAATAATGCAAATTAGCTGAAAACTTCATGACATCATAACAATAGCCTACAACCTACGACAACAACATGACAGCTGCTACAATAGTTCAACAAAAACAGATATTAACAAAATGATGATGAGGATGAACATGATGATGAGGATGAGCATGATGATGAAGATGAAGCTGACAATGCTGATTTGGCCAAGTCTAGGGGCATTGGAAGCCACGCTGCCTGGCTGCGAAACTGAAAGTGTACAAGCATATACATATATATATATATATATATATATATATATATGTATGTATATATTCATATAGCTAGAGGGAGAACAATGTAACAGCATCAATATGGGCACAAGTTGAATGCAATTAAAACACACTCTAATTGCATTCATCCACATTGTATGTGTATACATCTGGGGCCTGTAAACTGTCCGCTTTTTATATGTTTTTTAACGCCTGGTTGAGTTCTCGATTAGTGTTTAGTGTGTCGTTTACAATTCTCACGTCAATTCACCGTAGGGCTATAATTATTGCCAGCTTATTCAAAATTATAGCTATTGATAAAGTTGTAAAACTCGAATTTACAACCAATTGGAACTCAAGTCGAAATTGGAATTACGGAAATTGACGACTTTGTGTGAGCAGCAATTTAAAGTGAGTGATTTAAAGTTAATTTATATGATTTATTTTTCTTATGTCAAAAATCGACTTAAAGAAGAACTTAAATAATTTTCATTCTTTTGAGTTTTGCAAAATAGTATTTAAATATATTTTATTGTTTTCAGTTTTGAACTATTCAGAAACTTTATTTTTATCACTTTTTTTTTTTGTTTTTCTACAAATGTTGTAAGCGGGATATATTAAGTGACAGATTTTTTTTATAGTAATTACACCAAGATTCCCAGATTTTAATAAGCCTAGTCGATTGCCTAGTTTGTTTGTCTACAAAATGTTTGCTGTTAATCTCAGATTAAAATCAATTTTAACAAGAATTAAAATGAAATTTCGCTAGTATTTCGCTAATAGTGGACAGCGTTGAGTACCTGTCAATAAGTGAATAAAAAACAAAAAAAATTTAAGTATATATAATTCCATAAATATGTACTAAATCCTGATAAAGCTGATGATGATTAGATAGAATTAAGATTGCAAACCCCACTCAAGTGTTGGGAGTTACGAAATTATCACTATGAATTTATTATGTGCAGAGTGCGAAAAATATTTTCGAGTGTTTTGTTACACTTGACGAGTGGCCTATTGAACTCGAAGCCCCCCTGTGTGCACGAGCACTCTCCTCCAAATGGACGTCTTATCTGGCAAACAAACGAAATACCCAAAAGGAAAAAAAAAACTAAGAATACAAAAGAAATAATAAAAAAAGATGCCGCAACAACAACAACAACAACAATAGGAATGGTCAATTTGAATAAGGCCCCGCATAATAATTATGAGTATGCCACACCATATACGACTACAGCCTTGAGTGCTTTCAGTGGGCAAAGTAAGACCACAACCGGTCATAAATCTCAAGGCGCTTACATTGCCAACTGTGAAGAAGTGAAGTTCACGCTTGAAAGCCGGGCTATGCCAATAGGGGTTTAAAGTCTGAAAGTGGGTCTCTGACCGGGTCTGGGTCTCGGACTGGGTCTGGGTCTAGGGCGTTATTTTGGTCATGTGTTTTATGTGTTATTAAAAGAGTCACCAGCCAAACAAACTTCAGCAATTGTGCAATGCGCATAAATGAATAGAAATCGAAATCGAATTCGAATTCGAATTCAAAATGCCGATGAACAATATCTTACTGTGTCAATGTCACGGTCAGTCAACCAGAAAACGGGTCATTTGTCTAGCGTCCATTGTCAAAACTCCAGCTGAAAATAGCAGCATACAATTTGTTGCCGACTTTAATCATTACTCTAAAAACAAAACAAAAATTTCCACAGCCGAGGGTGAAAAACAAGTGGAAAACTACAGCACGTGATAAGCCAAGCTTCTCTTCACTGATAAGTCAATCATGCATTTAAACTCTGTCTGCTGCTGCTGCTGCTGCTGCTGCTGATTTTCACACTCAATTGGCAATGCAACAAACAAGTCACTGTAAAAATCATCGTGATGATGATGATGATGAACATGATGATCACGATGATGTTGCTGATGATGATGATTCAAGGCATCTTGCTACTTGGGCCATGTGGCTGACAGATAAATGTGGCAGACTCACATTTAGAGGCTGAGCTCCATTCACAGTCGCACAATGCCCAGTTGCAGCTGCAAATGACATGTTGCAAATGCCTCACAAGGTTTTCACATGACAAAACACTGACAATAGTCAAAATCTTAAGCAAATAAGATATTTATGTATTTGCAGTCTGTTTAAAAAATGTTTTTTTTTTATGTATGTATTTGATTGATTGAAGTAAAAGATGTTAGAACTATTTATTGCAATGTAAACAAACACAATTTTTCTTTCTATATTTACTATATTAATTTATCGTGCCTTCAATTGATCCTATAGCTCCTCCATCAAACCTAATTTGCAAGCAACTTTGCCGATTGCATGATTCTTCCGAATTAAAGTCATGTTTCTCTAGGAAGCTATATAATTAGCTGGCTAAGAATTTCGCCTCATTGTCACAAATTGTCCAGATTCCAGATCTAATTTACCTATCAATCTGCTTAGTCTATTAAGAGACAGATAATTCTATTTTGGCTCATAGATTAAAGCAAGTTAGAAATTAATTCAAATCCGATTATTAAATATATATTACAAATTGAAAACTTTAATCCTAATTTCCTTAATCTTCTTAACGAAAAATTAAGCAGCAGGCAAAACAAAAATTCGCTTTGGCTTATGTCACATAATTTAAAATTGCAACTAGAATATTTATATAGATTATTTTAATCTAGCAGTTTAAATTTTCCATAGACATGCGCTGATAAGTTAATTCGCTTACTGCTCAGCACTGAAATCGGCTAATAATAGAGCTAAGATGTGTGTGTATATAAAATAGTGTTATTTACAGTAACAGCTGCAATTGCACTTTCGCTTTTCGCAAAAACGCAAGAGAAAAAAAAAAGCGAAAACTGCAAATGCATTTATCAGATACAAAAATGCGAGCCGTGCGGCGAAAATTCTGCTGCCAAATGAAATGAAACGCAATAGAAACAAAGAATTGCCAAATAGGCTGTGGGCGGGTGTGCATGATTTCAAAATACCCTGCACCGTAAAAGCTAATTAACATAAGCAGCAAATAATTTTCTACTCTAAACAAACTGCACTGCAATACCTAAAACAAATACAATTTATGATTTTCAACTCAAATAAAAAAGAAGTAGAATAAACATCAACACATTTAATGTTATGTTAAGAAAAGAACTAAGTGGCCGTTTTTTTTATGTACAGCTAATAAAAATAAGACACACACACACACACACACACACACTTCTGTCATAAACAAAAGCACACCCAAATACGTCACAGCAATAACAGCGAGCATAACTTGGAAATACATAATATATGTGGCACTATATGGCAAAAAGTTGTTTAAGCATTGCCTACACGAAAACAACGCAGATATATATAAATAGGCAGACATAAATATATGTATATATATGCCTTATATATATATATATACATATATGTATTTATGTACACATTTACAAATGTTTTTTTTTGTCATTCAAATTGTATAATAAAATTTTCCACAAAATTTATAAACACTGCTCTTTACGCTTTAGAGCTACTTGGAAACTATAATAGATTTTAGTATCTTTATTATTAATATTATCATAATGATAATATACAGATTCACAGGCATAATTATGATTAATTGTTTTTGAAGTAGTTGCGTTATTTATTGGTCTCGCTAATCTCTCTTTGTTTAAATATTTGATTAATTTTTAATTCTTTTTGGATATTACGAAGGCACCTGTATCTGCCACACCTCTCCCACCCCATTTCCAAGTTGTGATTATTCTAAGAAAACCGGTCGCTAATAAGCAACTTATAATAATAACTTGATCATAAGCAATATTGACAACCATACAAAAATTCCGTAAGATCATTAATCAAAAAATTTGCAATAAATAAACTATTTCAATTAACAGTGTTTTGGCTATTTAACAATAAAATCAAGTCGATCGTTTTGGCGAGTCATTGAACTGTTGGTGTGCAGAAACACACACACAAAAGATACAAATGTATCTACAACTGGCAGCGCTCTGATTCAAACATCGGCAGCAAGTCAAGCGGCATTAATAATCATAACAACTGCAAAGTTGATTTAAATTTTTAATTTGGATCATGTTTGAGGATGAAAAATATAAAATAAAAAGTTAAACAACTACTTGTAAAATACAAATTAAATATAATGTTAATAAATAATTAATGAATTTCTTTTCTCTTAGGCACTTAATGTTTTTTTCAAATGGAATGTTTATTTTTAAGATTTAATTGGTATTTTTGTTATTTTTTTTTTGCTTAAGTCTGATCGATCTGGGCAATAATTAACTGCATAAAAGTTCCGGCTATCAATTAGAATCCGCACATGCCATTTACGGGTTGGGCCATCTAGTGGGAGTGGCTGCAACATAATATCTGTTTAGTCAGGCCCAGCTGAAGTGGAGGCAACGTTTAATGCAAGCTTAATGGCAATAACTTATAGTTCAAGGTGCATAAAAACAACTTTCCTTTTTTGCACAAGTATTAATTAAAGCGATTAACACAGTCACAGGAATATACATGGCTTGTAATTGTTATCCAATTTAAAGCATCTGATGAGGCAAGATTGAGACTCAAGAACCACTCTAAGCAGCTGCCACAACAGCTTTTGAGCACGAAAAATTCAAATGATTTGTATTTTTGAGAGCTCTTAACACTACTTCACAAAAGATGTTACAATCTCACTCTCAAGGAACGAAGTCTGGAAAATCAATTTTCAAGAGTAGTGTTGAGTGGCAAATTCATAAAAGACTTCAAAAATTGAAGGAACATTAATATTGAATATCCCACAAATTTTAAGTATTTCTAACGAATTTACCATCAATTGTTTAATGCTTGGCTTAAATAACCAAATAAACATAATTTTAAAACTCTAATTTTGTTAATAGAATTAATTAACTGTTTAGTAAGAAATTTTAAATTTCTAGTAATCTTGGTTAGTTGATTGCCACTCAAAATATGAGAGCAGCCAATAAATATAATTATAAACATTCATTGCTGTGCTGCTGGTGTCATTTATTGTCGAATATCGAATATATATATATATATAATAGAGTTAATATTTTGATCACGTACATCGAATATTGAAGTTGCTAAATGGGGAATGTGTGTGCAAAGAGTGAGTTTGTATTAATAAAAGTGGCAGACACAAAACCGAGATACAAATCCGCATTAGAATCAAAATTCAAGCAGCTGACAGCCAGAAGCTGACGATGATGATGATGACAATGATGACATGCTCGTTAACAGCAAGGCGGAAGGCGTAACCAAAGAGAAAGAGGGGCAACAGCCAGAGGTGAAGATTTAGAAAGATACAGAAAAGAGAGACGAGGGTGGGGAAAACCTTCTATTTGTTTTGCTGTGGCAATAAAATGACATAATCCGAAAGCCATGTGACACTTGAGCCAAGCTGATTTTGTCAGTGTGTGCGTGTGTGTTGTGTGTGTGTGAACACACAGGAATGCTGACCAAGACAAGGTAATATTTCTACAATGTAATGTATAAAATGTAGCTGTGCATTTGTTGTTGTTGTATCTGCACAATTAAAGGTGCAACTTATGCTTGTCAATAATAATTAGACTGGCATGTAAAATACATGAATAAATAAAAGAAAAACAAATACAAAAAAAAATGTACATATAAATTAAAATTAAAAGTTTTTACTCAGGCGGAAGTGAACGCGTTTTGTTTGCGAAACCAGTTCGCGGCAATATTGTTACTTTCCTATCTATGTATCTGTGCATGTGTAATTGTGTATCTGTTATATGTGTATGTGTGTGCTTAATCAAACTCAATCAATCGTCAAGCTATTTGTTCCGCAAAAAAATCAACAATTTTGCTTACAAGTGTGACAACACCAACACCAACAACAGCAACATTAACAAATGCCGACCGCAAGACGGAACCAATTGAGAAAAAAAAATACCGAAAACAAAAACAATTCATTGGTTTGGCGAAACCTCTCCTAGAACGGATAATAATACTACCTACATTATATTACTTATGCCCACCAGTTCCGCTGCGGGCGAGCAATTGATTTAATATGCAAAACGGAAATGTTTCCTATAAACCATAATGACAGCTCCATTCAGCCATAAAGCTCAGGATGCAATTTTGAGATATGAAAATATCGTTAGAAATGTGAAGCGGAACTTTCGACTCTAAATCGTAAATATAAATTACATTTAGCTAAGAAAATTGTTTCTTATGCTAAAATTATATAAGTTGAGATTTGAGATTTATAAAGTGAGTGAAAAATTAACAAACTAAAAAAATAGTCCATTAAATATGCTGCTTCAATAATTATTCTATTTATAGTTGAATTTGCAATAGCAAAAAGTTTCACGCTTAAATTCGCTTTTAGTCAAATATAAATAAGCCCACACACCATTTTTACCAAGATGTTGTCGGTTTTAAAATGCGCATTTCAATTAACACAAATTTTGTAAGCCAAAAATTATGAAAAAAAAATAATATTTATAATTATATATTTCAGAATTGATTTAAAAGCAGCATTTTATAGAAAGAAAGAACGAGCTAAATTATGGGCATTAATGAACTGGAAGCAGGATATATATTCTCATATGTGAACTGTAATGTTTATAATGGAAGTGCGATCATTAAATGATCGACATTGTCAATAAATCAGACAAAGGTAGAAAATAACAAAAGGTCTCGACTCAAAAGTGATCTTTGTACAGATACAAAAGCCAAAAGATACTCTTGGAACTTAAGGAGCATTTGAAGTGCCTTTGTTGAGAGACGATTAAGTTTTTTTTCGTCAATGTGTATTTATTTGTGTAATTATGACCATTTTTTGACGCCACGTTAAATAAACAAATAACACAACAAAAATCACAATAATCCCCTTTGTCTACGACAAGCGCTGCAAATAAATTTTTACCAAAATAAGCTCATAAATATTTAAGTAAAAACTGAGATTTACAATCAAAGCAACTGCTAAATTGTTAAATTAAATATTGATTCAGGCACTGCTTCTAGTTGTGCACATTGTAAAAAGCTTATTAGGCAAGCGAAAGTTTATTGTTCAATACCAAAATACTTTTTTGTCAACGAATTGTGTGATTCTTAACCGATCTTAGTAAAATTCTTAAAGTTGATCAATGTTTTAAAATTCTTTGACTTTTTCCATTTTATCAATATACAATAATTATTAGAAATATTTTCCTAATAAAAATATATGTTTTACTTTAAATTGTAAGACTCTAAATTGGTTTGATCATTAAAATCACATGGCTATATTAAATAGTGTTGATTCTGATCAAAAATAAATATTCTTTGAGGATGATTCCATCTGCCGGTTTTACAATTTCTTTGTACTCTTTTAAAAAATTACAATTATCTGTCAGTTGACTTGTTTCCTGCCCTGTTAAAAACCTTCTTTCAAGAGCTATTTTGCATAAATGCACAAACAAAAATAATAAACAGCTTTTCGACAGAGGGGCGATAATTGCATAATATATTTATTACAGAGCCTTTTGCTTCCTCGTCGCGTGGAAATGAACTTAAGCGCAGCTGTCACACACGATCAATAATAAAAAGATGCAAAAGTATCTACGCATCTCTTACATTTAAAATATTTTGCATTTCCGCGTTCGGCTTGCATAATTATTAACGCACTTCATTTAAATTTTATAGTTGCTTTATTTGCATCTAGTATGCACTTAATATAAAATGTTTTTAGCTGCACCTGGCATTTCAAATCAATTTATTTATATTTGCTTTATCTCTGTTGGACTTTGGCGCTGGGGCGTTAAATGAAATTAATAAATTTAATTAATAGTGTCAAAGATTTCGTTTGAATGCAAATTGGAAATAAAAGCAAAAGCTATTTTATTAACAAATTTCTTATCAACTTAAAAAAAAGGCTAAGAAGTTGACAGCCAGATAGCAAAGTCACTAAATAATATTAATTATAATATTATCTCTTCCTTACAATAATATGTAAATATTTTGAACGAAAAATAAGCCATTTTTATATGCCTGATTGATGGTCTACACAAGAATATTTTAGCAAGCGCTTGTTTTTTAGTCAATCTATTTTTAATGCGTCAACATTTTTAAAAACATTGGCTATTTATAAAGAAGATTAACATAACGGCGCTTAGATCCGCTAGTCTCTTTAGTCTACAAATATGTGCAAAGAGATACAAAGAGAGAAAAAAAGAGAAGAAACAGAGAAACAAAAGCAGTCGCCAGACGGTCTACAAAATTCGGAATCTAAGCGGCTCGTTTCATACATTAACATAAATATAATTGAAGAAAACACACCACAGTTAAAACTGTATTTCTTTTTTTTTTGCAAAAGAACTTATAAACAGTGATCGTTTGATATGAGAAATTATAGTAATTCTTTATTACTCTCTATTTATATTTATACATGTATACAAATATTTATACTTTTTTTTTATTTATTATTTATATATTTTCTTTCAATGCGAGAATAGAGTATTTGTACATTTTCTTAAGTGATCACTGTACTAACTCCAAAAAGGAGAAGGTTAGAAAGCAACGGTATTTAATAACATCATATGTATGCAGCGCTGTCAAGCTAACTTTTATATGTATAAGTGTGTAAGTTCATTACTTTAAAATACCGTTGCCATTTGTTTCTCTACAAAAATGGCATCGCAGGGCCTTATACAAAAGAGGGGAAGCAGCCAAGCTCAGAAACGTAGTGCAGACAGTAAAGCTTGCGTGCTCAACTTGTTAACGTTGTTTTTGTAACTGGGGTTGTTTTGTTTTATTGTGCTGATGACCTTAAATTAGGCGTAGGTCTTCATTTTTTTGATGTTGGCCACATTTGGTTTGCTTAGTTTTTTTATTATTTCTTTTTTTCGGTCAGCTGTTTTCTGCGGCCTCAAGTTGTAATAAATAACAAAAAAAAAAAATCTTGCACACATAAATAATAGCAACACAACGCTCCAAAATTGCCTTGACCTGCAGGCGAAAGAGCCGAGAATAATGGCAAATAATTTTGTTGGTTAGTTTGGCTTGGATTAGCCGCCACACAGCGCCTAATGTGAATACATATAAAAGTGAATGTAATGCAGACAAAAATCAAAAAACCAAAAAGGAAAACGAGAGAACAATAACAAATTCAGTTGTAGATTTTTTTGTGGCTCGTTGGACTAAGAAAAGTATACCGTTTGAGTGACACAACTGAAAGAAAACGAAACAGCAGCTTAAGACTAAAATTAAGCGAAAATAAATCAAAGACAGAGAGTGATTGCGGGAGCGAGCGAGCGAGAGAGAGGGAGTTAAAGGAAATGCAGCCAATGCTAGCTGCCCTTCTCTGCTGTCTATTTCTTTTTTCCAATATCACACACACACACCTGATTTATAAAGCTCTCGATGATCCCTTTGCTGGCTTCGCTTGGTGGTTTGCCTTCTGAGCTCGTGCTCTTAACTGCACTTGATTTTTGGTTTCCTTTGTTAGTTCTTTTTTTTTTAACTTTTTTTTGGTTGCAATTAAATTTGATTGGTTTTAGTCACATTTCTAACTGGTATTCATTTCACTTTTTTTTGTGCCACTCTCATTTAAACATTTAAAATGCACAAAAACGCACGCGTTTCGTAAACTTATTATTATCGTAGGTTTTTTGTTAATGCTTATCCAGCTGCTCTTTGGCACAGCGCACTCTGTAATTATTTTTGCAAATTATAACTGATTAATGCAACACACACACCCAAAAGCACAGTTTATCAAATGTAATTCAAATGGAACTCATAGAAAATGTTTGCTGTGAATATTTTCGATTAGTTTGATTTTCTTAAAACAGAGACAAAAACTCATTTACATACATTTATATATATTTTCTCCAATCAAAAGAAACATTAACCACAAATTGAGCACAGACAAAATCAGACAGACAACAACAAATACAGCAAAATTGTCATTATGACTGCTTCTTGTGGCTGGCTGCAACAAATTAAAAACCACACTCTCTTTAACACACACACACTCTATACAGACATACATATAATTTACAAATTTAGTAAAACATGGGCTTGATGTGTTGCGTTTGCGGGAGGTTGTATTTAATTATATATATTTATATTTGTTTTCGTATTGTTTGAAACAATTTACAATATTTATTCGTGGATGTCACTGCACATTGAAACCGGTATTTTTACTTATTTTTGTTTTTTATTTAGCACTTACGGTATTTTGTATTTAATTATATTTTTTACTTTTTTCTAAGTTTGCGCGCGCGTTTTTTTTTTAACTTTAACTTTTAGGTTGAAACGATGAGGTTGCAAAATACAAAATAAGAGTTTGCTGACACCTTTTCTGTCTCGATTTCGCGCGCTTCGGAGCGATTTGCTTGCGTTCGTTGCAAATGAAAAACTTAAACTGATCGACAAATTTCTACCGTAAACCGAACCGTGCATGCAGTGTCTCAGAAAGCAGCGACAAACCTCAGGGAAACAAATTAAATGAAACAACAAAATCAAAAACAAAAACAAAAATAACCGAACGCCAGCGAATACGAATACGATCTTTTGGCTGACGCTGACGCTGACTTCGCTGCTAGCGTTTCTGTTACCGTCTCTGTCGACGATCTTGTGTAAATTATGCTATTTATTGCCGTCGCACAGTGGCCATGTCACAAACATGGCTGCACAGCAGCACAGTAGAAAAATCACTCAAATTTTCGATTAAATTTTTAAAGTCAAAAGATATATTCATGATGTAATATTTGCTTTTAATCCTTTTAAAACTTATTATTTGTAATATAATGTCAAATATAATGGTGCTGTTAGTTTTGCTCGCCAAAATAGGTGATCCACTGTGCGCAGTGTTTTTTTGTTTTGTTTATAGGGCAGCGTTCATTGTGCTGCTCTCGCTCTCGCGCTCTCTGACAATCTTTCTCTCACGCTCTCACGCTCTTTCTTTCTCTTTCTATGCCAGTCCTTCTCTCTCACGACGCTGTGGCTCTCTGGGCGCGTCGCCATGTGCTTCAATAAACATAAACGTGTTTTTGTTGGCCGGTTTAAGCGCAGCTCACAGATTGATTATACACTTCTTTTTGGCTATTTATATATAATGCTTCTCAAATTAAATATAACAATTATGTATAGTTAAGCTGAGCTCCTTAATTTGTTTTGTTTACAGCTTTAGCTTAAAAATAAAAACAAAAACATTTCTACTGATTGGTAAAAAAATAAAATGTTGCTGTCCAAAAGGAAATGTTGCCAAGAGATGTTGCTGACATTCAGCTTTATTGCTGATACTTTAGCGGTTTTTAGTCGCTTCTAAAGCACATGTGCACTGAAACTAGTTTCAAATCGGGATTGCGTTACGAATTCAATTTAGTGCAACTAGCAGCTGCTAGATATTTGTTTCGGTCAGTGTTTATTTATCATTGTTTTTGTGCAAGTGTATTTGTTTGTATTAATTTATTTTTTTATTTATTTTTTTTTTTGGAGGCTAGTCGCTGACTTTGTAATTTTATTAAAAATACTCATACGCATATTGAGCCGGTTAAAGTAAATGTTTTAAGCGAAACAAAATCACTTCCTGCTTTAAGTTAATATAGGTCATTATTGTGAGGGTGAAAGTCAACTGAACTAACAGTGGACAAGGCTTTGCGTAGATAATAATTATGATAATCGAATTGGTAACCTTCAACCTTTAAGTGAGAATTTCCTTTAATTAAAGCCGCTGAAAGTCATGACTTGACTTGACTGGCAAATTATGCAAGAGGTTTACCTCATTTTCAGCCTTCTCACACTATTTTTTATTATTATTATTATTTTTTTTTTTCTGGTTTGTAATCATCAAATCTGCATTATCATTGTACGCTTTGTCTTGCATTCACTGCGCTTATTTTGAATTCGAAACCTTCAACAAAATTTGAACTGAAACAGCAACCGATGTGCATTTTGTTGTATGGAATTTGTAAATTATTTTTTAAATATAATTCTCGTGGATGTTTTACTTCATACACCATAACTGCTATTGATTTACTTTTATTAAAGTGCTAATTAGCTGCAAATCTAAAAATGTTTAAAAACCACTCAAAAATCGGCACTTTAATTGATTAAAGTGTTATAATTGACCAGAATTCATTTAAAAACTAAATGTTTATAAAAAATTTTGGTTCTTTGAAATAAAAACAATTTACACAGCAATAAATATAAAATGATATAAATATGAATGTGTATATACATTTTGTTATGTTTTTACCCTGAACCCAATAAAAATAAGTTTAAAATACATGCAGAAGAAAGCAAATAAAGTGTATATATTCTTAATCTGTATCAAAAGCAAAGTCGATCTAGTCAAGCGAATCGTTTTCAGAGACTGCAAGCAATAAAGACTTCCAATTTAGAGCATAAATTCTCGTTTCTATTATCAGAGCAGATGTACTACATGTTATCGATAACAAATTAACAACCGATAGCAATAACATACACATTTTTCCAGCGAATGTCGTCGAATTTTGTATAAATACATATAAATCTTGACATATTATTAATCAAGTGTAAGTCATCAATAATTAGCATTATGCAATGGAATATCGATATGTTATCGACACAATACCTTTAACAGCTGGCTACTGGGTATCTCCTAGTGCTCTATGAAATGGTGATTTTTTATTTCTTGTGAACATTGTTTTTTTTTTGCTTGAAAAGTTTATTTATATTTGCAATATTTGTATGCCAAGTGTGCGCAAGTGTTCGAATTTATTTATATTTTTATTTGCACTTCAATTGCAGTTTTTTGCTACTGTAAACAAAAATATGACTGAGCGTTGTTTACAAAATGTAAAAAAACAATGAAGTCAAGGAAATAAGTTGAGTTAAGCAGAAGAATCAATAGCTTTTCTAGGCACACCCTCCCACATATAAATTTCATTATATATGTTGAAGTCTAAAATATTGTCAAAATATTACTCAGCAGTCTATCAAAATGTTATAAATTAAGCCCCAGAAACGAGTTGACACTAAGTAAATAAAAATTTGATAGCTGAAAAAGAGTGACAATAAATACATTTCTTGTGATTTTTTTTATATCAATATTATTGATTAATTTTTTCAATTTCCTACAAAAAAAAATATGATAAGTTATAAGCCAGAGAATTTACATTTCACTCCCAGCTTAAATATTTATTTTAATTAAGCAGCTTACCTACAAAGTAGTTAAGTCAGTTGATTAAATAAGGGTAAAGTAATTAAAATAAAATTTATTCACTTGCCTTTACAAAATGTGACAAGAAATTTTCAAGTAAAATAAAACTGAAAAGTTTGAAAAAATTTACATTTAACTCCCTACAATAAGTAGTCGTGCAATAGTTAAGCTGCTTAATTAAAATACCAAAATAAAGTTTTTTATTTAATTAATACTGTCAAGCAGCTGATGCAATTCTCAGGTCCTTTTTGCTTCAGCTTTCGGTTAAACTGCTATAAATGCAAAGCTGAAAACTTCATCTGCTCTTTTGTGGCTGTTGTTGTTGTTTTTGTTTGCCATCTTTGTTTTGTCGAATAACGGAAGGTGTGCGAATTTTTGCAGCAAGTTTCGACAACTCGTTTGTTGTTGCAGCTAACTAAAAATAGAAAAAGGCAAAACGACAATAACAACAACAACAACAAGAACATCAACAACAACATTGACAACGTTGATTGCAAGTTGTTTGAGTTTTGCTTTTATGTTGGTGTGGTCCAATAATGAGAAGAAAAAAACCGGCTTAACAGGAAAACACAATTTTCGTTTAAATAAGGAAAAATGCATAACAATATTTTTTTTCCGTTTTTTTTTTCTTTTCTGCAAACTTGACTGCGACGCGACGCTGCTGCTGGTGTCGACGGCGCTGCCACTGAAGACAGCTGTCTGAATGCACAAAGAAACACTTTTTCGGTTATTATGAAAGAACTGCATGAAAGTCTATTTAATACTTTATAATAATATAAAAAATTTTATAGTATAAATTTCCTAACATGTAAAATATTTTAAAGAGCACTTTTTAAGATTCATTAACCTTTTTAATGTAATAGATATGATATATAATATATTATCTGAAACAAGAAAAAAGTTTATAAAGTGTTCTTTGAATTATTTTATGCATTTAGTTATTTTTAAAGCAATGCTATAAAAAATATTTTTAAACTATAAATTTATCCCCTTTAAAGTAGGAATGTTTTTTAAGTTTTCTATAAGTTACAAATAGCTTAAGAATACGTAAAATACTTGTTGCTAATTTACTAGTAGGGTATTTAAAGACCAATTTTTAGACAAACAATAATATTTTGGCTTTTTTGAATTTGCAGCTGTTTTATTCTTCGGCTTTTTCCATAAGATTTTAGAATTGTTTGGGCATTGTTGTGCACCGTATTTGGCCAGCTGACAAATTGACAGGCAATGCTCCTAAATTTCCATAATAAGGGTATTTTCCATTTCTACTAACACATACTGACACCCACACACATACTGTATATGTGCTTGTGCTCATTTCATTTAAAAATGATATATTAACAAAAATTATGTAAACATTTTTTTTCTTGTTAAAATGAGTTAATTTATGTAACATTTAAGTGCTTTGAAATAGAACATTTTTTTCGCATTTCCTATGGGTAAAATGGGTAAAAACAAAAGCCACAATGTGACAATTTATTGATAGTTGGGGGTCAAGAAAACATTCATTTATATTTTATTGTTAACCATAAATTCAATAAATTTCAATATCAGTTAACGCTTTTAAATAAATGTTTAAAAAATGTTCATCGTGATTTACAAACGCCTGACTTTATCATAAATTTTCTTTATTTACATAGCTAACAACGAGAATGATTTTTTTTATATTTATTTAACTTTTTTTTATCAACCTTTCAACATACTGCACACTTTGTAAACAATTTGCCTATTTTCTTTGTTGGCCGAAGGACAAAAAAATAATAAAAAAAAAATTGATGTCAATGTCAGTTAACCAATAATTCTTTTTGATATTAAAGAAAAATAGGTAGAAAAAAATGCCAAACTTTTTATTTATATCAGTTAACATCATAATTTAGACGACAGTTGGGCTACATCAATTATTGGTAGATTTGTGCAAACATGCAATCGAATTATTATTATTAATTATAATGGCCCATCATTGTATCAGAAGCGTTAAAAGATATATGGGCATGCCTAAAGCTGAGGCAATGCTTGAAGTTATAGAAAGCCACTCAATTATAATGCCGATATTTGTTTGCAGAAGTTTACCGATTTCACACATTTGCTATCTGATTTTCAATGAGTTGATCAATTAATGCTGGTAGTGAGTAATTTCCACAAAATACAATTGATTTTAAAGGTTATATTCGAATTTTCTACAGCTTAAGATAATGAAGATCGAGACTAGTTGTTGTTTGGGAATTTTTCCATTTGCCTGCAGCGTATTTCAAAACATTCCATTGTATGCAATAAATGCATACGTGACAAATGACAGGCAATACCAACAACAAAGAACATAAAATACACATTTTCGCTACACATTTTCCACCCGCTTTGAAGTGCAGTCTGGTAACATGCACAAAGCATGCTTTAAACTAGCAAAAATGCATTGCTCTGAGGCGCCTGGCTACACTCAGAAAAATAGTTTCCCTACAACACAAAAAAAAAATTTATTTTTGAAAAGTAATGTCTTAAAACCAGAATTTTTATTTTATAAACTTACTTAATTTAGATTTATAAAATTGTGGAAAATATATAAAACAGTTTTTTTTTCATGTGTGTGGAGAAATCTATTACACTTTCTTAATGCTTGGCAATTTAAGAAGATTTTAAAAAAGAAAACTTTTGAGTTTTTACTATTAGGATATTTAAATCTTAAAAATACTTCTGAAATGAAGAAAATAATCTATACATAAATTAAATGTTATAATTCACAAAGAGTTTTACAAACAATTCTGAAACGCATATAATCTTATAAATTGTTATTAGATTTTTAAATACAATTTTATAAAATATTTTTTGTTATCATAAATTATAATTACTTTTTAAGTGTTCAGATCCTTTATAAACATGTATGATATATGTTCACAATAACACCTATTTTAATATCAGTGAATAGTAGTCCATACTAAAACACCCTATTTAATTATGCATTACAGGGTATGATGATCTCATTAATTGCATTGTCTGCTATTTAATAATATTTAACACAAGCCCACAGAAGATATTTGTTAACTTGTTTGTTGACACAACACCAACAATACAGCTGAAGGATATTTATTTATGATATTTTCCAGAGAATTTGGAAAATTTTCGTATCGCTCTATTTGCCATATACGTATATATATGTTTATATATATATATGTTGTGTTTGAATTCAGCTGAGCGACTCTTATCGGCGGCATATTTGGCTGCGCCTTAAAGAATTGGGTAAATAATATTCAGAGTAAATATCAGGTAAGTCTTTGAGATAAGAATATGCGTTGAATATATAATTAATTTAGATAAGACCCGAGTATTTCGGCTACTTGCTAAAAGTTTAATGTAATTAATAGATACATATAAATATCTTTCTTTTTTTGCGCATTTAAATTTTAGAATTAAAAAAAAACCTACGAAAAGGCTAAAATAAATATATTTAAATTATATAAATATCTTTATTTTGTCACTGATTAATATAAATATCTTTCTGTATTCGGCATTTATATTTCAAATATAAAACATTGATAAGAACGAAAAGGCTAAAATAAATATATTTAAATGATATAAATATCTTTCATTTTTCCGCATTTAATTTTTAGATATAGAACATTGATAAGTACGAAAAGGCTAAAATAAATATATTTAAATGATAAAAGTATCTTTATTTTTTTCAATAGTTAACCTACTAAAAGACTAAATAAGATTGAGCGAAAAACTGATGACAATTAAAAATCTTGAAAGGATAAATTAGCGACAACAATTAAGGTGACCCCAGCAATCAGCAGCTGAGGTCAGCTGTCAATATGTATCATTATAGCAATACGGCCACGCCCCCTAGCATCAAATCAAATTGAGCTGTTAAACTTATTAGATGCCATATAAGCATAGAGATGGCATCGATGACAGTCCCCCGGTGTGGTTGTCAACGGTTTGTCACATCCCTGTTAACATATCGAATGCTAAATATGTTTTGCACTTTTTCCATTTGCACACATTTCACATTTCGAAAGTAATCAATTTGTAAATCAAATCAAGTCGATTGTTGATTACTGATTGTTGCTCGCAAGGACAACAACAAAAACAACAACAACAGCAACAACAACAAACTTATTTATTGCTATTTGTTATTGGCATTTTTTTTATGTTTGCACACGTTTAATATGTTCTAATAAACAATAATAATAGGTAATTATATTGATATAATACTAGTATTTATTTTGTATTGTTAATATGAATGTCATATATATTTGACATTGATATTACAGCTTCAAGGATTATTAAGTTGACAGTGTGGAAGTAAGTACAAAATAGGGTAGAAATGCATTATAAATATGAAAAATTTAACTGAAATCAACCCATAAAAATGTAAATATTTTTTATTTAATTAAACAAAATAAACAGTGATAAAACACAATTAAATAAGCAACTAACTAAGCAATGAATAAGGCGCAATATACCCATTTTCAATGGCTTTAGGGTATACAGGTATTGAGAGAGAAATTGAGAATTGACCTTCTTCAGTAAAAATACACAGATCACACACCAAAACGACGAAAACAAATAAAACATTTTTGTGAGTCATTTTTAAAAACTTGGCTAAGTGCATTTCGTTGCCACATCGTCTAAATAATAAACATCTATTTAGAAAACAATATATATACAAATATGCTTGCATATTTAATGTTGCTGCCTAAATAACAAATAAATATGTATATATCTACACACACATATATATATATATATATATATATATATATATATATTTATATGTGTATCTTTTTTGACGCTTCTAATGTGCCACTAAATTAAGAAATTACGGCATTGTGAGCAATGTTAACTATAAAAATCAAATAACTTTGCTAATTGCACTGAATTAATGTATTTTTTCTCGATATAAAAGATAGGAAGAAAAAAACAATCCCATTCATATGTTTGGAGTCGCTGATTAGCAACGTTTATGAGTGTTATTAAAATGCCACGTGCAGCACGTTATGCCAAGAAATTATGGCTAACAAACAGTATACAAACACAGTCATTCAGTCAATAAAATCACTTGATTTGTTGAGTAGGCGAGCTAAATAACATTATCTTAATGTAAACAAAACGCATAGAACAAATCTCAAGTTAAAAAATAGAAAACCTTCTTTAAGCTCCAATTAGCCTCCAATACGTGGAAATTACTCATTATAAAATCAAATTCAAGTACACGAATTCCAATGCAGTTGATTAATATATAAAAAAGATAAAAGATAAAGAAAAAAGATAAAAAAAAACACAAAAGTCTGTTTTTAAACTTTTAAATCTCTGTTAAAAATACGCTATAAAAATACTCAAAGTTTTTGCACCAGGTACATTTTTTTATACATATATATTTCAACTTTAAATTCTAAAAAAAACATATGTTAGAAAAACTAAACAATTTTTCTGCACCAGTAAAATTTGTTTTATTTATATATTTTGATTTCCTTTATAAATTCCGATTACCAAATAAAAAACTGTCTAAAATGAAATTAAAATAAAAAATAAATCTATTTATTCTTGATATAATATTTTATTTCATTTACATTAATAATTAATTATTAAACCTATTGATTCTTTATTTAATATTTTATTTCATTTTCATTTCTCTGACACACATCTGACTGCATTTTCTTTGCTAGAATGGATTTTGCAATATTGTTGTTAGAATGCATTTTGTTTGTTGTTTCTATTTGTTTTCTTGTTCTGAGCACAAATGTTGCTGTTTTGCATACACAATGAAGGCACTTAATTGTTGCAATTACTACTCATAAATGCATCTATACAGCATTTTTTTTCAATGTCTTGTTCAATTAATTTTATAGGCATTACGTAAAAGCGCATACGAATTTTTTGTAGATATTTTGTTTGCTATTTGTTAGCTGACATGGTGCATGGAAAACATATGCAGCATCGACAATAAGCACTTGCAGCCAGCCACATTCAGATAACACACTAATCACAATTTGTGAGCTGTTGCAACAGCTGTAACGGACATGCTACAATTGTGTTGCACTTTTATGCAGACCGCAACACGAGCAAATGGCAAACAACATTGGCCACAACCATCGGACAACAAGAGCCAACACCCAACTTCCAGTTTCCGCTCAACTGAATCCACTGTTGCACAGTGGTATTTATGCCTAGAAATTTGTGTAAAAATAATCACATAATCATACATAAATAACGCAAAAATAAATTAAATCATGAAATATAATTATTTATTTTTTGAGTATTCATATTTTAGATCCATAGCCTTTCAAAATAAATAAATTAAAATAAATAAGTATTATTAATAAAAAGTTTTATGGATAAAAAAATATGCTGCATGAAAGTTAATTAGAGCTTAATATTTTAATACTTATTTTATTAGTATTCATATTTCAGATCGATATTTGATATTTGTAGTTATTTTTGTAAGACGTATCTAAAATAATAATAATAATATTGACTAAAGACAAAACAATGTATGCAATTCAAGCAAAGCAAAGCATTATTAAATTTATTATTATTAACATTTATTTTCCATATTCAACTTTACATATTTACAGTTACTGTAATTAAATCAATCTTTCATTGAAGCATAGCTTTACAGCTTTTGACCTTAATTTTATAATTATACATTGATTGACGTGATTAAGCCAAACCACTGTGCGCCAGGCAATCGATGTAAATTATGGCCAAAAACAATGCCAGGAACAGAATCGGCAACAAACGAGAAACGTGTTGTTGCAATTATTAATACCCTGTGCACATCAATTATCTGAGAAGGGGTATATTGCATTTGTGCAGACGGTATACTCTTTTATTTAAATAAGTTCTTATTACAAAAAAAATTAAAATAATTTTTAAGATACATTTAAACAAATAACATATAACATAATTTAAATTTTAAAGAGCTAAATTCTTTATTTTTAATAATAATATTAATAATTAATATTTTCCAGCTTGCAATTAATTAATTTAGTCTCATTTTTTCAAGATACTTTATATAGGGTAAATAATATATTAATATTTTGAACTAAACATTAATTTTAGGAAGCTTTTATGTGTGTTGGAATATATGTATTTTTAAGACACGGATTTCAATACAGGGTATTTTTGTTAGTGAAACACTTCCATTTAGAACACTACAAAAATTGCTGTTGTTGGCTTTGTTCATGCTGACGTTGACAGGCTGCAACAGAGCTCATCACAGCTGCAAGTGAAAGTCAAACATGAATCGCACACACACACGCACACACACACACACAACCTAGCAGATATTTAGAGGGGGAGATACAGAGGATGAGTGTGAGGAAGACAGATAGTCAGGCAGGCAGGCAGGCAGGCAGGCAGGCAGGCAGGCAGGCAGGCAGGCAGGCAGTGAGGCAGTTTCACTGGGGCAGCGCTGATGATGGTCACTTCGTGTGCATCGTTTTCAAGGTCAACAGCTATTTACAGACCCTGCCTGTCTCTGTGGCTTTGTGCCTATACATATATATATATATACAAATATATGTATATACATGTGTGTGTGTGTGTGTGTGCGCGTGTGCTCAACAAACGCAATACTATGCAAAATGGCCCAAAGGATTGCTTAAGCGGCCACAATTTGATTGTTTAGTATCATCATAATCATTTTGATAATCGCACAGAGGCGCCCCCAGATCCCAGACGTGCCTCGCATGGCAATTGCCTCATCTAAAAATTATCAACTCCATAAATATCAATTCACACATTCACTGGATGCGGCCAACCCACCCATCTTTTTTAGAGGCCTGACTATATTGACTTTTCGGCTATTACCTTCATTTGGCTCAACGTGATTTTTATGGCTTTGTTTTCAATTATCAATTTGGCAAATGCATTCTGTGTGGGCTTCGAAATATATATATACAATTTAAATTATCTTCCTGGTGTTAAAGCATTAAATGGTTAGCTTAAATATTTTTATAAAATTATTAATATGTTAAACACGTACTTTTGAGACAGATCAAAACAAGACATCTTTTCAGTTTTTATTGATTTAGACAAAAATCAAAGATGATTTATATTACTCCATTTATCCGTTTATTTTTTTGGACTATATGTAAACTACATCCTATACACGAATTTTTAAAACCAATATTGCGCAAAAAAACACACAAAAGCGTTACAGAAATGGAACCCATTTTAAAAGATGCGCAGATACTTATATAACAAATTAAAAAGCGGATAAACTGGTTAAAAGGCTTCGGCATCAAATTGCAATCCATCGATAAACGAAGTCAGACAGTCAAGCCGCCCAAAAAAGAAGAAGAGCCACAACAAAAAAATATTTAAAAAAAAAAACGTCGACGATCAAGGCCAAAGGGTTTCAAGGTTAAAAATTACCAGGAAGCAACAGAAAACAGATGCAGCCACAGCATTTTTTATTCACCAAGTCCTGATACATATTTAAAAAAAAAAAACCAGTTTATTCATTTTATATTTTGTTTATTTTTTTTTTTTTGTTTTGTATGAGCAAGTTTATAAAAAGCAGCATCAATTTTGCTGCCACTTGCATTTTTAGCTTTCGAGGTTGAAGCAATTATTCGATACCAATATCCAGCCACATTTACAGGGTGTTCAGCTGACTCTAAAAATGCCATAACCAAAATTAGAAATAACTAGCAGAGGTATATGAAGTGAAAGTCATTTGAGACACGACTTTAGAAAGATACAGAAATATCAACCAGAAAATAGCTAAACTTTACTTTAATTGTATAATTTTATATGCAAATTAATTAACAACAAAAACAGTGGTTGAATTCACAAATAAAATATGTCATTTAAAATGATAAATAGGAGCTTAATAGCAAAAAAAAATATGCGAATACTTTTTTGCTACCGTCATTGCTGTCATTGCTACCGATATTGCTATTGCTACTGCTATTGGTATTGCTTTTGCTCTTGCAAATGACTGAGCGGAGCAGAGCAAAATAGCATTAATTTCAGTGTTCTGCTACTGACTCTGCCTCTGTTGCTCTCTTAAAAACTACAAAGAAGCTTAGCATTTTCAATAATCTGCACTGAATCCATAAACCTATAAATATTATGTATTTAAAAGAGTAACTCCTAAATATATCCTAAAAGAGCTTTCTCCACTTATTTATTCTTTAAGCTAGTTTAAATATTTTTAAGCTGCAAGTTTTAAATAATGGACACTGTTTTCCAGCTGCAAAAATACATAAAATATATATTTCATAAGGAAGGAAAAGCATCCAATTTATGTTGTATAACAAATTTTGATTATGTCAATTTTTATTAAACGTTAATGGTAGTTCGCAAAATGGCTAAAAATAATATATTTAATACCTGTTTCCTGATTGCGAAATTTAAGTCGCTTTCTGGTCGATTTATAAAAGCGTAGGTTTATCGTAAGAAAAACGCAGGATGTGAGAAATTAAAATGTCAAATTGAGTTGATTTATGGGCAGTGATTCATTTGTCTGTTGCCATTTATATTGTACAATTGCTTGTTGTACACATTTTCGAATTCATCCCAAAATTCGAGTTGATTCCTCTGATTTGCTCCGTCAGCGATTTGTGCTCCCTTTTCCCCAATCCCTATTCCCTAATCCCTCATCCGTTTTCGATTTCGATTTAATTTTGTCTTCTCTCACGCTTAATGCACAAATGTCCATTGTCAATCACGGGTTGTCAGCGCAGATCCCAAATAACATATTTTATGTGAATAATTTATTTGTATTGTTTTATGTAAGAGAAAAATATTTTTTTGCGTTGAATTTTGTTTTTATTTAATATTTATTATGAATTTTGTTTTTATTTAATATTTATCTTTATATTTATATTCATGTTTTTGAATGTATTCAAGAAGTTCAAGACAGTGATACACAATTGTTATTGGCCCATTTTTGAAACTCTTAAACACATAATTAAAACATTTTAATTGCCTTCAGAGCCTTATTTCAGACAAAAAAATTTCAATATATGATGATAGTAATAATGATAATAATAATACCTTAAATCTTAACTTAGAAATATTTAATTTAGAAATCTGCTGAACAGTGTTAGCTTAAATAATATATTGTATATGAAGTCAAATAATTTAGTATCGCAACCAGTTAAGGTAAATTTTTAGTAGTAATAAATATATTTATAATTTATAATACAGAATAAAAATATTAAATAATTGTTAAATTTTTCTTATCAAAAAGTTTAACTTGTAATATTTAACTTTTTACACACTTTAATTACGTTTCACTTACCCTTCACAAACTTTCGCGTGGATCACTTGAAATTTGTAATTGTCATTTAATCAATGCCTAATTAGTTAAAGTTTAAAGTGCTTTTGAAAGTGCCTTTAAATAGGTGCGTAATTTAAAAAGGGGAATCATCAAAGTTTGGTTTTATCGCCTCTGTGCAACTACGAAAAAACGTAGCTCAAAAATTGTGTTTTATTTTGTTTGTAAAAGACGACTAAAATCGCTACGTGCTGCTTCAAAATTTGTTGTGATTTTTAAAAATTTTCATTTTTATGAAATAAAAATATGAAAGTATAAAAATATTTAAATACAATTTACTTGGGGAGAAAAGTAATGAGTAAAAAATTCTACAAGAAATGCAATTTTCAAGTAACAAACAAATAAACTAAAAAAAAAATGAGAAGAGAAGCGTTTAAGAACGGAAACTACAAAAGCGGAAAAAAAAACTTACTGCCAGGAGAAGCTGCCGGTGATGCCATCTTTAAGACGATCACGCAACGAACGCTGTCGACTTGGTCCGGATCCGCTCAATGGCGGCAATATCGTATTCTCACCATCCTCCAGCACCGTGGCGATATTCGATGCGGATGTTGAGATGGGTGCGCCGGCATTCTCCATTATCGATGGCTGTTGCTGCTGGTGATGGGGATGGTTCGATTGATGCTGATGCTGATGATAATGTTGGAGATGTTGATGTGGCGAGGAGCCCGGCGAACCCGCTGGCGAGTCTCTGTTGTTAAAATGCCGACGAATCGACCCATGACGTGGTGAATTTTCACGTGACATTATTTAAATGGGGGTTTTTTTTTTTTAATTAATTTATTGTAGTTTTGAGTTGCGTTTCGGTTGTTGTTTAAATTATTGGTGGTTTTTGGTTTATTTTATATATATTTATTTTTAGAACAGAAATTTGCATAAAATAATTAGAAGCATAAAATAATTAGTTCAATTGCAGCCAATTATTTGTAGATTTCTTTTTCATTTAGGTTTCTTTTTTTTATAGATGAAGAAAACGAGCGATTTGAACTTGCTTTAATTTGTAGTAAAACTTTTTGATTAAATTTTTTGCTTTTTGGTGAGAGTTATTTATTAATTGCACATAGAGCCAAAAATGTTGTGTAAAAGTTTGCTATTCGAGGGAAGTTTAGGCATAGACAACAAAAAAATTAGTTAAACAAATAAGTTTATATTTAGACATTGCATTGAGTAGAATAAAAAACAATTATGTTTATCGTAGAAGAAAATATTTTAATTTTTTTTTTTTTATATATATAAGTAAGTGTGAGTTGTGAGAGTATGTTGAAGAATGTAGTAGTGGGATAGTAGTAGATATAGTAGATATGGCGCCGAGTTTGAAAGTTTAAAATAAAGTTTTGTATTTTAAATATTAAGAGAAGAGCAGCTTAGCAGCTGAAAAATGTAGAGTATAAATAAGTCGTTAAGCGTTCGCAAGCAACATGCACATTTTTAATGGATATTATTTATTTATAGAATAGAATGCAATAAAGCGTTAGAGAGTTTCATAGGTATATACAATATAGAATTTCGATAAACGCACATGTTTTATTTGTATATATTTGTTTTTTTTTTTTTTTATTGTAGGTTTTCAGTTTTGTGTTTATTGACTTTAGCGGCTTTGTGGCAGTCGTACGATATCCAATGGCTCAGGTTGCCTAAGCGTTTCCAAATTGTACAAGAAAATCATACGAATCATATGATCAACTTTGCTGTACATCATCATAATGGTATTTGCACACACAGCTATTGCTAATTACATACGTGTGAGTATGTGTGTGTGTGTTTGTGTTTGTGTGTGTGTATCGAGTTGGATATCAATATAGCAATGCATATCAGTCGGATCATCAGTCGGATTTATCATAGCTGAAAGCACATTCAAGTGTTTCTCTCCCTCTCTAGATATATGTATATATATATTTATATAGTTTTATATATGTACATAAAACGATATTGTTAGAAAACAGCAAATTATGAAGTGTACATTTAAACAGAGGACAAACAATCTATAAAGAGGTACATATATATATGTATATTTTGGATATTGATATTGATATTTCAGTCATTTGTTTAGCACACATATCGACATACATCTATGACTAGCAGGTATACGATTATATATCTATATATATATATCTATATATATGTGTGTGTATTGGTTTAGCTATATATTTAGGCATATGCATTAGACGAGCATTCTTGTTTAATTAGTTTTATGTAAACATAATTTAATCATCAATATGCATATTTTTTGTATTTGATATTGTTTATTGTGTTCGTATTCTCTATTTATATTTCTAGTTGTTTTTGTTGTTGTAGTTGTAGTGTGTTTGTTTTTATTGTAGTTGTAGTTTTATATTAATTTTTTTGTTGTTGTTTATTGTAATTGTTGCACTAGTCTAATGCTTTGGTAGGTGTGTAAGTGTGTGTGTGTGTTGTGTATTTGTTTTTTGTTTTGCTATTTGTGTGTGTTTTATTTATTATTTTTATTATTATTGTTAAGTAGATTGGATAACTAGAAGTTGAAGAAGTAGTGACCAACGAACCTGCAAGTAGACAAAGAAAAGAATTTAATTATTAGATTTGTTTATAAGGTCAAGTTAGGTAAGATAGCTCTAGTCGGCGTACTTCGCACAGTTTTTAAATACACATCCTTCAGATATTTTTCGGATACGTATTATGTTTATTATAATAACAGGAAATAAACTTAATCAGCCTAAGAGATCTTCTATTTCAAGTTATAATTCGGTTTGCTCTTTTAGTCTCTGTTTTTCTCGTTTTTTATGATTTATTATTTATACATTAAGAAAAATCCTTCAATATAAATATATATTTGTAAAAGCCAATATAAACTTTATTTGCATTTTTATTATATATTTAAAATAAAAAGCAAGCAATTTATGAAAGTTAAACAAAGTTTGGTGATTATGGTATATGAATTACCAAGCCTCGATATATATTAGATATAATTTTCTTTTATTTGGTAAGTTTTTTCATAATTAAAATATCACAATTTAGTTATTATGAATAATGCAAAAATTTTAGCTAGAAAACGAATACGAATAAAATAAAATAAATATTATATATAAAGTGTAGAAGCTTAAATAAACCGAAGCGAATATTTACTGGATATGCATAATAAATCTCATAAATTTTACAAATTTCATCAAATTTAAATATGTATATTTTCACGAGAGTTCATGGACTATTGTTTGTGTGGCTGAGCTTTCAGCCCAATCGTCACTTCATTTGCAAATCATGGCCAAAATGCTCTTCAACTAAACTGAAAAGGATTTACAATGGCAAATGTCGTGAACCATGTCCCTGCCACGCCCTTAAACATTGTGGACAGACAGACCTTGAAAAGTGTTCGACACACTAAGTCCAATGTCAAGTTGCATTTATAATGTATCCTCTACAACCAAATAACGAAAGCCCCAAATGAATTATTCATGTCAAAAATTGCAGCGGAGAAAGAAAAAGAAAAAGCAAAAAAACATTGAATCAGATTGTGTGCACACACACACATACACACACACACTCATGTTCTTAAACTTGTATAAACAGAAGAGAATCCATTTTGTTGGACAATGAACAAACTTGACAAAATATAAATTAAATTTTTTTTGCGACACGACGGAGAAGCAACGATTTACAAATGCAATTTTCACCACCTATTTTTTTTGCACACTTTTGATGACATTTTCTGTAGCGGCCAAAAAGTATGCAATGAATTTATTGCCAAGTTGATTGAGCCAATGTTTCTTGCAAGTCCCCATGAACCTATTTTAATATATGGGATAAGCTCAACGAGCGCCTTGCTATCTTAATATATCATTAAATATCCCAGTTAATTGCAGTCGTCCAATACCCTGTACAGACTAAAAATGTTTTAAATGGGGTAATTAAGTAGTATAAAAATCGCTCAATAAAATAAAAACTTTTAATGTTTTAAATAATGAAATAGTTTTTCAGTATAACTATAAGTAATATGTACGAGTTCTAGTTTAGTTATGTCACAATTAATTGCAAGCAAAAACCATTAACCATTATTAAAAGAATGCGGGGTTTCTTAGCAGGCAGCTAGATAGTCTTAACAGGGATCGTTAAGAGTTGCCAGACTGTGCGCAAATAGTCGTTGAGCAGTCGTCAAGTTTGAACGACCGGTTGAGCACAATCAGTCGTTGAAAGTCATTCAGTAGAGGCTGTCGTGAAGAGTTCTAAAGTCGAATATCTGCTCGTCGAGCATTCTCAACAAACTCTCTCTCCACCTCTTTTACTGTCATCCTTGCATTGTAATTAAGCAGTAGCTGTTGACGTTAAGCCTCATGCCATGGATTAAGTTACACACATTCACATACACATATATACCCATATATGCGAATGAAGAAGAGAAGACTACATATCTATATATATGTACGTGAATGTGTACAGCTACGCATAGCGAAGCTCATTATTATTATGAACAGTTTTTGTCGTTGTTGTTAATGCTGCTCTGCACCCCGTGCCCTGCCCTGCATTTATGCCATGCTTGTGCACTATTTTACACAAAGTTGCTGCTGCCGTTGCTGCATTTATTTGTATGGCAAACTATAAAATGAGCAGCAGTCAGCGTCTCTAAGGATGCAGAACGAAAGGGGTGTACGGTACAGCGAGGTATATTTAATGCTCGCACTTGAAGCGCATTACGCCCAGCGAGGGATGCACTGTGGTTAAAATTGCACAATTATTTGGCATTATTTACGCGGTTTAATCTTTGATTAAAATTATAAATTATATTTTATTATATTATTACATCTTAAATTTTTGTAATTCATCTTTAGCCTTAAAAAACATATTTACAACATTTTCAAATTTTATGTTTTACACACAAGTATTAGTTCTGTAATATAATTTGGCAAAATTGTATTTTTATAAGCGACAATTTTAAAAAAAAAAACCACATAAATATTTACACTTTTTAAATGAGCCATTATCTACATTAGTACTGATTATTATAGCCAATTGTCAAAAAAAAACCATAACCGAAACGTTTAAGTCAACCAACGTAAAAATTGTTAACGACAAATTAGATTTTAATTTATCACAATTTGACTAGCCACTACCACTGTGCGTGCTAACTGCGCTGTTCTGTGGAAGTAACTGTGCGACGAACTTGAAACTGTGTAAGTATTTATGTATATATGTGTGTGAGTGCTTTTAATATGTGCGCTTGTATTAATGTCTCGACAGTGTTGAGTAATGAATGCCGCCTGCCGAAAACATTGAAAGCGAGATTCCAATGTCCTTACACGCAGCTACGCCCACAGAAACTTTTGAAGGCTATGCACTTAGGCGAGGTCGTCAATAGCACATAGAGAGACAGAGAGGGAGAGAGAGAGAGAGGGAGAGCGAGAGACAAAAAGAGAGAAAGAAAAAGCGACAGACGCTAAGCTATGTAAAATGACGTCGAACTTTAAGCTTTTGAATCGCAGCAGCATTGCCGGTTATTTAAATTTTTGGTCATGCTGTGCTCACACATACACACACACACACTACCCACAGAAACACACACACACACACACTTGGTTACATACACATGCATAATTTCCGTTTCCGCTTTAAGTTTTGCAATGTTTCCTGACACCTTCTCGCAGTTGCACCCTTTTCATTCATAATTGCAGGATGCATTTATTTAAGTCTCTCTTTTTCTCATTTTTCTTCTTTTCTTTTGTTCATTTCACTTTTTTTTTTGGCAGTTAGTTTTGTGGTGTGCAAACATCAAGGATATCCTTGAGTTGACAGTGAAAAAATATTTACACTGCGCTCGGTGCACTTTTAGCTAGCCAAAGCAGATTTAAGGCATTAAAGCTGCACACAAACTACTTCAACTCATTTGCCATAATTGCGTTGCGATTTGCATTTTGCGGATAGTTTGGAGTATGCATTAGTAGCCAATTGGGACAACCATTGACCATTAAGGGCGAAATTTATTTAGCGCTCTTGAAAGCCACCCATCATAGTGCAAGGGGTCAAATGCAAATAGGATTCGTAATTTTATTATTTTTCTTTTTTGCACAAGGACCGAGTGGGAAAAATGGCGCATACGTAATGCAGCGCTGACAGCAAACGCAGTAAATCAAAAAATCACAAAAATCCAGCAACGACGAGAGGCATTAAGCGAAAATTACTGCACTTTGTATGTGCATACAATTTATGTAGGCAATAGCAATTTGTTTCCCCACTGCACATAAAATATGGACACAAGACATCCTGTAAATCTGGGTGATCAAACAGTTTGTACGTTTCAATAAAGTCCAGTGGATTTTGTTTGATCGACAATTGAGAAAGATACAAAAAACTATTGAGTAACTATACATTTTTATATTGTACAAATCAACTTATAATTTGTTTATATTTCTTAAATATTCTCTATTAATTTTTTAATAATATTTATAATACATAATTTTAAATACAAACAAATGTTTAAATAACATTTTATAATTAATTTAAAATGTGAGTAAATGTAAAGTAAAGTTTATCTTATACATGTATTAATATTATGAATATAATGTTATTTATAGTGTACTGTTTTACATCAGTGTCTTTATCTTCTAACCTCTTCCATGTATATCCAATTTCGTACATATAAGATTTAGCTGTCAATTTGCAAAATAAAAACAACCTGCTCAAACCGCAACCATCGCGGAAATACTTGTGAAAATACCCATACATATAGTTCTATGTTCTAAAAAAAAAGTCTGTAAGCCGAGCCCAATTGAAATCTCAGGCCAACTTGGTAACAGAAGCCACTACAATCAATGAACTTTTATGTGAGCACCTCTCACCCCCTCACACAAAAGTCAACTTTTCTACGGCTTCCACAAACTATTTTCAAATGTCAATGCTCGGTTTGTTGTTTGTGGGATGGGGGAGAAATGGTAGAATGGTGAAGATAATTCGATTTTGGTTGCATGCCACACTCAATTGGCAAACCGAACTCGAAGCGTAATTGCGAATCAGACAGTTAACATAAAACAGAAGTAAACTTAAAACAAATGCTTGTCGTTAATCAAATTATGTTTGATTGCTCAGAAATTAGAGCAATCAGAAATTACGATTGGAGCCATAACTTAAATTTTTTGAAAAACTTCCCATAGAACAGAAATAAAAACTCAGTAAGCATAGACACAAATGGATATAAAATGACTTTGTCTATTGATGTACAACTTTTAAATTAGAAATACAAAAAATTTAGAAACATCAAAAATAAATGATATTCTTTAAAGTCCCTGTTTTATTCATTGAAAAAATATTGTTAAAAGAAAATAAGTTGTGCAATTTAAAATTGTATTGAGAGCGTTACAATTAACGAGCCAACTGTACTGTACTTATTTGGGTCAATTATGAAGCTTCAAATTACAAACTGTGGCAAAAAATTGATGACAGATGTACCGATATTGATTGGTCAGCACAAAGTATATGTAATTTAGGGGCTTTTGTGGCGTTATTTAGGCCAAATCGCATTATTTACAAATTATGCTAAAGCCTGCAGAGAGAGAGAAAAGCACAAGTAAAGATATAGTCAGACAGATTGCAAGGATACTTGGCTAAATGGTGGCATCAATGGGAAACTGAATGACTGGTAATGTTGACTTACAAATGTTGGCAGACCTGAGACGCGTTCGCTATTTGCACTCGTCATTTGCATTTGCGTTTTGTGGCTTGTCAATTATTCCTCGTGCATTTCCAAGTGCAATTTGTGCACTCAACGGCTTTTACAGCAAGCTGACAAAGCCGATGCACACACAGATTAAGCAATAACAAAGCAAATTACGGCAGATTTAATGCCAGGCTTAGTAGCTTTCTGCATATTACGTATACACCATGTACTTCGTGCAGTTGTTGAAAAGCGCTCAAATACTTCTGTATGTCCTTAAACATTGAGTCAGTAGTTATTTATGCTTTGCGTATTTTACGGGATATGAATTATGAAATTATGGAAAAAAGCTGTTGTAAGTTATAACTACGTGAAGGCTTTGTCACAACTTATTATCCTTAAATTTTACATATTTTGATATTTATTTACAAGACTACAAGATTTTCATTGATATTGAGAGAGGGGCAGTTACTAAAATAAACTTGTGTTATACGAATATTATATTGACATTTTATAGCTTTTGAGACAGACAGCCCTGACTAAATCGACTCGCCTGATGAAGCTGATTAAATATACCTTACATACACACATTTTTGTTTTATTTTTTGAGGTTACCAAACAATTAACAATACAGAAATCCAGATTCTGTTAATATATTTGATAGATTTACGAATATTAACATATTTAAAACCCAATTAATCCCTCCAAATAAATCCTTTCAATAGAGTTTAAAAGCTAATGGTTAGATATAAATATACGAAAGTTAATTAGTTAATCTAACACACCTGCTCACCACACACGCACACACACACACTCACTGCATACTAATAACTGTCAGTGGGTGGGTCCAAGTTGACAATTTATCAATGTCTTAATTAACATACACGCAGCAACAGCACTTAAAACAAATACCTCAACGAACGTGAAATGTTCAAGAAAGATAGATAGACAAAAAAAAAGAGAGAATGAAGGAGAGGGAGAAAGAGGGAGCGAGAGAAGAGAGATGAGGACACGTGCCTCAGCAATTGAAATGAAAAATGCAAGCCGCACAAAATGGCGACAATTACAGTTGCGATCTGAGGCTGAAAAAGGTATTCAATTCGAATTCCCATTGTGCCATAAAAAAGAGGAGGACCAGAAAGCAGAGCCCAGAGCCAAGCGCACAGCAACCCAAGTCTACAAGTTGTAACATTCTGGCATACAATGCCGCAATTAATGGCGACCAAACGTGAAAGTTCTATGGGCTGTCTCTCAAAACTACTATCAGGCAAATTGGGACGGTTCACCAAAACTTATGCGCGATTGGCACGCGAATGCACAATATACACACACACACACACACAACACCCACGCAAAATGTTTCCTGCCTGAGCAGAAAAAAACAGTAAAATGCTTTTGCTTTTTTCTTCCTTTTGCTGAATGAATGTCGCGCACAAAATGGCCAAGCCTCACTCACTCTCCATCTCTCTCTTTTTCGCTCTCTCTCTCTCAATTTCTTACTCTCTCAAAGCGCTTAAACTCTTCGCTGCTCAGTTCGGCGCTCTCGTTTTTATGTAGTATACGCGAAATAGAAAAATAAAAAGTAAAAATAAAACAAAACCTTGTCAAGGACAAAGCACGCAACGCAACCAAAATCAGCTGAGCAGCCTCTGTTAACGCGAACTCTCTTCTGTTTCTTTGTTATTTTTTTATATTTTGCGCACACTGTTATCTGGCAAGGTGAATGCTTTGATAGCTGACTAAGCCCTGTTAGTAGATAGCGCGCTGTTAGCTGTCCCATGTTAATGCGCTGTTAGCTTGGTAAACATGACAGTAGAAAAGAAATTGAATATTGATAATTGGGTTTCTTCGCAAAGCAAACATTAACAAAAGCCAACTTTTGCATTTTTGATTGAGTTTAAAGTACACGCTGTAGGCGGACAACAAGCAAAAGAAAAATAAAAGCGTATATTTACTTTCGGAATATTTAAGAAACTTTTTATTAGATTGGGCAACTTGAATGCTTGCATCCTTTTTATATTCATATTTTTCTCATTTCAATTTATTTTTTAACCAGACAAAAATGTCAAATAAAATAGGACAATATGTATGAAGTTGACTATAGAAAAGATAAAAAGCTAACGAATTTTAGATAAATGCATATTTTGTTTCAAGAGTTTTAATATTATATTAAAATCAGAATGAATATGATAAATTACAAATGCAAATATATATTCTGAATCAAGATGAATAGATTTGAAGATGATTTTCTAAGTCGGCTACAAGCCATCTTATCTAAATAAAGAGTTTAATTTGAATATGCTCGAACATTTAGTTTAAGGAGACACAGAGAAAGAGAGAGAGGATAAAATAGAGAAAGAGGAAGAGAGAGGGATATGAAAGGACGTTGTCAATCCGGCCACAACAGGCACTTAAGCGAACGTTTCTTTCACTCACTTTTTTCTCTATACATCTTTCGTTTGTTTTCTTTTTTCTCTAACTGATGATGGCTGACCATAAAATGACTGAAATACTTCAAGTTGAAATCCTCTAAAAACGGCAACACAGCGGCAAAACGCAGTAAAGCCAAAAGCAATAAACGGCACAACAAATGAAACGGCGACAGCGGCAGTCAGGGAAAATGTCCTGGAAATGACGGCGACTTTGCCTTCATTCGTGGGTGGCCAAATACACACAAGTGCACACACACAAACACACACACACACAAACAGACAAACAAACAATACACGTTACAACAATGGTTGGCCAACAAAAGCATGTAACAGGAAAACAGGCCAGAAGGACATGCGTTTTGCCAGGAAATATTGTTGTGGAAAAGCAGTAGGGAGGGGAGTAGTTAGGGTACAGGCAAAGATGACAACAAGAAAGCTTTATGTTGGTAAAGAAAAAAATAGAAGAAAAAGCAAAAAAATAAATAATAAGCAGCTGGTTGTAATCGAAAATAACAGAAACAACATAAAATTCTACCAGTGGCCCACAGGCGCTGCGGTGTGGGGGGGTTGCAGAAGAAATGGTAGTGAGGTCTCGAGGTAGTTGTAGTACCCCCACTAGTTGAAATACAGCAATTGCATAGAACGTTGTCTACTTGCCAGCGCACTCATTGAAATTAAACAAATAAGACGTATATTAATCAAGTAAAAATGCTCAAGTCAAGAAGATAGCTACACTACACCTAGAAAAAATCGGCCTATAACTAGAAAAATGTTCTAAATGAAATGTACGAACCCAAGTTTTATGCTATTACAAATCGCAAAAGACTTAGTTGTTATTATTGAAAAATGTATGTAAATAAGACCGATTATAAAATTGTAATTATAAAATTGTAGCTTTCATTGCAATCGAAAATCTATTTTTAACGATATAACCGAAACTAGTTGTACGTCAAATTCATGAGAGATCATGGCTAAATTGGCTAGATTATTGATGTTTCTATAATTACATATAACTTATAGATTTGTTGATACTTCATTCTGCCATTCGGTACACACATTATTAAAGTATTAAAAGAATGAATAATAATACATATTTAGCAAATATATTGTACCTCTACAGCATAAGTTATGCATTTGTTTAAGCTATATATATATAATATAATAATACAAATGCTTATAAAAAATATACCTTAACATTTTTATAAATAGCTAAGCATTTATATGTTTATTTAATATCATTTAACTATATATATTACAAAATGTTAAAGAAAGGAAAAATTGTGAGTGAATATTTTTAAACTTGTGAAAAAAGCAGCGGTAATCATTGTTTTATGTAAAAAAAAGAACAAACGAAAAATTAACAAAAGCGTGGCAGCAAAAATGAAAATTGAGCGAATATTAAAATTTAACAAGCAATTTGACCAACAAAATAGGGCAAAAGACGCTGTTGAAGAAGGGTGGAGGGTGCAGATGCTTAAGTGATAGGTGCGGCGCAGTTAAGTGGGTTTGGGTCAGACTGGCCAAAGTTTAACGCTGGCCGATAATCAATAAATGTTGTGGAAAATGTAACACTGAAAAATTGTTACACATTCGGCAGCTGATGAAGAGAAATTGTTTGTAAATCTCAATATAAACACAAAACGCGACATTTTCAAAAGGCTAACAAAAAAATAAGAGTGCATATTTTTTTAAAATGTATATTAAAAAAATGTATATTAAAAATTAAATACACTTAAAATGACAAACTTACATTGTTGTGTTGTTGTTGTGACTGGTTGCTGGATGTTATTGTTGTTGTTGTTGTTTTAACAGTTCACTGTTAATGTTGGCTGCGTATGCGTAATATTTGTAATCTTTTTCAATTGACACTACAAACTAAGCCAAACAATATGTATATTGTATATTTGTAGTAATTCTTTTAATACGCACACACATACACATTGTCAGGCGCCATAAGCACACGCACGCACACACACGCACTTGCACACAGCTACGCCGTGATTTATGTAACACAAAGCGAACGGTGCCGTTAAATAAGTATGCGAACTGTTTAATTGCTTTTCACTATGTATAATATAAAATTGCCCAATTTTTATGCATCCTTCATATAATTTCCTATTCTTCTTTTTTTGTGTTTGTTCAGATTGCTTTTGAGTGATGTTTACTAGATTCCTCTTTCGCTGGCTGTCATTATATATTGCACGGTTTGTCGTTTTGCACGTTTGCCTTAACTTGCACGCTCTACGGTTCACGAAGTACTGTGCTAACGGTATTTACGTCCCAGCCAAAAAGAGAGCCAAACGTGCGTTGGGAGAGTGCAAAAAGGATGGACATTCACATTATGTTTGACAAGGGCAAACATTGCTCTCACTGCCACTCTCACTGTTAACTTTAACAGCAACAGCACTGTTCTTAGTAGTGTGTTTGTTGATTTTGCATTTAATACACCGTAAACTATTTTAGTATCGAGTTTGAATGCACTCTGAAGAGTTTATACAATGTAAGCATAAAAATTTTAACTGTTTTTAATAAATTTAATTTTGAGATTTTACATTTAAATTATTTAAATTGGTGAAGTATACAAAAAACTTACAACTTAAACTTATGCATACACTTTAAGCTGGGATTAAGGCAATGCTTTGACTTTGCAGTCGTTAAAAGAAGTTTTATATTTGTTATTAAGTTTGGAAAACAAACAATTAATATTTTATCAGCGTAAATCAAATAACGAGTACATGTTACAAATTACAGTTCGTATAAATGATTTGTAACAGCTGTTGCTGTATAATTACAGTGCGCTGTAAACTTCAAAGCCACAAAACAGGCATTTGTTGTTGCTATTGTAAAACTTTCACTATCAACATTCGACATATGCACATTATATACACATTCCGCTCTCTCATTAATTTTCTAGCTCTGTCTCTCTCTCTCTCTCTCTCTCTCTCTTTCTAGGTGCTCTGTACTCAACATTAAATTGACGTAGCGTGCTGCGCACTCTCGCTGAGAGCGGCAACAACAGTTATCGTTGTCATTCTTACTGTTTTTGTTGTTGTTTTTGCTATTGTTGTTGACAGGCCTTTTTGGCCCACTTAGGGGATTGTTTTCGGTTTTCAATGTTAAGTGCGATGAGAGGAGCTGCGTCAACGACGACAGTCAAAAGGACAGAGGCAAGAATATAGGAAGGCCAAGCGCATGCATTCTCTGTGGGCCGCCTACGCAAACCGACGTAGAAACATACACAAATACATAGATACATCTCTGTTTATGTCTGTATACGTATTATGACACATAATCAGCGTCGTGCAATTATTTATTATATACATATGTTTTCTAAATTTTGCCTAAAATTGATTTAGTGTCACTTGTTCTGCAACGAATATACATACAAAGGATAATGGTTTTAGACTTTTAGCGTGACTAAAGAGTCTAGGCAAATAATAGCATATCTAAATAAAATCAGGCAAGTGACAGCAAATAGTAACTATAAATATTTTATTTTTGGCTTATTTTTACTCTTGAAAATTTGCAATCACTAACAAATTTTGCTTCTAAATGGCTTAACAGACAGACAAGCTGACTGATACAACACCCACGCGCCAACCTTGTGTGTCTGTGTGTATGTGTGGGTGTGTGGGTGTGTTTATGTGTATTTGTGTGGGTGCACGCGTTGAGTTTGTTTTGTAACCGTTTTATTGCTTTTTATGATAGAATTTCTCGCTGTGACCTTGTCGTAAGAATATATAGTTATTTATTCTTGTTGCCGCCATTATATTTGTAACTCCTGTTGTTGTTGTTGCTGCTGTCGTTTTTTGCCGCTTTTGTTGTAGTCTCGGCGCGTGGCTGCGTTAATTAAAATTCTTTTTATGGGTTAGGGGATGCCTCAGAAATGGGTTGAGGGGAAGTTCTTTGCTTTGCTTAGTTTTGATAATGTATAATGATGAAGGCAAAGTGGTTAAAATCTTATTTATTTATAGTGCCTTTAGTTCTCTGTTGTTTTACTAATTTACAATTATTTTGTTCATTATTTAAACATTATATTAATTAACAATAATCCTTTTTCAAATTTGTTTGACACAAATCTAAATTTCAGATTTTCTAATTGATACTACAAATATTTTAGACTTTACTGGATTAATAATATGTTTATATTTAATAACACACCTTTTTCATTTTTTTTTTTTTTTTCATTTCATTAATTATTTATTAATAATTTTACAATAAGTAGTAATATAATTTAAGAAAATTCTACGTGATGGCTTTCTTATCTTTAATAAATATTTTAGATTTCACTGAATTATTAATATGCTAAAACCAGAACACAAAGTGCAAATTTATCGTATTTAACATTGTACTATTTAGATTTCCATTTTGCTGAATTATTATTGATTTGTGCTCATAAATAATATTTACGCTTTAAAAACGCTTCAGCGCTCAAAAGGAGGCAACACTTTTTTTTTATTTATTACTCAGCCCAAGCAGTGGTGCGTATGAGCAAACCTTGCATTTGTGTGTGTGTGTGTGTGTGTGTGTGTGTATGAGAGATAGAGAGAGAAAGAGGCAGACAGACAGAGATAGAGATAGCGTCACATCCACACATGTGCATAATATTATACAATTTTGTAGCGCATACACAAAATACAGCAACAAACATTCAAACAAAGCGCACATCAATCTATCAGTTAGTCTGTCAGTTAGTCAGTCAGTCAGTCAGTTAGCCAGTTAGTCAGTCCGTCTGCCTGTCCTTAACTGCTCGTCGTCAGTCAGCGCCTAGTTGTGAAGGTTGCTCGAACCTCTGATAAGCCCGAATCGATAAAACTGAAACGAGATGTTTTTTGGCCGTCATGGCTTTGTTTGGCAACACAAGCAACAACAAATACAACAAGCACAACAGTAACAAACAACACACACACACACCCTATCATATCTTCTATATACAAAAACACATCAGCAACAAGGATTGTTCAGCTTATCAACGCTGGAATGCAAATTCGTCGAGTTCAAATTCAGTTGTCGGTTTTCGTTTATTTGGCAAATGTAAAATTAGTAGCTGAATCTGAAGGAAATTAACATGAATCTATAGATATTATTAATTTATAGTTAAATTGTCATTACAAAATAATTATATTAATGTTAATTAAATGTTGGCCTTGTTCGAATTGGGTCTACAATCTACTCACCCACCTGCTGATATGTCCCCTAACTTATCAAAGGTGCATTAGTGCATTAAATATTATTGCAGCTTTAAATAAAAAATTAAATTAATTAAAAACAAAAAGAAAGAAGTGGGGAAAAACTTTAGATACAAAAATTTCAATATTAATTTCAAATACCAATCGGTTGTTTTAATAAAAGCTTTATAGTATTGTTATTTTTTGTGTCCAGTTGGAAACATAATTGTTGAGTTTGGTTAGAATAACTTTTTCATCATTTTGTAATTATTTGATTTAAAATTGTAATTTATTATATGCTAAATTTATATATTATGCGAAGCCTGCTGTTAAAATGTTTGCGAAGACTGATCTTTGATTGGCACGTAGATCTTTAAGAGACCTCATCATATCGGCCATCATAATGCTACAGATACATATCTAAACTGGGGCAAGTCTTAGGCCATTATATCTGCACAACAGCCTTAAGGGATAGAAAGGGAGAGAGAGAGGGAGACAACAAAAAAGAAGAAGATAACATCATTCATTCTTCTAGCATGCAATTTATGCTTAAATGGTTACAAGGACAACGCGATTATGAGCGAAATCTCGGTGGATGTGTCTCGTGGCTGTGGGTATTGTCCCTCTTGGGGCTGCCATCTGCTATCCGCCTGCTGTTTTCTGTCATTTGACCTTAGTAAGCCATCCTCGAAGCAGGATGTGTACACAAAGCATTCACTAAGCCCTCTAAACAAAAGAATAAAACATTTAAAAAAAGCAAACAAAAAGAAAAGAGCAGCTAGCTAATGAGCAGATATTCCCATACTTATGGACACAAATAGGCATCCATTGTATTCTGCTGTCAATTCTAAACAAAATTCAACCCATTATTGAATAATTAACAGTTTGTCTCACTTTAATTTACCATATGCATACAATATGAAATTTACTTTCTCTTTCTTTCACTTTCAATAAATATCAATGAAGCAAAAAAAATAAAGTGTTCTTGGCAAGAGTGCTCGACTAACATATACCCTATACCCAGTTCTATGCTTGATTTGGATATACCATGTATGCGGAAGAGAAAGCGAGAGAGGAAAAAGAGACAGAGATAGATCGATTTAGGCTATTTGAGCAATTGATATAGTCAAGGCCATCAAGAGAGATAATTAAAATGAAATTAAGAGTTGCAAAGGTTAAGAAAATTAAAGAACAGTTTATAAAATATATAAATATAATCTAAATTCAAATAGAAATATCATTAGTAATATGTATCTGGCTTAAAACACAATCTACTTGATCACAAACTCAGATAAATATCTAATAGTCATTTAATAAACCAATACTTTTAATGAAATGCACACAAAACGTGTATTTTACTTTCTAGATTCTATTTGCGTTAACTTTAAACCGGCAACAGATCGAAAGATTTACAGAGATAGACGGGAAGAATTTGGTATTTGAATAACATATGCATATATTGATAGATTTCAATGAGTACAAGAAGTTGTTGAGTTTGTTAACGTAAGTAAAATGACGCATCTTGATGCAATTTTGTTAGCTGTCGTTAAAATTATTTTTAACAAGCGTACAATAAACAAGTTGTTAAAACATTATCTAATGATCATAAATGCATACTAACGCTATAAATGTCATTAAGTATCTTTTCACTTGGCGCAACAATCATCAATCTAATTTAAAAGCAATACATACATATATAATTATTGAAAAATTAATTACGGGTTAAGAGACGAATTTAATTAATCAATTTAAATAAGCAGCTGTTGGCATCGACACATACAAACATTAAAACGGGCAAAACAGTTAATGTCTTCTGTTTACAGCTGCTGTTCTGTCAGCAAAGTTGGCGTGTAAAAGCGCGCGCCAAATAGGAGATTGTAAACTTGCAAGTATAATAAAAATACATAAAGCATATATGAACATATGATTAATTTACAATTTTTATTCATGTGTTGTTTTACACACACTCGCGATAACCGAATAAATATAAACCAATGCGTATAATTGACTGAACGAAAGAAGTGATAAGTGCGCGCAACACGCCCGCAATTTAGAATGAGAACATAATCAAGCAACGCCTGCTGCGACAGTGTTGAAAAAGCATGCAAGCCGTTTACAATTTGGCAAAGTTTGCTTTATAATTGTTCTCTTCTGCAGTATGTGTTGGCAATGTGTAAACGATATATGGGTTGATTTTTAACACGGAATAAAACTATACGACTATACCAAGATATATATATTGTGGTGTTGTTCTATTAAACCCCCAAATAAGAAATAACGATTGGTAGATATATGAGAGATAAATATGTAATTACATGATGAGCTTTCTAAAATGAAAGGTTTTCACTAAATCGCTACTGGGTATATCGAATGCAGTTTGGGTGTCACTGAATCGTAGTTACAATTTTAGAGGATACAGTTTCATTCCCAGGTTTAACAGAGTAACGCAATGACGTTAGCTTTTCTTTCTTAATGTTACCAATACAGTTCTCTCTTTCCCACTTGTCTTTTATAATAATGCTTCGTTTTATAGATCCATCGACACAGTTTGAGAGTAACTGATGCGCAATCAGAGTTTTAAAGAGTACAGGCAGTAATTTTTTATGTCAAACAGTGTAGCGCGAAGTTGTTGCTTTTTACTTGTTTTCTTTTTGTTTATTTTTTTAATGTCACATGCAAATTGTTGAAATATTCGCATTCACACAAATTCATCTAGATTATAATTTAAACAACTTATAGTAGCAATTACAACTACAGTTCCTGGTGAGCGTACTCCTCGTGAGAAGAATCATTGTCCTTGGGCACAATATATAGTCCCTCAGACGTGGTCCAGCGCGTGCCGTGTTGTGGACTATGCAAACCCACTATTTCCATTTGCCCCGAAATGGGACGGCCATAGGAACGACCAGACATGCCCAGATACATGCCGGTGTCGACGTGGCGGAATCGCACTTGAGCATCCCGCATCCAACTCTCATTGGAGCAGATCACATCCCAATCGTCACCGGAATCGCCGACACCATCAACACCATAGGCGGACACCTCCTGTTCCCCGGACAATGGCGATGAGAAATGATGCGAATGCAAATTCTTCTTAGTCAACAGATGCTCCAATCGAATAGTTGCGCCACATGCGATGGCGTCACCGCGGTCGCACATCTTCTTCCCCTGGGCCTTGATCATCCAGTGGCTGTTGACATCCTCCTTTTGCTCCACGCCTGTCACTGACTGCTGGCCGGACCCAGAGCCGTATTTCACGTCGTGCGAGTGCAGCCGATATGCATAATCAGAGTTGAGCAATTTCAGTATGGAGCCACATGTCACATAGTTCGACTTGGCAGCTAAATTGGAAGATCGCTTTAATTTTGATATTTGATTTTTTTGTTAGGGGAGGCGGAAAATGCGGCGTGGGCCAATCACAGCCAACCACATAAACTGCTGGCAGAAATAGAGTATTTACCTTGGTTGACATCGCTTAGGCTAATAAGCGCCAGTGCAATAGTAAACAGTGTGTGTAGCATGTTGTGTCTTGATCTCTTTTGTGTTAACAATTAAGTACTTAGTCTAATATTTAGAATGTGAGAAGCCGTTTGCGGCAAAAAGGAAGCAACACGCAAACAAAGTTTTGACGGATTACTGAGTTGATGAACACTGTTAAATACGCTTACGCACAAACTGTGGGCACCCCAAATGCTTTAACAGCTGTTCAAATGTTAAGTTGTTTTTCTAATTAGGCGAAAAATAAAATAATTCATTTAGACTATGCAATTTAAAATATTTTACAAGTGTCGCGTAAAATTTAACTAAGCATATCTCTATTACTCTCTATTTTATAATTTTCTAAACGAGACTCGCTCAACTGTTAACAGTGTATAACAGCTCTGCTGTTAATTAAAGTCATGTGGTAATCGATATACGAATCTATCGTATTGCGTCAATTTACAGCACTGCAAATGTATTAGCAAGTGTTGTTTTTTTTGTGAAAATTTTGGAAAAATTTCACTAAGACAAAAATTAATGGCACACAAGCGTTTATTTATCTACGCTGCACTACTAGCGATATGTTATTTAGTTGGCGTGACATGGGTAAGTATTCTGGATGGAAAAACTACGTCGTAACTATTGCCTCTGTATTGTTTTGTACACACAAAGGCTGAGACAGCAACGCAAACACTGCCAGGCAGCAGCAACAACAATGGCAGCCAGCCGATTGCAGCCGTCAAATCCGCAGCAGCAGCGATAGCTCCCACAATAGCTGCACCAAAAGTGATAAGTAGCACTGTCGCCAGTGGCACTATAGCAGCAAACAGCAGTACAACTGAATGGTTTGTAGTGTTGCAAACAGCGTAGAATGTGTAACCGATTTGTAATATTTAAATATTTGTTTACTTAGTGCCTGTGCCGGTGCGCTGCTGCCGCAAGTGGATGCCAATGGCAAGGAGCTGCCCATTTGCGCCGAATGCAAATGCTCCCATGTCGCGCGTAATACAACACTTATTAAGGTGCGCATTCACTTTATAAACACAGTGGTTGCTGGTAAATTGAAACTAAAACGCATAGTTTCAAGTTGTTTAAAATGCATGTATGAAGTATTTATGCCATAGTTTAAGTAATGTTTTTTATACCTTCCGTTTTCAAGCCCATAATGTATATATTGATGATTATCATCGTGTGTGTGTAGATAACCGTTATTTCGTGATTCTATAATATTCTGATTTTCAACTTAAAAGTTCAATTATTTATAGCAGGTGACCACTATAACTGTCTGTCTACAACATAAACATTGCAAATAATCAAAAAACTTGCTTTTGTTATTATTTTTGCAGGTGGTTGTCATCATTGTGATTTGGATAATATCCATATTAGTGATATATATGCTCTTCCTGATGTGCCTGGAGCCGCTGCTAAATAAACGCGTCAAGGCCAACAATTATCAGGAGCACACCAATGAAGATGTACGATTAAAATCAATTCGATATTCAGGCATTAAATATAGTCGACTAGCCGCTAATCCTGCCATCGATGAAATAAGTCATGATGATGATAATAATAATGATGATGATGATGACGATGATGAGCAGCTAGTTGGCAATAAAGAAGCACACCACTTTTAAGTTTCACATCGAGACATATTTTATTTGTTTTATTTTATGTTATTTCGTTCTTAACTCGTTCTTTACTAATACTCGAGCATGTTTTCTACCAAAAGCTATTTTTTGTTGTTGTTTTCAAAGGCCATTTTATTTACAAATTTTTCTAAAAATAACATTTTTCTTAACGTTCTTTTTTGTGCTGCATCTCGCAGGATGAACCCAGCGTACCCCCACCACCCTCCGGCAGCAACAATCAGGAGCTGAGTGCTCGCGCCAATGTCCTGAATCGTGTAGGACATCAGCAGGACAAGTGGAAGCGGCAGGTGCGAGAGCAGCGAAGCCGTATTTACGACCGCCACACAATGTTGAATTAATCTCATGTAGCAGCACCAGCAGTTTGGGTTTGGCTTTGGCGACTTAAAGACACTGCATTCCGGCAAAATCATAAATAATGCATCATTTTGTATTTGTATGTTTTGGAGGCCTTGCAGCCCGCTTGCTTGTCTTCCATCAATTGGATTAAACAATTATTTAAAATACCCTTAGACACAATTTATTGTTATTAAAATAAAATAAAAAAAGGAACTTTACCATATTATTATGTGCAGGATCAAGAGAAGCGGAAGGAGCATCAACAGCAATCAATCTTAACTTTCCTGTAGATGTATGATATAGTAACTGATATTGACAATATTAAGCCAAATCGCTAATTCAAAATTAATTTTTTTTTAATCTATTGCTTCTATGCTCTGTATATATAAATATATATATATATATATATATATATATATATCTGTGGAGTAGTCAGATCCAGGCAGATGCAAAAATCTGTGTTTTTAATGGGAAGGGAGTTGTGTGCTTTCATAGTCTTCTAAAATAATATTCTTAATTCTTCTTTGAATATGTTAAACAAAGACTTCTAGTCTAACTCGAGTTATTGTTTACCAAAAATGAACCAGCGGCTTTATTTAAAGTTGTTGTATCTTAAATTAAAGAATTGGTGGAAAAGGCCAGTTAATAGCCCTCAATTGTCTCCGCAAAGGTCCAGTTCTCCTCGACCTTGAAGGGACCCTTAACGCTGCAATCGCTGGCACTGCAAATGCCCACCGTATACTGTGGAATGCTGCGCGTATCGCGATAATACAGCACCTTCATACATTCACGAATCTGTGCAGGCGGCGGGAAAAGAATGGATTAGCCAGGATTACAAATGTAAAGGCCAAAAATGCTCACCAAGCTGGATGCCTCCTCGAAGGTGAAATCGCGATCTTTGGGCTTGCGTTCGCGCACCAGCGGCAATGCCAAATGTCTGCCGAAACCAGTGGAGACCACATAGTCTTCATAAGCCCGTCCACGCAAATCCACATTTCCCAGAAACGGCACGCCCGCCTCATCGACGCCAGCAACGACGACATCGATGTAAAGCGGATTCATGCGTGACCGACGATTGTAGAGGACGCGTGTTAGCCAGCTGGCCAAGGATTTGGGCTTCATGAGCACACCATCGTTGCAGCACTGATCCTCGATCATCTTTTGATCGATGCTGCGCTTGATAGATTGGATGTCAGCAAAGTCACCGCTGCCGCCCAACAGAATTTTGTCATTGATCTTAAAAACGCGATCAATGTTCTGATAGCGAGCCAGGGAACCATACGAAACAAGTGTATCAGCAGCGACTAGGACGCCGCCAGCGTATTTAATGCCCACCACAGAGGAGCCAGTTGTAATGGCAGCCCTACAAATATAAATTCAACCTTTAAATATTGTACTGCATTTTCCATTTAATTTTTCCTTACGTGCTGTGCTTGGTGCCAAACGGACCGGCCGTGGTTAATTCACGCGGCAGCTCCGCTTGCGTATTGCCGCCCATAAAATTGTAGAATTGACCGGGCGCTGGTCCGTTAAGCCACATTGGCTGTGCCATGGCGTTGTTCATCATTTTAAGTTTGGTACAAATATGATAATTAAAAAGCAACAGCAGCAGTTGCAGAATGACAGGCACAAATAAATGCCAAAACAGTGTTGTATAGCGTTGAAATTTGTCGTAGTCTAGCAGCGCTGCTTAGAGATTACTTATCGATGATGCGCAACAAGAGCGAGCTCTATACTAAACCAGGGCAGCAAGTGTTGTCTGGCAACGCTATAACAAAGTGCGCCCAATTTAAATACGCAAAGCCAAAAAAGGAATTGTTAAATTTTGAGTGAAAAATACATTTTATTTTGAAAATAATACAATTTATAAATATATTAGTAATGCACACCATACGGAACTTACAGTTAAAAACGCTTACTAAATGTTAGAAAAAAAAATTGAGAATTTCACAGCAAAGCAAGAAATATGCAAAATTTTGAGTAAAATAGGATTTTTATTATTTTTGGAGATTGTATAATTTAATAGAATGTAAAAATATCTATCTTTTGAATGCACACCATTGAGGGGAATGTTCGTTGTTAATAATGTATAGCATATTGCAGGTCGCACATAATACAAATGAATAAATGAATATCAAATAGAGAGTACCGTTATTACTAATTACTACAAAAAAAAACCATTAAATATAGATAAATATATATATGTATGGTATATATAACAACTTGTTGTTTACACTATCCAATAGTTAAATACTCAACAATTATTACTAGCTACTGTCACGGCCAATGGGTTTTATGTCTCATACGTTATATATATAAAAATATATATAAGTAAATTTAATTTTAAAGCTTTTCAATCCTTGCAGCAGCAGTAAACATTATCACTAGAACTAGCTGGAGTTGTCGGCACACTTTGACCCGTCGGCGTCTTTTGGGGCTTACTGTAGGAATGTGGACCACGCATAAAAACATCGATGAGCTGACAATGCGAGCTGGAAACGTGAACGAAATATTATATTAAAATAATGCTTTCTTCAAAGAATTGTCGTGGCTTTGCTTACCTCATGGTTATATCCAGATCGGTGACAACCTCACCATCACAATTCCAGCTCGAATTATCCGAACTGAGTGCATCGCTGCCACTTTGAGCAATCGGCTGACGGGAGCCGGCAATACTTGGATTCTCCTCCGCCGTAGCCGCTGTCAGCGTACGAAAAATGAACTTCCTTGTGCGATAAACTTCCACAAATGGCAAATTGCGCTGCAAACATATTGGAAAGAATAATAACATATAAATTTTGTATGATTAAATATGCGTCATTCAATTACACTTACAATGTCGCCTGCACGTCCCGCAGTATTCAAGAGAAAGCGCAGATTATTCACCAACGAAGTTTTGCGCACGAGAATCAGATCGAGGCAGCCATCACCCAGGTGACTGTAGCGCGAGATGCCATTGGGGCTGCGGGCACAGGCACACGTGATGTTGGCGCCGCAAATCATAAAGAAATTGCCACGTATAACCTTCCACTGGAGCCCGCTGCGTAGACTCAGGCTGGAGGCATAATATTCTGATGGCTGCAGCGGGAGGCTAAAGGGACGCGGGATTCGCGGACGCAACAGACTCGTTTCACTTGCGGCACTCAACAGAGCCTGTGGGTTGGCCTGCTGATGATGCAGTGGCTCATTCTCTAGCAGCTCCGGCTGAGGATGTTGCTGCTCCTGTTCCTGTTCCTTCTCCTGCTGAGGCTGCTCTTTTTCTGCTTGTTCGTTCAGTTGTTTCTGCTCCTTCACCTGCTGCTGCTCCTCCTCAATGTCTTTCCCCAGAATCATTGAACGCTGCTCGTGCACCGAGGAGCTGGCAATGCTGCAACGCGCACAATTCTCATAGCAAACGGATCGTTGCTCCTCGAGCAACGGACTAACCGGACTCTGTGGCGTCATCGCTGCTGAATCCGTAGGCTCCTCGAGCAGTTGCAGCTCGGCATCGTAGCCCCGATTGCTAATGAATGCCTTAATGCCGCTATACTCATAGCGCTTGGTGCCCATCCAGCGATACTGTTCGCTCTCCGCCGCCACATCCCCGAGATAACCATAGCTGAGCACACTGGCACAGAACCGGAGCAGACCCCGATTGTTGCTCACGCTGCACACGTCCAATCCTCGTCGCTGGCCGAGCAGCACATGGATCGCTGCCGTTCGCACATCCCCCGTGCCATGCATGCTATAAGCTATGGTGTCCGTGCTGCCGGCGGGTATAACGGCGACGGGTAAGCTCGGTCGTGGTATATACGCCGGTCGCTGCTCATCCAGGCCCAGTTCACGCATCCGGCGAAAGATTAGACCATTGATGACCTCCGCCACAGTGCCATCGCCACCCACACAGCACACGGCATCATAGCAGCCCAGTTCGTGGCTGAGGAGTATATCACGTATTTGATTTGCCCGCTGTGTTGTTATGCAGGTGGCATCGATGCCGGCCAGCTGGAAGAGGGGACGCACCAGACGATCGTAGGTATTTGCACCGGCCTTCCGCCCCCCATACGGATTGATGAAGACAAGCAATCGACGCACTCGCTGCACCAGTCGCCGTTGCACGCCACATTGCCACTGCCGCACAATGTACGCGTCCACATTGTAGAAGGTCAGGCGACACAGCTGCCAGCGGTTGCAATCCGTTTTGGATTTTGTCAGACGCTGCGCATAGTTGATGGTTAGAAATTGTGCGGTTGGCTTGGCGTCAACAACAACATCGCCTCCGCCATCCACATCTATCAGCTGGGGCGGCTTGTGGCTCTCCTGTTTCGTTTGGCCCACACACACACTGATGATGTCGTCCATGTGCAGGATGTGACTGTGTGGACCATAGTCAAAGCCAGCACATTCCTCAGCCGCCAATTGTTGTACGGTTGGCAGAGGCGCTTGTTTCCGCGCCGCCTCGTCGCTATTATTTGTGGCACGTTGCATGCGCTCCCAAACGAGATGGTCGCCATGCAACAGCACCCGATAGCTCTTCTTTTTCAGCTGAAAGTTATTTAGCAGCACATCCGTGGAGCAGGCGAATTCATTATGGCCACCGTGCGTCATCTTTTCCGCATCACTTTGTCTCTGCAAATAAAGTGAGGTGAATAGTGGCAACATTAGCAAAAGACAATAAAAAACAGGTTTCCATTAGAATGGAAATGTAATGTTGGTAGTCTAAGGTTGGAAGTGGTGAGTGGGGCTTGCATGGAGCGGAACTCATTGCAATAAATCATTGTTACATTCACTTTTTGTTGCATACCCATTACAAAATGCCCAGCGAAGCGTATATGTGCAAGTCATATTTATCGATAAATATCGAAATAGTGCTGTAATCTTTTGAGTGTTTAAGAAATGCACTCATCAAATATGATTTTTTTTAAGTAATTATATTCTACATTTCTATAATTATGCACATAATCCAATTTTAAATTCGTTGGGTATGTCAAAAGTTGTTGTTTCTGATTGTTGTATTTATATTTTAAGGAGGCACAATAGATCTATTAGGTCGCAGTGCACAAGACCCCCGATAAATAATTTATATTTTACATTTATTTCCGCATTTTTTTGTGTTTTTGAGTAGCTAAGAACAAGTCAACAAAATTGACAAGTTTGGGTTTATACTTTAAAGCACCGCAGTATGATAGGTAAGTAGCCAGATAAATAAAAATGTGCACGAGTTTTATCATTACTTTCTGTAAAATAAAAGTACATTTGTATGTTTTCAATTAGAGGATATGTTTTAGTCGGGCATTCCCGACTTGAGGTTTCTTACTTATTTTTTCATGACAACTCGAGCTACAAAGCAGTAAAAGCATCTGATCTTTTCCAGCAACCTGTGCACAACAATGAACCTTTTGAGCTTTTGTGAGATCGGCTCATTGACAAAGCCTCAACAGAAACAGAAAACAGCACAAATGAAATTATTTTGTTTAATGTTAATTGCAATTCAAATAATTTATCGCCTAATGAACCAAAAAGGCCTATAAAAGGCCACAAATATATATATATATATATATATATATATATATATTAAAATTTAAATATATATTTAAAACATTTTGATACCAAATGAATAATACTTTGTTCTTTATTTTTTATCAGCAGTCAAAGTTGGAGAGATAATGACAGTTTAATGTTATGTATTTCACAACGTCAACGTACCGTTTATTTAAAAAAAAAAATAACTTAAAAATAAACGAAACAAAATGGAGATAAAAAGAATGGAGGAGATACTTCAGTCAACTCGTTTCTGGCGCAAGCCGCTAAAGTTAAGTCTACAGAGACACAAATAAAAAATCGGAAAAGGTTCCAACCTTTGGCTGGTGGAGAACAGTACAAACAGAACTCGTGTCGCAGATGTGCAATAAGCTACACAAATAAATATTAAATGTTTATTTAGTCGCAGAGCCAAGTAATGACATAAAAATATGCCACTAAGATAAGTTGTGTGGCCTCAACAACAAAAAAAAAAAAGGTTCTTCAAATATGACTAACATTCGCTGCTGTTGCTAATAAGCTGCGTAAACTTGACTTTAGTACACGTTGCAAAACAGAAACAAGTTAGAATGCTCTAATCGAGGCGCGACGACTAAGAGATACCCTGTATTGTATAAATACACATTAATTTATCTGTTTGTACTTTGTTCAAGATGATAAAATAGTTTTTTTTTGTTAAATCAGTTTTTGTTAAATTTCACATGTAATCTTTGCAATTGTATAGTTTATTGCTATCGTTATTCAATTTTGACTTGTTCAATTTCAGTTTTTGCAAACTATTTAAAATTGAAGACATAGAGCGTATTTAATAAATATAATTATTTACGAATTGGAATAATCGCTTAGCGTGATCGCTGTACAAATTGATGTACGTATAATTTAGTAATTTTCTGTATATGTATTTTCAAAAGTTAATGTTAGTCATTTGTAGGCATATACAGTGAATATATACAGGGTATAAAAAAACGAGATCCCGCATAATTTTTACAGTCCAACGAAACGAAGCTCGTTTTAGCTTTAAAGCGTCGAATGAGCGACGACGTTCAAGGTTAACCAGAGGCACCCGAAGCGAGGCCAACACTCTGTTTTAGAATCGATTCAATTTGGCGGAGCAGAGGAAGCTGCGCAGCGGTGACAACAACAACAACTAATTTAAATTTAGCTAAGAGAAACGAGTTCCTCTCTGCTCCACCCAGTTGCGTGCAGCTTTTGTTGACCTTCGCCTTGAATTGCAGTGCGTTGGTTTTTTGTTTTTTCTTTACCGCTTGATTTTGAACTGTGTTGACTCTCTTGACCAAGTAAAGCTAATGTCAACTACTAGCCAAAATCGAGGGTTAGCCAAGCCATAACTTAACTCATGTATGCATCCGATCTAGTTTATTTAAACAATATATAATGCAGCCGTTTAAATTTAAAGTATTTTTTCTAGTTTTCAATCGAATTTAGTACATTTGCTATCTACTTTTTCTGATAAAAATAAAATGATAAAAATTATAATTTTATGCCATATATGATTTTAACAAGATATCGTATAAATAACAGCCGAAGATAAAGAAGCCAGTGTTCTTCCGCACTATAAATTTTCAATGAACCTGAATACATTTGGACTTGAATTTCGATTTTAAGTGCAAATGATGGATATGACTATTAAACGAGAAAACCCTTCCACACTTAAGTGGTAAACAAACGATAAGAATTGATAAGCTTTTATGGTGACGTCGAAATGAACAAATCGCCATTGGTAATCTAAATTTTAACACGACATCGATATATTTAAAAGCCTCATTTCGGAAAACAGACAATAAGCGCATTTGTTTTTCAGCCATTTTAATTAGCCTTTTCACTTGCTAAAAATCTCATTAAATTGTCTGTGTATTTTTTGTGACCTTTGATATTGCTTGCCAAAAATCTATTATAGTTTACTACATGAATAATCACAAATAAATATGTTAAAGTCCTATTTAAAGAAATGGCATTTAGACAATCAGCTGAAAATGGAATCAGAATAAAATGGTTTTGCAAGCGGAAACGAAGTTTATTGCAAAGTTCTTATCGTATGTCATTGGATTATAATATTATAAACTGCTATCACTACATACTTGTATTGTATAGTCTGCTTTGTAAAATTAGAATTATTATTGTTAATGCAAACATATAATTAATAATATAGCATTCTTTTTTAATAAAATTACAAATTTAAATATATTTAGTTATTTTGTGGGCAATAATTTATAAGTATGATGTATCGCTTTGCTAAGTAAAAATAGAAAAAAGCATAAACAAAGAAAATAAAAATAATAACAACAAACAATTAATTATTATGTTATTTTTTGTAAAGCAAAAGCAAATCTAGCGTTTTGTTGCGATTAATCTCCTAAATGTTGTCATTAGTGAATCACGCAATAGAATTTATTTGATGGAAAATCCAAATTTGATTCCCTAATAAGCTGTAAACAAAATAGGTACTCATGCCAACAATTAAAGCACGATTGCACCATTAAATCTATTTCATATGCACTATTAGGCAAAAGTATTTTGACAACATTAATTTCTGTATATCATTATAAAACGATAAATAAATAATAATCGCTCAAAACCAATTCTAAATATGCAAAATAATTTTGAATTTTCATTCTGTTAACAATGAGTTCGAATACTTTAGCCGACTAGTGTGACGTGTAACTATGTCAGCTTTTTAATAATCTTATCACTCGCTCTAAACCAAAACATTAAAGTGCTTTAGCACTTAGCTAAAACTTTAACGCTTATCTGTTTTAAATTAAATTAAAATTTAATTAAAAATCTATTGTTGTAAATATTGTATTCAACTTGAACTTTGTGAATCATGTATATTTATCACTTAAGCAAATGTTATCAACAAGCATTTAGCATTTAATTCAGTCGCATTTCTATGTATGTTTTCCTTTGTTTTGATTTTGTTATAGATAAATAACACTCACACATAGATGGGCGAAATCTCTATCAGGCCAAATTATTAGTATTGAAAAACAGACAAATTGATTTTTGTAGAGCCTATAAATAACCGTTTTATATTTAGAACTTGTTAGAAGTATTATACAGATAAAAAATGGGAATGCTTCTAGTATTTTCGACCTCTTCAACTCTGTTAAAAATTATAATTGAAAAAAAAGTTAAGATTAGTCAGTGCATATAAATGAAGATATAAATTTTAATACACGTTATTGCGTTTTTGTTTAAAAAATAAAATTAGTTAAGAGTCATTTGAACTTTTGAATAAACTTGACCCATTTAACATATTCATAGCTGACCTTTTGGACATACACGCAACCCATTAAGTACCCACCCTCAAACAAAAAGAATAAATATTTACTGACGAAATGCATTAGGATTTGATCAGTGTTAGTTAACAAATACGTGCGTGTTTAGAAAAGCGATATGAAATTGTATTTTTTACAGAATCTTCTTTTATTATAATTATTCTCAAATTAGAATTAACTAGAAAAAATTTAGAAAGTTTAAACTTTGGCATATCTCGAGCTTAGAGCAGAAGAGCATAGTCATTTGCACGTATGCATCTTTCACTCGTTTACAGCGCTGAGATTACAAATAAACAATAAACTCGCATAAATAAAACGTTACCCGCTTGGAGTCGCATTAAGAAAACGAAGGCAGATGCAGAGAAGAAATACACACACATCAACACTGACATTACGCCAAGCACCGTTATCAGAACACAGCTGGGGCAAAACAATAACAACCGTATAGGAATGTAAGCACATGCCTTCATTAGCACATATTCTCTTATTTTTTAGCCTACGCGTTGTCTGCTTTAATTTAAATGAAAGTAGAGTGTATGTGTGCTGTTTAGTATTTAGAATGCCGGCAAATGATTGGTACTCAAGTTATGACAATTACCTTAAACATATTTTGTATATCCGTGTACCCACGCAATTATTGGTGCAAATACGTACATAAATTACAGTTACGTTTTTGGTCTTGTTGGGAAATCAAGAAAATCCAATATGCATTGCAATTTCTCACTACTCACACATACACACACGCACACACGTTCACGCGAAACAAGGCACATGCAACCAAATGCACCACAGTGTTAACGGTAGTTTTCGAACGCTTATGCGCGCTGTCGAATTGCAGGTGCAGGTATGTAACCCTATTTATTTAATTTTAGTGCTATATTATCAGAAATTTTCTAACGTAAGTCTAGAACGACACAATAAGAAAAACAACAAGCGTTTGTGGTTAAAAGGCACAGCAACGCGACCCTCCCGCCGAAAAAGCTACCAAATACTAAAATAATGTGTGGCACAGTGTGACCAGTCGTCGCCAACCATCTAATACCACAAAAAATTCTTTAAATTCGATTAACGCAAAAGTACTGTCCGTTATTAAAATACCTGAAAATAACCAAATAAAATTGTTATCTGTCATATAAATACAGAACAGAAAAATACAGAACATTCAAAAAGTTTCAAACATGTTATTCTAAAATTGTTATAAAATTAATTTTTTTTTCGGCGCCTTAATATGAGTAAGTAACACTGGCCAAACACTAACTAACAGTGTTTTCTTATACCACCGTTGGGGCAGGTACTCCCTGTGTGAAGCGTAAAACTCGTCCTTGTCGGCCACAACAGGAAACTCTGCCACCTTTCAACAGTCGAACACAGCGACAATCCCTGCAAGAGCAAGAACAGCGAAACACTTTGCATCGTCTGTCTGAACAGCAAGAGCGGCGGCGATCATATTCGATTCGCGGAACTAAACCAACATCAATAGTATCCGACCGACATCAAGAACATCTGCGATCATATCCGCATAGCGAGACTGACCAACCATCCCTAGCATCCAGCCAACAGGAACAAAAGGAATCATATTCGTTTGGCTGGCCTGAACAACCTTCCATACCATTAGGCCGACAATACGAACCACAACGATCAAGTTCGTGTGGAGCGACTCAACAAACAAATCCATACAACCGACAACAAGAACAACACTTACCATATTCATATCGCGGGACTGAACAATCAACAGAAGTCACCACACATCCAGTAAGTACGAATTGCTCATGTGAAATAGCAACCTCACGACAAGCACAGGTTCCACATCGAAGGTCGTGTCGAGCAACTCAAAAAACAATAGCATCCACACGACAACGAGCACAACTTCGATCAAATTTGTGTCGAGCTACTCGACAAAGAATACCATCCACCCAACCAAAAGAACTACATCGAACATATTCAAATTGCTCTTGTGAACTAGAAAAAGCATCAACCCGACAACAAGAACCACATCGATCAAGCACGCGTCGAGCGACTCACCATCGAAGAGGATCAATCCGACAACAAGAAGAACAACAATTTACAGCGTATGGCTCGAGTGAACTAGAAATAGAATCAAATCAATTAATTCAGGAAACTCAACAAAGAATACCCTCTCCAAGACAAAAAGAACAACAGCGATTGTATTTGTATCGAGAGACTGAGCAATCAGTAGCATCCCCTCAAGCGCTACAGCAACAACAAGGGAATTTAAATAGAGCGCTTGAGGGACAAGTAGAATCTCTTCGTGGAACGGATCAACAGCCAACTTCGCCTCGTGCGACTAAAGGAGCAATGGGTTCTCCACGGCGACAAGGGCCAATACCACCAACTTTGCCTGCTGCGTCTAGTGAAGAAATGCCCCGACGAAGGAATCCACAGCCCACGACTACGCGGTATTCCAATGAGCCAGCATACCAGCAACAACCGGCACCGCAACAGCAACGTCAACCATGTGATCAAAATGTGCAACCGGTGCAGGCAGCACAGATGGAACGAAGACCGCGTGTCGAGTGTAGCTGCTCCGGTAATCGAGCTAATCGCGGTCAGAGGAACCAAGCACCATTCCAGGCGCCACTGGCCGATAACTACACCTGTTCACGCCCGCGACCCGCTCCGCCAAAACGTGTAATTCCCCCGGAGGAGCTGTGCACCTGCAAGGCAAAGTCGGCGCCGCCGCAATGCGAATGTACACCGCCAGTGGCAATACAGGAACAGCAACGTGCACCACCAACACATGAGCAAATCACATGTGGCCAGCCGATGCCATATACGACTGGTCAATATACAAACCAAAATCAGCGCAATACAAAATCAGCCATGTGTGGACATTGTCAATCCACAAACAAGAAGAAGAAGTGCATTATACAGTAATAGCAACAAAAAATTAATATATATATATATATATATATATCTAAATATCACAGGGAGTGACCTGGCCAAAACAACATAGAGGACTTTAAAAATATCCAAATTATATGCGGAATCATTTTATTATGTCAGACACAATTTCGAGTTTGGAAAAGGAATATCTAAAAAATGTTATAAATCTTGTAACAAAGTGAAGATTGAGCATAGATGGGTAGACATCACAGGGACTGCACCTGCAAACATTATTATTATGTTATAATAAATCTAAATTTGCATTATGAACATTTAAAATAACAATAAAAAAAAACCAAAATTATAAATGAAAATCATTTAATACATAAATTGAAAATCTCACAGTAGGCGTCGCTGGTAGTAACTATAGTCTAAATAAAATACAATAAAAACAATAAAAAGATTTAAAATTTGGCACATAAAAAAATAAATAATAATATCAATAATTAAATGTAATTGGCAGCGTTCAGTCAGCCAAGATGAACAATCAGTCGCAACTTACTGCAGGCTGTTATTGTCCGCCAAGCAGCACTAATATGGCAATCGAACCAGTTGGACAAATGCCATGTGGTGCTGCACAGAATACGCCACCACCACCACCACCAACACCTGTGCACAGGGGACCTTCAAATCAAAGGATGTGTAATCACTGTAAGCGTAAGGGCAAGAAAAAGTGCAGCATTCAATGACTGACGGTTTTACAAATCAACTCAATTCAAGCAATCTTAGCTTCTAATCAAAATTTGTAGTATTTAAAAAAAAAATATATATAATTTCGGAAACTTACATTACAATTACATACCCTTATACCATCAAGGATGTCCTTGCCAAAGAAAGGAGCTAAGGGGATTCGTACAGGTTGCGCTTGCACTCCATTGCAACAACAGGAGGGACAACAGGCGACAACTGTGCAGCAAGAGACATCCAATCTGAATTGTGTTTGCACTCCATTGCCATAACAGCAACTGCAACAGGCTTCAACTATGCAGCCAGATATCATACGTATTCCCTGCATTCAGTACCACCTTCAGCAGCCTGTCCATTGCCACAACACCAACAACATCCAAGAGCAGTGCGGCAATATATCACACAAGCTCCCTGTGGTAACGAATCAGCGAGACAGCCAATCAGAATTGCGTTTGCACTTCATTGCAGCAAGAGATCATATATACTCACTGCGGTAACGGATCAGTTGCCAATCAGATTTATGGAAGTTGTCGTCACCCCAGAAAATCAATATGCAGCATACAATAATGATGTCATCGAAAATCAGCATCAAACGATGAGTCCGTTGGGTAATTTAGATCCGAATAGAATTGATCAAAACAGAGTCGGACGTGTAACCATGTAACCATACGGACATGCGTCGTCTACGATTATGATGCGGGAAATCTAAATACGCATTCCTTCGTTCAAGATTCGCTGATGCCAGCCCATCTCATTCCATATCCGTCTACCAACAAAACCTGCACAAAGTAAGCCCTAAACTTCACTCCAAATGGATAAAATGTGGAATTCATCGCGATAAATCGACTTCAGTTATATTCCACACGTCTTCCGTCGATAGTAAAATTTCAAATTTCGATAATACAAAAATACCAAGTAATAAAAAATACCGCAGCACGTTGGTCCAATCTATCGGGTGTCTATCGACTGACCTCCAATTTTGGCACAATACATAAAGAAGAGGAACGCAGCGTGTCTGAATTTGTGAAATTTACTAATATTTGAAAACACATAAAACTAAATAATGGATGAGGGAGACTATGATAATGATGAGTGAGTATTTAGCTCTTGCATATTGCACACATGCACATTAATCCGGAATGAATATAAATTTCCCAACTTCAGCGTCGGCAATGATGATTTTGACGATGCCGATGAGGATGTGGATGAGGACATTGCCCAAGAAGAGGAAGTCGATAATATTGAGATAATTGCACCTGGCGGCTCAGCTGGTGGGGGTGTGCCCAAATCGAAACGTATCACAACGAAATATATGACGAAATATGAACGAGCCCGTGTTCTGGGCACGAGGGCTTTACAGATTGCGATGTGTGCACCGATTATGGTTGAACTGGATGGCGAAACGGATCCGCTGCAGATAGCCATGAAGGAGCTGAAGCAAAAGAAAATACCAATTATCATACGGCGCTATCTTCCCGATCATTCCTACGAGGATTGGAGCATAGACGAGCTGGTCATGGTGGATAATTAAGCTCGTCGAGGATAGATATATATAATGATAGCTTCTAGAAATTTATTAGTTTCGACAATTAAAAAAAGTACTATAAGATTAAAACTGGCAGGTTGCTCAAGAATATACATTTATATAAATATACTTTATTTGGGATCGGAGATGGCTCCTTAAGTATTATGAAAATAACAATTTGTACTATGTAAAGATCAGCTCCAGGCATATCCGTCGCCACGCTGATAACAAATGCGCTCTAATAGTCCAACGGCATGCGGACCCGTCTTGCAGATAGCGCCTACTACTGCGGGAAGCAGGCCACACTCGGATAGATTCTGTTCGCCAAATACCTGGCCAGAGCCCAGGTGTTCCTCCTCCGCTTCTTTGGTTGGCTCCGATTCCAGCAGCTTCTGTGTAGCTTTGCTAAATGAGAGAGTATTGCTGCTGCTCGCCAAGGTGGCGCTAAACATCTCGCGCGTCTCACAGAGCAACATTGCGACGCTGGGCAGGAATGTGGGCAGCACGAGTCCCTTGATATCGGTGCTGTAATAATCGATGCCATCCAGACGTACCTTCTTAGAACGGGGCACCAAATGCTGCATGGTCGCCTTGGGAAAAGCAACTGGTGCGATGAGGGTGGGCGGAACACCTGCCAGGCGACCAACGCTGGTGATGGTGCTCTTCGCATTCAGTAGATAGCTAAAGAATCCTTGACACTCGACACCCTCAATGAGCAGCAGCGAATTATCACTAAAATCCTCGCTCATTTCAGCTGCCTGCTGACGGCGGGCGTGGCTGCTTTGAATCCTTCGCAGTTCACGCTCATCCACGCCCAAACTTTCCAGCCAGTCGTCATCGTCCTCATCATCTATATCAGCCTTCTCTTGCTCCTGCTCTTGCTCCACCTCTTGCTCCAGTTGTTTTTCCTTTACATCAGTCTCCTCGTTGAAGCTGCTATTTGGCTCACCTATAGCATCTCTTTTTAGTGGCATGCTATACTCGATCCCCTCCTGCCGCAAAGCATTTCGCATGCCCCGCGTCGACGGTGTGACGAGAGCATGCGTCTCAGCGCGTCCACCGATTCCCGCTGCTCGAAAAAGGACTGTGAACGTGTTGGCACACAAATAGAAATACGGACATTGTCGGGCACGCAGCAGCTGGAAGAGACCACGAAAACTGTAATCCCATTCCTCGGCCAATGATTTGCGCTCCCGCTCGCCAATTGTGATACCGTTGTTCTCCTTAGCGCTGCGCGGAAAAAGCGTTAGCCAGGGCAGATGCGGATGCTGCCAGTAGTATGTGCACTGATTGAAACGCGTCGCATCCGATATATCCAAGGTGCTCTCTGTTTGAGCAGAGTCAAAGCAACGCACAAAACTCGTCAATCCGCTGGCCAGCTGAGAGGCCTTTAGCTGCGTAGCTGGCAACTCCGTGGGGCAAAAGAAACGCACTCGCGTCTTCAGACACCAGTCCATGGGGAGATGTGGTGTATGCTTTTGCCGTGCCGCCACAGCGGCATCATCTTCCTCTTCCTCCTGGCTGACCCTCGCCTGCTGCAGCAGCCGGGCAAACGCTTGTGAATCGAATTTCTGCAACACCAGTTTTGCTGGTGGTGTTCTCGTTTTCGTTTTCGCGTCATTTACTAAACTTGTTACCGTTGTGGATTTAGTTTCACCACTGATTGCTTCCACTTTGACATCATCATCGGGTTTTTGTTTCTTGGCGCCATCTGTGGATCTGTAGGGAAAACATTAGATCTTGATGCCAGTCAGCTGTCTTTGTAAAGGAAAGCGGAGTTTTCTCATCGGTTTTGTCAACTAAATGTGATCTGGCTATTTATACAAGGAGCTGAAATTTGTTTGCGCTTTTGCTACATTCATTTTGAGTAACATACTGCATTGAAATGTAAGGCTGCAGTTACAATTAAAATTACAAAGCCTACGTAGACGTTCTTTGAAAAATAAACACTCACTTAGCAAATGGATTCTTGCGCTTTTGGGAAATTTTCGCTTCTAACAGTTTACATTTGTCGCTCTCATCTAGTTCGGGTCGCCTATTGTTGTTATTATTGCTGCTTACACGTGCCGCTAGCTGCTTCTTTTTCTGCTTCAGTCTTTGCAGCTTTATAAACTGTGAATTGTAAAGTGATTTCGTTAAGTCAAGTGTAAAATTGCATTTTGTGCAGAATTCAATACATCATCGGGCCGGGTCCATTTGGAGCCCAGACTTGTTTCGCTGGACATTATTGGATGAGTTCTAATAACTATCTAAACAACAGCATTTGCTTAAGGTCCCGCGTAAAATTTTACTTGTGTTATTGCTGTTGTTTTAATGCAATATTGCAAAAACAAAAAAAGTGACCAAATATTAAATATTTATCGAACTTACCTTTTCTTGTTATCAAATTAAGGTCCATCTCTAAAATATAACAACGATCAGCTGTAGTTGAAAGCAGCTGCTTGTGCTAACTTCTTATATGGGATTTGATTTTTATTTTTAATTTTTATTTCGAATTAGCAATCGGCTGAGTAAGCTTTGAATATATTGGTTTTTTTTAAAGCTGAAAAGAATTACTGCTTATTACTGCTTTCTGTATCGACATTTTAGTGAACTACGAACAAAGCTCTAAGTAAGGCGAGAAAAATAGGATTCGAAAAACACAGAAATTTAAAAACGATTGGCAAAAGATGGAAGAAGAAAACGGTAACTTGTGTGAAGTTTGTCGTGTGTGCGCTAATAAAATAAAAGACAAAAAACGCCAGCGAAATTTATTCAAGTCTAAGAGTAACAAGCTGGTAAAAACAATTAAAACCATAACCGGAGTTAAGGTGAGTCAAACGACTATGCGAATAAGACGAAGTCTTCTAAAAGGGAAAAACGGATGTTTTAATAGTTTTTGCTTTTTTGTTATTAGTTGTCGCGCCATGAAGGATTGCCAAATTTTATTTGCCAACGTTGCTACTCTGAACTAGATTTGGCAATGAAGTTTCGGGAGCGCTGCGTTTTCTCGCAAATGTATCTGACGGATATCCTGAAAAAGAGCAACAAGGAGCTTGTGTTTAATGCAGCAGCTCAAGAGCTCCACGAAGACTTAATCGACGAAGAGCAGCTCGATTATGTTAATGAAGATGTTCAGGTAGTGGAACGCAACGATGACATAGATGATGATGTGCCAAACATTGTCAGTGAAATGTTAACGATCGATAAGCCATTCGAATTTGAAGAAACCGCTGAAGAGTGCGCCGCGGAGGAACAGTCAAAAGCAGAGAAACGACATTTTGTATTGCTACAAGATATTCGACCCGCAAAGCGTTGCCGCAATTTCTTTATCTGTGAAGAATGTGGTGAATTTTTTAAAAGGGAGCATAAATACAATGAGCATTTAAAGTGCCATATGGAGTCCGAGCAGCCGACACAGCCGACACAGTTATTCGCATGCTCGCAATGTGGAGCGGTCTTCAATAGCAGCAGTGCCTTAACACAGCATCGACAGCAGAATCATGACGGTCATCGGCTGTTTAAATGTTCAACTTGTGGCGAAACATTCCTAGAGCACAGCGCCAGGCAACGTCACGAGATGTAAGTGGCGCCCTATCACTTAGCATCACGTATTCCAAACGCTAATCACCTTCTAATGCCATTGCAGCGCACACAGGAATGAGCGACCATATCCTTGCTTGAAGTGCGATTTGACGTTCGCAAGCGTTTCACATCTTCGCAGTCATATCACTGCTCACGAAACTCGCCAATTGAGGTAAGCGATAAATTTTTGTTTTCATTTTCATGCTGAACGTTCTTATCCATGCAGATGTAGGCCGTGTAATCTGGAGTTTTTGACACTCGAGTGTGTGGACGCTCACTCACAGACATATCAACACAAACTGAAGATGCAACAATTACTGAATGACCCTAATTTGCCGAGTGACGATTCTATATAGTCAATCGATTTATGTTAATACATATGTACAGTATTGAAGTATATCCAATATTATAATTTCTGTATTCAGATTAAGCTTTTGTAATGCTTTCAACTTGCTTTTATTTTGTATTTACTGAATTGATCGATCTTCTTTTAACCTGCATCTTTAAATACCGAAATCTGTGAAAGAACTTCAACCGCTCATGGACTTTATTCTTAAATATGAAATGTAGTTGTATTATTTGTAATTAATGAATTATTTAAATATTGTTGTACTTGGAATGAATTTTGTTTTTATTAATCGATATCTAGTGCTAATGAATTTTATATTTAAAGATTAAAGAGCAGAGATTTATTATAAAGAATGGGAAATTTGAGCATTAATATAAAAACCATACCTTTGTTTAGAAAGTAATAAAAAAAATGTATATATATATATAATTTCTAATTATGAAATATATGTTGTAACAGTAAAGATATTAACAGAAGCTTTACCAAACATAACATAAACATCGTAAAGCTTTGTGAAACTGTTAGACACAAAACTTGCGCCTGCGCCTTTTGTATGGCATACTCATATTCTTATCAACTAGGGTGAGAGCTCGTATATATGCTGTGCCAAATGGAAAATTGGTGTGTATTCCGTGTATTCAACTGGTTGTCAGCACATCACAGCTAGCGAGCGACCAGCGCAATATTGTGAGAAGAATTCCAGCTGCTGCAGCTGAAAAATCAATAAAATACAAAAAGGCAAAACTCCTACGTAAGCAAACGATAAGAAATGCGCAATATGCTAGTCCAGCCCAAGCAAAGTAAGTTAAACACAAATTGTGTGTGTTTTATCGATTTTTAATTGATATATTTTTACTTCAGCTTTTGCCTTGCTTTTTGGCTGCTTCATGCTGATGATGACGGGCTCGGCCCGTGCTGAGGGGTACGAGACAAAGGATAGCATCTTTGCCGATGTGCTGTTGACGGAGCTGCTCAATCGCATGGATAACGATATGCAGGTGGGCTATTATGATGTGGACAACGAAGGAGATTTGGCAGCAGCTGGTGCCGCAGCAGGCAAGGATAATGTTGATTTGGTTTCGCGCTCGGAATACGCCCGCCTCTGCGATGGCGGCCACGATTGCCTGTTGCAATCGGAAAGCTCAAATCCTTCGCTGCGGGACCAGGAGTTTCTACAGCACAGCTCGCTGTGGGGACATCAGTATGTGTCGGGTGGCATGGGCGAGATGCCAAATCGTTATAGTGCAATTGTGAAAACGGATGCCAGTTTGCCCGCCTACTGCAATCCACCCAATCCATGCCCCGAGGGCTACACCTTGGAGCAGCAGCAGGCAGCCGATTGTATTATGGATTTTGAGAATACGGCAAGTTTTTGTCGCGAATTCCAGGCGGCCCAGGAATGCACCTGTGACAGCGAGCATATGTTTGATTGTGCCGACCAGGATAACGCATCTGGCACTGGAGCTGGCGATGGTGATATTAACTCTGCCGTTGAGAAGTTCCTGTTGCATCAGTTTGGCAACGATAATGTCTTGGAGAATGACAATGGTGTTGTGAAGAAGGCTGGTCATCTTCCTGGATTACCCAATCCCTTCCTCCAAGTGGGTCCAGGCGATCGTCTGCCCATCGCTGCCAAAAAGGGCAACATGTTGTTCCATTAAATATTTAGCCACTGATGAAATGTGGAGCAAATATAACAATATCCTTTTTTGTTTTGTGTTTACTAGTATGGACATAATTGAAGACACCATTTGTCTAACACTAATTATCACAGTAGTTTCTAAATGTTATCCCACATGCGTATATACTAATGGCTCATAGCAGCTTCCAAGAACCCATAGAAATAGCGTTATTCAAAATAAACTATGGCTTAAAGCCGAAAAACAAAAGCAAATGGTTTCTTTTTCTACGACGACTTTCCGATACTCAGTGAAAAACCGATATGTCAAAAGAGTTTGTTAAAATAAATCATTAGAATTATAAATTTAAAGCTAGGTTATTCCAGAATATATTCAAAAATGGTAAATTAAAACTCCACCGATTTGTAAAGAGTGGAAAATAAGTCATATTTTCATTAACACTTTGTTTTTTTTTTATATAATTCGTACTTCGTCAGCTCCAGACTTAGTTTTGATTATCTACTAATTATAAATTAAAACAATTTAAACAAATAATCTTTTTTTTTAATATTTTAAAATATAAGAAAAATCTTAAATATACATATGTAAAAAGTATCTAAAAATTTGACAGTAATTGAGTTATTTTAAAAACTATTATAGCAAGATTCATGAATGTATTTAAATAGGTTTTCATTTTTTTGCTGCACATTCAAATCAGCTTTACAATGAGTATTATGTGTCAGCATTCACTGGTATTGTGATTAGATCGACAGTCCCAAAAACGGGGAACGCAAGCATCACAATTTCTTAAAGTTAACCTAACAATTGATATAGTATATATATAGTATGAATGTTGGTGTTGCCCATCGGGCCGACAATTCACTATTCGAAACTAACACTGGCAGTGTGATTAGCTAATCATAATATTCGTTGTGTGTTGACAAGGATCCTGCTATGTCCTTTCTACATATATATACAATTTAACAATTAATATTTTTTGTGACTATAAACTCTAATTTTGATACTTCTTTCAAAAATTTTGTTCGTCCTTTATAAATTCCTAACTTAAAAATAGTCTAAATAGATGTATTAATTGTATGATCATAGGTAGTTTACAAACGTCCCGTGTTATTGCCAGTCACATTTTGTCCCCAGGATACCTGATGCGGATTGCGGGTGGGCAAATGTAGGGAGTTACCATCGCCATCCTCATCGATGACATGCTCGTAGCCCTGGTTGATGGTACCGCCACCGTTCGAGCCATAAATTTGCTACAAATACAGAGTGAATCCATTTACAATATGATTGGAGAAATTAAGGTACATAGCAGATCTTAAAGAGGAATATGGTTGGTATATTGATATAAATAACATTAAGAAGTAGTCGATAAATGTTATAGTTCTTTATATATGCTGACCAAAATTAAAATTGACAGGTACTATTTTTATTTATATAATATAAAAACTTTCGAAATAATTTTAAGCCATCTATTAAAATTTAATATCAGACGTTACTATTTTATCTTAGAGTTTTGACTCACCTCTCCTGGTCCACCATTCACATTGAATACGTCCTTGATGCTGATTCCTGCATTGGAAATGCGTCCACTTCGCTGATTGGTCGCAGCGCCATTATTATTGATCTGTTGCCAAATAATATAAATGATATATATAATAATAAATAATAATTAAGTAGGAGAATCCTTACCGGCAGCGGCGCTGTGGTTATGCCATATTCATTTTTGGCGCCCAAAGTTTGCATTGCCGATTTGCGTCGTTCCGCCATCACGGAATTCTTTCTGACCTCCAGCGCACGGATGGTCTCTGCCCGCATGGTCAGGCGACGCGTGAGTATCGGCGTTGCCGGATTGTTTTCAGCATCCGCTGTTAGCTTGAGGAAACGCTTCTTGAATGCCACATCCAAGGTGCCAATTTGACGACGCGGCTGTCGGGCTTTCTCCAAGTTTTGTATCGTCTTGCGTCTTGCGATGCGATCGGGTCCCGAACCGGAATCATTATCATAATCCCCATCAATGCCCTGCAAGCGTTGCAGGTTCTTAACTATTTCCACCGCGTGCTGTGAAATAATTTCTCAATTATTACAGTTCCTAAAGAATTAGGTTTAGTTTCTATATTCACCTTGTCTATTAATTGATCTTGGGTCAGGTCCTCTGATTTCTTTTTGCAGAAATTCAACTCCGTAGAGGCGAGGATGTGTGATATGGTGCCAAAGCGATGGAACAACATGGCCGTAAATTGTATTACCAAAATTAAGGCAAAGAAGAAGACAAAAACCAAACCAATGGGCTCCAGTTGTAGATACTCCTTGGAAATGTGTACCTATGGGATCGTGTTGGAAAATCAATATTAGTTACGAACTCAGAGCGATCTCAATTTTATTTTGTTAGTAACATTTAACAATTGAACGATTTTCCGAAAACAATATTGGGTTGAAGGCAGAACATAGTACCAGTTGTCGGTGATAATGCTATGTTTATGTGTGATTACCATACACAGTAAAAAAAATGTGGGCATTGCGCTCGAAATAAAAACTTACAATTATTTTAACTATAAGTGCTCATAGTGTAATTAACTTTTTTTTAAATTTTTTATTATATAGAAAAAATTATGATTTGTAAAAATTTATTATTTAACATTTGCTAAAAATCTTTTTGAATAACAAGAATAAATTGATTAGATTAAGAATAAACTTAATCATCACTATATAAGTTAAAATGAAGGTAAAATAAATAAAATATAATTCTTTCAATCTAATTTTTTAAACCAATTTTTGCGTCAAATAAAATGAAATGAAAAACGATGAAAGAACAAGCCCAACTTTTTTTAAGTGTGTATAAAAGTGTTATAGATTTAAATGCCGGGGATTTGTATGAAGCATGCTTGAAACTGAGCTTGACTCCAGCATGTATAATTATTTACATACGTACAGTTTTGATATTTTGTATGTATATTTGTATTTATATTGGTTTTTGTTTAGGATTTGTGGCATTTACGGCTGACATTTTACCACCGTGTTGAGGATTAACTGTTAGGAACTGCATTTTATGACATTTAATGTATTTGTTGCAATTGTAATTGTTGCTGCATTGATACGAGTATGATATGGTATTGTTGTAGTTGTTGTTGTTGTTGTTGGTGGTGGTGGTGATATGCCAGAACCATTAGGATGGGTTTCAATACACAAAATAAAACAAAACAGGAAACGCCTTATTAACATTGGGTACAGAGAACATACATTAAATCATTAGAAACATTTAATTTTGTGTAAGTAGAGTATGTAACAGTGACTGTGAATTTGTTTGTATGTAAGGAACACATTAATCGCACAGTGTAAGACAGAAAAAGAGAGAGAGAGATATACAGAGTGAGAAAGGGAGTTGGCAAGAGGAAGTTAGAGGTCCCTTGAAAATTTATTGGATTTGATACTTTTTTATTTTTGCATTTGTTTAGATAAGATTTACTGGGCGAACACAGAACAAATCAGTTTTAGGATAGTAGTAACAAAAAAATAGTTGGTGATTAGAAATTTGTATTTGAATTATTTCATATACACCTCAGATGTCTCTTCGATATACGTAATGTTCGTTTTGACGCCCAACGGCCAAATAATATGCAATTTATCCTTATTCAGTTGCAACAAGAAGACAATCAATACGAATAAGGCGTTGGCCATGAAAAACGCAAACACCGACTTATTGCGCAGCTCAATCAGATCGGAGGCTATGCGTGCCTAAACTCCTCGATCACAATATGAACGTATGTATATATATATATGTATACATATATATATATATACATGTATATACATATACAAAAAAAAGAGAGAGAGCAAAAAAAGAAAATGTGTTAGTGTTGTTTGTTAAATTGCACAATTACCTCCTGGGTGGACTCGTCATAAGTAATATTTGTGCGCACGCCAAAGGGCCACTTGACGTGAATGTTATCCTTGTTCAACTGCAGCAGGAACACGATCAGCACGAAGAGAGCATTTATCATGAAGAACGCAAACACCGACGAGTCGCGCAGCTCTTTGAGATCTTTTGCTATACGAGCCTACAAATATTTCATCACCAGGCGGTTGGAGAAGATTAAAAGTTACCTTAATCTAATTATAATCTGATCCTCAATAAGCAAGAACGTGGATAAAGCTAATATAAACATTGTATAATTTAAATCCATATTAATTCCCTTTCAACTGTCAGTAAAGATCGGTAAAAATATCTAACCGTTTTAGTTTTAATAGATTTCACCCTGTATTCAGGTCATTGACTCCAAGGGAAACAGATTTAAACTAAAATCCTACTTTTCAGTACACTTCTTTTGGTAGACATATTTTTGAAAACAAGAAATTTAAATGCAAATAATATAAAATTAAGCATAAAAACGAGCCAAACTTAGATTTGTATATATGGTTACATCTACAATAATATTCCAAGAGCACCCAAATTGCAATAATTTTATCTGTCTTTCTGAGCTGATAATTTTTAATGGGATCAGAGTATTAAGCAGTCGGACTTAACCGACTTTCCGAATTGTAAAACCAAATTTATAGCTGTTTAAGTCTCACCTGCTCCACGGGATCATTGTCGATGGGATACAAGTACTGGTCGATGAGATCCTTCCAGAACTGTATTTCCGAACTGGACAAAAAGTCCACCTCACCCTTGCGTACATCGGGATCCTCAATCCAATAGGGGTTCGTTAGGAAATCCCGTTCCTGTTTCGGTTCCGCTGAGGTGTCCGAATCCGACTCGTCTGATTCATCGCCAGATTTTTCCGCTACCGATGTGAGCAAATGATGATCCTTTGATCCACCCGACGTGGTGCGGCGTCTATTATGACGCGAGGCATGATGACCATGTGGATCCACAGCACTCTCAATCGTGTCCATGCGCTGTTTAATAGTGTCCAACGATTCGGCAATTGTAGTCAGCTGCTGTTTCTCATCTGAGGTCTTGCCATGGGTGCAGAATACACAACGGAATAAGCCGGCCAGCGAGAACTCAATGGAACCCTCCTCATCATCGTTGTCCCCGATGCCACTTTGCAGGAAGCCCAACATGCTCTTCTGCTTCACACGCTTCTTGTTCTCCTCGGCTGCCTTCTTTTCTGCCTCCAATTCTTTCTTGGTTTTTTTGGCCACCACCTCGCGAGTGCCCCAGGAGACAACGTTCAGATTGATAATCGAATAAAGGATGAGCAGCAAGTACATAGAGGGTATGGACAGCAAATAGATTAAGCCGCATGTTATGCACCAAAACTCTTGCGGATGCAAACATGCGGCTATGAAGAATGAGCCCACCATTGATATCAAAAAGATGGCCGATGGCGATCCGATACCGTCCTCACCTAACTGCAAAGCTGTGCCCACAATGACAGCCATCATGATCAGTGCATAGCACGTGGATAGCACCTGGGCAACAAACAGTTGTATATTCGATTTGCATGTGAAACAGATGACCATAAATCCCAATATCGGCACAATATTGTAGTGAAACGATGTCCAATTATCGATGCGAAAGGCGGCTACAAAAGCGCCCACCAACATAAGAAAGATCGTGCCCGGCCCCAAAATGGTGCCACCCATCAACATCATCTGATAGAAAACGTATAGCAACGAGATGTTATCATTGATCTTAATCGTTCGCTTCGCATCACCCAAGAGATCCATAATGTTTGCTATGGTCGATGGCACCCAGCGACGTCGCTGATTGTAGAACTCATTGAAACCCTCCGGGCAGTGAGTGTAGGCATCGGAGGCAGCTGAATACTCCACACGATAGCCACGCTGCAGCAGCAGGGTGCAGAGCCAACGATCCTCACCCTGATCGTACTGGACATAATGACGGGCCTCTGTCGGTTTCGTAGTGTACTTCTTCATCACATTGTCATCCATCAATGCCTTGCCACGGAACAGTGAGAAGCATCCCGGTGAACACAAGACACATCCAATCATATGCTCGGTGGCCTTCTGCAGCCAATGACCAATAGCATACTCGAAGAGCTGATACCACACCATTGGGCCAGAGCCAACGGGATGAATGCGTCCGCAGGCTGCTCCCAGATTGCGATTCTTCTTCATTAAATCCACGAGTAGGGTAACTGCATTCGGCTTGAAATCAATATCACCGTCCAGTGTCAGCAAATAGGTGTTCTCTGCAATCGCATCCTTGCGATCCACCGAAATGGGCAACTCCATCAGACGATGTCCGAGCAGATAGTACATGTACATGACCTGGGACCAACGCTTCCGATGACGTATCCGATCCTTGTCCTTCAGATGTGCGATAAACTTGGTCTTACCAGGCAATGTCCACATCAATCGACCGCCATAGGGTGTTGGGTATTTCTTAGGTGGCCTCAGTCGTATCGATGTCTGATGTATCTCAGAGGCTGCCTCGTCCATGGTGCCAATCAAGAGTTTAACAAAACGATTGCATTGAATATCATCATCACTGTGATCCGAGATCTCAAAGGCATCATCGAAAAATATGTGAGCTGTGCAAATAAGTTTCAATGATTATATAATTTAGGAGAGGAGATATGTTGACCTACTCTCAAATTCATAGTAGTCAGGATCGAGGACACGCAAATACTTTTGTGCCACACGCCGGGCACACTGATCCTCGTCCATGCGCATGATGCTCTTCAAGAACTCGATCATCTCATCTTTGGTTTCATGCCACATGGTGGCGCAAGTGTAGATCCGAGTTATATTATCCGATGATTTGATCGAGGGCTTATTTGGCGCAGAGGAACGATCCGTGTGCATGGAGATCGTCTCATAGTACTCATCACCCTTTTCCTTTTCGATCTCCGATAGATCCTATAAATGAAAAGATCCCAATAAAAATTAAAATTCTCTCTCTAAAAAAGTATCCAAAATTTGCATTCCCATAAAATTTTACAACCCAAACTTTTATTTATAATTTTCAACAAAATTTTTTTTTTGGTTTTAGTTTTGCTTACTTCAGTTTTGACATCCGCCTGGTCATCACGTCTTCTATTGAGTGCCATGGACTGATCGATGAGTAGAGCTGAATACATGGGCCTAACAAAGAGTTTCTCTGTCGTAGCCAATCTCTCGCACTTGGGCGTCCAAATGTGCAACGCTATCCACGTTTGACTCAACAGCCACAAGATCCAGGCCCAGGCCATTTGTTCCGTAACAAAGTTATTAAATCGAAAATTGGACGGACTGGTAAAGAAGAGATAGTCCGGTATGGTGTCGTGGAAGAAGCATGGATCATCAATACGTATGCCGCAGGCAGAGATCAGCAAGGTGACGGCCAGTGGAACGGTTAGACTCACGGGAAAAGCGTAACTGAAGCCCTGAATTAAAATTTTACAAGCAAACTTGCCAAATATGTAGCAGAAATAGGCGCCAAAGATCTGCAGGAGCAGCACATAGACGACAGTATTATAGCTGGCATCCACATCGACAGTGTCAATGTTCGCCGACTCCAAAGTATCGGGAAGAACACCGCCCAAGCTCGCCGGCAGCTCATAGACAGTGATCTTGTGCGGACCGAAGGCATCACCATAGAGGCTAAATAGATTGCTCGGCTCCTCGCCGCTGGCCCAATAGATGAACAGTGTGACGCAGAAGAACAAGAGGATCTTCCAAATCGACATGAACATGCAGCAAAAGTAGCGAGTGTAATGCAACTCCTCCTTGATGCGACCCAATGAGCGCACCAGTCCCAATGGCGATTGGGCTGACACATAGTTCTCCCACCAGCCACAGGAGATCATCACACAGGCAACGGGTATGACCCAGAGTTCGCGACGATTCTCCAACAGTGGCCACAGGACGAGACCAGTTACCTGGGCAGCCACTGCAGCTAGATCAATGATGACCTTAATGAATCGCTTGCCCTCCTTGGAGGTGCGCGAGAGCAGCCCAAAGATGCCGGGTATAACGCACAGGCAATTGGTTAACATGGCGCCCTGTATGGCATCGATCTGGGGCAGCACCACAAACATCAGTAGGGCTGTGCCCAACGCGCTCATACTCTCCATCAGCCAGACGAACAGAAAGTGTCCCGTCTTTGGCACCTTGAACGTTTTGAAGAAACAGATGCGCACCGCTCTGATGAGCGTTCCAATCTCGGGCAACGAATATGCTATCACCAGTGCCCAGATCCAGGCAATGCGCTCCTCCTCGGGTAAAACGACCACAAAACTCTTGTCGCGACCCTTAAATTATAAATTATATATTAATTAATTTAGCTGCGCGTTAATTAAATTTCCAGTCTTCTTTACCAGATCTTTGTTGCAATATTCCATTCTGCGATCCTTGCGCACTTGCGAGGTCATAAATAGTACTGTGCCTTTGGCTATAACACCACCAGTTAAAACTATTATGAATGTGAAGAAGTAGGCGAAGATTTTTAATATCTTAATGGTTAGCTCGAGACACGCCTGATTCGCCGTCGAACCGGTCTCAATTTTGATCGGCGGATCACGAAACACATCCCATCCTTTTGTTTCCTGTATCGTGCGTTGGCTATCAAATAAAATTAATTAGAATTATATTTTCGAATTTCTCAAGAACTGTGTTAAACGAAAGAATAGGCGATATAATTCTACGCTTGGACAAACAATAGTATTTTCTTACTAGTAATTCTCAAGAACTTAGCCAGATAATAGCAATGACAGATGTATACGAAACAAAAATTCGAAAGATTATTCTGAAGATTTAGATATATAATTAAGAAATCAATAAAATTACGGAAAATAGTGATTTTTGCCTATACTAGAAATATTTAAAATAATATTAAAAAATAATAAAATAATATGACTTGTGCTTTAATGATTTATGTAAATTAAAAGTGACAAACTAGTCATAAAAAATATAAACATTGAGACAGAAAAAAGTATATTTATTTATTTTTTTTTGCAATTTTAGCCTAGACCTAAAATGTCAAAACTGTATACAAATTAAAATGCAATATTGTATATTACTGAGCGAATAAGTGGCTTGCTCTTAGTTTCCGGTATTTCAACCACATAGCTGAGAGTAATTGCCATTGAAAGTGATTGTCTCAAGATCTGGGTGTAGTCAGACAACTAACAGAGCTGTGGGAATGGCAATTAAAGATTGTTTTTGTTGTCTTGAGTAGATATTTAGTTCCGGCTTGTCGTTGAGTGAAACAGATTATGTTTTGTCTTTTGTTTTCTTTTTGGGCTTGCATTAGTGATAGACCCTCAGAAAATACAAGAAAATTGAAGAAAATTTGCATATACTATGATAGATCAAATACAACGAGGCAAGACTTACCTGCCACCATAAATATCGTGTGCCAGCGGTGAGCTCTCGTCGTCGGTGAAGTTGTTGTCATCGCTATCGCCATGCTCCCCAGCAGCGGCTGGTGGTGCCATCGGGCGAAGCCGCACCGCAGACATCTCCCACGGTTGCTGTTGCTGGCGTTTGGGGCCTGCTCAATTTTGGAATGTGCAAATCTTGACTGCAAAGTAACCAAGAAGTGGAAATTAATTGTGCGCCATGTTGATAAGCCTGTTTTCAATATGTACGCGCCACATATGTACTTTTGGCCAACTCAGTTAAAGCCAGCTTCTCGACTCAAGGACGTGCGGCCTTTGACCAGCCACAATCCAACCGGTTGCATTTTGCTCGGTGACCAGCATAAAACATTGAAAGTAACTTAAGCAGCGAGATAATCGCACATCATTTGTTATTAGTGAGTCATGAGTACCAAAATTGATTTTATTTGCGAATGCAGAAAAACCATTTACTTTTCAATATTTTCGCAAAACATAATAAAAAAAGAAAAGAAAAAGGATTTTAAATAATTGTCTGGCATAAAACAAAATATTTATATTTTTCAACTTAAAATATATAAAACAATTTTACTAAAGTATCCATTTAATTTCAAAACGATTTCTTCTTAATATCTGCTAAAAAAAAAATACTACAGAACTGGAATCTTTTGCCCAAAAACTCCTGAAATAAGTCAATTAAAAACATATAAAAATAGCTGGGAATTTATGAAAAACAGAAGAAGAAGAGTATGATCTGTGCAAGATGCAGACACATCTTCTGTCATGTATTTGTATCGGATACGCCTCAGTTCCTCCACTTTTGGCACGGAACTAAAGCTGTTGCCCGTTTTGGTTTTATGGTAATTACGAACAGATTGTGTGTTGCAAATACAAGTACATCTACTGAAACACACATACACACACACACATACATACGACTTCAAGCTTTGGTCGCATTGTTTTGTTTGCAGACCTTGTGCTACATTGGATTCCAATTAAAATTGTAGAAGAGCGGCACAATGTGAGGAAATTAATAGGCGTGGACTCTCAGATAGAGCAGCAACAGAAAAGAAGGTGTTAGGAAAACTGTAAACAGTTTATAAGTAAACATAATTGATCGAAAACAAGTAAAATAAGATTACTTAACCAATATGTTAAGTATTTAGCTATCAAATATATTTTAGAAACGCTAAAAAGATCGACCAGATCAACCAGGTAGTTATTCTAGTGGATTCTACACTAATATTGTTCGGACCTTGAACGGTTCTTGAAACACAAAAGGCAGATCATTAAAAATAATAATAATAATTAAGAAATCGTTTGATTTAATAAAAAAAAAAAATATAAAAAACAAAAATAAGAAATTGATCATTTTTTGATTTGTGTATTTTTAGCATATTTTTGGCAGTTCAAATGAAAATTTGTAGATTTCAAGTTCTGTCTTCCTTCAGCTAAACAGCTGTTTGTCACAGAAGGTCAAAGGATGCTGAGCCTGAAGCCTGCGCAGAAGGCAACGAATTTGCTGCCATCACAAAAAGCAGCGTCAAATGAATAGCAACCCCAACGAAAACGTTGCAGCTGCTGCTGTGGCCGCAGCCACCCTCAAACGCAATGTTAAGTGCTTTGTGCGAAAGCAGGGGTGAGTAATCGTGCGTACGAATGTGTGTGTGTATGTGTGTGTGCGTGCGTGTGTGTGTGTCTATGTGTCTATGTGTGTGGATGCTCTTGACTGATTAGAAACGTGCTGCGCGCCTCTTTCGCTGTTTATATGGCTGCCACTAACGGCGCTTTACAACAGGACCGTGTGGCCTAATGGATAAGGCGTCGGACTTCGAATCCGAAGATTGCAGGTTCGAGTCCTGTCACGGTCGAAGATTTGTTTCTTTTTTTCTAAATGCACGCATGAATTTTCATAAATTTCCTTCGTGTATTTTTAATATATCTGAAATTTTCAGATAAATAAAATCTTTTCTTGTTAGGAAAAAAATTTTTTTTTTGTATTTTTTTTTTGGTATTTTTTTACATTTAATTTTTTTGATTTCTTTGATTTTTTGTATTGTACTGCATATAAAATACATATTTAAGCTGATCTGCTTAAAAATATACATAAATAATACATTTGAATATACATAAAAGTTATGCACATTATTTAGTGATAACTTTCGAGATAAACATTTGTGCATTGTTGGTTGAACTTTTTTGAAAATATAAATATTTTGTCAATAATAACTGTATGTATATTTTGTGTTAAGTGGTCTTAAACAATATCTTTTTGCCTGTAGAGCATTCCAAAGTCGCAGATTATTGACTAGATCTTGCTCGGTATGCCTTCTTCACGATGATTTGCCGCATATATATATATATTATTTCTTATTATAAATGTCAAACGATCATAACCTACTGTGCGCCATTTGCTTTAATAATAAGCTGTAAAAACTCAGTCAACTGGACAGTGTCCAAGCAACATAGCTGCATACACTAGTTGGTTGTTGAAATGGTTTAGCAACGTGAATAACTGGATTTTAGCTAATTAAGATACGTGACATACGTATATATCCGACGATATATATGTATGTATTAAATGACAACTGTTTTGCTTTAATAATATGTGAAATTAAATGAGTAAGCTCAGTAGGTAAAATTGCTTGAGAGCTGCTGTACACGTGTTTAACCCTAGTTGACCTCTAGTTGCAACCCACGCAAAGATATAAAATACAGAAATCGTGATAGCCATACACAATTTTGACCAAACACCAAAAAAACTGCAGACGCAGAACTAATTAAGTATTCATGTCAATGTGCGGAAGGAGGTATGAGTGTAATTCCAACTGGAAAAGTCGAGCAGCAACAGGATTAAAGACCACAATTGAGACTAGAGACTGACAGACAGTTAAACACACAGACATACAGACAACTTATAGATCCATGATAAACGACCGGTTCCACGAAGTCGAGCGGAAAGTTGAGTGGGCCTTGGCAGGGTAACAATAAACTGGTCTTTTTGAATGAATTCAATTCAGCTATAACAATGCCGAAGCTGCGTGTGTTAAATCTTTTTTTTTATTTGTTTATTTTTTATTGTGGCCAACAATCGAGTCATGTACTACAAAAATAGCTTTGATTGTTAATATATCAGTAATGATCCTAATCGGATCTTGTAAGAGCAAAATCGTGTTAACTAAAATTGCTGTTTTTGTGATTTATATTTTTAAGCTGTTGATAAGATGATCAATTAGAAAATAACAATGAAATTGGTATGTAAATAAATAAGTTTTTATTTTCAACTATTTATGTCAAAAATTCGATTTTTTGAGTTGAATCATCTCTTGAATCACTTGTTATTTTTATCGTATCACCTTGTGTAGTGGGCATTAGCGAAATGAAAAAGCTAAGTAAATGGTAAGTATAATAAAATTCATTCAACATTTTTGTGCAATATATTTCTACATGCAAACAACATATATACATAATACATACATACTTTAGCGATTTAAAATATGTTTTGTGCCCCAAGAAGGCGGACGATAAAATTAAAAGCCACTCAAGCAAACACACACGATGTGTGTTGCCTGAAAAAGTGAAAGTCTAAAAAATGTTATAATAAAAACAATCTATGAATAAGACAAAACAGAAGCAAATGCGGGAACAGCAGCAACAACTCGGTAGTTGCAACAGTTGTTGTTGGAATGGTGCCTGAAATTGATTGCCACATTTAACAACGGTAACGAAACCGCACAAATCGAACCAATACGCAAACCGGCCACGCCAAGCTCTTGGCCAACAACAACAAAACTACGGCGACCAAGACTCGTATCATGAACAACCAGTTTTGAATTTTTTTTTTCTTCGTTTTAATCGAGTACAGGAAAATGCGATCGACTTGAAAAGTATGCGCAAAACATGCCCAAACAATGACAAATAATGGCAGCAGCAAATGTGGCCAGAATGCCGCCATAGAAAGGCAATATGAAATGAACGGGTATTAAATGCATTAGAGGTGTGGGTTCAATGGGCATTGACTGACTGACCACTGCTAACGGGTTGGCAATAGGAAGTATTGCCGACGGGCTATAATCCAATATGGACCAGAGGTGGGGCCTGGAATGGCAAGTTGTTTAAAGTGGCTATAAATGTTCCGCTACACAGCTAAAAATTTGCTTTAGACTCAAGACAAGCTCAGTTTTCATATTTTATATGGAATGGTTTGGGCTTAGGTATCCTTTAATTTAGCCAACACTATATGTTTTATTTGTGGTTTGTGTCTTGCAGTTCAATAAACCTTAAAGAGTTCCTTAAAACTCATTAAGTCAAGTTTGGCTTGCCATCGTTGTACACATTCACATAAATAAATAAATACAAGACCCCCATTTGAGTCTGAGTCACAAGTTTTTTGGCGGTTCTCTTTGCATTCTTCATATATGCTCACTTCCTTACTCCCTTGCAATGGGTATTATAATTATTTCGTGAGGTTTGTTTTACATTATGGGAAACATATCTGACTCGTCTCTGCAAGTGTTCAAAATCTTCGGCCTTCTAAAGAGTTATAACTTTATCATTTGTTTTAATTAACTGTCTTAATTAAACAGACAGGAATCAAAAAGAAATCATGGTAAAAGGTGCATGATTCTATAAAACTTCAATATATATGCAAATATTCATCATGAGTCACGAAGTTTGCTCTTAACCCAAATTGTGATTTTTACACAATGCGTAACCGAATTCAAAGCTGTCATTTAGTTTGGGGTTTTTTATTTTTGTATAAAATATTATTCATCTCGTTTTTCTGCAAGTTTCTCGCTTCAAAAATGTTGTCTTTTAATTGAGGGCTTGGTTATTTTTTAATTTATTGAAGGACAAGTTAAATAAAAAGAGACTTATGAAGTTGAATAATAAATAAAAGCTTAATAATTTCGTGTTGATTGTAAATAGTGTTAATATGCTATTAAATTATGGAATTACTATTATTTATTTACTTATGAATAGCAATAAGTTTTATGCTTTAAACAACAGTTACTTGTGCTGTATTGACAAAAAAGGCTGCCGAATGAGGCAAAAATAAACATTAAATATTTGCCAAGAAGTTTTGGCAGCTGTTGAGCGAGACATTGCCCAAAATATAAATGAGTTAAACAAACAAAAGAGAATTGAGAGAGAACCATAGACACAGAGAGCCGGAGAGGCTTGTAAATCCGCACATAAATAAACTTTAAAGCCAACTCTTCGACAGTGTCTCTTGAATTTATTGTATCGGCGTTGATTGGGTAATTCTCAAATGGAATGGATTAGAAAATGCCAATTAGATGAAACATTTCTCAACTGACATTTTAGGCGAATTTCACCTATCGATTTTAGGAGACGGCTTAGTTAACAGTTCTCTGTTAAATGCCAAGAAAATGGCTTGCTAATTAAGGTTTATGATTTATAGAACAACTTGTTTTTAAGGTGTGCTTGTGTCTCTTTTTATAATAAAGTTTGCATGTATTTTCTTGAAACGGGTTTTTTTTTTCGTGTTGTACCACAACGCAAAATGACACCGAATCTAAATCGCAAAACAGCCAGTTTTATAATTTGTTAGCTGCAGGTCTTAAAAGTAAAAGTGTTGCCAAAGGCTTACACAAAACACGTTAGCTAACAATGTAAGACAAGAAAGAAGTGAAAGAAATGAAAAAAATCTTCAACAAACGAAAATAAACTAAACACAAATGAGAATCAGATGGTTGTTGTTTTTTCATCTTTTTTTTTTAATTTTTTATTCGTCTGGCGGGTAACTTTCACATACAAATATGTACCGTTTGATGCCGCTCACTGCTGCACGACAAAGAAATGGAAATGGAAATGTCTAAGAGAAATTATGTTGACCCAGCAGCAGCTGTAAATCCGTTTAGATTAATGTTACATTGTTAAGTGTTGATTGCAGAATTGCAGAACACTTTTTCTTTATTGTTTTCACTTGAATCGCATTGGCTAACATTTCAAATGGCCTTTGCGTGCATTTCACTTTTCTGCCAAGCTTTATATACACTTAACAAATACTTTTCAACACGAACAGATATATATTCGCTTGCGTGGCTCACAATATTTTCAAATGAAAAATATTTTTATTTAGCATTTGATTTCTTTTCAATTATTGAATATTTCTTTTGCTTTGCCGTTGGCCGCGTTGTCTGGTTAATTGTTGTTGTTGTTGTTGTTGGCGTTGTATGCTGCTGCTATTGCTGCATTTAACTTTTAGCCAGTTATCCACACACATATATTAACAAGTACACACACAAGCACGCATACGCATGCGCGCACGTACCGTTTTTTGGGGAGAAGGAGACACAAGACGGTTGAGACGTGATTTTTTTACTTCGAACTTTATCGTTGTCCGCCGCCAAGCTCTTTTCGAGTTCGTTGTCTTCGCCAAACTGAATTAAAGTCTTTCGTTTTGCTTATTGGAAGTGGTGGCAACAGTGGCTCTCAGCATGACGTTGCTGGCTGTTTCTTTAACTTGGCTGGAAGTGAATTTTTTTTATGAGCGTGTTCGTACATTGAATGTTGAGGTTGTTGTTGTTTATTCAAATTTTACTTATACTCACTTGTTGTGGTTGTTGTTCGCTTGGGACATAACGGTTTAGCAGTTTGGCAGCGATCTGGTTGGGCTAAGCGTGCGAATGGTTTGGTGCTTGGAAACATTCAAAGCAAAGCTTTGGCTCTCTTCTCATCTTTTCACTTTTTATACTTCAACTGGAAAACATAATTATTTGCCTCTCCCTCTTTCGTATGCTGTTAATATACATAAAGCTGTCTTTGCGACAACATTGTCGAGGTCGTCTGGTTTCTTGCTACTCATTTCTACGCAGCCGCTTTCTGTCTCTCCCCTTGGCCATCGCTTTAAGATTACAAATGGCAAAGTGAGTGGAGCGCGAGAAGTGCAGTTGGAGCAGACAGACAGCTGTTGTTGTCTGGAAGTAATTGAGCGCATGCGCAGCATCTCTTAAACGCTGACGGTACGCAATCAGCTAAGAGAACACCTTTAGATATTGATTATTTTTGGGAAGAATTATTATTTGTTTGTATCACGCAAAAGCAACGTGCCTCGACTTTATAAACAAAAGCTGTTTAAGTTTATTCACCTGGTTTTTCATTTACATTATGCTTTTCTCTGAATTAAAAATTAACATACATAGGGATCTTAAATATATAACATGACTATTATGACAGCAATATACATTTTCAAGTATCTTCATCGGATGACTCTTGCATTTGCTGCTCGGCCAAATAGGCTTGAATTTGTGCATGCAAGGCTGGATCAGCTTGCAGATTCTGCATCTTAATGTGTGCTTTAACCGCGCAGCCAACAACTGGACAACGTATACCAGTACCGTTTTTAAGTAAATCCTTAACCGTATCACGATCGTAGTGGTGTCCGCACTTATTATTGCGGACAGGATTCGACATGATGGCCTTCGACCAGGGATCATACATGGAAACAGCCATGCCACCAGTTTCCTGAACTTCAATCAAGTCGTCTCCATCGGCGTTAGTGACACTCACATTGCTCTTACTAATGCTTTCCATGGTTTTTTTAAACTCTTTGTACTCGGAAGTCTGCTTAATATTTACACGTTTCTTCTCCTCTGTGGCTGATAATTGTGAATAGATTTGTTCAAACTCTTCCACAGTATTTGCCTCATTCGACGCTTGCTGTAAATTAATATCGACGCGCAATTGCTTTGCCTTAATGAGCATTAGCTTTTCGCCGTACTCCAAACGTTGTTCGATCATTTCATTTTGCAATTTTTTTATTTCGTCCTGGAAATTGCCACCACAACCTGAAAGATAAATCAAAAAAAGTTGTTGCATATTGAGACTTTACGAAAAGTAAATTGACTTACAATTTTCCAATGACTGCATAAAAAGGGTATTATCGATAAGAGTTTGTTTGACATCATTGACATTTTGTATGAAATCCATTTGAATTAGTTAGTTATTTTCTCAATAGACGTTTTCTATGCGGAACGCACCGCCATCAATTGTTTTTAATTTAGTGATGCCAAATGCCGGACTATCGATGTAGTTATCGAAACGCCAAAATCGGTTTCTGGAAATAAACAAAATCTGTTAGGCGCGCTTTTCAAAACAAAAATTATGCAATGTATATCAAATCTAATGTAAATTGTGAACATAATTTAGTTGATTAACACCAAAAATAAGTTTAACATAATTCAAGTTTATTAATAATTAATATAATCTCTCATAAACACGTAATTGATATCGAACTAAATGAACGACAAACAAACCAGCGACTCAGTTCATTCGTTGAGTTTTGGTGAGTCATTCTATCGAACTTATTCTGAACGAAGCAAAATAAAACTGGTCACATTACGTTAAAATTGTATGTCGCGTTGCTCGGCTGTTGCTCGTGTAAAATTTAATAAAATTACACAAACGCACAAATCGCAGCCACAAACAACTTTTAATGTGAGTTTGAGCACACGAGCCAGCAACAATGGGAGCCTGTGTATGTCGCATGAATCCCGACAATGAAACAATGAGTGTCTCCTCCGCGAGCGCATCGCGTCCGGTCAGCGCAGGTGAGTTTTTGTTCCCCATCTATAAATTCAATTCATTCATGTTCACATTCCAATTTGTGCATCCATTATCGATATGTAATTCTTTTGTTATTATTATTGTGTGTGTGTGTTTGTGTGCGTGTGTTTGGCTCTCTCTATCATTCTCTGATTGCGTATATGCGTGTGCGTGTGTGTGTGTAGGCATCGCTTTGAGTGGCGCTGCGCGCAAGAATCGTCCACTGTGCCATGAGACAATTAAATGGCGTTCGGATGTGCCATTAACCGAAGGACAGCTGCGATCAAAGCGTGATGAGTTTTGGGACACAGCGCCGGCCTTCGATGGCCGCAAAGAGATCTGGGATGCACTCCGAGCGGCCACAAATGCAGCCGAGGGCCTGGATTTTCAAATGGCCCAGGCCATCCTCGACGGCGCCAATGTATCGGTCCCCAATGGGTAAGTAAAATCAAACTCAAATAACATTCCCCACTCTAATTACTTTTGACGTGGATAACGAAAATCAATATACTTTTAAAGTGATTTAAGCTGACCACTAATGCCGTAAATGGCATGTCTATTGTACTTTGTGTGTGGCTTTTTTTAACTTTGATCAGAGTACAGTGATTGTTCGATATATGCCACGTTTCGCATTGACAGCTGACATTAAGTGCTTCAAATAACCCATTATTTAAGACTACTCTCAAAGACTTCGTATAATTTCTGTACTAAAATTCATTAAAAATCTTGTATATATACATAAATTTGTCAATATCCAAACACCATTGCATATATATAGCGATCGGTATATATAAAAAGAGATTTGCTAAGGTCTGTGACACTCGAGAGTAGACTGAACTCCGAGGCAACAAAGTGCTATAAATCACGTTATTTTCCATAATACTGTTGTTTTCAAATTTAAACACGAAATTTGGGATTTCCTAAAAATAGAAAATGTACAATATATTATTTAAAAATTAAATTTTATTTTTGTTGATATATGTTAGAGTATTCGAACTTCGAAGTTTATTATAAGTAAATAATGAACTTTTATTTGCCTTTTTAAAATCGATTTTTGACTGAGGGCCAAAACAATGTAGCAAAATGCTGTCGTAATAATGTCTAATAATTTATTTAAATTCACCGCTGACCTTTACAACTTTTACACTCGTACGTGCTGGTGTAAAATAGTCTCCGGGATGTCTTTGCATTTTATATTATTTATTTTAATCAGTCTGTTATCTTTGCCAACGACAAAGTCTGCATTGATATTATTGGCTATAGCCAACAGTTTAGTTCAATGTTCGTATTTGTGGTAATTGCAGATAAGGTTCTCTTTTTTTATTGATCACATAGTTAAGTTACTAACCTACATATGTGTATTATTGTAGCTACCTCACAGAATGCTACGATGAGCTGGGTACGCAGTACAAGGTGCCCATCTATTGTCTATCATATCCCATAAACATTGTAAAGGAGGAAAATGGACGCGACTCGCCAGCTGAATACTCAGAGCCCGTCGATGGCGGCACCGAAATCTTTCTCAAGCTGCGCATATCATCCACCATGACTGATGTTAAACTGCCTGTATACTCAAAGGATACGGTCGGACAGTGCAAGAAAAAGCTTCAAGTGAGTCACACATATGTGTATATATACATTTCAATATATTTATTCATACAACTTGGCTAATCTGCTGTTATTTTATCTTTAGGCTGTTGAGGGCGTCGATGCGTGTTGCCAACGATGGTTCTACAGCGGCAAGCTGCTGGGCGATAAAGTGCCAATCGATGAGTGCAGCATACACCAAGGCTATGTGGTGCAGGTCATTGTTAATACGGAGCACTATAATCACGACCACAGCACGAGTATCGTTCATATGTCGCTTGCGAGCTAGCAATGCACCAACTCCAAACTAGTCAACATAGACAGCAAAAAGCTTTGTGAACACCACCATCAACAACAACATTTAGCTAACATCGACAACAACAAATACATAGGCAACCCAATAATCATCAGGATAAATAGCAGAAATGTTGCCACATTTTGTAGCACAAAGAGCACAAAGACCTTTAATGTAAAGCACAAAAAGCCACAGCAGCAACAACAACAACCACAAAGTCAACAAATACATCCACAGCGGATATATTGCATTTATCCAAATTTGCACATGGCTGAATGTTTTGTTTATTTTTGGTGTAGTTGCCGCTGGTTTGCCTTATTGGTTATGTTGTTGTTGGTGTATTGCTATTGCAATTTATACAATTCTAAGCGAAAGCAACAATTTAATGAAAACTGCTTATAAATCTAAAATTAATCATTAATAAATTATATATGTATATATATATATAAATATATTATATATATATTAATAAATATATATATTAATATAAATACATATATTTTTTTGATAATAAATTTATATGTTAACAATTTTAAGCAGTCCCCAAACAAAAAACATCATTTGTATAAGCAATAGTTTTGAATGATACTGTTCAAAATATGCTTGTGTGATTTACAAACGAAAATCAAATACAATTGTACATTTTTCGTAAAATCAAAAATGCAAACTATAACATCTCATATTCGGAAGTAAAAAAAAAATACAAATGAAATACAAAGCTGTTTATTAACTAATTGTAAGCAAATATTGCAAACATTTGTATGTAATATAGAAATATGAGAAAAGTTGAATAACAAAAGAACTGTAGTATTTGGCTGTAAAATGGAACAACAATGCATATATAAACATTTGCCATAAATGTTGAAATACTACAATTTACCCACTTTTGATACTGTACAATGAAGCATTAATATAAGAACGAATGCCAAGCACAAATTTAAAGTGAAAACAAACAAAACGACAAAACAATTGTTAAACATTTTTCTTGCTCAATGTAGTTAACATACAATAGTAGAAAGTGGTTGAACAACGAGGCGTTAATATCGGATAGATTAAAACCCAAGTACCTTATAAATGTATATGATTTTTTGCTTATAGTTTTATAGCCATAACAGAAATACAATCAAGTGCTTATTTATTAAACAAACATTCTAATGTTCTATAAATTTCTAACAAAAAAAAAAAAACAAAAAAAAATACAAATAAAAAATTAAAAATATATATTTATTGCAATATCGGAAAGAAGAAAGAATTCGGAAAAGCAGTAGAGATTGTAAAAAATTAGCTAATGAACGCAACAACTGGAATACGATTAATGTTAGTACTTATTGTTTTAATATATTTGTTTATATGTTCATGTGGCACAAATGACACAGAGCCAATTACTCATTGAACAATATCGATGGCGTTATGCTTTGAGGGCACCATCATGTATTCAATGTGATTGTGTATTGTATTACAATTTCTATGCAACCTTTTTTTTAAATTATTAATAATTGTAATATAAAAAAAAAGAACAACAAATAAAATGTAAATTTGCGAAACGTGTAGACTCTAACCACGAGCATCCAATTTCTGCAGAAGTGTGAGGAAAGAAAACGCCGTTGTGATGGTCTGTAAGACAAAGTATTATAATGAGAAATGTGCTTATATAGAAGGTGTACCCACTCACCCCCCTCAAGCGATCCACATTTAAATTGAAAATTTTCCCAGCAGTCAGTCTAAATTCGCGTCGTGAGTTAATCATAAATATTAAATAATCGCTGCGCAACTGTTGCATATGCAGATGCCACGGGCTGCGCCACAGTGCCTCTCCGCAACGCTGGCTATTCTGAAAGACGACGTCGGCAAAATAGCAGATGATGAACAGCTCGTAGAGCACCAAGAGCAGATATTGACCCAGTGACACCATGCGCATAAATGAGTTGGCTGCAGTGCTCTTTGTGGACACAAATGCCACCAGGCACATGAGAAAAGTGACCTCGCCGATCTTGAACAACCAAATCGGATTATAGAAGCTTTCCATCATCTGCAGTGCTGATAGTATATAACGATGATGCTGCAAACAGTGCGTAAATGATTGCTTGAATGCGCCGTAAAAACCCAGACTTTTGCTGAGCTGTCGTTGCTCGATAAGCGTTTCCGGTGGCGTCTGTATTTCCATGGAGTAGCTGTACTGATTTGGCTCGGCATCTGTTACGGATTGCGCCTCTTGAAGTTTACTGTGGGTGAGTCAGGTTAAGATTAAAACAAATATATATTTTTATAAAAACTGTAGAAATAATAAAAATATCATAAATTTTAATATAAAAATAAAAATACTTTAATGTTAGATGTAGCAATTTCATGAAACAACTAAAAAAATCTTAAATATTCATTACGAAATCTTTTAGAAATGGTTAAGAAAATAGTTAGAAAATATTATATAAATAGTTATAAAATTATAATAATTTTAAATAGAAAAAAATATATAATTAAAATTTTTGAGAAACTATGTTTGTTGTAAAGAACAATATATTTTTTTTGGAAATTAAAAATTTGGTTGGAAACCAAGCACAAAACTTTTTTGTTTATCAAATAAATTGCCAATTTAAATGTTTATATAACCTTAGCTGCTCCAGATTGGAACCGATTTTCAAATAACTGGTAGCGAGCACATTTTTCAAGCTGCAAAACAAGATATCGTATTGTCCACATATAATAATGCACAGCACCATATGAAATCCACTGGAAGCCGAAAAGGCAGCTGCCACTTGAATCTGTCCCATGGCCTGCAGAAAGAATACCAACTGATAGACATACGGTTGCTGTAAGCAAAAAAAAAAAAAACTATTAAAATTTATTATAAAGAGGTATATTTTATGGCTTACTCTATAGTCAAAGGGATACCAACAGGACAAGGGCAGACTTCGATCTCTGTAAACTATGGGCAATGCCAGCCAGAATATTGTGCCCACGAAGCAGCAGTAGACATAAGTCTTAATCCACAGGTTCGATTGACGTGTTGCACCCTCAGAGGTCACATAGGTAAATCCGGTTGCTGAACGTATCCGATTTTTATCGTTGATAAAACTAACAATTTGTGTTAATAGCTTGGGTTGAGCTCGTCGAAAGTACAACTTCATTGTAATGGTCCACATATAGATGACCGTTTGCAGCAAGCAATTGACCAGAAACTCCAGATCACCATGGCCATAGTTAATGTAGATGGTGCTGATAAATAATGCCGCTATATGCACACACACAAACAACGTGAATATCTCGTATATCCCATCTGAGATTCGTATTAGATTGTCAAAACACTTGTTTCCCTTTTTCAATCTCAATGGATACATTGCCGCCACACGCATTGTGGAGAGTGTAAAAGAAAACAAATCGGGACGCTTCCCAATATCTTCATCTGAGTGCTTCATGCTGTATTTTTCAAGGATTGGCATATTTTGGTGTGCTTTATATACTTTTTGAGTGGATTTATTTGTGGGCGTTGCATGGCATATTTTTGATCATATACTTAAAATTATAAGTTGATGTCAAAAGTTCTCATTGAAATTAAATGTTATATTAATATTTAATAAGTCAATTGGCAGCCAATCAAAAGTATTGATAAAGTCATCCGCATCTGATTTATATTAATTTTCAATCAAAACTTTTGCTTAGTAATCAAAAGTTTTCTACTTAAATTGCACACCCTCAAATTCATTTAGATAGTTAACCATCAATTTGAAGGCCTCTGCAAAAGTAAAAGCACTTTTAGAAAACGCCTTTAGTTATAATAAAAAACATTAAAAAATATTGGTGGCTTTTGAAAATTGTATGCGATACGGTTTAATTAGCTGTTTAGTTTAGATATTTAGCAACAAAGCCTTGTCGCAGATAGTTAAGTACCAATTCACTAATAGGGTAATTACAAATTTGATACAATAATTACAGTTCAACACTGCTAATGATTAAGACATTAAAAGTGTTTCGTTCGACAGTGACGAACTGGTAGATACCCTGTACACATCTTTAAATTTTTCGAAATAAACTAAGATATAACTTCTGGCAAAGTTTCCAAAGTTCAGAGTGAATTCAATTAAACTGATTATACTGCTAAATTTAAAATTATATATATATATATATATATAGTGCATATATATATATATATAGTATGATTAGAGATTTAACGCATTTATTTGCTTTTGACTACAAATTAAATACGACGCTTTGATTGCAGCTTATAAACAATTCAAAAAGGATTCTATAGGTATCCAACTTAAAATGCCCAAGTTGTGAATGCGCTTCACAATCAGAACTAAAGTTTCGAACAATAGGCCAACATGCCACAAGTGCGGTAGTTGAGTTAATTGGGTTGCAGCAAAGGGGGTGGCAAGAGGAGGTACGCAAAGGGGGTGGCAAGAGGCGGGACGCACATACCAGGCCAATAGATAGAAACTAAAAAAATGCGACAAGTTTCCGCTGCAACATGGCGAATGTGTGCTGCACCAAACTCAAACAACAACAAGTACAATCAGCGGAATGCGTGCAGCAGAAGGATTGAACAAAAGCGTGCAAATGAAATGCTAACGGGAATGTTGGAACAATTGAGAATGCGCATCAGCAAAACAGCCATTTGCCAGCATCAACAGTTAAATGACTGTCATTAGCAAAGCAATGCAATGGTGCTTCGGGGAGTAATATAAAAGAGGGGAGATTTTTATTTATTCATTCCTTAATATGCTGCCGTTTTTATTTTATTTATATTTCGTTATATTTTTTTTACTGCAATGAGATACAGAACTGACAAAGTGGTTGGGAAAATGAAGCGTGAAGCGAACAAAATGATTGGTTAATATGAGAATATAAAATATGCAATATAAAATTGATGTGAAAAATCGCCTTGTCTTATCTCAATCGATGTTCAGTTGACGGAAGGTGCCTTCCATGCCAAACAGATCATCGCTGGTCTTTGGTGCGCCCGGACGCAACGATTCGTTGGCCTTCTTGTCCTCCTGCTCCTTGAACCATTGGGTGTTGTCGGCCAACTTCTGTCTCCACCACTGATTCAGCTCGACAACGGGACCAGCCTTGCCACCGTACTCATTGGGCAGCAGATCACGTGGCACCACCTTGTACAGGCTCTCCACATCATTGTGGAAGGTAATGCGGCTGCGGATCTTCTCCTTGACGAAGGGCTTGACAAAGTTGAAGATGGTATCGACCAGTGGCGAAATGTTAATCACATGCACTTCCTTCACCTTGACGGGATATGCCTCCTGGACGGCAATCAGGAATTTCTTCACTACCGTGGGTGAGAATTTGGCAAAATGTAATGCGCTCGCAACGGCTGCATCCAAAATAAAGATATCCCCAGCAATGCCGACAGACTCCTCAGCCAGTCGTACATCACCGATCATGAGAGCCACCTTCATGGCGTCGAGAATGTGATGCGGCTGGAAATCGCAATCGATGCCGCGTATAAACGTTATCCGACGTCCATTTGGCGTGATTCCAGGCAATGTGGGACAGTGACTAATTATTGATAAATGTGCATAATTAATATAAAGATTAATTTCATATTATCTATGTCCATGCTGCTTACACATAATCCAGCACAATGCTGAGCTCCTCGCGATTAATATCGCGATTGGAGAAGAACTCGGGCACTGCATTCCTCATCGTGTAGTACATGTCCAGCTTCTTCTTGACCTTCTCCAGGCTGAACTTGCAGCCGCGCAAGAATGTTGTCAGACGCATATCGTCCATGTCCTTGGGCAGATGTGGTTGCGTCTCCAGCCACTCGCGGATCAGCTTAATGTCACGCTCAATATCAGCTGGATCCTCCGGTTCGCGCAGCTCCTCGCGTATGCTCACGCGCTGTGCCGGTGTTGGATGTAGCATCATCATCTAATTTTTAGCAAAATCATTGGAAATATATAAATTATTTATTTTTCTTGTACATAAAACAAGATATATATACTCCGATCTGAAGAAAATCACTTATGCTAAATATAAATTGAGTGTTTTTGAGTTATTGTGTATTCTCACAAATTTAATTATTTATTTTTTACCTAATATTCTGCGGTTTCTTTTTATTAATTTTTGTAATTCCACAACCATTTTCTTTCAGTTAGAAATTAACTAAATTGTTGGAAATGAAGCGTAAGGCAAGAAATAATTGCTTAATATGAAAATAAATTATGCAATTCATAATAGATGTATAGAAAATACATGTGCAAAAAAGCTGTGTTTATATAAGATGTTATTTATTATTAGCAATATTATTGTTGATCTTGGATCTATTGTGCCACTCCCTAAATTAAGCTATATTTCTTGGTTCAGGGCTGCAGCTCATTTCTCTAGTTTTTTACATAAACAATGCATACAAAGTAGTAAAATAAGTATTAAATTATTTGCTGCAGACTCATTTGACTGTTTTAGCCGACCCCATTAAAGCCATCTGTGACTTGGCCAATCATTATTTTTTTTGACGGGCTATCTTCAATCTAATAATATATATATATATATATATGTATATGTATATTTTTGTACATTTTAATTGAGCTGCAATGAAATCTCCACTTAGTGTCACAGGCGACTGCTTCGTTTCATTAACATGGCCAGAGACCCTTATACGATTTTATATACAAATATATATAATTATACACACACACATATATATATATATATATGTATATTTTTTTTAAGTGTTGCAGTACTTATTAAAGCCGAAGACGGATCACAGGCTAAGAGACAGTCAGTAATAACACGCCCATTTGCGCAAGTGTATTTCAGTTGAGTCCAAATCAACCGCGAAGCGACCTCAAAATAAACACTTTTCATTGTTCACGTCTATTTAGTAAATAATTCGGTTGACTTTTTGATGTACTGTCACCGATTGCGGCAACAACAACAACAACAGCAACAACAACAACAACAACAAATGCCACAACGAGACTATATAAGACGCCATAAAATAATGTGCAAAATAAGAGTTACACTCTTGCATGCTACATAAACACACACACACACACACACACACACACACATACACACACATACACAACACTCTCTAAATATGACTATGAATAAAAATAATTACGAAAGCAAAACTGAAACTAAGTTCGGTGCGTAAATGAGTCGGGAAAGCCAAGCTTAAATCACATTTGGCTTAAACACCAGACTTGAAATGTTAATTTTATAATTGTGCTTTGGTCTTGACCTCCCCACTTTTACTATCTACATTTAGTTTTGTGTCTGCTCTTTGGTTGTTGGTTTCACTTTTACAATTCTCTTTGCTTATTTGACTGTGGCACTGCCTAATGCGTAAATGTTGTGCTGTTTACCCGAGTCTATGCTGTGTGTGTGCTGTGTGTGTGTGCTGTGTGTAAAGCTAATGGGTTTAATCACTCCATTTTGGTCAGCTACAGCTCAATGTATTTGTAGTATTTGTAGAATCGAATATAAATTAATTAGTAGCCAATTATAGTTTATATCGCGAGTTGAAATTAGTTTTCTTTGCGAAATGAAACTAGCGTCGCACCACAAAAACCGTTTGCTTTGTAATCGAACTTGCAACACAACAACTGCAATCGTGTGGCAATAGACAAAAGAGTGCCATGCCTCATTTAGGCCAACCGGCGAGAAAAGCGAATGTGATTTGGTTCGAAAAGAATGCCGAAAAAGCAAAAAGTTAAACCGCGTGGTAAGTACTTAATGCCGCCAGCAACCTGCAACAGCAATCGAACGTACTGTGGCACAATCAGCGGCTGGAACAACAATTACTACCGGTTGCACATTGGACATAAATGTGTTGAATCTGGAAGTGGATGTGGATGTGGTAGTGGCTTGTGCATCGTGTGGCAACTAAGCTCACATTGCTCTATGTACATTCATGTGGCTGTCTTACAATTGTTGTTGTTGTTGTTGTTTTTTGCTGTTGCTGTTGTTAATGGTCATTGCGTTTATTGCAAATTTTGCCTGCAACAGCAACAACTTCAAATATTGCGAAAATCTTAGCGAAAATCAAATTGTGAGGCGGTTCAAATAGAAACGGGTTTACTGCCTGGCTTTTGGTCTTGTGGCTCAAACTGCTCGTCTCTCTCTCTCAGTGTATCTCTTTGGTCATATTTGTCATTACTATTATTATTATTACTTTAAAGCTATTTGTATTTGTTTTGTAATTGTGTGGTCTTCAGCACATTTGTGGGCAGAGTTGTTTAGTTAAAGTGTATGAGGAAATTCTACATTAATGTGCCAGGTAATATATGTTTTTTTTTTTATTAATCTAAGTGTTGCATAGAAAGCCTCAATAAAAAATTCGAGTTATTTTTTTTTGTGACAACACATAAAGGAGTATTTTTTTTAAAAAGTATTTTCGGCACTCATATTTTGTATTGAAATTCGTGAAGACATTGATTTATCAGAGTTATTCTTCTCGATTATTGCTTTTAGCACTGTTGGCTTTAATTTATACGCATTCCAAGCTAAGCTGATGTCCAATCCTTCATTGAATAAGCGTTCATATTTACAATTGTTCTTCTCTTCGCACAATTTAACTGCACATGTTTTGCACACATATTTTATTATTATTATTGTTGCACTCATTTAAATTCCATGCTGCATTTCTTTTTTCGGCTGGTGTGCATAATAATTCTTATAAAATGTAAAGATTGATATTTATATTGATATGGCGAATTTGAAAGAAGCGAAAACTGCATTTTTGATTTCTGCATAGCCGAATCTTTTTAAATGCCTTTGTATAACAGCTCACCTTGATTATGATTTGTTAATTGGTTAGTCGGCTGGTAATCCTTTATCGCGGCTCTTTTTATATTTTGGTTTTTTCTGAGTATCCAATGGGCAAGTCACAGGAACGTAATGGAGGCACAAAAAAAACTCAACCGAAGCGCTGAAGACGGTAACTGAATCTGAACGTCTCGAAACAAGTTGCGGAGCATATAAATACTCAAGCGAACCCAAGCCGCTGACGAACAACGACAACGAAGCAGCTGCTGGCGAGCAACGAACAACGAACAACGTTTGCAATACCAACAACAACAACAACAAAAGGAATAACGTGAGCAGAAGAAAACCGAAAGCCGTTAAACAGATCATGCCACGAAAATCGGTCAAAGAGAAAAATGGGCACGAACCAAAGACTGTCTGTGGCTGTGTCTGCGTCTGCGTAAGTTTTTCCAAAGACTTGGAAAAGCGGGGAAGGGGGCGGGGGCTAGATTCGTCTGTCATTTTGCGCAAGAGAAGTTCAATGAGCGCACAGCGGCTACGAAGCTGCCACGCTTCACTGCCGGCGACTCAGACTGCAATATATTACAGCGGTCAGTTTTGCAGCTCAACAAAAAAAAAAAGAAAAACCAAATGATAAAAAATACTCGCATCAGCTGCTTAGCCAAGTTTCCAACCGGCGCTGGCAAAGTTTGTGCCTTAAGTCTTCAGTTTGAGTTCAGACTGCACCACTGCCACCCCTCTTTGCTAAATCAGCTGATACTCATTTGTAAATATATATATGTATATATGTTTACTGTTTTATTTTCCACTTTCTATCGATCTAAAAAGAAATGACTAAGTATCGTTAGCTGTGGCGAAAATGTAGCTGCAAGTTGATGAACATAATCGAAACGCCTCAAAATCACTTTTGCCATAATTATTGCAGTTTTTGTTTTCTGTTATTTCTCTTGTTTTTCGACACTTTTCAATTAAGCAATTTGACTGAGCAATCCGTAATATTGACGGCAATTTGTACTCTACTCTGAGTGTCGTTGAACTTGTGGCGGCGCCAGTAGCATTTCCTTATTTTAATTTAAATAAAACAACAGTAAAAAAATACGTTTTCCATAACCCATGCTTTGTTTACGTTTCGCTTTTTTTTTTTACTGTTGCACTTCAGTATTGCTAACAGTTAATAATACATATAAGCTTTTTTCTAGGGCCAAATTAGGGTTTGTTAACGATCGAGTTTTGTACGGATACGGAGAGTAACAAGAAAAATGCTGCTTTAATTGAATAGTAAAATAAATAGAAGTGGTAAAATTAAAAATAATACCTAAAAGTTTTTAGAAGCGTAATAATATTTTTTCAATGATATAGATTCTATTCTGAAACAAATGTTTTTTTCTGATTTAAAAATCGATTATTAAAAACATATACTTTCCATATCTAAAATTATATGTTTTTAATATTTTTATGCAACCACCAAACACTTAAAATACGTAGAAAAATAACTTTAGTTCAATAAATCTCTAAAAATATCTTTACTTAGCATTGCTAAAGCTTTCGCCACTTAATTATGTAATTTTTTCAGTCATAATGTCGGAGTCAATATACAATTTTAAATAATTTAACGATGTACATGCAATATTGACACTCTGTTTCAAGTCTTCACATAAACTTAAGCAGTAGCTCTAGCAAAACTGAAAACTGACAACTCGAGTTAAACACAATAAAAAAAAAAAAACATACATAAATAAGAAATTAAAAACAAAAAAAGGCTGTCCCCCGCTACCCACTTTTCCGACTTAAGCAACAGAAGTCATAATGAAGAAGAAAACTAATTAAATAGTAGACTAATAAATTAAGCAGCTGCTACCCATTTTTTCAGTTGTTGCTGTTCTTGATGTTGTTGTTGTTGTTGCACAAATCAAGAAACTTTCATTGTCAGACGAAAGTCGGAGCCACTCAGAAATTTAGCAGCAAAGCACTTGTAGAGGAAGAGGAAGAGATATTTTGAAGAAGTAGTACATATCTATAACGTAGAAAAAAAAGGTAACTTGTTGTTGCAACAAGCAAGCAAAATACACATACATATTTATATAAATATATATACATATATATATATATATATATATATATATTTCGTGTGTTTCCTGGCGCGAAGTGTCAGGCACATGAAAGTTGTTGGAAGAAATATAATTCCAGAAGTAGCTGTAAATAAATATATATGTATATAAATGTATATATATATATATACTAACAAGAAGCTCACAACCGTGGCCGCATTTAAGCAGAGTGTGAGTTGTGTAGCGTTGTTTGTGAGTTCAGCTCGGTTCAGTTTGGTTGCAGTTGAAACTTAAGTTGGGCAATATAAGAAACCATAATCATAAAGCGCGCTTTCAAAATGTGTGGACTATGTGTGTATGTATGTATGTATGTATGTATGTATGTATGTATGCATACTGTGTGTATGCGTTTACGCTGGATTTGAAATTACACTTTTGCCACATTTCGTTTGAAACACTCAACACACTTTAATTGCCAACTTCAATTGTTGTTGCATTAACTGGCTTAGCTAACAGCTTTTTAATGTGGCTGCCAAAAAAAAAAAAAAAGTATAAAACCGTAGAGAAAAAATATTAATACACGACAGACTAGAAATCGGCATTAATCATTTATATATTCAATTAAGCGAGTTTTGCTCATCTGTCCGGCAAAGATGAAGTTTATGGCATGCAACGAGGCATGCAATCCTTGAAAGTACTTCAATTTTAGCACGTGTTGACGTATATTACTGGCCAGGTGGGCGCGGCATTTTAAGGCCATCAAACAACTGTCCATTTCGTGATTATATTAAGCGTGCAGCCAACAAATATAGTGAGACATTTGAATTGTTATTAAAATATAAAAAAATTATCGCGTAAAAAAAGAAACGTAAATTTAAAAAGCTGCTTTTAATGGTTGCTCTATGATTCATAGTTTTTGCAGCGTTATTTAGAGGACGGTTATGTTATGTTTGATATGTTTTTTTTTTTTAATTAACTAAGTTACACTTCCCTCAACATTTGTCAGTCAACATTTGGAAGTCAGGGCAGAATATCTGGTCAAGATTACTCTGGTGGCAATAGTGGAGAAGTTACTAAAAGCTGTTGTTACAAAATAAATGATTGCAAATCTCACCTAATATCGATGTTTATTGATAATTTTTCTTTATCAATATCCTTAAATTATGTTCCACTTAAGATATACTCATTGCGTAATTAATGTATTGTTAAAGTTAAATATATATAATTATTTTTGTGTTCAACGTTAATATAAAAGACAAGAAATTTAATTTTGAAAATTAATTTTTGCAGAAATTAGCTATTCATTATTGGCTTATAAAATACATTTCAAAAGAGTTTCATACATATTTGTTGCTAAAAATGTCTTTAAGTCCTTATTAAATATATGCCTTAATTTACTTACCTTAGAATCCACAGTATTGTTGGTAATATATTTAATGCCAAAAATAAACTTTTTAAGTAGGAAACATTAAAATTTATACTACACATTTATTTGGGCTTGCGTATTGAGTATTACAATCAAAGCATTACATTTGAAAAGATATTCTGGTGAGCAAATGAATAAAATATATAATAATAAATTATGTGCTTGTAAACTAGTACAAAGTTCCTGTTGATAGACGATAACAATTAAATATTTGAAATCTGGTTACTGTTTGCACAATTTTAAAGAATCTGCGACTGCGACTGCTGACTGCACTCTGGCTATCATAAAGCATAAACTTTGACACAATTTTGTTGTTGGTACGGTACGGACAACAAGCAATACAATTTATCAACTTTGTTGTTGTTCTCTTTGCTCACTTGAGCTGCACCAGCACCATGAAATAGGTGACAACAGCGCCGAGCACCTAAAAAAAGTTTCAAGTTTGCAAAATTTGAAAATTGTCAGTGATGGTTGTTGGTCGCGAGGAACGGGGGTAAGCGAAATACTTACAGAGGCAAATAAATCCAGCGAGACAGTGAAGAATTTAGCACCTGATATACTCATTGCCTTTTGACACTGCTGGCAAACGATCTGCACAAAAGTTTTGGCCTCCTCAGAGCCATCGTACCAGTGACACGAGTAGGCTGCCTCCATGACAGATGAGCTCTGTGTGTGGGTGAATGTGTGTGTGAGTGTGTTTTGCAGTTTTTCGTGTGTTGTTAACTCAAGAATTTTGTACACTCACCTCTTCAATCAGACGGTTGCCGAAAATGCAAAAGTGAAACACCTGCGCCAGTGCATAGCCCAAATATCCAATTACAGTAAATGCATAGACATTAACGCCATTGATTTTTGTTGCCTGATAGGCGAGCAGTGTCAGCATTATGGTCGAAACAAGCATATGCAACAGTAAGCCCGCACCGTATGTATCCCCAATGGCAGCTACCAACCTATTTGGACACGACATGATTGGGAAAGCTCGATAATTGCATTAAATACATAATTGGTTAGTGAAATGAAAATTTTACTCAATACAAGAAATCTACCTTATTTTTTTTTTTGATAATTTCATAATCTCTGTCTGTTTGAAACCTGATATTTTTTAAACGGTATTTAAAGTATTAATTACGCTCTTAAAAAGTATAAAATTGTGTGTGCAATCATTCCCCAGAAATAATGGGCTGGGTTGAATAAATATAAAAATTTAATTTCTTCCCCATTATGAAATAATTTAAGCGTTATAAAATAATATTAATTATATAAAAATGTTTAGATAGCTTATCTAACGCTTAATTAGAAAAACAATGCTTCGAATATATAATTAAAATAATTTCTAATCACATTCTATAGCTGTTGTTTGAATTTCAATAAATTCCATTTCATTCAAAATTTACAGTATACATCAATTTCTGTATAAATAAAATGTAAGTCATTTTAAAGTATTATTTTTCATAAATTGTATTGAGAAGTATTTTAGAGTATTTTTCGTGTTAATAATTGATACTGTATAAATTCAACTTTTATGTCATGTATCACAAATTATAATTTGTTAATTATTGCTAATGAATTTGTTATTTTATTTATTATACAAGCGGAGTATAAAATAATTTTAAGCTTTCTAAAATAAGTAATTATTAAGAAAAAATAAAATTATAAACAAAATTTTAAGCTAAGAAAACATACTGTTTTTTTTTTTTTAGTTCAAATAGCTTAAAAGGAAATACTTTGAATTATTTGAAATAGCTTAGGAAAGGAAACACTTTGAATTATTTGAAAATCACAATGTGTAGTCAATGTTGTATGCTACTCATCTATTCATACGCTAACAATTCCATACAACAAGCACACTCAGTGTTGCATGTTGCACACAATTTGTCATTACGCTTGGGGTATTTGGGAATTGGACTTACCGGACGACGTGCTTGTGCCGCTCCACCCAATACTTGATGGCGCTGCGAACCATCATTTCCTGTTTTTTGCTGAGCCCATTGGGATTGGAGGCCATGCCATTGCCATTGAAGGATTGCAATGTCGATGGTGCTCGAAACTGTGCACCCCAATCTGCTTTAGTGGTGTAGATGCCGGTCACATCCATGTCCGTTTCCTTTTCTGCAAATGAAATTTAAGCTTGGCATGCAATTTGTGCAACAACTACGAACCCTCATTGTGTATTAGCTCTGATTTCGATGTGGCCGAAAGTGATCGAAACAGGGCAGCCGAATTGGGTCTATATGTGTCCAGCGCGGCGGATAGTTCCATTAACGGTTTCATAATGCCCTTCAGGTGTTGCAGCTGCTCGCAAGCGAATATCAACCAGGAGCAGAACATCACATCACATAAATTCGAGTGCAACATTGAGAAGAGTACATAGTAAGTCTGGAGCACAAAGCTAATCATGTAGAACATGCCATGGCTCGCGTCCCATGGATAGAATGCTTTTATTGGCAGTCTGGGTATCGGCACGGTTATCGTGGAGTTTGTCTCCTTGTCCATGGCAAACTTAACGCTTTCACCAAAAAACGTTATTGTTATCCAGGCAATGGCCGAGGCGACAGTCGTTAGCATGACCAGAAAGAAGAGTTTACGCATTTTGGCCAAGGCTATCGAATGATATCGTGCATCCGATTCGGCGAACAGTGAATGTGAATTGGCCTGATTCCAAATGTTCAAGGTTCTGACATAAACAGGCTTCTTTAGTGTCATTAACTGACCTACCCAATTCCACAGCTCACCTGTAAAAGTTCTTCTGAGTGATGGCCAGGTAGACAAACTTGACAATGCAATGCGTAAAGAACAGGGTTGTAATTGTGTTCCCCGACAGCTCATTGACCTCTTCGGCATTCAGTGCCATATTCACCAGTATGAAACAAAACTGCAGCACAAGAATTACCAAATGCACCGACGAGTAGACTCTCTTCATGAACAAACTGCCTCCAGTAAAGTTATGCATAAATAATCCAGTGTATCTCATCGCCCGGATGTTCGGCATCAAGTCGGCCACCAGGCCCGTATACTTGCTGGGCTGCATTGATGTAGATATCTTTTCAACTCACACTATCCGTAACTTAAATGATTTAATGCTCTGTATTTTCGTAAAATAAAAAAAATCATACATTATGACGATTACAATAAAAATACTTTTAATCCTTGAGTCGGTGTTTCAATTCTCAAATGTATACACATTTTAACTACACTAAAATTTATCTTCTAGCGGAAAAAAACACACTTAAGAACTTTTCAACTAGAAAAACCATTTCAAAAGTTGTCAGCATCCAATTTTACAGAATCTCAGATTCTGCGAAACTTTTGGTGTTTTTTTTTTTTTAAAGATTATAATAAATAGAACGTCTTCGCCAGGTATTCTTAAAAAAAAACTTTTTTTTAACTTTTATTTTTTGTTATTTATTATTACTTTCACAAAATGTCTTAGAAATTTATTTTTTTTTTTTAATTATTTTATCTTTATTTTTGATTATTTATTTGAATGTAACGCAATTATTGGTTCCTTTTAGTTTTCCCATTAGTCACAATAGTTTAATACTTTAAGAGAACCAATATAATTTTTAACTACCGCACTTTATTCCCAAAAACTTAAGCTAGTTAACTTGCCTCCTTCGAGTCGTCGTGGTTAATGAAAATTGAAATCTCCAGCCGGCTGTTATTAACCGTAAAAGTGGATGTACTTACTATGTACCCATCTACATATGTGACTGAGCCCAAGCACACGTGGATACCAGACGGTATGGCGATATGTGTGGCTCGAAGAAAAAATTCACACGCAACGCCCATTGAAAAACCGCATTTTCAGGGGCCAAATACATAAGGCAAGGACTCGTTGGGTCTATGTCATGACGGAAAAGAATGTTCATTGGTCAGTTTTGGTTTGTCCCTGACACTCTCATCGTTCGTGTACATGTTAATGAAAATCTATACACAATATACTTATTTGCTTACACATTCAGCTTTCATTCATATATCATAAAATTTTAACAGTTTGCGACCAGGCTGCGATGTTCCCACAATTAAAAGGAACGCCTGACCCGAGCCACCTGAACCTGAACATGCGGGCGTATACGCAACGTGCAATTGTGGTAGTGGTAGTGTGCCAATACAGCTATTGGCTGGTCCTTTAGCTAGCCTAAGGCATCTGTCCCTTTCACATTTTAAAATCATTGATTATTTTTGCCTTTTTGATTTGAGTTTGATAGACAAATATACATATAAAGTTGTAGCAGTGGAAAAAGTAATATATATTGTATATAAAATGTTATCTTTTTCTTAAATGATTTTCAATGAAGAAAGCCCATAATTGATTGATTCTTTTAACATATTCATATATTTAATAAATAGTTTACTTCATGCATTAAACACGTCATGGTGAAATAACTAAATAATAAATTAAACTTAAAGCTAAAATATACATTTTCCCACCCTTTCAACTGAAGCTTAATTTACCTCGCACATTATTTATTTATTTACAAACAAAAAAATTATGAAAATGAATTTAAATAATACATATTGAGTCAACTTCACCAGTACAGCAACTTCTTTAATGTAAAATAATGTACGTATGGAAATATTTAATAAATAATATATAATTATGGATGACCTCTTTTTTATCTTCCAGTCATGGATTGTTTACCTATTAAGTTAAAAGACAAGTTTGTAAAAAACATATATCCAAGTACCACCCAATATTCTGAATATGTATAATATATAGAAATGTAGTTTATTTGAAGAAATTTAATAAAATTACACATTCAGATATATTTGTTTTACGCGTCAGCTTACATATTTTTCGACAAATTTAAAAATGTAATTCACCTATATAAAAAAATGTTGACACATTGTTAAAACCTTTGCAACTGTACACAAAATCTTTTACAATTAAAAGTACAACACTTATATACATGTTATTTTTTGTAATTAAGCTGCGTGTTCATTTAACCACAAAACTATTTTCATTTATTATTTATATGCAGTTGTTAAAATACATTTCAAATTCATTGCCACTAATTACCCAACCAACATTCATACAAACACCTCCGGTTAGAAATACAAAATATTTTCTCTTGAATAATATTAATTTTCATTCAATCTGTGGAATTTAATTGATGCCTTTAAAAGCGGTAGCATCAGCCAATTAATCTCACTCAGTTACAATTATGGTAATGGGTGTCATGCAATCGTTTTGTGGTTTACATACAAAAGTCATTTGATTTTAATCGATTTCCATTTAATTCGTAATAATTGGCATGCATAATCTTTAAATAAAATATTTATTTGTCTAATTTAAATACATTGTATAAAATAAATTAATTGGTTGCTTACATATACAAAACTAACAATTTTGTATTTTGTAGTAATAATAGATTTTTCATTTGCATTGTTAATTTATGCTACAGATTTTATTTAATTGTAGTTATGTGTTATTTCAGTTTTTTAAGTAAGACATTAAATATAGGACTCTATTTCTGTTAATAAATATGATTGTAATGGTCTTTCGATTTGATAAACATTGTTTATCTTCTATTTTTTCAAGTAATAAAATGTATTGTAACCTTTTTTAAGCTCCGAAAAAAAGGATATGAATTTATAATTATCATAGCAGTTTATGTAAATATTTTATAACTTTATTAACATTATACGGTGTATTCCAAATAGTTCTTTAACAATTTATTATTTAAATTTATACATTTCTTTTGTACACTGTGCAACAAGAATGCTTTTATAAATAAATATAAATACAAAGTTAATGTATATTAATTTTCCTCCAATTTTATGTTAAATTATATAATTTAATATATATTAATATAAATAAATATGTAAATATACATATAAGCAGTAATAAAAACTGTCAAGTGACCCATGATGTAGGCTACACATTTTGTCATATTGAATATAATAAGTACCAAAAATACAAGTGGGCTGCAAATGTCAAACCAGAAACAAAAATGGTCAACTCGAGCCACTCAAGTTCTCATAACAACGTTCCAATAAAAAACTGAAAAATCTACATACACAATTATTTGCATAACTCATCAAAACCCACTTAAGCTATGAAATTTATGCGAAACACAAGCATCATATATATGTGTGTGCGGGTGTAAGTGTGTGTGTGTATGTGTGTGTGTGGCCAAGTGAATTTAGGTCCTCACGAAAAATTAGAAATCAATAACCAAAATCTATTTAATGACAAACAAAAAAGGCGATACAGCTTTAGCTATTTTTATGGCGCCACATTGTGCGTGTGCGAGTGTGCGTGTGTGCGTGTGTGTATGTGTGTGTGCGTGAGTGGGTGTGTTTGTGTGTGTGTGTGTTACCACAAGAAATCAGGGCTTATACGCAAAATACTACTAAGCTGCTGCGTCCTTTGAGAAACGGTGCTCAAACAAATCAGAAACTGATTGAAAATACATATAAGAGTTTATCTGTCTGTCTGTCTGTCTGTCTGTCTGTATAACTAGTTGTGTGTGACGCCAAAGAAATGTTGACATTGTCATAAGAAACAGATGAGAATTAAGGCAAACAACAACAGCAACCACAAAATTGGCATAAAAAACGTCGATATTTATTATTATTATTTATTTCGTAGCGCTGCAAAAGATTTTTAAAAATACAAACACCCCACGAATGAAAGATCATAAATTCTAGCTGTTGTTGGTGAGTGGCGTGTGTGTAAGTATTTATGTGCATGGGCTTCTGTCTGTGTGTGTGTGTGTGTGTATGTGTGCGATGCCTTTTGTTGTCGCTGACAGTCTGAACGAAGACCGGAAGTGAAGGGTCTCCCAGCTTCATGGCTCCACGCCGAGACAGTGTCAAAAGAGTAACATTAGATTTATATGGCATTCGTTATTGGTGTTGTTGTCGTTTTTGTTGTTGTTGTTGTTGTTGTTGTTGTTTTTATTGTTATTGTTATTACAACGTCAAGGCATTCACCGCCCAACATAAATCTTCGTCCTGGTGTATTGTGTGGGTGTGTAACCAGGTCAATGCTTTTACCAAATGCTTGTCCATCTTCTTACAGAAAAAAAAAAAAATGAAAAAACAAAAATAAAGAAATTGTCGCTGCTTTGTTCCCACTATTTGCCCGCCCCGCTGACCCTTAACACCCAATACTTTACAACATATGTATTGTGTCTATTTCTCCCTGCGTGTGTGTGTCGCTTATGTGTGTATGCGTGTGCGTATTTGTCGCCTGCCCACAAAGTTGTCAGCGTGCAAACTAAACGGGTTTTGGTCCTGCGGTCACCTATATAAGTAGATTATAGTTCCTTGCAGACGATAGTTATTGTTGTTGTTGTTGTTTTGTCGCCAGTGTTGGAGTCGAAGTTGTTCAAGTGCGCATGTCCCTCAACTAGTGGGAGAGAACGAATGTGCAAGAAAAAGAGCGATGGCAAACGATGGCAGACGATGGCAGAGCAGATATAAGAGCGCTTAACCGGAATGAGTTATTTGAGTGATGCCAGATTGTTTGCATATATTATATAAGTCTAGCGCAATCGCACTGTTCAAATAACAGAACTAACAAGAGTTTAAGCTGAATAGTAAAATTTTCAAACAACAAACATAGGTATGTATGTTTTTTTTATATATTTTAATTGTTTAATACATAGTAATAAGATAAGTAAATTATAATTAACGGTATTTCAAATTATACATTATTAATTGCCTTTTATTTTATATATTAAAATATATATATATATATAAATATATATATATTAATGATTTGGATATAATAATTTGTTCTGGAAGTCTCTAAATGATCTTATTTCATAAAATGAATATCACTGATTTTAAAATCACAATAATTAAAGAACTTTATGTTTAATTTTTGATATTATACTTATAAATAGCTAATTTAAATAAAGGAACATAATTGCTTAAGCTTTTTGCACCTACGCTAGTTTTGCAGCTATCTGGCAACTATCTTTGGGAATAAAATTCCTCACGTGCGTTCGTCCATAAACTAAAAAAAAAAAAAACACTTACACAGGCAGCATATGCAACAAGGGTCACGCTCTCGCACTCTGTGCTCTCTCTGTCAGCCTGGCGCTCTCGCTGTCTCTCAATTTCTTCTCTTATTCTTTGTACAGATGCCCAACAGAAACAGACCAGCAGCAGCAGTAATAACCACAATGAGCAGCAGCAGCATCAGCAGCAGCAGCAGCAGCGGCATCAGCAACTGTTATAAGATCTCAGTATGCCAAATAACTTCGATTCGAAACCAGTCAAAAATGGTCCATCGACGTGACATGAACCGTCAGCAGCATCCGAAGCCGCAGCCTTGTTAGCCTCGGTAACCGAACTCGCAAAACGTGTGCGGGTGTGTGTTTGTGTGTGTGTGTGTGTGTGTGTGTGAATGGCTGTGTCTGTGTATGCGTTGCCAACAAAATCAGACCAAATGTGAAGTGTGCTGGTTTCTCTTCTCCATGGCAATGTGAGTTCTTGTCGATGCTGCTGCTGCTACCGCCGCCGCTAGCTAAAGTTAAAAGCGCGAATCTGGCAAGCGAATCGAGTATTCCTGCTAAAAATACCACTAGCTGAATTCCTTCAAAATATTAATAATCTCCATAAGACGAGCCAAAAATAAAAATTAAAAAAAAAGACAAAGATAACAAAAAAATAAGAAAACGTTATTTAATAAAAACTTAAGCCAGAGGAACTTAATACAAGTGAGGCAGTGTGTCTGCGTGCGTGCGTGTGTGTGTGTGTGTGTGTGGGTGGGAGTTGTTGTGGGTGTGTTGTGCTCGTGCACGGATTTATGCAGCGTTAGTTACATAAGTTATCATCATCATCAGCAGCAGCAGAAGCAGCAGTAGAAGCAGCAGAAGAATAAGCAGCAACAAAAACAGAGACAGCATCGTTAACATCAATGCCGCCTATTGGCGCGCATAAGTTGCGCTGATTTTGCTTTGGGCCTTTGGTGCTGTGCATGTGCCACCCAAAAGGATGCCACCAATAGCCAACAACAATAGCTATGAAAATCGCATTAAACGAACACGAGCAGTAGCAATAGAAACATCAACAAATGTTGCCCAAGGCAACAATTTGGCGAGTTACATTATTATTACACATACGCACTGTTGCATGTCAGAAGATTGTAGTTAGGGACACACATATGTATATATTCCAATTCAAGTTTCTGTCATATTGTCCTCTTATATACATATATATATATATATATATTTATTATATTGTTATGATGCTAGCTCGTTGTGCGAATAATTCTAATTAAGGGTAGGCATTAGACAAGCCCATTTTTATTAAAACGTAATCATACAATTATCTCCTTAGATTATGAGAATTTCAATTTAGAAGTGCTTATCTCCTGTAACAGTAAATTTCTAAAATGGTTTCACAAATTTTAAATTAAAAAATACTTTTTAGAAATGTACATTTAACCCAAATATTGAAATTTTGTCTCTAACTGCAATAGTAGTAAAGACTTTTTATATTAGGTATTCAAATAACTATTCAAACGCTTAACTATTCAACTTGATAAATAGGTCTCGAGACTGTTTTAGGATTCAATTTGAGCGCAAGTCATCTTAGAACTTTTGCCTCTGAGTTTCGCTTAAGTGTTTGCCTAAAATCAATAGACACCCACAGATAATCCAAATGCTGCATACACTGTTGAATAGTCTTTTTTCCACACGAAGCTCATTAAGAGCAACATCAACCACAAAAAACGAAAAACAGGCACAAAAGCAGCTGAGCTATAAATTTACCATTACCTTGCTTGGGTGGCTTAAACGTGAACACATTTACCTAAAATTCTTTAGAGTACAAAATTGTATGGTTTTGTTTTAGAGGATTTTTTCCAACTAGGAATTTAATATATTTACGCAGCTGTGGATACTTCGACAGCTGGCTCTAAAAAAATTGCCTCACCAGCACCCAAAAGTAGGCCACACATATTTAAAAATAAAAAAATCTGTAATTGGAAAGTGAAAAACAGGAGCAATTAAAATTGTATTAATTTAAGTTATTGACATAATCAAGAAAAAAAATGTTATATATTGAATTTTGTAGGCGGATTTATACAAATGTAACAGCAACAGCAACAGCAACAAGAACAATAAATAAAACAACCAACCTGCAGACTTTTGAACCCTGGCCAGAGCTATTCACCCTCCCCAAAACAAGTAAAAACTGTTAGCCAAGTGGCAGCAGCTGCGCTGTCACGTTTTGCTGTTATTTAAACATTAAACAAAAAAGGTTATTATGTTGCTGCCATCATGAGGGGAGCGACAGTAGCAGCAACAGCGTCAACAACAACAACAACAGCAGCAACAACAACAATAATAATAACCACAACTATGCAACATAACTGAACGTTAAATAAGAGATAACAAGAACAGCAGCAACAACAACAACAACAACAACAATCAGCAAATTCATAATGATGATGGATTAACTGTTTTGTTTGCAATTTGTGTGTGTGTGTGTGTTTGTGTTTGTGTGCGTGTCCGTGTCTGTGTCTGTGCGTGCAAAAGCGGAAACTAAAGTCAGAACAGCAACCAAAGAAAGGAGGCAACAGCTGCGTGGCTTCGCGGCATTTAAAGTGCAAGTGGCAGCAACACGAACACAACACAACAAAAAAAAAAAATATCAAAAGAAAGGGGAAAAAAATCAGCAGCAAAATAAAACAAAAAGGTTGGTTTTTTGTCCATTTCCATCTTAGTATTCTTTCTTTATATTATTTATATGTATGTTGCTTGGCTTGGCGCTGTGCCCTGACCTAGCCGCACGCCACCAGATCTTGTATAAATCATTATGTTTGCATTAACTATTTAAATGTATGCAGCACCCACTAATCGCAGCCCACAAGTTGGAAGGTGCATTAGAGTTCGCCACGATGACCATCATTTATCTTGGCCAACTTACGTGCTGTGCGCCAGCAGCAAAGATTATGTTGGTAATGCACAAATTTGACATGCTACGTAAAAGTTATGAGACATAAAGTGAGCTGCTGTGCTAAACAACTCAACTTGTTCGCTAATTTCCTTGGTATTAGAGTATGTTAAGTAAAAACATCATTTCATATTCATCTATTGAATTTATTGTATTTTAAATTGTTATTTAACCTAGAGTTTAAATATTAACATGTTTTATTAATAAATCTATTTTGTATTATACCTAGTATACAAAAGTATATGAATTGAAATAAATTTTGTGGATTTATTAAAAGATTTAAAGCTTAATGCACAAAAGATAGTGAGTGAATGCAAAAAATTAAAAATCAATTAAAATATTTATTTATGTTAATGTTATAAGAGTTTTGGATACGTGAAAAACTAAAAGTTGATGCGTTTTTTAAATTATGATTGTTTTTGTTGATAAATCTATGCTAGCGGTGAGGAACTCTTTAATTTACTGTCACAAATTTCGTATAATCTTTTACTTGTAATTTCAAGATTGAATTTTCATCGCCATCGTTAAAATGAGCGAAAAATGGAGCATTTTAACACAATTTAACCTATTTTTTTTAAGTGAATATGTCGCTATATAACAAAAACGGAAATAAACCAAGCTTAAAACAAATACAAATAATTAAAATGAAAAAATAATTAGTAGCGAAACACATGTGTATTAAAGCATATTAAAAATATGCAAGGAGCGTGTTTAAAAAACAAAATTAATACACAGTTCGAGTATAGCTTATGCGCCACGTGGGCGGAGCATTTGCAGTCATGCATTAAAACAAGTGCACAACATGCAAAAGCAAAGTAAAATAGTATAAAAAATAAAAATATAAAAAAAACATGAGACAAGCTGCATTTACAAGTACAAGCAGCAAGCTCAAATTGCAGCAAACAATTCAGGGCAAAAAATAAAACAATACCAAAAAGAGGAAAAGATTGCAGCATAGCCTGGAGCAGATACTTAATAAAATGTGAATGTATACTACACTTATTCTATACCTATACAATTGTTAAGTTTGTCAAGGATGTATAAAAAAAAAAAGTTTGTTGATCTGGGCTTTGACAAAAACAATTTCCACTGCATGTAGTTTATCAGCTCGACCATTTCTAATGGCAAACGGGGTTATTAAAGTAATTTTCCCCATGTAGTCTTTGTCGACTCTAGCTAATAACAATTGTGGGTCATTAAAGCTGCTTTTTAATGAGTAGTTATATCAAGAATAACAGTTCTTTATGTCTATTTTAATAGATCTATGAAGTCTCATAAAATTTAGACACTAAGTGTGTTAGTCAGTAGCCCAAGTAGCCATTATTATGCAGATATTACTTTGAATGCATATTAACTTTTTTATTAAAGTAGAGCACTACAAAGAGCTGCAACGGAAAAAAATATTGTATTACATTAATATTGCTTGCGATGAGTTTGAATTTTAACAAATTATCATGTTTATATAAGTTTTTCAACTATAAGCTCAAAATGTTGTTTATTAATTCAAATTAATTTTTAACTGTGTAATAATGAATAGGCTTTTTCTGCAGTTGACTATTTTCAAATGAAATTGAATTTAACGCATTAAAGCAATTTAAATAATTAATAAATAAGTGTGCTGTTGACGAAGCATGCCAAGGACATTTTCAAAATTCAAATTTCATAGAAATGCCACGTACTTCACGTATTATTTGTGGCAAGTCAGCAAGACAATTAAATACGCATTTTAAACCCATATTTAATTTAAGACACGTCAATGTTTGAGTGACAGTCAAAACAGGCAAATGCAATAAATACAAAGTGAATAAAGCAATGGCAGACAGACGGAGAGAGAGAGAGAGAGAGAGAGGGAAAGACTGAGAGGGACAGAGTGTACCTTAAGGGAATTGCATTAATAATGCAACCTGCAAACTTACAATAAATGCCACGTGCCAGCAACAACAACTGCAAATCCTCAACGAATGTCCTTGAAGTTAACATTGAAAAGTGTTAATGAATAAATTGTGCAGACACTTTGCCTATCAGGAGACAAAGAATTTTTCACTTCTAAGCCAGACAATCAGAGCAATTTATATGGGAAAAGAACAAAAGTGTTTTTTTCCTACAGCTGCCAAGTGTATTTTAGGCACTAATGTTGGGCAATTAAAAAGGGTTGACAGATATCTACTTTGATACAATACAAAAGCATAGAATACAAAATTAATGCGCAGTTTTCGAGTTTTTTTTTCCCCTGCTCACTTTGTATTTTATGCTGAGCTTTTCATTCTAAATATAAAGAATCCAATAAATTGTTGTTGCCTGTCATAAAATCGTGGCGAACAATAAAACAATGAGACTTGTTTAAAAGTGCTTTATTCCACTTCCGGTTTTTTGTTTACCCCCAACTCATAAATGAGTAATGTATCTCCAATATTTATTTTTTTTTTATCTCTGTCAGCAAGCGAGAATATCCAGTTCTCAATAAAAAGTCAATTTCTAAGACACAAGGTGGTAGAAAAAAAACCGCACAAAAAGTTTTTTATGCCATGTCATCTCTAAGTCCTGAAATATTCATGGCAAACCCATAACAATAAACAGAGTAGTTATTCAAGAAACTTTTTAGTGTCGAACAGGGAAAAAACTTATTTTAGTAGAAATTTTAATAAACAACCTAATAAAACTTACTATATTTTGTGAAGTGCTTTACTTTGTCAGTATTTAATAAACGTAGTTGCAAAAAAGGTCTTTGATTTTCCTTAATCGATAATTGTGCTTTTTAAAAGGAAATTTTTGATGTGGCGGGTTGATATAAATGAAAAAAATCGAATAATAAAAGTGAATGCTTTATGTATTTAGTGGTTTTGCATTGCTCACAATATTATACAAACTTATGTTGATATACTAATTTGAAACGTGTGTATTTATCGATCAATTTCATTCAAATGCGAAATCAAACATTTTACATAACAGAAAACTATTTAGAAATGTTCAACAAGACCATATATGCCAGAATTGCAATTGCAATTGTAATTGCAATAACGATTTTAGTTTCTGCACAATTGTAATTTCCGACAACCGCACATGAATATATATGTATATATATACACAAATCCAGGTTAACAACTTGTGACCAAGTCAGCCCCGTTGAAATGTGTCAATAAAATCAATATTTGCTTTGCTTCAATTAGTGCTGCAATCAAAGCCGCGATTTGAGCACCTATTAGATTTGTTCCAGCGTTGAAGCTTGAGAAATGGTTTAATGACTCCGCCCCTCCCCCCTCTCTGCAAGCTTGACTAGCAAATATTTGCCTAATTAAACGCACACAACAAAAACGGCAATTGGAAAATTGAGCGCTCATTTGTGGAGGTAAAATTATTTAATAATTGAGTTAACCAGGAAAAGGTGAGACTCGACTGGCATCTGGGGAATTTGAAGAAAATCTTTAATATAAAATAATTTTCTAAATTTACCGAACTTAAAGCAACCTTTAACTGCTATGTAGAAAAGGTTGTTGCCTTGTCGGCGTCGCAATTATAATCAAAGTAGAGCAACATTTATTTTGATGAGTTTTTGGGCAGCAATAGCAGCAGCAGCAGACGAGACTCAATTTGCATTTGCAGTGAAATAACCAACCATAGATTGGACTTGGTACAAACTAATCACATAAATGGCAAAGTGCCTGCAACGTAAGTTCTGTTGCACGAATTCACACACACACATACACAACCACAATCACACACACTCAGGTCGCAAACTGCATTACCAACATCAGATATGTCAAATGGCGAATTGGCAATCACTTATGCGTATTTAAAAGCATTAAGCTCAGAGCAGACACATTAATCATACGCCACATGAACGTGACGACGACTGCTGGTTATTCAATCTTCTTCTCTCATTCTCGCCATCTTTCGACTTCTCTCTCTCTCTCTCTCTCTGCCTCTCTCCAATTCACGCTCAGTGCTGCCAATTTCAGAGTAACTATGATAAAACTGCTGCCATTTTGACTGATTTGCATTAGCAGTTGCTGCTTACTGCTGACTGCTCACTGCTTACTGGCTGGTAAGCCACATGACCACCAAATGATGCAATCACAGATGTCTCTCCGACAGTTCGCATCATTCTAATTAAGGCCCGTCATCTCAATGTCGTGTTAGGTTTTCCCTTGGGGGGTCTAACAAAATGTAACTTACTCATTTGTAAATTAGCGTTTCTTTGCCAATTCAACTTACTTTAATAACATACAATTTTTTAAAAATAAATAATTTACTTTCATTGCGTTTACTCCACAAATGTGCTTTTATAAAATCACATATAATTTAATTAAAAACTATATTTCGACATTTAAATATTCGCAATATTATCGAAAATAATATTAACTAAAACAATAATACCTAAAAATAAATATCACATACATTTTTCAGCGCAGTTTATTGTCGTTTTTTGATTATGCTTTTAATTGAATTTGCCTAAAAGCAAATTTTTAGAGTTTACAAACACAAATTAATTTTTGTCAACATTTATAAAAATAAAAAAAATCATCAAAATATGCTTTATTTATTATTTGAACAAAGCAAGTATAAGATTTTTTTCTACATTGCTAATAACATATCCCATAACAATATTTTGCTGACAGTTTATTCACACATTTTTATTGGCAACATTTTGAATTGTTGCTCGTTTTGAAAAACGAGTTTAATTTATACATTTTAGATAAGAAAATTACTTATGCACATTAGAAGTTAATTGTACATAGCTTAAAAGCATTTTCCAATTAAAAAGCTGTCGCCAATGCTATAATTCAATGTCAGTTTAATATAAACTAATCGGCTAAAATGCAAGTCTGCAAAAATGACTCGGAAAAGTAGGCAATGGGAAATGTGTCAGGTGCCTGAAGCGATTTGATGACAGCTTTGTGGGACACAATGTTGGTCAGGACACGTACAGTTGAAATTATAACAAGGACATCCATGATTATATACATTAAATATTGTAAAGGATTCAACTTGAAAATATACTTCCCCGTGTACTCAAAGACCAGAATAGGTTATTAGAGAAATACTTTATGAATACTTAAAATAATATTAGATTTGTCTTTAATTACATCATAAATATATAAATAAGGAATTGAATTATATAACCTTTTCGTTTTTGGGTTAGAACTATTATGTACTTACTTAGGCACATCATCGTTTCTTGAAGGGTATCATCTGTCGAACTCTGGTCATTTAACCAATTCCATTGCGTCATCTTAAGTCCCCATTGACCTGCAAATCGCCCCATTATGTTAAGTGGCCAAAATGAATGTCGCCCCTGCAAAGTTCATTCAGAATCGGTTTATCTGCTTGCATAATGTGTTTGATCATTGCCAGCTGCTCAACTTATAAATAAAATACAAATTTGTTGGCATTTTGTTTTTGTGGAGGGGTCGCGGAACGCCAGACAAAGGGAAAAAACTTAATTTCGAAAACCAAAACCAAATGGAAACCAAATATTATAATGCTTCGGTGAAGCGAGAAAGGGTGGTTGGGGTGGGGGCGGGGTGTTTGTGTGTGTGCAGCGGCTGGCCCATTAGGCATGCATCAGCACGTGGCAATTTTGCGGATCTGATATGTGGCATTTTGAGGGATTTGGTTTTCGTTTTTTTTTTTTGGTGAGTTTCAAGTCGATGCTCAGCGAAACGAAAACACACAATGAAGGACCAACAAGGAGCGAAGCATGCTTGTGGACGTGTGTAAGTATGTGGGTGTGTTTGTGTGTGAGTGTGTGTGGGCGTGTGTGTGTGTGGGCGTGTGTAGAGTCGGTGAGACTGTTGTACTACGTGATACCAGGCAAAGTTATTTATAGATGTACACACACAAAGTACATCCACGCATATGGAGTCTTATGTGAGCAGAGAGCTCAGCGAAATCGCTTTGGGCCAGCAAATAGTTAAGTCGCTATTTATAAGTGTGTGTGTGTGTGTGTGTGAGTGTGTGTTCTTGTGTGTGTTCTTGTGTGTGTGAGTGTGCTCCATTTCGCAATGACACAGCGCGACTAAGCACACTACTTGTCTTGCCTTCAATCTGACCTTCTTTCGCTCTAGCCTCCTCTGTATTTATATATATATATATATATATATATATATGTGTATGTGAACGTCCACAACACGGCCCAACTTGCCTTGTAATTAACCCTTTTATTAACATCCTCTGCCAATCTCAATTGTGTGTATATATATATATATATGTATGAATATGTTTTCCTCTGTGGCCAGACATCTACGCCCCTTTTGTGCATATGACTTGGCAGTGGGTAAATATTCGTGAAGCCTCTGCTAATTGTATAGATATTCTATAAGATGTTGGCTTTTGTATAACAGCTTCAATTATCTTTAAATATGCAGCGCAATATGTGTGAGTGAACAATTTTGATTTAAAATATTATTTAAGTAGAAAAGGAATAGATTAATTCAGCAGCTTATTAACCAATAGCTGAATCTGGTAATTAAAACTCTGCCTTATTTTAATATTTTAATTGCATGTTTTTAGGCGTGTTTTGTTTTTGCAATAATTACGATGTGAATTTGTGGCTTCTAATTAATTCTAATTAATAATATTATTTGGGCTAAAATCTCAATTTTAATGACATTCTCCGATTAAATGAAAATATCGTACATTTTCTAACTGCAGACATATTCATAAGCATTTTCTATTCTATTATTAAAAAAAAATTAAGTTTTGTTTGACTTCAATCAATGTTGCCCAAAAAGGTGAAAATTTGTGTATGGTTGTTAGTGTTGCCAACCAATTTTGCCAGCAGCCGATTTATTGATTTAACACACACAATATAAAATTTAAGTCTCCCACACTCGAACCTAAACAAACAATTAACAATAATCAAATGTATATACATATATATATATATATATATATATATATATGCTAGTTAATCAAGGATAGAACTAGCTGTATAACCGATTTACCGCTTTGAGCAACAGTGACACGAATTACCATGAATCTTCTGTTCCACATCAACTTTTTTGTCCTTTTTATTGTGATTCTTCGAACGTCTCTTTGCGAATGTCTCTTTGCGCTTATTTTTAGACGTTTCCCATTCGATATCCGCCCAATCAAAGAGATTATCATATTGAAACAAATAATTTCGAAATAACATCGAGAATAACTTTTTCAAGTACATATAGTCCGGACGCTGGGAAAATTTCAAATTGCGACAGTATTTGATGTACACGTAAAACTCACTGGGAATGCCAGCACACAGGACATGCAAAGGTAGTGTTGATTTCTTTTCCGCAATTCTTTCGTACTTCTGTACACGAGTTGCAGCCCTGATGCCCTGCCAGGGCAGATGACCACGTAGAAAGTAGAGCAGCAGATAGCCCACAGACTCCAGATCATCGCGACGTCCCTGCTCGGCATAATGGGCATGGATCGATGCATAGCGGGCGGTGCCGATTAGCTCGCGTTTATCATTATAGCTGATATGGATATTGCTCTTGGGACGAAAGTATCTCTTGGCCAGACCAAAGTCAATCATAAAGAGGCGACTTCGCTCACTGCCCAGACCCATTAGAAAGTTCTGCGGTTTGATGTCCCGATGCAGCAGACAATTCATGTGCAAATATTCGACACGGGTCAATATCTGATCGGCCAGCATTAATGTTGTCTTCAGGGTAAATGTGCGTGCACAAATATTAAAGAGATCCTCAAGACTGGGACCCAACAAATCCAGCACCAACACATTGTATTTGCCCTCGGTGCCAAAGTGACGTAATTCCGGAAATCCAACGCCACCACGCAATATATTATAGATCTTTGCCTCTCGAGGCAACAGTGGATATTTCACTGTGCTAATCTCCAGTTTAATGGCCACATCTTCGCCGCTTTTCAGTTCACTGGCGCGATACAACTCCCCAAATGAGCCGCCCCCAATGTGACTTATCAGACGATACTTGCCACCCACAATAATATTTTGGAGCTTAGCTCGACTTGCTAACGCATTCGGTTTCTTTTTTGGCAACATCCTTTTGCATTCAATTCAATTTCAGTTGGATAAATCAGTGTATTTCAAGTGTTTTGCTAGGCACGACTAGCCTAGCGTGACTTGTGCGAGAATTTCTTATGTCTAAATAACGAAATTATTTTCTTATGTGTGTGTCTATAAAGTCAATGAAACAGTTTCTTGTCAGTAGTGTGTATTAGTTTGTGCCGAAATATAATAAAAATAAGAAAACTAACTATCCATGCAAAATTTTAGTGTTTATTCTTTCTACATGAATACTTCTTGAAAAAAATTGCAATTTAAAAATTTGAAGCACATACGAAAAATGTTTACTAACAACAAAGTGTTTACTAAGCTAAATTTGCAGCATTTGTTTTACCATCCGGCAAAAATAGCAACAAAAAAAATTTATATCTTTTCATAAATCAAACTAATAATAATGAAAAAATTACTGATGTCATGTAAAAATCAAATAATTAAACAACACCGAATGTATGTGACAAAAATTATTGAACAATAACCAAAAATACATTATCATCATTTTTGTAACAACAATTTAATATTCTAAATATGATGTAGAACAATATTTTCAAAAATGTGCATTGTTCTTACCAGATAAACTAATAAACAAATTTTGAAAACACTTATTATGAAATTTAAATGAATTACTCGACTACTGCATTCCTATATCTATATACAAACATGAAATGTGTAAGTAACAAAGCAAAATGCTGTGCAATTAATTCGCTGCTTGTAAACTGTAATAAATTAAATTAAGCTGCCAGTTTGGCAATTTAAGTACACAATTTAATTCATAAGCGACAGCAAAAAGCAAACCCCAAACCCAACCAACCCCATTTACAGTTGTGCGGATGCGGATGTAATCTCTGCGCTTATTTATGAATCCGGAATAGAAAACAGACAACTACATTACAACTATATATAATATATATATACGATACGGCTTAGCGATACATATGTGGATATTTCTATGCCAAATTAACAGGCTCGGGCTTTGAGCCTTTTTAAAATGCGGCATTTATTTATAGCTTACAGCGCAATAGTTTTAATTTAAATGACTTTAATGGTATTATTGATAACAAAATGATTGACTACAATCATTATTAAATTCAAAGCTTCATTTAGGAAAGCTCGCATATACTCCAAATGCAGCTGTTAAATATATTTTATATTTATTTAGAAGTTGTAACAATTATTATCTATTTGCCCATGTTGAATGGGTTCAGGGTGTAACTAGGGTATATGAATATACCACAGAAATGGGCGTGTCAGTACTTAACATCGAACTTAATATTTTTGTCGGTTGTTTCATTTTTTGTGCTCATTTGCGTAATGACAAAACTCATTTATATTTGTTTTTATATATATTTTTTAAGAATTTTAGCAGTACTATATTTTTATTGCTGATAAAAATGACATCACTATTTATAAGAAGAAAATACATATATGTGTATATATGTATTTGTATATATGGTTTGTTTTTCTAGTCACAGCCTTTTAGGTTTGGCAAAACACGACATTTTTCACATCTGCTTCACACTGCTTGAAAACGTATCTTCTGCGATAAATTATCGCTTCCGTTTGCCGTTTTCTTGATTTGTTGTCAAATGCTATGGACAAATTATTAGCACATGTTTCGCATTTGCTGAACGTTTCCATTTAGTTGCTGCCTACAATCTCCATTTATGTATTTATTGCTTGACATCTTTTCTGACAATGAATAATAAATAATAAATAAAAAATAAAACAAATATTGCTTAGTCTGAAATATTGGGACATGTTTCATATAAAAATATGGTTGTTTTTTTTTTTAATTTATAAAATAAAAATGTAGATAAGTTAAATATTTGTTTACACAATTAATTTCTAAATTAAATTGAATTTGAACTTAAATTATTTTGAACATTGCGCAACATATAAATCCTTTAGAAGTCTATAAATATTAAATAAATGTTCCTTTAGCTAACAAAAAAAAATTGTTGAAAACCAAAATAGTTACATTTTTAAATTTCAATTTCCAATTTAATAGACAATTTCAATTGAAATCTAATTTTACTTTTTACCCAGTACAACATTTTAAAGTAGCACCAAATACTGGGCTACACTATTGCATCTCGAAGGTAAACAATTTCTTAAATACATATTCAATTTTTAGACCGACATCCAGTCACGTACAACATCAACATAATTTTGACGCGTTTCAGCAATTTGGACACGTTCAGCGGCTGTGTCACGCCTCAAACTCTTCAACTGCCTCCAAAAACGCCAGCATGTTTTTGCTATTGTCGGAAAACGCTTAGCTATTTCGAAATTCAATAGCAGCCACTAAAATTCAATTTCTCAGCTGCCTAACAATGCAAGAAAGTACATATTCTTAGAAAAAGAATAACAGAAAAAATAAAAATAAAAATTCGTATTAATATTTTTATAAATTTTTCGCCATAACTGCAAAATTATAAGGAATTCTTTAATTTATAATAACTCAAAATGTAAGTGCTGAATTTAGCTTATATATTATTAGCTACTTATAAGCTATACGTATAGAAACACATCAGCATTCCTTTAAAAAAAACGGTCAAGCGTTATTTTAGTAGTTCCCTAGGAGTAGTAAAAAATTTGCATTTAAGTCGCATCTTTAATTTAAATACCCACGTGTTGTGGGTGCTTAAGCACTGCGTGTAAATGTTGTGGTTTTTATTGTTGTCAAGTCGTTGACGTTGTTATGTTAGCCATGTTTTTGATACGCCCCCTTTTTGCATACAGCCAAAACGTTTTAAATATCTGCCATGTTTATATACCCTGTGCCCATTTATTCATAATGTATACAACTGGTATAACGAAGTTATGCAAATGAATGTAAAAAAAAAGCTACTTCCCAAGACTCAACTGACTGACTCAACAAAACTTACTTAGTGGCTTTCAGTTCGGTCGGCAAATATCTTGGGATAATACAGAGAAACTATGTAAATTTCATCATCAAAAAGGTTAAGAAATACAAATGTTTTTTTTTTCAAAAAAATCGTATATTCATTTTGACCAAATGGGTGCAGGGTATTGGCCAGCTGAGCACAGTGCGTTTTTTACTGTGAGACTTTATTTCTGAGACTTTCAGCTGAAATATCTACTTAGGCACAGACACGAAGGGATATCCTCTGTGTCCGTGTCTGTGTGTGAGTGTGTGCTAATGTCGCTGTGAATGTGTGCGTTGTATGTGTGTATTTATAAACAACAACTCGAGCGCAAAACAGTTTAAGCCAAACAAAAAAAGAGAACAAGAAGAGAAAAATAAAAACTCATCTGGCTTGCATTTTAATTTTTCAAGATTTAATTTTGCATGAGCCTAGTGCCTAGAGCCAATAGGTGTGTGTGTGTGTGTGTGTGTGTGTGTACGTGTCTTGGCTGGCTAAAAGCAGTAAACCAAGTTGACAGCCACAGTTGTGACATTCTATTTGTTGACATTCGCTCAAGCCTCGTTGATTTTGTGATATGGGCGCGAGCATTCGTCCTTAAATGTTAAAACATTCCACTTCATAGAAACTCACTTCAACAAACGGATACAATAGACAGAAACACACAGAGTGACAATGTTTTACGACTGTTTGTCACAACTTGCAATTTGTTGGCCATTTTCAATGTTTTGTTTTGTTTTCATTTTGGTGTGTTCTCAAAGGATATGCGTAATTTCCGCCGTAACTTGTACAACACTCCTAATGATGTCCTTCAGTGAAATAGCCCGTTCTAGTTCCACACTTGGCCAAAACTCGGCACGTGTCAGTGATGTAATTTTGATTTACACTTTGTCACATCTCAACTTGAAAACTTTGTGGGTGTTTCTTAGAATTATGTCGTGTATGGGTTTGCTCAGCACACATTTCTCAAGACATTTTTCGCTCTTCACGACTTGCTTTCAATTTTATAACAAAACAACAAAAAATGAAGAGGCAACTCCTTAAGCTTTATACTTGTTCTTTAAGTGGCTCGCAAAGTAAACCAAGCAAACAGCTGATGCCTTAACCAAAGCAGCTAACAATCTTGGCTTAAGTACCTAAGTACTCCCCAGTTGGCAAATACAGCTCATTGCGAATTCGGACTGAGCCATGTGATTAAAGCGCTTGAAGTTTATTTCCACACAATTATATAAAGCAATGCAAAAGCCAGCAAAAATTACATATACAAAAATTTTAATATATTTATACAAATTCTTCAACAAAAGCAAAACTAGCGCAAAGCTGCCATAAAAACAATTAACATTAATTATACCAAAGTCGACGCTTTTTAAAATTTTAGTGGTTTATTCTCAACATACCCTCCAAATACAAAAATTGTTAAACGGAACTAAAAATACTGAAATTGAGTTTAAATAGAAATCAGTTTAAAGGCAAATAAAGTCTATCTTCTAGCTGCAAGACACGTGCTTCATTCTTAAAGTTTTACGAGTGCCACACAGTCCAGATCCCATCCTATCAGTGATGCAATAAGACGTGGCAAGTGCTGAGCAATCAAAAAGCATAGTAAAAGTCGAGGCGGTGCTTCACGGATTTTGCAGGCAAACTGTATGCTCAAAGGAGTTAAACGTAAAGGGTATCCTTCAAGTCCTTTTATTTCAAACAAAATAAGAACCAAATCGAAAAATAAGAAAGAAAAAAAGCTCAATCACAAAGCAAGTACTTTGCTCTGTTTGCACCTAAGGCCATCTAACTTGGCTGGTGATATGGCCAAAATTAAATACGAGAAAATGCAAAAGAAGCAAAATGGCTCAGATACAAAAGAAAACGAAAGCTCAAATAAATCAATGGGGAATCATATGTCACGTACAAGTAACTTGTCTATAAGCAAAATATCATACGACACATTTTTATTGTCTTAACGTGGAATGCTTTTAGACCATATTAAAGAGAAATACATTACAGAATCTAGGTCAATATTAACATGTTTATGGTTCATTGAAAAACCTCTATATTTGAGAATAGCGAAATGTTTCTCAGTATTTCTTTACATTTAAAATCTACGCCTTTAATGAATTTATATATTTATATTTAGGTATTTAAATTATTTCAGTAAGTTCAAATATGGTTTAGATCATTTAAATTCAGGGTGCAGAGTAACTGTTAGTTGTTGGTTATTTGTGTATCATTGCAAGCATTGAGCTGGAACTCTTATAAATTTTATTTTTTGCCAAAATCAATATCCTTTGCAGAGGACGACGCGTTGGCAGCCAAAGTCGCACATTTCATATCCGAAGCATCCCATTTTTTTTTTGGCAACACTACTTTCATACAAAAAGTACAAGATAGAATAGTAGTTTGCATATAGACACAAACTAGAGAATCATCCAACAGCTGTCGAATTTGAATGCAGAACTGCCAGCTAAGCAATATATTTTTGTCAGACAGACAGATTCTGAGAGAAGCAAAAACTTTGTCACTTTCCTTTGGCAATTTCAGACAGAAGTTCATTGGCAAAGACTCTGATTGCCAAAGAGAGGCCTACGCAATTAAAATGGGGCAAAACAAGTTTTAATTGATTGTCGAGCGACAAGTGCTTAAGGCACTTTACGCAATGATGGAGCACTGTGCAGCGAAATTGGCAGACAAATAACAAATAACAAACAAGAAGAACAATTGTAGCAAGTTGCTTTAAAAACAATAAATAAACCAATACAATTTTAGTGAAACGAAGCACATAAAACGTTCAACTCAAACAAAAAAAAAACAACAAGCAAAACAATCACAACAAATAGACAGAGAGGCTCAAATAGCTGAGGCAGCTGACTGCCACCAAAAGAAAAATATCTTACTCGAACACGGATACATATATATATATATATATATATATATATATGTATAAGTATTTGTCAATATAGTCATTGGGTTAGGGGAAATAGTGGCCAATAACTGGGCAAGAATTGTTGGAGCTTAAATTTTGCCCTCAGCGGAAAATGTCAAGCTGGAAATGCGAACTGTTTTTAAAGTGTTATCGCAAATATGTCGTAAAGAAAACAGCACAAAGTGCAAAGTTTTCAATTGTTGAGTATTTGTTTGTTTTAATCAAAAATGTACCATGATATGTATAAGCAACAAAACAGTAAATATTAAGAAAAAATGAAAACCACAACTTTAACAAATCTGATATTTATTTTTTACAAATACCAAATAATAAAATAAATAAAATATTTCTGTAATGTTAAAGCGATTTATTTTAAATAATTTATTGATTATCATTTTCGTCTACTTTTGCAGATAATTTTTGGATATCGCAAAGAGGCAAATAGAACAACAATTTCCCGTGATATGCCTTTACCACAAACCCACATCGGATCTACTCGATTTGTGGAGTGCTGAACAAGTAAATAATACTTGGAATTATTATTTTTTTTCGCCACAAGCAACATTTGTAAATCTATCAAACTGGCGTCGCTTAAGCGAAATAACGACAATATAGGCAATTACAATAAGAATATAATGTGGAGTAGTACAATATCGCCAACAAATTCTAAGAAACTATTGATCGGTAGTACACGAAGCGTTGATTATGTCGGTGATAGTGCGAGAACAACAACAACAACAGCAGCAGCAGCCAATAATAAAACAGGAGCAGCAGGAGCAGGACCAGGTGCAGGCACAGCTAACAAAGGAGCAACGACAAAAGTGCAACAAAGAACAGCAACAACAACAACAACAACACCAGCGAATACAACAAAAATCTCAATTGAAATGGAGTTACATATACAAAATAAGTGCATTTCGGCATAGCGTATCACTCTGGAGGGTGGTGCAGAGCCGCCATGGCTGCAGGGCCCCCTTAAAGCTGCATTTTTGGGGGCTACTGGCGTCGGCAAAACAAGCATATTACAAGTATGTATATATACCTCAAACATATGTCAATTAAAAACAAAAATATTTTTTAAATAATTGGCAATAATTGCAGACAACATAAAATTAAAGCGATTATGCTGTCGAACGATAAGAACATCATTAAAATAAAAAATCTTTATATTTTAATTGGCATTTTTGAAACCTTGTTCAAATTATTATTATTTATTTAAATTATTATTTAAATCTTATTTATTTCTGATAGCGAAGTATCTTCTGTCAACCCAAGTAGGTTGCATCACCAAAGTATTTTTTAATTGAAGATAGATATTATATATGATTATATATATATGTGTTTATAATTAGAGTTATTTACAGAATTATAAGTAGAATTTATTATTAGAAAAAGTTTGACAAGCTAGAGAAAATTACTTATCATTTAAATTATGCAATGCCTAAATGAATCGACTACATAGAAATTCATATTATTGTATCGTCAAAATGCATTTCATAATTAATATAAACTTCATGTAAAACAATTTTCCAGTTAAGTCTTTCAAAAAGCCATAAAACCAAGTTATTGCCACGCCCATTGAGGCTGACAGCTGGCGGGGCTACACCTTTGCATTTAATACTCATTAATTATGAATGATTTCCAATGAAAGCTGAAAAGTTGAACTCTTTACAGTACAGCAGAGTCTTTTCCTAGCTTCCTCATTTTCTCCCTCTCTCTCTCCCTCTATTGCTACCACTCTCTTTCTCTCTCCCTCCCTATCTCCTTGTCTCTCTTCAAACTTTTCACTAAAGGGATTTAGCTTTGTAATTAGACAAGGGAGAATCATAGGGAAAAGTGCAACAGCTGTGTCTTATTCCTTTTAGCTATCGCAGAACACAATTATATATACGATATATATAATTATTTACTGATATTTAATTAAGCAAGTTTTAGTAAGAATACTTCGGTACATCTGATATTTTCAAGTCTCTATTTGTGGTTCCAATATTCTCGTTAGTTAATAATAATAAATAAATGGGAACTTAAGGTTTTGCTTATGCAAGCAATAAATAAATAAAATAAATTTAAAATAATATTTAAGCACAGAAATTGAGTATACATCTTAATCTATGAATATATACTGGCCCAATGTTGACTTTTTATTTCATATATATATTCGTGTATAGGAATCTGATACCTCACAAGCAAATGCATTAAATATTATTTATATTATTTAGTAATTGCGAATATCTCATTTAAAGTAACCACTGTGCCTGGGCAAGGAATAGAGCCAACTATTGTTATTCTTCTGCTCATTAAACTTACTCGGCTGTTGCTCTACTAATTCAATTAACTGCAGTCGTGAGTCTAAGTTCGCCATTTTGTTATTTTCCTGTTTCCGTTTTCCGTTGCTCACTCAAGTTAAGTTAATTTCATGCTTTTAATGTATATATGGCGGCCAATATAGGAGCATTTAAGTGCGTGTGTTGGTGTTGGTGTTGGACCAAATGGTTTTCATATATCTAGCTGACTTTATGACTACATCCAGCCATTTATTGCGGCCACAACGTTCATTTTGTATAATGCGAGATTTTTCCGCATTTTAATGGCAGTTTAAGCGTTGAAAAATCAATTAAGTGGCATTTAATGATGTGTCAGGCACGAAAGCAACAAAGCCACTGACCCGTAAAATTGGAAATTTTTGATGCGTGTCACATACATGTACCTATCAGAAAATCATTTGATGTTTATTAATCGATTTAAGAATATATATATATATATATATTAAATCATTGAATTTTCCCCTGTGGGTTGATGTTGTTTTCCTAATTATCCGTTCTATTTAAGCCAAACGCCACGCTTCCTTTGTTCGAGCTTAAATTAATCAAATGAAAATTGCAAAACTTTTGCTGCAAACAAGAAAAATGACTCAAATAAGCCCAAAGCGTTCATAACTCAAGCCCAAGCTCCATTAAATTAGCAGCTTAGACCAAGCAGTCTACTTGAAAACGTGGCCGAAACGACGGCCTTAACCCCTAGGCCGTTTTTTTTTTTTTTTTTGGCCTTCAGTTTGTTAAAGGCAGGTTATATATTATTTTTCTTTGCCAAAACCTATTAAGCATATCCATTTTATCCGATAAAAGAAAACACAAGTTACATGGAAATAAAGCATTATGAGAAATTGCTACAGGAAAGCGAAGTGAGCGACAGGCTGAGGGGGTGTGGGGAAGGGTAAATTTTTTACGTCTGATTGCATTTAAAAGTGATGTGTTGTCTCTGAGCGAGCTTGAAGGCATTCATCGTACAGATTGCCCAGTGCCGAGTGTGTGTGTCAAGTGTGTGTGTGTGTGTGACTTGCGATAGCAATGGCTATCCAATTTTAAATCGAAGTCGGATCACCATCTAATCCCATCGAAAGCTGCGTCCAATCGCATCAGCTAATAATATATACGAAATCATTTTGAATGTTTTAACAGTGCGACATTTTCGATATACATTTAAATGCAAATGTTGCTTGCCAATCAGCACTTTTATAGTCAATAGCATAAATAAAATCAAGGATTATTTATGCCCGCTACAATTCAATCAAGCAGCGGAAACGGAAATGGCCAGCAAATAGAAAGAGCAGCTGACTGTAAAATGTTTAACGCTTTTAGTGGCTAAGTTAACTTAAACTTTGTAAATTATATATACATTGCAGATGCCTCTTCTCTCTTTTTATATGCAGTCATTCGCTGCTTCCCCCACTCCCCCTTGCGCCATCATATATCATTGACTTTTATTTTTATTGAGCTGGTAATTGAATAAGAAATTACGTTTATGTCCATCGGAACAGCTGCGTTTTTCTTGTTGGCCGACTTTGCGCCTTTTAACGCGTATTCTCTACCATAAAGTGCTTTATGTTATTCAGCACATAAATAAATGCGGTTAAGTGCAAAACTCAGAGTAGCTTGGCACTTTAAGTTGGCCAACAAAATCACACTCATTTTGAATTATTGCCTTCAGCATTGACAATTGATATGGCCATGCTTTTAACAGCGCTTCCAAGAAATCATCGATTAGACTTAACGGCCAGATCTGGTTTTTAATTTATTAAAAAAAATGCTCCCAAAATTTCATATAATTTAAATATACATTTTATAATTGCAGTCAAATTTTTGTTAAAGTGAACGAAATAAATGCGTATCCTTTCATGTTTATACAATATTAATTTTAATGAAAAAGGCAGCCAGCAAAAGCGTTTGCTCATTTGAAAAGCCTTTGGTAAAAAAAATCACTCATTTAAATTATGAAATGTTAGAATTAGATGAACAAATATTTCACCAACCATAATTTGCAAGCGAACATAAATTTATCTGTTTTGATTTGCTGCTCTTAAATAGCATATTTATTTATATGTGCATTGCAGCAATTTTTCTATCATGACTTCCCCAAAACTCATCAGACGACAACTCATCGCAAAATTTATAAAAACTGTTTGGTCTGCGATACCTGCATACGGGAGCTGATGGTACTGGACGTTCCACCCCAGGTGAGTGTTCAACAACAAAAAAAAAAACCTAACAAAACGAACAACTCTGAGATACTTTATTTAAAAATTTAAGATACTATCCGGCAAAGGGGTAAAAGAGCATAATAAATCGTACATATAAAAAACTGAACATATGAATATATGCCAAAAATTTGAAAGGTTAACTCGGCTGCATGATGTGCAGAGCAGTTTTATATTGATTTAATTTTTGCATTGCAAATAAAATTACTCACACAATTTTTGAACATAAAATAAAAGCACAAAATCGTACTTCTGTTTCATGCTCACTTTTTGCAAATAAAATAAACTCGGTTTTACTACACTTCAGTATAATTAATTCAGTATATGCTGTAATTATTTTCACTTGTTCTTGTGGTCGTGTTTTAAATAAATTAATTCTGCTGAAATTCCTAGAATGGTTTTCTGTATTCCCGCTTAACGATATGAGAATTTTACGTGTATAAAATAAAATTCATTAAATTGCAAAAAAAAATAAAAAAAAATAAAAAAAAAAAAAAAGTAGCAAATTTCAGACCAGCACTTGGCAAAGGGCTTTAAGTACCACATTTTTTTTAGCTCAGTTGAGTCAACTGATTTGGTGACAAAGCCGCAATCAGGCAACTATATACATATAAACATATGTGTACATATGTGTACACACACACACATATCTATAACGCCTCGCTAAAAGTATCAGCCCAAAAAGAAAAAAAAAGGGAAAACAAAAGATTCTCGCAAAATGTACAGCAAGAAATTTGTATTGACAGACCTGACAGGCAGCAGTTGAAATACAATTGGCCAACATCCATTGTTATAGCAACTACCACCACAGCAGGTGAGAGCAACTCTGGCGGCACTCAGCTGCCTCCCAATCTGCACCTCGTATCCAGTGCCAGATTTCAATGCCTTTCAATTTATTCATGTCCATTTTGGCGTAAATTCGCCTCTATACCCTACACCAATTTGCTAAAAAGGGGTATAACAAGCAGCAAACAACATGTACTATGTATATAGTTCAAGAAAGAACAAATATATTTGTTACTTGTAAAGTTCTTATAACTTTTTTATAAAGCTTAAATATTATTCTATTGTTAAATATTTTTTTATGCATTCTACAAATACAACATTTAAAATGTATTTTAATTGGAACAGATCATCTTTCAGTCGAACGCATTTCATTCAATAAATGTTCTTTATTGATAGAAAATAGATATATATTTTATTGTTGCATTCACTATTTTTTATGTTTGGCTTAGTCATTGTTTTGACATAATAGTTGACAGTCAGGTATACCAGTTAGGGGACTGGCCAACTTCTGTTCATTGCGGCACATTTTTCATCGTCAAGTGCAGTGCCGGTCAGTTATAACTCAAAGTCAGTCGTAATGGCTGCCAATTGTGTAAACAGCATTTTGTCCTCCAACAGATTGTCGCTTATACACACACACACACACAAAACACACACACAAAAACACACACACAAAAAAAACACACCCGAAAATACACACATGCTTTAGACTGCTGTGTGCGGAGTCCACCACTTTTGGCATTTTAGTGAACTTTAAGTGACCACTAAAAATGGAGAGTAGGCTGGCCATTTGAAATTTAGTTTTGTTGTTTTCTTTTTTCTTTTTTTTTTTGTTATTCTGTTTAGGACACAAGCCTAACTACAACATTTCAAACCTGTTTGGCTACGTAAAATTAGCAAAGTAACCCAACACAATAAAAAAACAAATATCTTTTTAGACCTGCAATTCACATCTTAATTTTAGTTTGGAGTTCAAAAGATAATAGTTGAAACAATTATGATTGTCTTAAAGCCACTTTGGAATACTGCATTAAAGTTTAACAAAGAGTCTAAAACAATCTATTTTTATTCATGTTTCCCCTTAAGTAAATATTTATCTTTTCGAAAAATTGGTTAACAAATTTTGTGCTTATCGCTATACTCATCTACTTATAATTATTTTAATTAATTGTAAGTTATCCGTGTTTGTGTTTATCTTCTTTGTCTTAGAAAAGCGAGGGTAGAAATTTCCTGTAGCAGGAAAAGTCACACACACACACACACACACACACACACACATACACACAAAGAGTATAGCTGACAGCATAGGAATCTTAGCCAAAATCAGGAGCTCAACACAAGACTATCCGTGGAATGCAACAATCAGACAGTTGGACAGTTTGGCTAACGAGCTGTTCGCATTTCAGGCCAAGACACACACACACAGAGAACCGTTAATTAACGTAAGAATGACAAAAAAAAAAAAAAACAATAGCAACAACATAAACAGGGAAAGCGCAAATTAAATGAAATTTAATCAAAAACGTAAATCTAACAAACTTACTGGCCACGTTAAAGAGACGTCGACCCGACTGGCTGTCTGCCAGGATGACACACAGCCAGACAAATGGCGGCAAATCGCTGTTGGTCGAAGGACTAAAGTAGCAATGGCAATGGCGCCAAGGAGCATGGACTCTTTAGGCTGTGTACCCAACATTATTAGGAATGCTGACAGTCATGGAGCCTGTTTCTGTTTCTCTGTCTGTGTCTGTGTCTGCGTTTAGGTTTGGTTTGTGCCTCAAAGATTGCAGCCTAAATTGATTTACGACATTTATTTATGGCCTGTGCAACGCTTGTAGTATTTTTATTAGTCAAGCTGTTGTTTTGACAACTTTTAGAAGACTTAAATGAATTGATTGAGCAGAACACATAATCCGCATCATCACATACGTTTTATTTTAATTTTTGCAAGCAAATTGAGTTCATTGGCAATACATATATTGCCATATATATAAATATATTTAAACTTTTATTAAAAATATAATGCATATTCATAACTTACAATATAAAAAAAAAAACATTTACATTGCCAGCAAATGAATGTATAAAAACTTTTAATAATTCTCTCTTATTTACATTCACATCATAAAAAGTGAAAAGAGTTTATTTATTATTTTTTACTGCCACTGAAGTTCACATTGCTAACTCCTAACCACAGCTGTCAAAAAATGTATACGATAGCTTTGAAAAACACTTAATGTGCTGACAAAAACGAGATTAAAATTACACTAATTACTTTTACTAGTGCCCACAAACTGACAAGAAGCATACAAAAAACGTCTGTCAAACTGATTTTTTTTTTAAACTCTTTTATTCGCATTCCATGAACGTGCCGGAAAAAAAATAATAATAAAAATAAAAAAAAACAAACATCACACACACATACGTATGTGTGTATGTAATCCGTTGGCACTGATGAAAAACAAACACTCAACAAATTGGCATGGCAATCTTGCCAGAAGCGATTTCCGGCTGATAACTTTGCTGAATGGAATAATGGACATCCGCTGGGGTTGCGAACGGTGCACGCCTATGTTCTCGTCTATGACATGGGCAATTTGGAAACGTTTCAGGTGGGTCAATCTCGCTAATTGGAGTCACAATATTATCGAATATGGAATAATTTCTGTGTGTGTGTGTGTGTGTTTATATTGTATATATTCATTTGCAGTACTGCCGCTCCATAAGAGATCAAATCTTGGATAGTTTCAGTCATCGTGATTTTAGCATAATTGTGGTGGGCAATAAATATGACAATGTGACTGAGGCGCAGGCTAACTCGCAGGTATGATTAATTACATAATATTAACATTAATACATTTGATTTCATTAATAATACTAAGCATACAAATTGCATAAATTATTCTCTGTCTTTTGTTTTCTTTTGATTAGACGAACAAATGATTTATGTTTGTGCAATAAAATACACTTAACTAATTTGCTACTTTGCTACTTTGCTGCACTTATTGCTTAATTGCCCGAAATGGATTTTAATCTGCAAATAAATCTAACAATGTTTGCATTTCACTTCGATGTTCCCACACACTTAAGAATGCAATGGATTTTAATTCTTTATGACAATAAATGTAATCAGTTTATTGATTCAATCATATTAAGTTCTCTTCGGCTTAAGAATAATAATTTTATGGTCATTAAAATGATTTAACTCACACAGGAAAATATACAGCTTAAGCACTGTCTTAAATTTATATGAAATTTAATAAAGTAAAATTCAAATTTGTGGTTTAATCATCTATAAAAGTGTATTCAGCATTTTTAGTGAACTCTTTGCAAAACCAAAGAACATCAATTAATTTCAAGGATATTATCAGAATAACCCAGAAGGCTGCATTAATTAAAAACACAAAATGATTATAATATTCAAAACAGAGGACAAAAAAAGAAATATCTAATTTTTCTTGTAATAGCTTTTATCTTAGAAAATTACCAGCGTAAGGGGATACATGAAACATATATTAATAAATGATAAAAGAAATTTGTTTTTATATTGTGCAAAATATAAAATAGCGTTGCTTATGCCAAAACCCATAACAAATTGCCAAAGCTTAGAGTGAATGACGCAATCAGAGATAGCTGTTTATATTAAGGATACTGGCTAAAAAAAAAAACAAAAAAAGAATATCTAAAATGTTATGCCTTTCAGGAGCTCAAGGACATCTCTACGCTGGTGCGTAAACATTGGCGTTGTGGATATGTCGAGTGTTCGGCGCAGTGAGTAGCACCCAATAAACGTAATATTTAAATTATTAAATAATTGTGTGAGTGTGTGTGTTTGTGTGTGTTTTGATTTTAGATACAACTATAAAATCGGCGACGTATTTCGAGAGCTAATGGGCTGTCGCAGCGGAGGAGTTAGCGGCACAGCTGGCGGCGGCATCACTGTTGGCACTGACTACTCACAATCAACTAGGAATAAAGGACGCTGTACAATACTCTAGCAAATGCTGCATAAGTTTTTAAAGCAAACATTTTGATCAAATGCATAATATATATACCCAAGCGAACTATTTTCAGTTCAGTTCAGTTGAGCTGGGACCTTGTTACACTCCTTAGCATATAAACGGCAACAATATCTTGGTAAACGCTTGCTGTTTGATGCATATTTTAGCATATACTTAAAAACACGTACACATTTACACAGACATACATGCATACCTACAAACTACTTATATATATATATATATACATAGACTTTGTTGTCGAACCACATTTTTCAGGTTTGGCACATGTCTTTTATCTCAGCGCTGTTGGTCACTTTGTTTGTCATTAATAGAAAATTCTGCTCGCTGCTTTTGTTTCGCTTTGTTTGTTTGGGCCACAAGCGCTTTGGCCAACATTCACTGCATCCTTTTTGCTGGGCTTATTGCAGCTCGCTTGCAAACATTGTGTACGCCTTCACATTTGCCGATTGCTTTTCAATATTGAACAAAAGAACAACTTGAGCATAAATATATACACACACTACATATATATGTATATATATATATATAGAGTTACGATAAGTAACAAATGTTAAATAAAAAAAAAATGCTGCCAATGCAAAAGTTTACGTTATTTAATATAGTTTTTTTGTACGTAATAGGCAATTAATCCCACCATAATTTACAATACATTTTATGAATATTACAAAAATAAAATACATTGTTGTTAACATAAAAAGTGCGAAAAAAAAAAAATAAATGATAACTAGAACCCATCAGTATAAATGGTATACTTATACGGTAGCTATATTTAAGCGATATTAGTAGGTATATATACATACATATATACATATGTATATAAACATATTAACATTCATTAACGTTGTGATCATTTCAAGAATTAGTTATTAGGCACATGACGATATATAATTACGTCAGATAAAAGTCAAGTAAATTGGTCCTTTGATGGTTACCAACATATTTGTAAGTTTACCAAAACAACAAATCAATAACAATATTAATGAAAGTTGCAGAAATTTTAATGTAGATGAAATTGTTTAAATGCAGCAATTAATACAGATACAAAATAAAAAAAACTGCCTACAGCCACAACAGTTGCCAAATTTTTGAAAGTTTTAATAGTTATTGCTTTCCGTTTATGATAGGAAAGCATTGGAATTTAAAATATTTTTAGATAACATTAAATAATCAAAATGTAAAACACCAACAATATTGTTGCCTTTAAACAATTTCTATAGCGCTGTATTGAAATTAACCAGATTTTTCAATCATAAACAGACATCAACATAATTTAAGCATCAAGCCTTAAACCAATGCAAGAAAGTTATAAATTAATAAACGGATTAATATTAATATTAAGATAACAATTTTCTAAGGCGCACAAAATGAAATAAAAATAATGTATTATTATTATAGAATAGATACACAATTCGCAATTTATTTGTTTAATTTGTAGTGATATATATATATTAAGAAGCTCACTAGTTAGGTAACATTTAAGTTTTCCTAATGATAAAATTGCTGGCATACAAAAATGGAAAACTACTCGATTTACTATTTTCACATGCAAGTCTACGTAACTCTATAATGAACTCTTTCTTTACCTCAACAATACTCGAAAGATAAGCAATCAAGTCTGACTTTGTACATAGAGATTTCAAGAACTTAGTAAACTGCAATCTATAAAGCATACACACTACATACATATATAGTATAACAGTATAATTAACGTTTACAGCAATAAGTGTGTCTGTACTATATATATATATTTATGTGAACTGTGAACAACTAGTCACTCTGGTCTAGTCTACCTATACTATATATATATACAATTATATATATATATATGTATATATATGCTGAAGACAACTGAGCGCCCAGCCAATCTGGTCTAAAGTATCCACTTAAGTTGAGTGCTCAGTTTAAGGATCAAGCAAAAATCAATAATGTGAATTTCCATTGCAATTTAAATGGACGCATAGATTTTTTGAATTTAGTCAAGGGTAAAACTTATAGGCAATAATATTTTAATTCGAGCGACACACAAAAATATTTCAAATATTGTTGAAAATAAACATAAACTTAAAATGTTAGCATTGATGCATTGATATGAATGAAAAATATATAGTATATATATATATATATACATATAAGAACTATTAACCGATATTATAATTATTATTGAAAATGTGCAGCCAAATACGTTGACTTGTTGAAATGTGTTCATTAGATTTCCAACAATTTCATTAAATTAACTTTAACAATGCTGAAATTCTTATTTCAATTGTTTATCATTCAGAGTAAACATGAAATTAATATTACACCGGACATCAACGTATTTGTACGTATATACATAAATACATATATTGTATATAATAAACTATGTGGATGTACTTGGTTCGAGTTTTCTCCTATGATTTTGAACGATTACGGATTCGTCAAAATGGCTGTTAATTTTTGAAAATAAAAAAAAAACGCTAAGAACGGTTCACGACAAAAAAAAAAACATTAATTAATAAATGCGAAAAAATTTGTTGTTGAGTTATATTTAAGCATCACGTTGCCTGCAACAGTAAAACTAAAAAATATTTATAGTTATGTACTTAAATGTGAACATTTGAAATTGAAAACAATTTATAAATCAATTGCAATAAGCTTCAACTGCTTATTGTTTGTTCAGCGCGTTAAAAAATAATATAAATAAAAAAAATAGATATACATAATTTAATTTAAGTGGTAGCAATTAATATTAAAAATGCACTTATTATATATGAGTACACAAGTACTTACATACATACATACATACTTAGGACACAAATGATCTCTTTTTTAATGTAATGAAGAAAAACAAAATCCACATGCAAAACAATTTAAAATATAAAGTAAGTTGATATTTGACAAGAGCTACCCAAACGATAACACAAATACACCGCAACTAAGTATTAAGCAATGCAAAACGAAGCCTCAACAGACAAAAAACAAGAAAGTAAAATTATTATAATAATAGTACCGATACGGAAATAAATATGTATGTGCTTATATTATTGCCATGTGTATGTATTGTGTTTGCGCAATCTGTTTGCGCTATACCCGCAAAGTATGTAACGACTAATCCGTTAGCAATGTAGAGAATGTTTTTGGAAAACCGCAAACACTAATAAAAAGAAAATAATAATAATAATAGAATAAAGTTATATATGTCATTTTGCAAATTTTTTGGGAGATTTACGATTTCTTGCAAATGGAAAACCGGTCTAAAAATCGATTTACATTTTAAATCAGTTTTAGACTGAAAGATTTGACCTGATAAAACAAAATTCACAACAAAATCTGTTTACTATTTAGAAAACTAACTTTTTATTTAAATGGCTACATTTTAACATTTTTTTTAAACTGTTTGATAATACTTCAACGACATATGTTATATACTCAATATTTCTTTGATTCTAGCTTAGTTATGTGCAGACATCTTAGGTTTCAGTTATCTGATGATAAGTTAAACTCAAAATGGTCCAGAATTAAACTACTTCTACTAACATTTTATGTTTTGGACAGCCAATTATGTGAAGTCGATCCTAATGAATCGTTGGTGGTTGATTAAATAATAGTGTTTATCCTCTCGAGACTTGGTGCCAAGGGCTATGGTCGTGATTCAATCAACTCATTAATGTGTACAAGAGCCACTTATTAAAACGTTTGAATTTATGCATTAATTATCCACAACGCAATATTAAAATACGAACCGTTGAATTAACGTTATTTATTTTTTTTAGCTTTTCACTTAGTCTAAATAAAATGTATCAGATACATGTTGTATTCTTATAAAAAACAAAATTATTTATAGCCACAATTACTTTGGGTAAGAGTGGGTATATAAATCCTCTGATGTTATAAGATAACGACTTGGTAAAGAATACATATATATTATATGCAATTTGTTATTACTAACGTATTTATAATATATATATTTAGGGCTCGGCTCTTAAGCAATATTTACTTTTTCTGCATAGCTCTAAAATTTATTCTATACTAGAACTTAAATATAAACATACATAAAACAAAAACTTAATTTTAGCTGAATGCTGAGAAGTCATTTCATAGGCAGAACAAATAAAGCATAGCCAGATTGCCATATATAATAACTATTATCATTTCAATTTAAAAAAAAACGGATCTATAACTTAATTATGTTAAGTGTCAACGCGATAAATGACTTATGTAATTTTTAAGAGCTAACTGTTGACACATTCAAACAGATAATCAGACAATCTGAACGGATGATATACTTTATCACTGAAGTTGGTGTTCGCTGCTGCTGCTAAAAGTTCGACTTCGACTGAGTCGTCGCGTGGCAGCCTCCATCGCCACCTGATCACTGCGTCCATTTGCCACATGGTCGGGCAATTGAAGAATTTTGTGTAGCTCATGCTTTAATTGCTTGGTTTGCGGACGCTGCGTTGGTTGCGAGGAGAGCATACGCTGCAGCAACTCATATTGCTCCGGCTTATGGCTGACAAAATCCTGAGGATACTGGCCATCCCTCAGCGCACGCAGCGTCTTAATGCGCTCCATTTCGGTGGAGAAGTAAACGTGCAGCTCAAAAAAGATCAGGCCCAGCGAATAGATGTCCACCTTATAGTCATAGTGCTTGCCACGCAATTGCTCCGGCGACATGTACAGATGTGTGCCCACCTGTTGTGTATGGCGAACGGACGATGCCAATTCAGAGGATTGATCACCACAATAGTTTCCACTATCCGCCATATCGGTAACGAGACCAAAATCACCAATTTTTATTTGACCATCCTGCGAGAAGAAGATGTTGCTAGGTTTCAAATCACGATGGATCAGACCCTTCAGATGTACATAGTCCACCGCATCGACAATCTGATGAAAGATGTGTGCAATGTGTGTGGCACGCGCCTCCGTTCGATTTTCACGCAACCAGTCGCGCAAACTCTCCTTCCGGCACAGCTGCATTTGAATGTACAAATAGACCTTATTGGGCTTCGCAGGACAACCATTTGGCATTGTTAAAGGACTCCCATTTGTTGTATGTGGCAGCAGCTGCTGCTGCTGCTGATTGTGATTGTTGAGCAGCGCCAAAGTGGTCGGTTTACGTCTAGGGGATGCTTGTGACTCGTCATCTGTGTCGCTGCTGTTCTCCTTAGAACGAATCGATTCGATTTGAAATGAATTTGATAGCTGATGTTGCGAATAGTTAATGTTTTTCAAATCAAAGGATGCCGAGTGAATATCAATCGAGACGGATCCTTTTTGTATAAGTTTTAGTGGTGGTTGTTTTTTCACATGGTGTTGATACTCTTTCGACTCCTCCTCCTCATCCTCCTCTTCGTCGTCCTGCGTGTCATCTACTTCGGCACGCAACGCAGCTGACTGTGATTCACTGCGAAACTGGATAAAGGAATCGTTGTCTTCATCGTCATCAATGTGTTCCCGAATGTGATTCAGCGATCTATCGCCCTGTCCATGTTCACGACTCAGCGCAGTGCTGTTCGCCGTATCCGACACCCACGAGATCAGCTGATGACGCTTATTCTGCGTGTGGTCAAGCAGCGATGGAAGCGTACTCCCATCTGGCGTCTCGATCTGTATGGAAGTGGTGAGCTCATGGGCCAACAGCTTGTTATCCTCCTCTTCCTGCCAGCCCATTGGCGGTGTTTCTGTCCAGGACTGCAATTAACAAAATGTATCCATTATAAATATAAAATTTGATTAGCTGAATTGACTAAACGACTCACATGAAAGTAGCGCACAATATTGTGGTGCTCACAGCTGGCCAGAGTACGAGCTTCGCGCAGAACTCGTTGCCGTGATGACTCCTTGTTGGGCAATGTGATGCGCTTGATCGCATAGCGATTCTCATCCAGTTTATTCTTGGCCTCGAAGACGACTCCAAAGCCACCACGTCCCAAGCACTGCATTAGATCGAATTCAGTTTGAAATCGGGACGTATAGATTTCGCCCGAATGAGTTGTCGATTCTGAAATTGAACGCTGTGGGCCGCGATTGAGGCGCGAGCCAGTCAATGGCAACACTGGCCCCAACAGGGCCTGTGTGGATGACTCCGTTGCCTCGATGGCAGTTTGAACGGGTACATGCCGCTCGATGACAACATATTCGCGTTCCACGCGCTGATTGCGATGACCCATGAACATGTTAAGGAGCACCGCAGATGTAAATGCAATCACCACAATCTCCTTCCACCAGAACCACAGCGATAATATGACCACTTTGACGGGTGCATCGATATCATCCAAACTGAAGCCGAGATCATCGTTGAGGCTATGATTGCCACCAGCAGCAGTCGACTCATTGCTGCCACCATGTGTCGGCTGTATGGCTGGCAGACCACTAGTTGGCGGTGTTTCCCCGGTTCCACATTCCATTGATCTACTTGACGAGTCATCCACATAGATAAAGAATCCATTGCCATTGACAAATTCGGAGGCATTCATCACAGATTGCGCGGCAACTGCATAATAATTATCATCATATGGCACCAATTCGTTGCTGTTCCCATTACCCTGGTCTTCAATGAAAACCGAATCCCGCTCACTGCGAAAGATCACCATTGAATTGCTGCTAGCCGCAATGGGTCGAAAAGGTATATTCGGCATGAGGAGGCTTGTGCCGCCCGACTGATACATAATCTCCTCACGCAATCGTATCGACTCCTGTATGTACAACTGCTTATCATACATGCCCAGATACATCGAAGGCGATCGACTAGGTGGCTTCTCCCCTCCCGCCCCCTGCTGACGATGCTCGTCATGCAAATGCGAGGAACTGAATATATCGATTGACTCCAATTCATCGGCTGCGTTTGTGTGCCACACGCTAACAATTGGATTGTTAAACTGCAATTATAAATTAAATAATTATTCATTTTTTATTTTATATTTTACTAAACGCATGTATTAAAAGAAATATATATATATTTATAAGGGAGAGGATTTATGAATTATAGTAACATAAATTCATAGCAAAACAAACTTGAAATATTTAACTCACCTGATGCTTCCACAGCAATTGTTGTGGATCACTCTTGCTGAATGCACAGATGATGCCATCGGGGACAACAACTCGGATGTCGACATCAAGTACAGCCAGTTCCAAATCATTGTGCGGCTGCTTGTGACAATCTTCGGGGGGCAATAGTTTTAATTCGTGCTGGCCAACGCTAAAGTTCCAGCGTTCAATGCCAGTGCGCGATTCCACGGCACGCACTGTCTGCGTCTGGCGACTGATGACAATGACATCGTCCAGCTGGGAGTTGTGTGGAATAATGTAACCATCTTTATCACGCAACTGTTCATCATTTTGCTCCCGTTGCTGTTCATAACGATTGTCGTCCCCTGAACTTGCCGGTGCCTCCTCGATTGTATCATTAATGGAAGAATCTTCATTTGTGGAATTTACACAGCCATTGATGGAGCACTCGTAGAGCAATTGGCCGGTGCGCACTGAGACGCCATAGGTGCGAGTCTCTTTACCGCCAGAGATGACAAGATCATCACTGAATTTTGCACTAGAGCTGAGCAAATGGTCTGCAGTTATCGGTATCGGATTTATGGAATCACCATCAAATTTGTAAATGCCGCCACTCAACGATGGAATCATCCGGACAAATTGTCCGTTGTTTGTCAACTCCAGGCGATGGATACTCGACGAAATGAGTGGTCCAGGTCCCGTCTCAATACTCCAACGCATCTTGCCTGACTTTGAAATGTCCAATGCGCTAAGGTGGCCATCGAGTGTCGTTATGTAGAGTAATCTACAGATAAAAAGACAATACGAGTTAGACATGTGACCATGACCATAATCAATAATTCGCTTAGTGATTCAATCGATTCGCTTATCAGTGACGCCATCATTTGATTACTGAGACAGTCGTCAACGATGGAATTCCTTAAGCGTTCCAATAAGTACTAAACATATTCTTATAATAAATATATTATAAAATTTCAATTCGAGTCGCAAATTAGTCATTTTTAAAAGTTTACATTTTTAAAGAATTTTGTTATAAAAATTATGTTTCTATTGCTAATTGCAAGAAAAAGATTCTCAAAATAATCCAAAAAGGCACATAAAAATGTATATATATGTATATATATGTATATATATAAATATATATATATATATATATATAAATATATACTTGTATGTTTGTAATCAATCGCTGTCGTAGTTATGTAAATAAATAAATATTTTTAGTTAAGAAGCACATATTTTTAAACCTGTAAATATATATATTTTATGTGACCGCACGCAGAATATAACATTGGCACACAAATGACAAAAGACCACATAATTGATTCAGTTATGGGCAAGGCGTCTGCGAGGGGAGAATTTATTTTCAGCTGATTTTGGCGGACATAAACAAGAATGTGCGCAAAGCGCAGACAGTTCGAATAATCAACAAGTGACGGTTCACTGCAGGCACGAGCAAACTCACACACACTCATGCAGAGAGAGAGAGACTGTCACCGGCGCAGGGCCAATACTAAAAACAGAGCAAAGCAAAAGCGGCAAAGAATGGTGAAATTCGAAATTTCTTTAAATAAGCCGAAAACCTGACCACAAAACAAAAATACACGCACAAAACACACTTTACTTATGTAAATATTTTCACTGTTGCTCTTTCTATTGTTGTGCACAGGTAAACAGCGAGTTTAAAACGTATAACTTTATTTTATTTTGCTTATGACTCACCGTCGCTTTGATAAGGGCAAAAAAGTGCAGAATTCGTTTTTGCTAGCCATCGTTAGTACTGTTTAGCTTTTTGTGCCAGGATCAAATTAAAATGCAACAGCTTCTTAACTGATGAATTTGTACTATTTTTAAAATGCTCAAATTATATTTATATTAGCAGCGCAATTAATGCATTTATTTATTTATGTTTGCCAATCCATGGCTTAGACAACTAGTGTGAAAGGTTTATTTTTCTGTATTGTTTTCAGTTCATTTTTCTCGAACTTTCTCGAGTACATTAGAATTCTCGATTTGACGTGCTTCTTCTTCATGCATGCAAGCCTGAATAAATTCCTTCATTAAAAATAAATTTCTTCATACCTTCTTCCGATGCGTCGCTCCTGTTGTTCTACACAGTGTGGTATTGCGGGCGGTGTTATCGATGCCTCCTGCAAATCAGATTCTGCCGCCGATATAGGTAGTGCTAGAGCTGCAGTCACAATGGAAGTGAGCATGGCGCAGAGGATTATGCGACGCCGACTAATCGTGTTGCATTTCTCATTATTATTATTTGCATCATTTTGTATGCCCATTATACGTTTGTGACGTACGATTTGTGGGCGTGTGGGGGGAGGAACTGCGATAGATTCAGTTAGCTGTTAATTGGTGGTGTTGGTGACAACGTCGGCGACAGCCCCGTCGACGGTGTTGACGAGTTTACTTTGGTAACAGCAAGAACAACAGCAGCAGCAGGCGCGCCCATCAAAGCTATGGCACATTTTTGCATTACTTGAGCGCAATACAACCCAAATAACAGCGTCTTAAAGTTGCAAAAATTAAAAAACAACTATTTTTTCTTGGACTATCACAACACACTGCGTGGTGCAGTTTCGCAACAACGGTGCCTGTCTAAACAGTGTGACCTGATTCGGTGTATTTATACGTAAAACAGTGCTACCAACTGGTTTGAAAGAACGGCGCAAATTGTGACAGATTTGGCGCCACAATTGAAATGACAAAATATTTGTTGAAATTTAAAAAACATTTTACCTTAGTTTTCAATTTGTTTTATTCATATGACGCACCCAGTTTAGACCTGCTTTAGTTCGTTTCTTCATTCTAACATTTTTTATAGTTAACGCTAACAGAATATATATGCATATATAAATATATACGAGCATATAAAAAAAATACATATCTATATCCAATGTGTGTAATCAAAAAATATTTGTTAAATAGAGTAAATCTACTTTTTGGATTTGATAAACATAAAATATTGTTTACATAATTTAAGGTAGTAAAATACAATAAATTTATATTAGATTTGCTGGCTAAAAGCTTGAACTGTTTTTGGGAACAAATATAAATATATATACATATATATATATATATATATGCATGTAGTAAAGTAATTAATCATCAAACTAAAAAGAAAACAATAAACAATGCTTTGCACAAAACGCCGCACGACAAACTCAATAAATTAGCAAATCAAAATCAACCTAAATCAATGAAAACCCAAAATCTAAAAGCAAATGTTGAATTCTTCTGTTTGGGTTGTTCTTTCCTTTTTTTGTTTCACTTAGTTCACGATCCTAACTTGCTAATATTCCTCAATTGCTATGATTTGCGGTGATTTAGCAGCAGCTGTAGACGAGCCCGCAGTTGTTGAAACCGCCGCCGACTTGTCGTGAGTTGTTGCTATCGCCGTTGCAGATGTTGCAGCTGCTGCTGTAGTTGCTGCTGCTGCTGATGTTGCTGCTGATGTTGTCGCTTGTGTTTCCGGCGTCTGTGCGGCTAATTGTCACTTTGAATTGCCGACGTGATGGGCGCCATCAGTCGCTCCCTCGTTGACACGCTGATAGCGCGGCTTGTTACGTGTGAATGGCAAATACTTGTACTTGATCATATGCTTAATCTGTCGCTTCATTGTGATGCAAAACAGTGTAATGAAGTACATCACAAGAATTGGCCAAAATACGGGCACATTGAAAAAGTCAAAGAACGTACACAATAATCCGATTGCCGTACTCTTCGCCACCGATAGCCAGAATTTAAATTCGGGCAATCGTCGTATAAACGGCCGAAACTCCTCATTGCTATGCGTTGGCAAATTCGGACCTTCGTCCTCTTCATCCTGCGCGTACGGATCAAATTCAGGATCGATTTTGGGCGTCAAAAATGCAATGAATAGGTTTAGGTGATAGATGCCCAGCGCATAGCACACAATGTACCAGCCCTGGTAGATGAAGATGCGCAACACAAACAGCAACATGAGAAAGGCGGCAAACAGCCAACGCATTCGTGTGTGTGGCGTGGAGCGATCCAGTGACGATTGATAGATCTGCAATCAAACAATCGATCAATTCGAATTACATTCAATTAATTTATTGCCAATGAAAAGTCACACTCACCTGTGTTAGGCGTACAAAAAACTTCTTAACGGCACCGGCGCCGCTGGACGACGTCGAGCCTCCGCTGCCGCTGTCTTCATTCATCATTGTTGCTAATGTTGTTATTGGTGGTGGTGCAGTGTGCTTAGCCACTGACCGCTGCCCCTTCCACAATTCCAATCACAGCCACAACCTATTTATTTTTCTCTCTCTTGCTCTCTCGCTGGTTCTCGCAGCAATTGTGAACGTCGTCGTTGTTGCTGTGTAAATCTGCTGAGTTGTCACACGTCGTAGTCTATTAATTAGTTACACACACAAGCAGATATGAAAACATATTTGTTCAGTTGGAAATTATTTCATTGCTTTTGGTTGACGTTCTCCGCCTGTATCCGACCTTCTTCCTCTTACTCTTACAAAATGCTTGTTTTTCTCTTTGACTTAGCTGTCAACGTGTTGTTTTAAGTAACACAGCCAGCTGCCAATGTTTTATATAAATAGATATATATAAAGCAAAGTTGTATACAAATCAAAATTAATTAATTAATAGGATTACTAATTGTGTCGGCATCAGTAATTTATTGTTCTTTTTTCACACACAGTTTCAACCACGTCATTATGTCAAATGATGTGCACTCTCTCCCTTTCGCTCTCGCAACAGTAGCTGTCAGACAAATAAAGTGCTACACAAGGTTACACAGAACAGTGTTGGACAGGCAATGCCACTTATTGTAAACACTGTTCCAGTGCTACCAGACTGTCACAAACAAAAACTTTAAATAATTTGGAACTTTTTTTTTTCATTTTTTACTTTTCATTTACATAGCTTAAGTTTAGTGCGTTTATAGAATTTAATGCCAATTATAGGCACATATAGACACATATTACTACTGATCCAGCGCGGGACCGGTCGATGCGGCCTCCTTTATGCACTGCTTAACCATCCCTAGAAATTGATCCGCAAAATCTTGCTTTTTAAAACGAGCTGCCAAACGTTCCACAACACCCTCAGGGGACTCAGCATAATTAAAATTAGCCCAGACGAAACTCTTCTGCTGCGCGCCCATGTGATCAATGGTAAATTGAGCGCCGATCTTCATGTTGAGCACCAATTTCAAAATTTGCTCGCGTCGCATAACCATGCGATGCGTATTTAACTTTTTATGCTTTAGGATCTTCAATTCACCCACGCCTAAATTCAAGAAAGGGAAAATCCATTAGTTTACTTTTTCATCTGTTTTTCAAATAGAGTGGTTAACATTTACCTCGCTCCTTCCACTCCTTCTTGTCCGAATCGAATCGATAGAGAGTCGCACGTTCGCCAAACAGTTTCTCCTCGTCTTCCTCACCGGTGCTGACCACAATTTCATCGGGTAGCGCAATTATCGATTCGTAGTATGGATCATAATTATCATTGTTGACATTATCCGTACTATTGTCTTCGGCTCCTGTTGTTAATGATGCTGATGTTGGTGTTGTTAATTTCGATGTGTTACTTGTTGACTTTAAGCTCTTGCCGTCTGGCGTCAGTCCAAAGAAGCCGCCAGTTTCGGATTTTTGAAATCCAATCGGTTGACCACCGCTCTTCGCAGCCAAACTCGCAAAATCATCGCCAGACTTGGCAGCCCAATTCGAGAATGTGTTGGAATTCTCCGCTTTTGGCTCTGGCGTTGCGGGTTTCGTTTCAACATTCTCCGTGTTGTCCTTATCCTTGTTGCTGTTAATTTCCGCAAATGAGATGGCTGCAGTATCCTTGGCCACACTGCCAAAAGTGGTGCCACCACCACCACCAGCGGCGCTGCTGCCAAACATAAATCCACTCGAACTCTGGTTAAGTGGCTGATTGTTCGTCAGGGATTTGGGAAACGAACTAAAGATTGACTTGGAAGCCGTCGACTCGTCTGTTGGTGCTGGCTTGTTTACTATAACGCCGCTGCCAAAGATCGAGTCACGTTGTTCTCCAGACTTGACGCTCGCAGCAGGAGCAGCAACGCCGCCAAAGATCGACTGCTGCTGAAGATTGGGCGAGGCAGTGCCTCCTCCGAACAGCAATGGCCCTTGTCCAAATACGGGCTTATCTGCAATAAAAATATTTATTTATATTGTTTAACTTACATTATAAACGAACTTATTATTATTTAAAATATATTTCAAGCATGTATCTTACCTATCTGTCCAAAAGCGAATCCACTGTTTGGCGTTCCACTTATGCCTGTGACAGTAGAATTGGCGGAGACAGCAGTACTGAAACTTCCAAAGCCTCCGGAATTCTTTGGGGCTAAGGTGTTGGTGTTGGTGTTGATGGGGATGCTGTTGGATGGAAATATGCTTGCCTTAAGCAGCGTTTGCTTTGCCTCCACCGGTGGCGCCTTTTGGTCCTGATTAGGCGGCCCCTGGCTCAGGGGTATTGGCAACTCCAATGCGGGCAGCGTCATTGGAAGTGGCTTTATCTCCGCCTCCAATCTACCCGGTTGACCATAGTCAAACCTATCTGGTTCACAGCCACGACAGCCGCTGCACTTGGTTTCGCTGGTCAGATATTCGCAGCTGAGCATGAGTTTGTTAGCCATCGTTTGTATCTCATTGGTGACGGAGCCGGCATCCTTATTGGATGCTTCATTTGGTTGCTGTTGGAGTTCTTGTTGTGGTGGCTGTTGGCTGCCCGTTTCCTCCTCTTGAATGGGTTCGGCGGTGCCGTCAAGTGCGCTCTTCACTGCACTGACGAAAGCTTGCGCAATTTCGGCATTCTTGAAACGGAGTGTGCAACGCTCCAACACCGATTCACCCTCACTGAAATCATGCACGGCAAACAGCCAGGATTTCTCATCCTTGGGCTTATAGGCCACGTTCGAGTTGAGCACATGATTTAGACAGATCTTCAACACTTTTTCGCGACGCATGACAACGCGCAGATTTTTGGTCTCCTTGTGCCGGAGGATTTTCACATTGCCCAAGCCACGCTCCTTCCACTCGGAATTCTCGGTCAGACGATAGAGTTTCGCACGTTGCACATACAACAGATCTTCATCCTCTTCGCCAGTCTTTACGTCAACCTGTAAGAATTTAATGGTTTCATTAATCAAATTACATTCACTCATCTTAATAATAAATGTCTTGATGATATTTATCAGACCAAAACTTACCTTATCCGGCAAGGGAATAACGGGTGCAAAATATGCGTTATTTTCCTCCTCGAGATGATTCTCATCCTCGTTGCTCACATCAGCAGCGCCGCCAACTCCAAATGGACTCTTCGGCTGGTGCTGCTGTTGCGGAATCTGCACTTTGGGCATTGAGAAGCTGAACGTGTTCGAGAGCAGATTATTACCGCTCGCTGACTGGAAGCTAAAGCTACTGCTCTCCGTATTACTTTTGGCTGGAGCTAACGTCGCTGAACTTGGAGCTGCGGCTGTGACTGCCGCTGCTGGGCCTGTAAAACCAAATGTAAATTTACCGACAGAGGCTGGAAGTGTTGTCAGACCACCACCGCCAAGTGTGTTGTTCTCCTTCTTGGGCACAGTGTCATCTTTGGGCGCCTCACAGGAGAGACAGTATAGCTGGGCAGCATCGTTGTTGGTATAACAACTTTGGCAGCTCCAGCTGACCACCTTCGGCTTAAACGCATCCCCAAAACCAGCCGCTGGCTTTGCTTCGGCAGATTTCGCCTTGGCCACACTCTCAAATTGTAGAGCCGGTGCTGCTGGTTTGCTCGTGCCAAAAGTAAAACTTGATGCGTTTGCTGTGGACTGACCAAAACCGAAATTGAATTTTCCGGCAGTGCTGCTGAGATTTAAAGCGCCACTACTTTGATTCAGTGCAGAGGATTTCGGTGGCACCGTGTCATCCTTGGGCGCCTCACATGCTAAACAATAAAGCTGAGCCGCTGTGTTGCTGGTATAGCAACCCTGGCAGCTCCAGCTGCCCGTCTTTGGCTTAAACGCATCCCCAAACCCAACTGTTTTTGCTGCCTCGGTTGCTGGTGTATCGCCGGATTTCGACTTGGCAACCTCCACCACATTGGCAGCCGCAGGTGTTGTGCCAAAACTAAAGCTTGTAATTGGCTTGTTGGGCTCAAAACCGAAACTAAATTTGCTGGCAGGAGGAGGATTTGAGGATTTGGTTGTGGTGGTGTCGGCTGCTTGGCCATCTTTGGGCGTTTCGCAGGCTAAACATTTAAGCTGGGCGGCAGCGTTGCTGGTATAGCAGCCCTCGCAACTCCAGCTGCCCGTCTTGGGCTTGAAGGCATCACCAAATCCTTGAGCTGCTGGCGGCTGTTTGTCATCCTTCTCGGATTGCTTCTTCTGCTGTTGATTGGATGGTGGCTCCGTTGACATGGCTGCTTGGGCCTTAAGGACGGCATCGTAAAACTCCTTGCATATGTCGGCGGTTTTGAAGCGCACGCAAAGCAACTCAGTGGTTAGCTCCTGCTCGGCATAATCCTGACCGGCCCAGGTTAGTGAATTCTGTGAGTTCTTCGCATAGCTGAATTTAGTATCGGGCAGCAGACGCTGATTGCAACACAGCTTGTGGATCTGTTCGCGACGCATGAGCAGACGCACCTGCTGCACATCCGTTTTCAGTTGCAAAAGCTTAATGTTCCCCAAGCCACGCTCCTTCCACTCACTAGTAGATTTGTCGAAGCGCAGCAGTTTCGCACGATGCTCGAACAGCACCACTTCGTTCTCCTCACCTGTGCGCACCTCAATCAATTCCGGCAAAGGAATAACTGGCGTGAATTGTGCCGTTGGCACATATTCCTCACTGACGTCTGCATCAGCGGCTACCTCGGACTGTGTCGGTGGCTGTTGCAGCTGGAGAGTGCTGGAGTCTGCTGCTGTTTGCTGGCTGGTATTGAGGCCACTGCTGCCAAAGTTGAAGGACTTTGGGAAGGCAGTGGTGGTGCTATTGTTTGCCACCGCAGAGACACTAGCAAAGGATAGATTTGGTGAGCTCGACATGCCAAAGTTGAAATTGGCGAAGGGAGATGCAGTCGCTTTAGTAGCGCTTGTCGTCGTTGTTTTTGTTGCTGAATCACTTGTCAAATTACTGCCAAACAGTGTCTTGGATGCGACAACTGCATCCGTCTTTGGCGCCAACATCTTGTCTGATTTAATCGGATCGCTTTGCTTGGCCGTCGGAATGGATGCAGCAGGAGTGCTGGTCACAAAACTCTTAACGGCAGCGCTGCCAAATATTGGAGGCTTTGGCTTGGGCGCTTCACTTGATGACGAGGGATTCTTGGCTGCATCCTTGACTGCCTCCTCAAAGGCCGTCTTAAACTGTTTCGCCGATTCGGGCAGCTTGAAGCGCACCAAAAACTTTTCCAAACTGAGCTGCTCGTCAGCAAAATCATTGGCCGCCCAAATCAACGATTTCTCCTCTTTGTCCTGCTCCGGTGTGGTGATCTTCATGCCCGAAGTAATCTTGTGATTGGCGCAAATCTTATGCGTCTGTTCGCGTCGCATTATTATGCGCGCGTCGCCCGTCGATTGATTCGTCAATATTTTGATTAGGCCAATGCCGCGCTCCTTCCACTCCTTGTCGGAATGACGGAATAATTTGGCGCGATAACTGAACTTGATTTGCTCATTTTCCTCACCGGTGCGCACCTCAATCTCATCGGGTAGCGGTATAATGCCCTTGAAATCGGGACGTGGATCATAGTCGAGCTCAGGAAATAGCTCGGCGGTAGCAGAATAACTCTGATTTAATTGCTGATCACTGCCAGCGCTCTCGTTGAGAGCCGCTTCGGCCTCCAGTTCCTTTTGCTTCTCGGCGGCTGCCTGTTCCACTTGCTTCTTGAATGAGAATACACCAGACGAAGATGATACACCGCCAAAGATGTTGCTGCTACTGCTGACATTGTTGCTGTTGGCACCCAGACTGAAATTGAAATTTGCACTTCCAACAGGCGGCAGAGCAGCAGGCGGTTCCGTTGTGTTCGGCACCAGACTGGGCTTGATGTGCTGCGGCGGTATGGTGACGCTCAGCGTCTGCTGCTGCACACTGGTGATGGCCGGCTTCGGCAAGGGATCGGAGCTGGTGATGACCACATTGGCCGGAGGCTCTTTTTCAACGGGCTGATTGTTAAGGGCGCGATTGAAAATCGCCAGAGCGGGAGCAACCGCTGGAACGGGAGCAACAGCCGGAACGGGAGCAGCGGGCATCACTGGAGCTGGTGCTGGCGCAGCAACTGAAGCTGGTGGTAATATGGGCTTATGCTGCACCAATGGCGCCGATTGTGCTACTTGCGGCGGCAACTGCGGTGGCATCTGTTGGGGCATTGGCGGCGGTGGCACAAATGGTACATTATTAAAGAAACCGCCAGCGGGCGCCATGGGCATATTATTTGGTGGTTGCACTGTAGGCTGATTCAGCGTTGATGGCGCCTGTGAAACCTGTGGCATCACAAGGCTGTGCTGCGATGCTGTTATTCCATAATTTAGTCCATCCATAAATGGTGCAGCGGGCGGAGTACCATATATATTTGGCGCCACGCCAAAGTTTCCAGGTGTACGTGGTCCTGTAAAAGTATTAATGTTATTAATAAAACTAAAATATAAAAAAAAACCCTTTCAGTTTGTTGAGTGAGTTTGTTAAAATTTATATATATTATTGAATAAATATATATATATATATATATATATAATATTCACTTTAAATTCTAATAAAATTAAATAAATCAATAAAAAAAAATCACTTACCATAGAAACTAGGTGGAATCCCAGCTGGCGTTGGCGCCGAGGGAGTGGATCTCATGAATTGCGCTTGATTGGCGAAATAATTGTACATCTGCTGATTCTGGTTAAATAAGGGAGGGCCGTATTGGGCAGCAGCAGCTGCAGCAACTGCCGCAGCAGCAGCAGGATTTGGATGTGTTGCTCCAGTCACAGCTGGTGGTGTAAAGAAACGTTCCGGCGTGTTGTGAATTCCGGCTGGCTGCTGTTGCTGCATGCCATTAAAGTAATTTGTCTGCAGTGCCTCCTCCATATTAAGAAATTCATCGAGACCAAGAGCGGCGGCAGTAGCAGCCGCGTCCACATCCCGTGTGGGCGTTACGGAATTCTGTTGGCTGTTGGCGGCGCTAACCTTCAATTTCTTGAGCAGTTCCTCGATGGTGTCGAACCTTTCGCTGAGCACTTTAATTTCATGTCGCATGGCCTCCATGCCACCATCGATATGATCCTTGATGCCACACAATTGTTTACTGATATTCTGCTCCAGTTGCAACGTGTTTGCCGTGGTCGTTGCCTGCTGCGACTCCAGCTGGCGTCGCGATCGATTCTGCGAGCGATTTAGCGACTGTGCCGCATTCGCATAGAAATCATCCTCAGCATCCTCATACGCACTGGAATTGTTATGCTGATTATTATCAGGTGATCCATAGCGCTCCTCTCCCATTAATGTGGAATTCAGTTCGCGCTGAATCACTGTGCTAAGTGGATGACCGGCATAGTGGACGAGCATATCTTTTGTGTTGCGCAAACACTCCACGCGACGATCCTGAAAGTTTTGTCGAGCCACACGCGATGTTTGGCCAGAGTCGGCCAGCTGGCGATAGGCTTCCGCCTGCAAATAGCTAGCCATGGGCAGCTGCAAGCCACGGATTTCGTTGAGGAACTCTTGGTAATGGTGCTGCTTGAATGCACGTTTGCTCAAATGGGCGAGAGCGTCCTCCGCAAGCTGTTGCATTTGCTCCCGGACATCGATCGCCTCGTGATTCGCATACTCAAAGTACCTATGGAAAGGTTCGAGCTTGTGCTGATGATAACGACGCAGCATGCTGATGCCCAACTTGAAGAAGTTTTCGATACGTGACTCCAAATTGTGGCGATCTTCACGGCTCGCCAACAGTTTACCTAGCTGCAGTACCAGAATGATGTCCGCGTGTGGTTTGAGGCCACGCACCGCTTTCAGGCCCAATTGCAACGCATCGCGATGTTCGGCCAAATTAATGTTGTCCTGGAATCGCTTCACCAGACTCCACCAGTTGTTCTGCTCCGCCGTAATCAATCCACTGCCACCCATTATATTGGCAAAGGGCAACATGTGTGGACGAGCGGTGGCATTCCGATTACCCACATGATGGCTGTTATAGTTCTCGCGTTTCACTTGCAGCTTACGCTTTGCCTGGAGCACAACTGCATAAAGAAAGACATCTGCATCAAGTTGGCTAAGCGAATCGACAGAGCTGTGATTCACGGGCTGCCTGCAATCGCGTTGCAACACTTTGTAGAAATGAACGCGTGGCGCTTCGGCCAAGTTATCGGTGCCGAGTGCAAGGTATACATGATGCTCAAGAGTGGGCGGTGCGAGCAGCAGAGCCTGCTGCTCATGCGTCTCAATCTCAGCGATCGTTGGCCAGTCGTACAGTGGCTGCTGCAAACGCGTATCGCGCACCAGCTGCGACGATTGCTCCTTGAGTTTGTGTTCGTGCTGTGTGTACAATTGCAGATAGAGCTGCGAGCGCCACTGATTGTCTGCACAGTGCTGACGAGCGGTGGCCAGGAGCTCATCGCTATTCGGCCAGATGCCCTGCAGCTGATCCTGCTCCTGTTGCCAATTGTTGAGCCATTCGGCGGCATTGCCACTCTTCGACTGCAGGCAGCCATAGAGTGTACGGCCCAGTTGGGCCGAGCGAAAGGAGGCCTGATTGTGCCACAATTCCAACAACTGCTTCTGGACGCTGCTGCAGTGACGATGCCAAAATGGTGTCTTTTCGCTCAGCGCGTTCTGTTGATAGCCCAACAGAAGAAGCGGCAAAGCAGCACGTACCGTATTCGACCATTTGTTTTTATTGGCCACTAGTTCACGTTTGAAGAGCACCGTTGCTGCATGCAACAGTAATTGTCCGACATAGTGCTGAAGGCAACACTGATGCAGTTCACGTCCGCCATTGATTGTCAGATTATGGGCTAGTTGGCTGAATTTATACAAATGTTGGTCTAGTTTGAAGAGTTGCGCTATGCTTTCACCCAAGCTGGATGACGACTCGGACTGCAAACTGAACTGTATTAGACGATCGAGTGTGATGAGCAACAGTTGCCAGTAGGGCCAATTATTGGTCGTCTCTTTTGACTGTTCGCATTTCTGCAGCACCGTCCAGATGACATTGTACCATTCGCTCGACTGACACTGTCCCGGCGTCTCCATTTCTGTAATGTAGGCATAATTGAATGCATCCTCGATGCGTTTGCTCTCCAAATAGTTGTGCAGCAAACGCACATGCAGATGCGTATCGTGTGGACGCGTTAGTAACTCCTTCTGTATAATCATTTCCATAGAATCCTTTGAGTCCGCTGTGTCTGCGCCCGTTGCGAACAATTGTACGGCAAACAGCAAATCACTATTCTGTAGTTCATGTACCTTGTTGCCCAATTCCTTCCAGTAGGCGGCACGCTCTGGATTAAATAATGCCTTGTTATCGATGAGCAGTTGGCAGCCATCCTTGATGACATCGTTTTGCTTGGGATTGAGTTGAATGGAGCGCTGATAGTGATCCAATGCCTTAGGCAAATCTGGCTTCTTTAACTGCTTATAGCAAAGGGCGATTAGCTTATGGGCTTCAGCATCGTCGTTAACAGCCAGAAAAGCCTTCAAATACTCAATGGCCTTGGCATAGTCTTGCACCTTGACATACAGTCGACCCACCGTCCAACCCTTCAAATCACGCTAAGAGTGGAAATAAATCGAAACCAAGTGAGTATAGCATTTTAAACATAACCTCACAAAATAAAAACAGACAAACATTATACTCATCTTATGCTTATACGAATAAGTTTGAGCAGCTACTAACTCAAATTGTAAAATGAATATCAAATATATTTTGTAAATTGAAGATAGAAAATTGATTCTTGCATCATCGAGTTTTAAGAAAAGCCAACTTTGCGGCGTCTCAAAGGAATTTGCGGTATTGAAAATATAATAATGTACCTTAAATCAAATTTAAGTAAAAATTAGACTGTTTTGTTTCCTTAAGCATTTCCAACATGTATTTATATTCATTTTAGTTATTTTAGTATTATAGATCTGTAGTAAAAATACAAAGATTGTTGATATTGCATAAAAATGCATTTAGTATTTTCATTGGCGGCTTTGCGAGGGACACACACATGCACACAAATAAATTCCTATATGTATGCATGTAGATTAATGGCGGGCGCCCATTATTTCGCAAGCGTCGCTAAAAAAAATAACAGAATAGCATTGTACAAGAAGAAGATATGGCATGCGGCTTACCTCTTTGCCAGGCGGCAGCTTGCCCAACATTTTGTGGACATGTTCGTCAACGGCTTTACGAGATGTGAACATCGCTGCGTTTTTCCTAAAAAGCTTCTTGGTCGCTTCTATTCTTCACTTTTTCTTCGGTAAAAATGTGCCTCGTTCTCGCTTGTCATGAACGCGGAAAACGAGACGAAATCTTTTGTAATTACGTCTGATTCGGTCCGGTTTTTATTGTTTTCACTTTTGTGGTTGTAGAACAACTATTTTCAATTAAATTAAGCTTCAATGAAAATACTTTGATGCCTTATGTACAGCAAAGAATTATTTTTTTAGCGCGCACACGGCACGGAAATCTACAAATATGCTCAGATAGCTATCGGCTTATCGATTATATTAAGATATATTTATCGGAGTTAGCAAAATATAATCAACTGCGATTTTAATTGTATTATATTTCATATAAACACTTTATACAATTCGCTTTTTTTTTCTTTTTTATATATACACTTGAAGTGGTTTTCAGATTAGGAAAGTGTAGATTGAATTATTTTCACAAATAATTGAAATTATAAATAAATGTGACCGAGCACAGCGTATCTAAAAATGTAAAATTTGTTTTGCGATGAATTTTGTTTTTTACGATAGTGGCCAGTGACAATTGTTCGATAAGTCTCGAGTTGACTCGCAATGTGTGTGTGAATTTTTATAGTTGTATGTGTGTGAATAGTTGTACAAGAAAATTTTTTGTTTAAACGTGCAAATATTCATTAAAAACTATTTGGAATGCGTAAAATAAGTAATGTAGCTAAAAGTGTCTAAAGGTAACACGGATATCTCAAACTGCAAGTGTTATTAAATTTCAGAGACAACCAGTTGAAATAACAGTTTGCAAGCCACTGTCAGTTCGTACAGATTTCAAGAGCAGCGGCCTCAACAGTTTTGGTGCCATTGAGAGTGCCGATATCAATAGCTTATTGTTAAATGAATCGATAGGTTTGCGTAAGCGCAGCCAACTTAACAAAAAAATGTAGCTGCGAAGAAGTAGAAAAATCGTATATGAACAAGGAGTAAAAGTTGAAAATAAACATTGAAATACCGAAAAAACTACGAATTGAAAACGCTCCACAAGTTCCAACTAGAGAGACGAGAATTGTATATTAATTTGAACTCAATCCACATTTGAGAAACACACACACACGGAATTGCATCAGCATGCCTGATTCCGGCGACTGCAGCGATGCAGAGATGAATCAGCCCTCTTGCAGCAGGAAGACGACACAGTGTAATAATGATCGTGATCGCGACAAAAGGAAACGTCGCATCATCATGCGCATCGAATTTAACGATTCCGATGACACGGACGCCGATGAAAATACTACCCCTTCCTCCGCCGCCGCCGCTTCATCTGTGAGTATGGGCATTGACCTTGATATGCTGCCAAAATGCTCTGTGGTGCCTCAACAACGCCGCAGTGAATGTCAGCAATTGCCGACTTCAAGGATATCGGGGCGCCAGCTCCGAAGAAGGCAAGATTTAAATCGTCTTCCAGCCGCCAATGAGCCGTCATCGTCCAGCGGCAGTGAGGTAAATATTTATTTCCTTTTTATTTTATTTATTTATCATATGTATGCATCAAATCTAAATCAGACTAAAGTGTGTAGCATAATGCATCAATATTTGTAATCAGCATTGAATAGATAACTCAACTGCAAAATACACTGCACGTAAATTATTTTTGATTAATGGCTAAAGTTGTCCAAAATACTGTGTAGTACAAAATGTCCATTGATAATTTCTTACACTTATATTTACTGATCGATCACTGATTAAGAAAACACTGACCTAAGATTGGAAAACTATGTTAACATTTTTCAAGTGCAATTAGAACAAACCGATTTTATGTTCTCAACTAAATATGCATATTGACGGTTTTTTGTAACAAAATTATGGTCTGTTGCAATTTGAAATTGTTGTACTTTTAAAATTGGTAGTTTACAATCAATGTTTTAGAATAATTTTTTGCTTTAATAAAAACTTTACGTTATATTTTCATTTTTTAAATATGCATATTGTTGTTTTAAAAAATTTAAATTATTTAACATTGAATGTTATAACTTATCTCACGCAGATTGAACAGCGCGCAGCGAGAAAAAAGGAACGTGAGAAGAAGCGAATGAAATTGATAATTTCCGGGAATGAGAGTAGCGGAAATGAAGCAACTGCAGCAGCCGGAGATAGTGCATGCAATGATATTAAACGACTAGATGCTCAAGCTAAGCTTGCCGACGGCTTCAGCTCGGACAGCAGCAGCTGCAGTCACAGCAGTGCCAGCAGCAGCAACGAGCTGCTCGAGAAATGTCCGATTTGCCTATTGACGTTCCGGCAACAAGAGATCGGCAGACCTGAGACATGCGAGCATATCTTCTGCGCCACCTGCATCGAGGCATGGGCAAACAATGTACAAACCTGCCCAATCGATCGACTTGCCTTCGATCGCATTATTGTATTGGACAATGTCGAGCGACGACAGAACGTGCGTGAGATTCGCATGGATGCGAACAAGCCGAGTAAAGAGCTGCTGCTGGAGGATGACGATGATGTTTTGGTCGTCGAGGATGAGGATTACACCAATTGTCAGATATGCCACAGTACGGATCGCGAGGATATTATGCTGCTCTGCGATAGCTGTAATCAGGGATATCACATGGATTGTCTGGAACCTGCGCTGGATGTAATACCAGCCGGTTCGTGGTACTGTGACAATTGCATTGATTCTGCGGACGAGGCCGAGGATGAGGACCTAGAACTTGCCGAGGATCTGCACTCACTGTACGAGGATATAAGGGGAATGGGACTGCCCGAGACGCGATTGCGTGTGCGGCAAGTGCAACAGCCGCGTATATTGCGCACACGTCAAAATGAACGGATACGGGCAGCCGTTTTGCGGCACACCCAAACAACCAATTCCTCCACCTCGTCCACAACAATGACGCAAACGCGGCAGACGACAAGGCGCACGGGTCGAACAACAACGCGTACCACAAGCACTCGAACTAGAACCCGCACCCGAACTAAAACGACAACAACAACACGCAATCGACGACAACATCGCACCTATGTGGTCGAATACGATCTCAACAATTTCGATGAGAAGTTTCCAATTAAAACAAGCAAAAAGGTCATTCGACGACGTCGTCGTCGAAGGCGAAAGCCAGTTGACCGTAGCAATGTTGCCAGCGACGGTGTTCGTCTGTCGGCCAGCCAACGTTTGGCTGAGCAGTTGGGCGTCAAACGGGATGAAGTACATCGGACGCATTTGGGAGGCGGCAGTGCTTCCAGTTTTACACTCTTTGGCAATCGCAACGATTTGGATTATTTCTCCGACAGCGATGATGCCGATGTTGTTCAACACGGCAATAGCGATGGCGGTGGTGTTGCAGCTGCGACAGCAGTTCAAACAGCGATACGCATGCCACGCATTGGTGCGACGCGTCAGAGGAAAGCGTTGCTACTGGGCAAAGCGAGAACAGCGGGTGCGTCGACGACGATGCCGACAATGGCACCAAGTGATATTCTATCCAGCATAATGGAGCTACAGGATCGATGGCACAATGCGTCGCGTAATCTGAGCGATGTGCACATCAATGCCGATGGCACACTCGATTTGCCGTCAAAGCAAGCGAAGGACACAGCCACACATATCATACAGGCACCGCTCTATCAGCGCGGTGGTGCAACGCCCAATTTTGGTCGTGGTGGTGCTGCTGGTGGTGGCAACTACAACAATCGCTACAGCAACAATAGCAACACCAACAACAGCTATCGTGGCGGTGGCGGTGCATCTGGCTCAGCGGGTACCGGTGCCGGTGGCAGTGGTGGTGCTAATCCCTATCAGCGTGATAATAATAATGCTGCCGACAACAGTTTCAACAGTCCAAACTTCAATAGCAACAACAACGCGCCCACAAACACCAATTTTACGCCCTTCAACATACGCTACAATTCACCCAATCCACAACAACAACAACAGCAACAACAACGCAATCGAAATCTTCAGCAGACAACCCGCCAATCAGAATATTCCAACAGTGCAACTCCATCGCCAGGTGGCCCAAACAGAAGTAGCTTTCTCATTCCTCCGCAGCAACAAGCGGCACAGCGACAACTTTTTGCTGGCCTGCCTGCACCAATAAATTCCCCAGTTTTGGGTGCACGTCTATCGATGCCACCGGTTTTAACTGTGCCACCTCCACCGCCACCGCCGCCCAGTTTGTCCTGGAATAGTACACTGTTTAAGTTAAACACCGACTATGGAAACAAAACCAATACGGCTGACAAAGAGGATAACGACGACGACGATGACAATTGTCCGAATATTTCAATATACTCACAGGAATCACAGGCTGTTGCCAGCGAACTATTTGCGCAACCCCAACCAGCCGCCAGGAGCTCCGATAAGGTAATTAACAGGATCTAAAAATATATATATATGTATATATTTATCTATAAAATCTACTGTTTGAGAAATGGCAAATAATTATTTAGTCTTAGTTCGAAGATATATTTAAATATTGAAGTTCATGCTCATACTGACATTCTGCTGTTGCATATTTATGTACTTCGTTTACCTGAAAAATAACTCCAATATTTGCTCTCTACTCCCATTCATCCGCATCGTTAAATAACTAATTTAACTTGTCCGACTGAATTTTAAATACTGTTCAAATGCTCAAAATTCGATTATTGATGGTTTATTTTTTTTTTTAATTTAATTTTTAATTCGAATTTTGTTATCAAAGGAAAACATAGTTAATTGAGTTAATTGCGATATGTTCATCAGAATCAAAATTAACTTTGTGGTTTTGCTTGGCCAATTTCAGTTCGAGTTTCCGGATATTTGGTATTTGGTTCGATAAGTCATTTTTTCTAAGCTTTAATACTGCTTTTTCGCTTTAGAGAAAAACCAATATTATCGTAAAATTATTCTTTTAACCTCTGAACTAAAGAACAGAGTATTTTGCATTTGGTAAGAGTGAAAATACATACTTAAAAGTTACCACAATTTTCTACTTTATTTCTACAGTGATTTGTAGTCCGTTCGTAGAAATTAGATTTGAATCATTGCTGGAGGATGATATAAATATTAAAAAAGAAACTCAGCTTAATTAGGTTTTAACCAAGAAGATCACAGAAAATATTATTTATGGACTTTTAGTTAAGCTAATTTAGGGTAAGCGGGAAAATTTTCAAAACAAAAAAATTGGCGCGATATTGAAATGGATCCAATCGAAAATCTAATGCAAACTGACTAAGAACACAAAAATGCACATAGTATTTTCTGGAATAACAAAATAAGTATTTCTTTGGATAAATTTGCACAACTTTATTCAAATTTCCCAAAATACCCGTTTCTAATGGCTACAGGGTATAAAACAACCGTAAATTAGTTCTTATGCCTGTATTGTAGCTGCTATTGAAATGTGGAGAATCTTTGGCATACTAACCGTGATGTGTTATTTTCTTTCTTTCAATTTTACAAATATTTTACTTACTCAGGACGACGATGAAATGAATGAAGATTTAGTGCAATTAGACGATGATGATGACATACCATTGCCACCAGAGCCCCCATCCGATGCAGTGGTGGCTCCCCCTCCTTCTCTCTCGCTCAATGCCGGCGCCGATCTATACGAGCCCGAAAATCCAACCGATGAGCCCGAGGACGATAGCAACGATCATAATGCTAAATCCAAGCAAAAGCTTGATGAAGGCAGTGATGATAAGGATGATAAGCCCGAAGTCAAAGAGCCCAATGCAGATGCTGATCCTGCCGATGATGATGAGACAAAATCGACCAGCACTCCCAGTCCCATCAACAAAGATAGCCGCACCGTGCATAAGAGCAAAGGTGTTTTGGAACTCTACGATGACAGCGATTGGGAGGAATTGGAAATTGACCGACCAAAAGAGTTTGAAAAGGCACTCGTTGAGAAAACACCCGAGGGGGCGGATAAAGTGGATAAGGTGACAAACAAATCAAAAACAAAGTCCTCGCACAGCGAGTCCGAACCAGAACGTTCATATACACCCTGTTTGGACGAGAAGACATTGGAAGCAGCAGCAGCAGCAGCGGCGGCTGCTGCATCTGGTGATGATGAAAAGCAGCAGCAGAGTGCTGCGAAAAAATCGGAGAATGATGACGACAACGACAACGATAATGGCGATGAGCAGCAGCGGAATGAGGATTTGGAGCATGCGGCTCACATGAGCACCGAACAAATATCTGAGGATGAAGAACTAACAAATGAGCCCGAAACGAAGCGACGAAGTCGCAGTCGTCATGGTGATAGCAGCGTAAACAAATCGAAACGCAGCTCCAAGCGTGGGAAGGAGAATCCCGAGACGTTCAAGAAGGTGGGCAAGCGACGCAAGGATCGCAATTATCGCAGCGACAAACAGCAGCAGCATAAGCGCAGTCGTTCCCGTCGCTCCCCCCACTCAAGGAGTCGCTCGCCGAGTAGTCGAAGTCGATCTCGGACTCGCACTCCCAATCGTGGTGCTCGTCGCAGTCCAAATCGCACTCCTCCCCCACAGCAACGCACTAGGACTCGCAGTCGCAGTCGGAGTCGCACTGTCAGCCGATCGTCGCCACTTCGTCCACGACGCCGTCGTCAAAGCCGTTCAAGAAGCAACTCCCGCTCGAGAAGCAACTCGCATGGACGGCAGCGCGGTGCATTTAGGTCTCGCGATTATGCTCGAGGTGGAGGATTTGGACGTGGTCGTGGCGGCGGTGGCACCGGTCGCGCTGGCAGCGCTGGCCAGCATTTGAACGCACGCAATCAGCCATTTCAGCAACAGCGAGGCCACCAGCAGCAGCAGCAGGGTCAGCAATATCAACAGCAGCAGCCACATCACCAGCAGCATTATTCCCATCAGCAGCAGCATCACGTGCAGCCGCAGTATCAGCGACCGAAACGACGTGAGTTGCCGCGTTACGATGTGCGACATGTGGTGAGCAATGCGTCGCGTCATCAGCACAAGGATCGTTATGGCCGTGATGCGGCGCGATCCGGGCGCAGCCGCTCCATGAGCTACGAGCGACGTCAGCAGCATTCGCCTCGCAGCTTCTCACGCAGCTCGACGCGGTCGAGGACACGGTCCGCGTCGGGTCCCAGACGTTTGCGCAGCTTTAGCATGTCGCCGACGCCGCCGCCGGGCACTGTGCGGCATCATCATCAACATCAACACCAACATCATCAGCATCATCATCATCACCAGCAGCAGCAGCAGCAGCAGCATCGACGGTCCATGTCGCCCGTCGTCCGACGATATGAACATTCACCAATTAATACACAATCTGCCGCTGCCGGAGGAGCCGGTGCATCAGCGGCAGCTGGGCAAGCACATCGTGGCAGTCCGCATAGCTCGATTTCATTGCGATCCCGCTCAAACACGCCGGCGCGTATCAATGGCAATCGGAACTTGCAGCTGGGCACCAAACCGCTCTCGCCTGCCTATTCCCCGCGTTATACTCCACGCTTGAGTCGCAGTCGCAGCCGTTCCAAGAGTCTGCGCCCGAAGAAGAAGAAAAAGAAGGCCGACAAGAAGAAGAAAAGTAAAAAACGTCCCGCCAGCAGCAGTCCAATTGCCGCACGGCAACGTCGCATCTCCCGCCAGCGTGATCCGTTTGCTGATGCCGATGATTTTTTGGGTCCGCAAGTGGGCAAGAAATCAAAGAAAGCACCCGTCTCGCACTGGTCACCGTCGCCGACGCCGAGTCTATCAGCGGATCGTTTAAATTTCATGCACGACAGCGGTGCGGGCGGCAGCGGCGGTGGAGCTGGTGGTGTTGAGAAGCCTGCGTCGTGGACTCCACCGTTGTCATCGCCACTGGCGCCTGGAGCCCACTACAACCAGATGCCCCATACTCATGGTCATGTTCATGTCCACAGTCACAGTCACAGCCACGCGCATGCTGCTCACTCGCTACGCAGCCTGACGCCGCTGGCGCCCAAGAAACTGAAGCCCAAGCGGGACAAGAGCAAGAAGAACAAGAATAAGAAACCGTTGGACAAACAGCAGCGCAAGGAGAAGAAGCGCAAACGCCATACGATGACACCGGAACCACTGCCCTCCAAGGAGATTTTCGCCTCGGGCAACAATATACTGGTCAGTGTCAGTTTCAACAAGGAGGCGAACGCTTTGGCGGCATCCGCCACAACCTCGTCGTGTACGGCGGCACAGCAGCAAACCGTTGTCACATTGCCAGCATCGCGGGATGAGTTCCTCGGCAATCGTCGCACCTCGATAGATCGCCTGACCAACAGCAGTGGCAAGAAATCGAAGCGCAAACGCAAGAAATTGGACGCAAAGCCGGTGGCTATCATTGATCTGGAGCGTTCACCGTTCCAAGTGCATCAGGAGCCAGCCGATGTGATTGTGCTGACGGACAGCGAGGATGCCACCGACAATCAACTATTGCGACGCGAGCGTCGACGCAGCAGCGCCGTCTCTGGAACAGATCATGAGCGCGAGATGCGCGAGAATGGACAACGGGAGAAGACGCCGCCAGCGAACTGCATGGATACAATCCTGGAGACATCCTACGAAACGAAAACGCAAACAACCGGGCCGAAAACGCCGCCCGAACCGCATCTGGTGAAATTCAATCTGCCCGCCAAGAAGCAGCATAAAGTGCGCAATAATCCGCTGCACGATGATGCCGAAGATATTAATTCGGCCGATGAGCTGGAAACGGTATGCTCGATGCGCAGCAGCAGCAATGTGGACAACGATCTGCATGCGCCGCAGGCCCTTCATCCGAATGAGGGCCAGAAAATTGGACCAAATACGCCACCCGAATCGGGACCATGTTCGCCCGATGCCTACGATCCGTTTGAGCCAACCAAGTCACCGTCACTCTCGCCACGCTCACCCACACCGAATCCAACGCAGAGCCTCGAGTCGAGCGGTGGAGCGGTAGGTGTTGGTGTGGGTGGTGTCGGTGTGGGTCTGGGTGTTGGTGTGGAAATACTCGATACACAACAGAAGCAGCACAACAGTCACAACAGCAGCGATGACCTGAACGATGTTAATCTTGGCACACCAACCATGTCGAGCGTCAGTAATGCGACGAGCCAAGCGAACGCCAATAATGTCAGCATTAATCCCGTCGACCTGGTCATGGCACTGATGAGCAAGCCGAGCAACAGCAGCACCACCACCAACACCATACAACAGGAGTTGGTGAGCAAAGCTTGCGATGTGGCCACATCATCGCAATATCTGAGCAGCACCACGATGAGCACATCCCTTACGTCGTCGTCCAATGCGGAAGATAAACCCGTGGATTGCTCCAATGCAATTACGGTGCTGTCAAACGTGTTACTCACGGGCAGCAGCACCGTAGTCTCCTCATCCCAGCACATACCATCGATTTCTAGTCCAACGACAACGACCATGTCCAGGAAGCTGCCCAAAGCTGGTGGCAGCGTCGCTAGCAGTAGCAGTGGCATTGCAAATGTGTCGGCGAGCAGTGGCAGCAACAATATGCGGAATGGCAACACTGCTGTGCCCACCACCAGTCTGGACGATTCGTTCAACATGGAAATTGAGAGTCCATATTCTCCGGGCTCGGCGGATTACGAGGATCTATTTGAACCGCCGCCCGATGGCAATGCAATCGGTTCAACACGTGGTCGGATGGCGAAGGCAGGCGCTGCCGGAGGCGGCAAGGCAGAAATGTTTGACAATCTATTTGGCAGCAGCTCTCCTCCGGTGGGTCATCGAATATCATCGCGCTTCAACAGTTCGACGGGAAGGAAACAGCAGCGTGCAAATAATAAAAACGAACGCAAATCGAAAAACAAAGGTGGGTTACTCTTGTCTCCTCTCTATATATCTATTGAATACCCTGTGTCCCCATTAACAATGGTGTTACCAAGATATTTCATATAAAATGCTGAAGGATATCACTTTCGTAGCTTATGTATCATATTAATATGATCGACAAAACTAGATATATACAGCCTTCATTTTTGGTATACACGAAAATTTTTAAACGAAAATATCTATTATTTTGAGGAGCTAAGCTTGTCTCGGTTTACAAATATAGCTAGGTTCCGGTTTATTTTTATTTAGCTTAAGCCTTATTCTTAAACTTTTCACCTGGTTGCCATTTCTCAAACATTGATTGGTTTCAATATATTAAAACATGATTCTCAATTATTTATTGTGATTACAGGTACCAAATCCAACGAGGAGCACGGTAAACTCTATGACGATGTGCCTAATTCAGCAGTCGATTTACAAGTCAAAGATCGGGTGAGTGAATTTTAAATGAAACTTGTGTTTCATCCAAACTTATGCAATGATCTCTGTTGCAGTTTATACGCAAGCTAAATCGCCAGGAACGAGTTGTTGAGGAAGTGAAATTAGTGCTGAAACCACATTTTAATAAGAAAGTGATCTCTAAAGAAGATTACAAAGATATTATGCGACGCGCTGTACCGAAGGTATGTCTTTCTCACTATATACATGACATTTAATATGACATTTAATTTATTTTTATGCAAAAATTACAGATCTGTCATAGTCGGTCCGGTGAAATAAATCCACATAAAATCAAAAATTTGATTGATGCCTATGTGAGGAAGTTCCGCGCTAAGCACAAGAAGTTGAGTCTGCTGAATACGGGACAAGTAAGCAGTGCTGTCAAGTGTGCTGCATATTTAAAGAAGCTATAAGCAAACGTAGGAGTGGAGTTAGGGGAAGGTAAATATCTTTATCATCATACGATTTTAAAACATAAAATTATTTAAATCGTATTTGTCACAGCGTATTCTTCACAAACCACGCAATTTCGTTTAACGGCCGCATGCATTCCTACGCCTCCATCAATCACAATCGCCGCCCGTAAAGCGCAAAAACATAAATTGTCATTGCTATTGAAGTTTAGCTGTTAAGTCCAATTTAGGTTACACTCCGAATGATTTTTAGTGTCTAAGCCAATATAGAAGTGAAAGAGTATCCATTAAGCAGTAAAAATTGTCTCACCATACATTAATTTTTTTTCTTCGTGTTTTTAAATAACCACAGCAGACTTAAAACGATTAAATTTACAAATTTTAGTTGATTAGTGTGTTTATTTGTATGACTTTTATAATGATTATTAATACTGTTTTGCTTTAACAAAATGTAATTATATAGATGAAAGGCAGCAGACAGGAAAAACCAATAAATTGTATTTTACCTCTTGTAAGTTAATCAATTCAATTACATTAAATTATTAATTCAATTATAAATTACCCAATAAATCAGATTAAATTTTTTGAGTGCACATTTATAGATTACCTAATTGCTCTGAATTGATTTGGAGTTAGATATTTTACGCAATTTGTCCGTTTAGGCAGTTATAGGTGTATTTTATTTGCAACAGGCATGATATATGTATATTGTTAAAATAAAATAAAAACAAAAAATTGTAATTATATATATTCAGCATAAATAACTGTATATTGAGTTAAAATATAATGAAACATTTAATTTTGCATAGTTTGTCAATCATAATTTTTAAAAATAAAGAGTGCATACCTACAACGTAACATTAAATCAATATAAATCGTTTAAATTCATTTTAGAAATACGAAAAAAAGGAAAGCGGGTTGAAAAAATAATAATGTTTGATTTTGTTCAGACTATTCACTGGTATTTCTTTAAGGACATTGATGACATCCCATTAACTTTGAAATCGATGTGATTTAAACAATATTCTGCTATATATTTACATAAATATATATGTAAATGTGATTAAATTAAGCTAATCAATGGAAAACATTTAATATAAATAGCGAAGATAATTCATTTGTGGCTATATAAATCTTATTATGTGGATATATAAATCTTATTTTAAATGAGCGCAGATTCTGCCTGATGAAGACCGCTTTGTGCGATTATTATGTATCTTAAAGCGTCGATAAGATGTTATATTTTTGTTTTCTGTTTGGCTTATTCTTTACCAAAATCCAGAGGATTTCCCACCAGGGGGATTCTTAACTTTAATGCAAGCACGAACACCGGATCTGTCCAATTCCTCTGAATATCGAAAAAATGTACACAATAAAAGCTGTATACAAAAAAATTAGATAAATGTAACTCACCGCTAATCGAGAAAGAGGATTCCTGCATATCCCGTTTGCCATCGACACGGCCACGCACCGAGGGTGTGCTGCAAATGGAACCTTCTGCTGGCATTGGTAAATTGCCAGCGAGCATTTCAGCAAGAGGCTCCGGTGCTGGTATGAGAATATCCAGTTCAGCAAACTTTTTGATCATGTTGCCATTATGATGCTCCTCGTGCTGCTGCTGTTGCTGCTGCTGCTCCTCGGAAGATTGTACTTTACCCTCAATAATGTCATAAACAAATGGCGGACGCACTGGCATCGGTATGAACCGTCCATATCCTTCGGCAACGCGAATTGTTCCATTCTCGGCACAGACACGTCCACGCACCATTACAATTTCAGGCACACCATGCACGGTCATGCCTTCGAAAATATTTAAATCGCATGCATGATGATGGGTATCCTTGGAGATGGTACGCGTAGCCTGTGGATTCCATATGACAATATCAGCATCCGAGCCAACAGCTAAATTAATAATAATTATTTATTTGAAGTATGTTTTACATTGTTAATTATTCATTTATTTAGATGTCAAACTTACCGATTCTGCCTTTTTGTGGGTAGATATTGAATATTTTTGCCGCATTTGTACTAGTTACAGCAACAAATCTGCACGGATCGAGTAGACCCTGTTGGACTCCCTTTTCCCACACAACCGACATGCGATCCTCAGCACCATTAACGCCATTTGGAATTTTAGTAAAGTCCTTCAAGCCCATCTCCTTTTCTTTCTTATTGTACGTACAGTTATCGCTGCCAGTGACCTGCAGATCATCGCTGTAGTAAATAGAAAATTTAGAAAACTAATACACAATTTCATATATCAAGATAGACTCACTATGCCAGCGATTTCATCAATTGTCTGGGCGTTTCGGCAGACATACGAATTGGTGGACTAGTAATGTAATAAACACGTTCTGGCTTGCGAACACTGCTCATACTCCGACCAATGGAACTGGCCAGGGTTTCACCGAACACCGAGTAGCCGCTGCGACGGGCACGACCCACGAGCTCAGCGGAGGATTTGCTGGTTACGCCGGCAACGTATAGCGGTGTTTTCATCTAAGTTTTATATGATAATAATTAAAACAAGTTCATGCTGTTTTTTGCACTAAAAACTAAAAGTAAAGCCATTTGTTGGACGTTTGATGATTATAAGTGTTAGAAACAAACGTAACCAGATTTGTTATTGGGCGATATTAGTTTAGGGCTATTTTTTTAGCCAGTGTCTAACTTACTTACATCGCCAGTAGTTTGATCGGGAACACGGCTGGCTTCGACTTGGGACTTGATTTATTCATAAGCCACAATCGAGCATTGTGATTATTGTGTGCAAGTGCATCAGCATCAATCAGGGTTTATATTTATTGGAGTTATATCAAGTGCCACATACCGCATACAATCTTATCTTATGTACAAAGGGTGCATCATACATAATGGAAATAATAACAAATCAAAAACATAAACAAATTATAGTAACATTTAATATATGTATCTATGTATGTATTTACATTTGTGTACATATTGTAACATCGCCCAAAATCCCACGAGCTTTTGTTTTATACAACTTTGGATTGATTTATTAATTTGGTTCTTTTTTGATTCTGTATTTTCACTAACCTGGTGGGCCAAAATGCAAGCGCGATGCACTGCTTCCGCCTCGACCTCTTCCTGGCGCGACAACTCGTGTCCCTCGGGACCGCAAATGCCATCGGCCAACAAGCTCTTTGTATTTTTGGCTATAATATCACCATTTTCAGCATGAACCTGGCAAAATAAAGATGTGTAATTATTCATGTTGCAACTGTGAGGCATACACAATGAATCTAGCTTACCATTGCGACACCATTTAGGCTACGAATTCGCTCGAAAACATCCAAAAGATCAGCATCGTTTAACATATAGAGATCCTTATAGGCCATATACATTTTCATCGAATTGACGCCCAGCTCCTTGCAAAGTATACCAATCTCCTCGGACACCGACTTGGACCACCAGGTGATGGCCACATGTAGAGCATAGTCACAACATACCTTAGGATCCGCCCAGCTGCGCCACTTATCGTAGGCCTCGATCATTGACTCGTGTTTTTTGGGCAGCACACAGTCGACTAATTTAAGCAAAAAATTTACATATTAATATTCAAAATGAGAACATCCCTAATTTTTTAATATCATACTTATCATAGTCGTGCCACCGGCAACAGCTGCTTTTGTACCCCGATAAAAACTGTCGCAAAACATACCAATTTTTTTTACTACATACAAAAAAAGATAAAGAAATCGTTTACTTACTCATCGACGGTAACCGTGTCGCCAATTGGACACTGCATATGTGTATGGGGATCGATGCCACCAGGTATTATCATCTTGCCCGCTGCATCGATGGTACGTACGCCGCCCGGAATTGTTATATCGCTAGCTGGTCCAACGAATCTACCACAAGTAAAGTAAAATAAAATTTAATACACATTTATTTTGTTTCTGATTTTAAGTTGCATTATACTTAATAATGCCATCCTCAATGTAAACGTCTGCCTTGAAGCTCTTATCATGATTGACGATTTCACCGTTTTTAATGTAAACGCGATTCTGGGCGCTTTGTAAGTGAATCGGCACTTTCTTTACTGGCTTTGGGCTGGTTGACATTTTGGTCCAAAAACAGCTAGTTCTGCAATTGATAAATTGCTATTCATTATTTTGTGGTATTATATAACTAAAAGAAATTTGCTGAATATATATTTTTTCATTTTTTTAAAGTGACTTCCATCACTTTTTCCACCTATGCGCGGTTTCTTTTTTTTAAATAAGTTAAAAGCAAATGAAAATCACCACATAAATGGCATTGAACATTCGACGAAATCCACTTAAACCCGTATTAATTGATTTTGTTGTGTATCACATTGAAAATGCACTTTCGTTCATACAAAGTGGGGAGTGGTTGTTATCCAAAATCGATACGGTAAAAGAGATCAACAATTTTCACACGAAGCAGTTACTTGTCATGTGCCCCCTTATGGCTAACTAGACAAGCAAGACTATATTCGCTTACGTCATAAAAGGAAACTAGTCAGTTAGCGCAAACAGTTTTCTCTATTTGCATATAAAACACATATAAATTAAACTGACACAAATAACTTTTCGCAGACAGCTTAAATCTATGTATGTTTGTTATTTGCACACTCATAAATCCATGTATGTGTGTGTGTGTGTGTGTGCAAGTCTCTAACTACAAGCGTCATCAAAATACGAATACGACTATGGGAGTAAGCACGCAAGCGAGCATTGAACTTTGTGGGCTCTGATGCGGTTCTTTGTATATTAAAAAAATTATGTTTATACAGGAGAGAGCAATACAACAGAATATAACAAATTGTAGCTCATTTGGTGAATGGTACATTTCATGCATATTATATTTGTGGGGCAGGAAAAAGCATTTCGAGTACTGCTATGTTAATATGCCTGAATGATAAACGGCTTTTCAAGTACTTGATGAATGCCGACCCCATTTTAGGCCTACGACTACGTCATCGGCTGAGATTTTTCTCTATTGGATTATTGTCAATATCCTAACTGGAACGTGGTTGGGGAATCAACGAATAATTTTTCTAATACACATTCAAACATATACGGTAAAATTGTACAGTTGTAAATCCATAAGCAGTAATGCTGCTTTCCGTTTTTGTTGAATCGATAAATACTTACAATAAAAAAAAATTATTACATTATTGACACAATCTCACGAATAGGTAAATATATTCACATAAATATATACACACATATGTTTTTACATATTTACATACACGTATCTAATAAATTACAGGGTAATACAGTTTTCAATTCATTTTTACATAGCTCAATACACAAAACTGTGTATGTATGTAGCGAATATGTTAGTTGACTTGAGCACAACAATCTTCACTTAAAATGTCAATAATTCAAGTAATTTTACTATGGCGAGGTGAAAATATATATTTATTAACAGTTTAATGCGATTTTCGCATGACTTTTACCGTTGAAATTGGAAGAAATTTTATATTGTTATCCAAGTGAAACAGTACACACCCACTTTTACAGAGAAAATTGTGATAGACTGATGCACTAATCGATTTTATGCTATCGATGTTAATTTTTTTCCAGTGTGACCGCATTTCGAAAACTGGTGTAGCCGCCTTTTTGCCTTTATTATTATGTACTCATTTTTACAAAAACCAAAAAATGTAACGTCTTTTTTCTTAGGTTTTGCAGCCTTACAAATATTGTATCTATGAATTCTCTCGATTATTCATATAATTATTCTTTTGAATTCAAATTTCATCGGCTTAAGCGTATATATTTTAGCTATAATTTATAGTTCAGTTTGCCGATTTAATCAGTACCGAAATAAAAGTTAAAATTTGTTTCGTGGTGGCATTTAATTAAATCAGCAATCTATAAACTATAAATAATAAATAATTTTTTTTGTGTCCTACACAAATTTCCAATAAATGGCGACAAATTTTGAGTGTATATTTGCAGAAGACCGTTAAACGCTCAGTAAGCCACTTCGTTATCTATAAAAAAAAAAAGGGAACGCAAGCATATACCCACTTAGACTGAGAGAAAAACGCTCTATTGTATATTATATATGTATGTATATTAATTAAATAATTAAATTAAGTTTGAGGGACATACATTTACATCCTAGCAAAATTATACACTAATAACTACAAGTAAATATATCGATATCGAGATGTTGAGTCATATTTGTGTTTTGGAAAACAACTACATAAATTAACGTTTATCTTTAGGGCTTCAACTGATCCTTGTATTCCTGTTGATCGACATGACATACATATGTTTTGTAAGTATATTGGGCTCGCTACACTAGCCCAGTCTACTTGACTTTATATATTTTTGTTTTGTTTTATTTTAATTTATTTTTTTTTTTTTAAACAGCAGTCCATTTTGTAATATTGCCATGTATTCTAAGAGCTTTAATTGCATATGCATCAAAATAAGTTTTACAACATTTCGCACATGTCCACTTTCAGGTGCTCAATGATTTTATTGTTTGTTTTTTTATTTTTGTATGCAATTGTTTCTTCTTATTTGTTTGTTTGTTGTGTGTTTGTTGTTTCTATTGGTTGTTTCTTCACGCCTTTGTGATATAAAGCATGTTTAGTTAATTTCGCGTGCTTCTATATAGCTTAGTTCGTATTCTTTTCTAGCTTTTTATGTACTGTATTTTCGTTAAGATCGAATATTTTAAATTAAGAATTAAGATAAAAACTTATGAGTTAAGCTTGTCATTTACGCCTAAATTATGTTTAATGTAAAATTAAACCTTGTTCCAGCAGCACTTCCGTAAATAATACAAACAACATAAAAAATTACAACATTAAGTGCTCGCATTTCGCATATATCGGTTTTTGCTTTTGTTTTTGTTTTACTTTTCTTCTATTTTTTTGTGCATTTGTGTTTATGCCAACAAAAAAATATAATAAAAATAAAACAAATCTTTACGAACATTATTCAATGAGTTTGAATCATTCGTTGACAATTCACACACAAATTCTCTCATATATAATACGAAATGACAATTGCGAAAACAAAATACAGGATACAATTTACATAATAGTTAAGTATGTACAGTTTTTGTTTGTTTGTTTTTTTTTTTTTGTTTGTTGATGTTATTGTGGTTGTTTTTCCCTTTTTTTTTTTTTGTTTTTGTTTTAATGTATTAGTTTCTGTGGGTATGTATGTGTTACAATTTTCTGCAATTCAATTTGTCCACATAAATATCCATTTAATTGTATTACATAGTACTTCTTATCGGTTTGCATACATACGCATATATGCAGACGGTTTAAGGGTTTATGTTCACTATATATGACTTCATATGACATATTTGTAATAATAATATTTATTATAAGTATTATATTTTAGAATTTTGTTTAAAAACTAACCTCTATATGTATATGTTTAATTTAACACACATAATTTCGTTATCATTTTTGTTTTCTTTTGTTTTTGTTGTGTTCATATGTATATATACATATATATATATATATCGTTACACATATATATGTATATATATATATATATATTGTATGCATATGTGTGTATATTAAGGTATTAGTTATTTCTTGTTGTTTATTAAATTTAATACATAAGTATGTTGTGTGCTTATTCTTTACGCATGCATCTGTTTTTCTATGCAATTAAACCTTCTGCCTTAAGTTTTGACATTGAAAATTCATTGCTAAAATTTGAAATGGGGCCTAACCAGACCATAATGTTCTGATGCGCAGTTTTTCTTTTATATTTGAATTATATATATATATTTATATATATATTTGTATATATATATATATATTTATATATTAACTATAGATTTGAGTGAAAAAATATACAATTATTGTGTGTGTGTGTGTGTGTTTATGTGTTGTGGCCAATTGTTTTTAAGTTGGCCAAGCGGTTAATTTTGTTATTCATCTTGTTGTTATAATTATTATTCCTGATGACTTATGTATGTCAAGAATAATATTACTTTTAGCATATACAATTTGTGGCTATGCTACATAGTACATCAGTGATTCGCTTTAAAAGACGCACCAACAATGTTGTCATCATCATCATCATCATCATCATCGTATCCCTTATTCAGTTTTGTGTGTTTGTTAATTTACAAGGTTTATTATACGACATATGCATATATCCATATCCATATCCATATATATATATATATATATATATCCATTTCGAACATTACCATTTCCATTATTTATTGGATTTTAGTTTCTTTTGCAAACTTCATCACGTTGCCAATAATAAGACTTTGCTGGCAGCATTGTTGTATACTACGCAACGGCGGCGGTTGTATTTGCATTTGTTGGCGGTGGTGCAGCCGTTTGTTGTGCCACTGCCGACGCCGTCGCCGACGCCGATGATTGTTGTTGCTGTTGTGCTGTTGATTGTTGTTGTATTGAATTCGATGTGGCTGCTGCTGATGCATTTATATTATTCAGCGCGTTCGCTGTCAATGCGGATGTCGACGTCGCTGACGAGGGGGAAGCAGTGGAAATTTTAACCACTTGCTGCTGCTGTTCGCTCGGCGTAATCAAATTATTAAGCGTTGTCGTCTGACTGCTGCTCCCCAGGCTGCTGCTGTTTGTCTGATTGCTGCTGACTGTGCCGCAACTGCTGCTGTTCGTGCTGCTGTTGCTCACATCGTTGAATGTGGCAGCCGGCTGCAATTGTTGACTGCTATTGCTGCTGTCATCGTTGATAACAGCATTTGTTGTTGTTGCTGCTGCAGCTGCAGCTGTTGCTGTTGTGTTTGTGGCAGCAGCTGTTGCAGATGCATTAGCATTGCAAGCTTTTACATCCAATGACAATGATTGTTCAGGTTCAGTTTTAGTCGACGCACTTTGCTGCTTCTCAGCTGTTGCTGTTGCCGTTGTTGTCGTCACCGAACTGGGCCGCTGTTGTTGTTGTTGTTGCTGCTGTTGTTGTTGTTGCTGCTGCTGTTGTTGTTGCTGCAGGTGTTGTTGTTGCTGCTGTTGCTGTTGTCGCTGCTGCAGCAATCTGTATTCGACTGAATGCATTGGTCCAGTGCCACGAGACACTTGATAGAGCACCCGCGAGATAATCAATGCCACCTGCTGGTCCAGAATGTGCGACATGACGAGGCCAAGCAGACGCTGCTCCTGTTGCATGAACAGCGAACGATTGTCGGGATGCTTGGCCAGATGTAGCAAAGTGCCGGCTGCTCGTCTCAACATATCCAGGCTGGTGCCCATCGAGTCAGGATTCTCGCGCAGATAATTGATGCCATGCTGATTTGCCACGCCCAGCGCCGTTTGCTCCGCCTGCTCAATGAATGCCACCAAATACGATATGCACGGCGATTGAAGGGCCACCGTTCGGGCCATTGCACTGTCTGCCGCTGCCAGATAGTGCAGCAAATTGACGGAGAACTCACGCAACACCTGATCCTCATTGCGACACAAGTGACGCGTGAGCACCGCGCACAGTTTCTCCAGACGCGAGAACGGCGGCGTCGCTATCACCAAATCCACATTCGCATCGGTCACGCACAGCTTGCACAGCGCCTCGAGGGCGAGCCGTTGAGGCGATAGCGCCGAATGGGGACCGCACGACGGAAACGGATCCTGACCGTGCGCACTGGGACAGACCGCCCAGTGGAGCAGGCCATCGATGAGAGGACGGGCAATCAATTCATCGTAGCGTGATAGCTCTAAGTGTCCAGCGATATTCGCCATGGCCACCAGCATATTCTCGCGTATGGTTATCAAGTATTCCCACCACCATTCACGCTCGCCCTGCAGCGAGCTGCACGAATCGGTGAAGTCTGTGTCCTCCTCCCGGTCATAGTTGCGCGTCTTGGGCGTGCGCCGCAAATGATCGTGATTGAGGAGCAGCAAGCGTCCGAGTACCGCCAGAAATCTGGTCGATTTCGCCAGCACAGTTTCGTTGCCGGGCACAAAGGTCAGATTGCGAAAGATATTCGAGAGGGCGATGCAGCGTCGGGCCAACGAGTCCTGGCTATCGTTCACTAGATACAGTGAGGCCTCATCGCGCGTATAACACTCATCCTCGTAGCTGGAGTCGCGACGACGTTGCAACACTTGCGCCACATCGCGCACCGTTGACTTTGGATCGAATCCCTTCGGCTGCGAGGCGACACCGTTTGTGAGCCGCTGCTGCTGTTGTGGCGATTCAATTTCCATGTCGATGGCACGACAATCACTGTCCACGTTCAGATTAACACCATCGGCCGCCTCCTTTTTCACCTCCACCGTAGGCTGGGCGAATTCATCGTCGGCCAGTTTGGATTTCTTGGTGTCACCACCACAAGCACCCCCACCACTGCTGCTGACGAGTCGTCGTTTCTTGTTGTACGTCTGCTGGAGTAGGCTGCTGTCCTCGGTGCTGCTGCTTGTGGTGTCCTCCTGCTTGAGCAGAACCGTCGATATATCGTCTGTTCGCAGGTGGCTGCTATTGTTGTTGGTGGTGGTTTTCTGTGTGACTTCGGGTTTGCCGCCCTTGTGCTTGGAGTAGGAGGAGGATGAGGAGTACGAGGAGGAGGAGCGCACGTATCGCGCAAATGGAATGTTAACAATCTCTGATTTAAACACATCGATGATGCCGTCAAGTGGATCCGGTTCCGTAAAGCCATATGTCCAGGCATTGCTGCCCACCGGCTCCAGTTGTTCGTACAATTTATTCGTATCGATATCCCATGCCTTCTGGCGTTCATCCACAAAGATGTCGTGATCGGCAGTCTGGATGCGCACCGGGACACCTTTCCGCGTGACCAGCGTATAATTGGGCGTGAAAGAGAGCAAAAGCGAACGCTCCTCGGGATTTGGCTGAACGCGCACCTGCCCCAGATCAATGCCCTCGTCCGCATCATCGGAATCCTCCCGCTGTTGCTTCACATCCATGTTCTCATAGTGTCGCTTCCGATTGTAGCTGCAGATGCTCCGCACACAGCGCGTCGTTGTCGTCTGTCGCTGTCGCTGATGCAGTTTGTCATCCATCTGCAGGGACATGACGGTGCCGCTGTCCGCATCGTCATCATTGTTATTGGCCGCTTCGTCATTGTTTGTTGCATCCTCGCATCTCTCGTCGAACATTTCGGCGAGATTCTTCTGGAAGTGCTCCAGCAGTAGCGTTAGCAGACCCGGCAAATTCGATATGCCAAAGAACTGCACGGTGGTGTCGTCAAACAGCAGCACATTCAGCACATCCAACGCCCAGGTGCACTCCGTCAGCAGACCCGAACGCATCGCCATAAATATTCGCCACGGATCCACGGGGCAGACATCGACTTTGGTCAGGCGCTTGCGTCGATAGAGCATCGGCGTTGTCGACTCCACACTGTCGTGCGGAAAGATCAGCTCCTTCTTCACCAGTTGAGCACCTGCAGCACTGGGCGGCACTTGCACCGGCGCATAGTTCGGCTGCTGATTTGGGGGCAGCTGCTGGTGTGGAACCTGTTGCTGATTGGGAACCAGCTGCTGGTGTGGCGGTTGGTGTGGCGGCTGCTGTTGCGCCTGCTGCAGCATACTCTGCGGCTGTCCAACGATAGGCGGTTGCTTTTGCGGTAGCATGGCGCCGGGAGGATTTCCCACACCCATTGGGCCCACCACACCGGGTGAGGCGCCGCTCGCCTGCGATGGCGGTGGCATCGCATATGGTGGCTTCACCATGCCACCGGCAACGGGCGGCATACCCGGTGGCGGTACAACTCCATGTGGCACTTGCGGCACTGCACCCGGCGGAACACCGGGCTGCTGCTGTGGCGGCATCACTGGTACTCCGCTGGGCATGCGCTGTTGTTGTTGCTGCTGCTGCTGTTGTGGAGTGCCGCCCATTGGCGGGCGCAGTGATGTGCCCGGTTGCGGTAGATTCGCTCCTGGTGGAGGCCCTTGAACAGCATTGATTTGCGCCCATTGAGGTGGTGCCGGCTGCTGTTGCTGCTGCTGCTGCTGTTGTTGCTGCTGCTGCTGTTGTTGCTGTTGTTGCTGCTGCTGTTGCTGCTGCTGCTGCTGTGGGGGCTGTCCAGGCGGCTGTCCAGCCTGCTGGTAGGGCGGCTGTTGTTGCTGCGGCGGTGGTGGCGGCTGTTGTGGTGGATAACGATGCTGTTCCCACTGTGCCACACCAGGTTGCTGCTGGCCGTGCGGACCATGCGGTCCCCCAGGTGGTGCAGCTCCTCGCGGCGGTCCATTGCCCCACGATTGTGGCGCTGATGCAGAGGGATATTGAGGACGATACTGCTGGTTGCCGCCTTGCCAACCACCTAATAAAAAGCACAAAATGTTTATCATTATTTAATTCACACAAAGTACTATCAAAAGTGCGCTTACCATAAATTTGAGGCCGTGCAGCATATGCTGGATAGGACTGTGGATCTTTTATAAAGTCAGGATGTCGACGCGGCTGCGGACTCTGTAAATGTACAAATATTAGGTTTACCTTGGGTAGTTCATTAGAAATTGGTAAACTTACTTGATCTGGCGGCCTGTAGTAATCCTGCTGGTTAGGAGTGGTTGGTACGTAACCACTATTTGGTGGTGCGACTGGCGCTCCACTAGATGGTGGAACACCCGCAACGGCTTGTGCTGGTGGCTGTGGACCACCGGGCGGTGCTTGACTATAGGGTCGATTTCCATACGGACCATACTGATTAGCACCAGCGGGAGGACTGTTTTCAAAATTAAACAAAAATCATTAATCAACCACAAGTTGAAACAGTAAATTTCGGTTTGCCGAAAATTAAATACCCTTGCAAAAATACATTTATTTAAATAGGAACGAAATCAAGCTTTCAATATGTATTATAATACATATAATTATATTACAAAAATATTTCAAGCTTTATCGACTTTAAAAACAATTTTTAAAGCAGGATGAAGTTACTGATGGATTAGCTTATTTAAAATATGTTTAACAATAAAAAGTAAAATATTTCATTTAAAAACTGAGGAATCTGGTGACACAATCGGATATATATATAATATTATGATAATGATTTGACTACTTAAATTCTTGACATTAATATATATGTAATGTCTTCGGCAAAGGTATTTCAAAAATTGAATTAATAATTGTTTAGCAGATGTACAAAATGCAACATTGCAAATATAATTAGGCTCAGTACGGTTGTCAATATCTGTGCATGAATTTGAGTGTGAATATTGTGTGTTAGTGTGTTATATGAATTGTGCACTCACGCTTCCCCTTCGGGCCCATAGGGAGGGTACATATTGCGATTCTGCGGCGGATATTGCCCCTGATTTGGTCCGAATGGCTGGCCGGGCGGACCAGCGGCATTATACTGATCGCCAGAACCGTATTGGCCATAAGCACCGGGTTGTGTCGGATAAGGTGAGCCTGCAAAAGGTATTCAACAAATATTCTTAGTTTTATGTAACTTATTGCCAATCTAAGACTTAAGTTAAGCAGCAGCAGTACAACAAGTGACAGTGGGCAATAAAGAAATGCACAAATTAAAATACAAGTAATTCAAAAGTTAAATTGTAATTCGATCTAAAACTAAATCGATGAAGCGGTGTTAAAAGCATTAAATAGGAAATAACCGTGTTGTTAAATTAGTAAATAATATGGTTAATATACAATATAAGAAAAATATCACACAGCAAACGACTACCTCATAAATTGAGTTGAGTGCTGGACAAGCGGATATCCTGTAGAATACTTTGCTCTTAAGATTTCCTTACATAAATCAGGCTTAAAGTCGAATTTCTTTTCAAATTATTAAAAACGAAATTCTGCTTTCAGATTACAATTTTTACTTAATGCAGTTATAAGTTGAACAATCTAGCTTAAAGGGGCTTTATATTATAGCTACTAAGGCCTAAAATTTGGTAGTATATTAGTTAATTTTGGTTTTATTTTACATAAATAGAAGAAGAGTTTAGCAGAGTTTGTTTCGGGAACTAAATTTTGTTTTTAAATAGATATACAAATTTTAATTATATATATTATAATATAATATACGTAATTGCAATCTACTTTTCTCGCAGATCCAAACCTAGATTAACCGCAAGTGAAAAGGCAATTATTAATTTAGAAATTAGGCACAATTTGTTACTACAGTGTTACATATATATATAAATCTTATAGATCTAGATGATCAGATGGAGTACAATGTGTGATAAGGTGGCTCTAACGATAAAACTATAATTGTGTACACAAGCAATTAAATACACTACACGTCCCACATGCAGACCAATTTTGCAATAAATTAAATGGAGAGACAGACAGCGTTCGTTTTGGTTTCATGTTTTAACAATCAAATTGAGAAAAATAATTTTGACAACAAAATAAACGAAACTGAACCAAAAAAAAAAAAAAGAGGAGAGAAAAACAGAAAACAAGATGAATGTACCTGGCGTTCTAGACACAGGCGTTGGATACCCAGAGCTACCTGGTGGATAAGGTACTCCAGTTGGTGGTGGGCGCGCATGCTGCGACGATGGCGGACCATGTTGCTGCTGTGGTGGTGGCGCCGGTGGTTGCTGTGACGGCGATGGCAATTGCGTTGGAATGCCGACTTGTTGGTGGTGTTGATTGGCCGTTTGTGGCGCGTTTGTGTGCGGTGAATGTGGGGGCGGTGGTGGAGCACCGTGTGACGAAGCAGCACCACCAACTCCAACTCCAGTTGCAGCTGCAGCAGCAGCAGCCGCCGCGGCAGCAGCAGCAGCAGCATTTGCAACAGCAGCAACACCACCACCACCACCAGCGGCTACACCGCCAGCAATTGGATCTTCAAAGGGATTGCTCACATTTATGTTATCACCGGCAACAACAGCAGCAGCGCCAGCGGCTTGATTTTGTGTGCCTAATTTAATTCGGCAAGCGGCATTGATGATGATACATTATGGATTGATGGAGAAATGAATGAATAATGGCACAGTATAAACATAATAAGAGTTCAATTGTGTTGTTTGTTGACATGAAGTTAAGTTTGTGTTTTTTTTTTTTTGTTTTTTTTTCGATGTTTAATTATAATTGTGGTGCGATGTGGTGTTGGTTGTTGGTTGTGGTTTCAGGTGATTATGATTTTTAACAGTAGTAGTGGTGGTAGTAGTAGTAGTAATAGTAGTGCGCCCATATTTACGTAACCAACATAAAAATGAATAAACAAATTACACACACACACACATATGAGAAATGAATAGTGAAATTAAATTTGAAGGCAAACCAAAAATATATAAATATTTATATGTATTTATAAGTATGCATTAACTATTTGCAATACACGTATTAAAAAACATTGAAAATAACACAAATTGAATGGGGGACAAATTACAATGTAATATTACAACAAATAATCATTAATGATGTACACAGGTACATCATATGTATACATGTTTAGGTATACATATATATATATATATATATATATATATATATATATTGTATGTAGTGTGCAGTGATATGCTTACCTGGATGTGGTGCCTGCGGATTGTTTTGCGATGGGGGCCTTGGCATTTGGCCCGCTGCAGCATAATCTGGCTGTGGACCAGCCGTTGGTGGATATGCACCACCGCCCGTATAACCCGTATAGCCATCGATATTTGTGTTTGGTGCACCGCTACCCGGTGGCGCTGGAAACGAATCCTGCGAGTTCGATGATCCTGTCGAGTTTGTTGTGCCAGCATCCAAATGCGCACCACCGATTGGTTGCAATTAATTTGTGATATTGTCGAAGAATAAGTTGTGTAGAAAAATGAAAACATTTTAATGATGGTCAGGATTAAGATTAAGAAGAGTTCGGCTTAATAACTTTTCAAAACAACGACTGCATATAAAGCCTGATAGACACTTACCAGGTGATGGCACCGAGGCTGCCTTCGTTGTCTTTTTCTTGCTGCCCGCCTCCACCTGCTGAATGATGGGCAAGGGATCGATGTCGCCCCGATCAAAGTGGCACTCGAATGCCAACAGATTCTTGGTGTAGTGTTTGCGTAAAGTGTACGCAGCGCTGCTGCTTGCGCCGATCCCCAGCAGACCGGCAATATCCTTCCAGGTCTTGCTTTTGGTCACCTGGTGGCACAACAATTAATATATATTTGCGTGTATGTTTTTGTTATGTTGAAAATACAACGAAATTCGACTATTTAGGAGTGCGATTTAAGTTGCGAAGATACAAAAATATGTTGAAGAAAATATGGCGAGCAAATGAAAGCGTTACGCATTCAAATATAAAGTTTTCTTTTTTGTGTTAGTAGTAATGAGGAAAATGGAAATTGGAAATCAAACATTATGAAACAGGAAATAACACCACATCAAAAATAATTGAAAAATTTAAAACACTTTAGCTAGATTAACAAAGATTGACACATTAAGTTTATAGTAAAATATTAAGTGTCTTTAAAAAAGAAAAATATAAACAAATAATGATAGCCAAGTTTATACCGCACATGCTTTCAAAATCTCATGCAAATGTGTTTTAAAAGATTCTGATTCATTGAACGATTTAAAAAAAAAAACTTTCAAAACACTTAAAAATTTAACAAAACGCTGATTGTGGGCAAAAAAGTCATGCTATCGAAAAATTTGACACATATACAAAAAAAATTTAAGTGAACCCTTTCTTTTGGTTTTTTTTTTTAAGAATTTAAAAAATGGTATTTTTTTGGTGTTAGCTACAGTTGATTTTTTTTACTTTGGTTTGGTGGTGTTTTTTTTTTTTTGGTGGTTTGATTGATTGGTTGGTTGTACTTTAAATTTGGTTTGTTTGATTTGGTTTTGCTAGTAAATCTTAAAAGAAGTTAGTAAAAGGAGTTACTACGGCACCTTGCATACCTCGACGAATCCGCCACGTTCTTTTACATAAATATATAACCTATATAAATCGAGTGGCTGTTTTGAGATGGTCGGACACGCGGTAATCGGCGTCCGACGCTCCTCCATAAAAGCGCGCAGCTTGTCCAACCAGCCACGCCTATCCGGATTGTCATCCATCTCGTACAGTTTGCACAGCGAATCGGATTTCTTAGTGGTCGTAATCGTGCTACGAAATGGTTCTTGTTGAACAGGAACATGACTGTTGAACACCTGCTATATAAATATTCATTATAAATTGTGATTAAAGTACATATATATACATATATATGTGTATGAAACGCACACTCACCGAACTTGCAGCTGGGCGTGGCCAGTTTGGGGGAGAATTCATTTCGTAATCCTCGCCAGTTGGACCACCGCCGCCTCCATGCATTACAACTGGATGTGGCGAAGTGCTCGGTGGCGCTAAATGGCTTTGGCTATACGGATCAAGTTTTCGCGACTTTGGTGTAGTACATTGTGGATCTTCGCCCGATGCTGCAAACAGAACCGAGTCTCAGTAAAGCACTCAATGGCTGCATTATTAATTATACCCACCAGCCGATGCATTTGAGAGCGTGCTCTGTTGACTAACATCATCCATTGGGGTGCCATCCGGTCCAGTTGTTACCACAGCAGTTACCGCATGCAAGCCCGTCGCTGGCGACGAGCCCGAAGAACTGATGCCATTGTCCTGGGATATATGCTCCGTGCCACTATCACTGCCAGGCGGAACACCCAGCATTGACTGTGGCGGTGTGCTTGTCGGCGGCCCCATACTCTGCGGCGGACCCATATGATGTGGCGGACCCATTGGCATTGAGGGGTGCATGCCAGTTGGCCCATTGCCATAGCCCTGGGACTGTGGACCACCAGCTGGACTGACGCCGTATCCACCTTTGTGTTGTAAATGCTGTTTCAGATAGTTGAGTGGGCGTGGCGAACCACTGCCTTGTGGTGGCGGTGGCCCCACCGGTGGTGGTGTACCCTTGCCCTGCACATGGTTTCCCATCGCTGGTCCGATTTGTCCCGCGGGCCCGCCACCAGGCCCCGATTGTTGTGGAGATGGCGGCACCCATTGATATGCCGGATACTGCGGATGTGGACTGCCACCGCTGTGATTGGGCATGGATCGCGGGTAGCCTGCTTGTGCGCCGGATGGCATGCTGTTAGCACCGCCAGCCGGTTGACTACCAGGCGGCGGTGGTGGCCCCGTTCCATACGCACCCGAAGGATACTGAGGGCGTGGCGGATAGTTGCCTAATAATTAGAGTACAAAATAATTAATTATTGAAATAAGAAGAAATATAATTGAAATATTACCTTGCGGATATTGCTGTGGTGGATATCCTTGTGCGCTGGGATTTTGACCAGGCATACCCATTTTGTAGCCGGCATGCATATGCTGCGGCATGGGATAACCACCTGTTGCCCCCTGTGGAGGTGGTGGTGGTGTTGCCATATTGTTAACATTTTGATTTGGCGGCTGTGCTGGGGGTGGCGTCTGCTGCGGCGAATTACTCGCCGACGATGCTGAATTTGACGCCTGTTGCTGCTGCTGAGATTGTTGCTGAGATGGTGGCCCACCTGGTAGACCGTGTGGTGGCATCGGTGGCGGACCACCAACCACTGTTGGCTGCTGCATTGGGCCGCCACTACTTGACTGATTACTCGCCGGACGCGAAATTGGATGATTTTGTGCTAAGTCGGAGAAAGAGAAGAAAAGGAAAACACGCTAATTAATCAATGTCTGTATGCTGGTGTCCTTTATCCAGATACATACCCACTGCAGGAGACATTGATCTGGAGCCCGAGGAGCCAGTCGGCGAAGGTGTGGGCCTCATCACTTGTTGTGGATTTGGCGTGCCTGGCGGACCAGAGCCCATGCCACTGTGTGCTCCGCCACTTGAACTATCGTTGCTATTCTGTCCAATCAGCTCCTGCAAAAAATATTTACATGTTAATTAACTTTGGGTACAGCAAATAAATACAAATTTAAGCAGTTTTCTTTTTTGAGACAAGATCACGTTTATAAGTCGTCGTTAAGGAAGGTTTTAAATTTGGAACACCACTGAGATTATAATTTTTATATCATCATCTAACTCTTATTTTTTCGATTAATCATCAGTCTTTAAATAATTTATAAATAATAGAACAATGTTTTAAATTATACAATAATATTAGATTTCTCTCAACAGTCTTAACAACACGCATATTGCAGCATGTATTGTTAAAGAGCACACAGTGTAAAAGTTGCGCAATTCTAACCAGCTTACCACACACACATATGTTGGTGAGAGGAGTAAAGTGAAGAGCGCTACAGCGAAATATCGTATTAGAATATCAACAAAATTGAGGTTTCATGCTGAAATTCTAAACAGTCGATTGTAAACTTCGTTTTTTTGCCGCCTGCTTATAAGAAAACTAGGCAAAAAAGAAACAGCTCAGACCAACAAGAGAGCACACAAACACATACTACACAACTATGAAACACACCGAGATAGTGAGTAAATACACACACACACAAACATATATATATATATATATATTTGTATATATATATATATGTATATATGAACATATATAAAGCCAAATACAGAGACTTAAGCCGACAGCAATTCGAGTCGCAAGCACTGTGAAACGAATGGCGCGGGATCAACATTGTCAATATAAATGACGATGAGAGAGGCAGGGTGCGGAGAGAGAGAAAGAGCACAAAGTAGTGAGAGAGAGAGATGATGATGAAGAGGAAGGGGAGGGTGGTAGAGGTGGCCGCGGCGGCAAAACGACGCTGTTCGTTTTGGTATCTGAGAAATTAAGTGAAGTGAAATGAAATGTACGACGAACTGACGGAGAAACACAGCCAGCAACGACGGCGACAACAAAGTCAAAGCGCAAAACAAAAACAACAACAGTAACAACAATATCAGGCAAGGCAAGGCAGACCAGGCCAGAGCAAAAGCAAAAGCTATGTGGAACGAACGAATAACGACAAAGTCGTCGACGCGAACTGCAGCAGCAGCAACTTGAAGCGTTTCAGAGGGGTCCCGGATTGGAGATGTGGCAGTGGTAGTTATGGCGCGCTTTGAGTGAGCCAACGTACGATGACAAAGACGTAGATAAGAAACAGCAACGTGAACGAGCACTCACACACAAACACACTCGCGTACACACATTTACACGTCGAAATAAAATAATAAAAAAAAGAAGAAGAAAAAAAAATGAAATAAAAACAACAACACTGTTGCCAGTCATTCGTTTCTTTGCTCGTCGTCGTTTCTCTGCTCATTCGCTTTCGTGCCAGAGCGCGTCGAGTGTTGTTTAGTTTATGGGTAAAGTGTGCGCACGCGGGGGGAGGTGGCAGCAATGGGGGAGCGCCGGCATGGAGTATACTTGAGTAGAATCGGCGACGGCAACGGCTGCGGCGCGTTGATGACGAGAATAGCAAAGCCACCACAGGCGGCGGCAACAGCAGGCAGCAAGGCAAAGCTAAAAAAGCCAGCTATGTTTTGTTATGTGTATGTATGCATGCATGTATGTCTTTGAACGATGGGGCGACGCTCCTCAAGCTAAAGACGGCCCACGTTTATAGTAGTGAGTAAGTGAGTGTGTGTGTGTGTGTGACTGTAAGTGTGTGTTGAATGTAAGCTTGCCGGTCGTTCGGTGTGTAGAAAAATTACTTGGGAAGAAAAACAGGCGCTGCGGGAATGGCACAATGAAATCATTTATAACAAACATGCGTTCATCTACGTATATATGTAAGTATGAATGTATGTATATGTGTATTTATATATGAACTTGTAGTATTTACTATTGTACAATATTAAAATTTTGTGCGAAAACAAATGCAAAATTCAGAAACTAGGAAATTCCAAGAAATAAGCAAAAATAATCTTTAAGGGTCATCGTATTTAAATAAAAACGATTTCAATACAAAAAGTAACAGCAAGATAAAATGCATTTCTAAATGGTCCAGTCTTGCAATCTGCAAAATCCGTAAATGTAACCTTTAAAGCTTACACTGTAAATTGATAAATAGATAAATCATATTAGCCACAATTTCAAAGCCAACAATGTTGACATCTAATGTACTTCATATGCAATCTAAAAACACAAATACAAACATTAATTTTTATAGTTTAACACAAGATGTTATCCATATGAAAGCAATGTGTTTTTGTTTCATAAGCCGCATACTCTGTGTAGAAAGAGATTTACTTTAAACTGACACACACACACCATACATACATTCATAATAATGCACTATTTGCATCTGATACAGATACTGACTACATGCAATGTGTGTGTAAATATATAAATACTGCTACAACAAACAGAAGCAAGCGAAAATTGCTCGACACAGCTGAGCTGTTTGAAATCAGCGCCAAACCGTTGAAAAAAAAAACTCCACCGCAGCTGGTGAACGAACGAACATTCATTAGTTATTTCTGGGTGTGTGCGCGCTTTTTTGTATCTGTTTTTCAAATGCACAAACATACACATGTGTATAAATATGTGTTTGCTTGTGCACACTTGGAAATTTATGAGTGAAACGAGTGTTTGTGCATATAACACAAATGGCATCAAGGACCGCGCCAACTGATTAATTTTGTAATTTTGAGCATTTGAGTTAACTAAAGAAAGCGACTTAGGAGTTCGCAACTGATTGCATTTTGGGATTAAAAAAAACCAGCAGAGTTGCATTTTCACTTGAAGTTACAAACTTGACAGCTTTGATTTTGATGCAAATGATAAGTGATTTGTGAAAGAGAAAAGCGCAATCAACTTTACTTATTACTAATGGAAATAAGTCTTGGAAGGCCACAAGGAAGTACCCAAACACAAACGGGAATAACGAATAACTTTATAAAAGAGAATCAAAGCTAAGCCAACTTAACAACGAACTCAAGCAAATAAGTCAGCAGCAATTAATGAAAACACAAGTTTGAGCATTGAAATTAAACACTGTTAATCTGGGCAGTTGTGTTAATACAAAACAATATTCAAAAGTTCTTGCTCAAGTGATAGTTAAGTGTTTAATTAAATACTAGCACTAATCAGTAATTGATTTCGTTGAAATAAGCCTAAGAAGTGTCGCAGCAAGTGAATCAAGTTCCCGGTTTGTGTTGTTAGCACGGCATATAAAAGTGAATAGCCGACAGGCAACAACAACAATGACCTTGGCATTGACCCAAATACATGCATATATGTGAAAACAGATGCTCTTTGTGAGATCTTGAGAGTGTACCCCGTGTTTTATCTATGTATTTGTGCACACACCAACACCAACAACAACATAAAGGGAATCAGTAAAAAAAAAAAATGGTATGAGGAATTTCGACGGCAGCGTCAGCGGGAACAGCGACCATCATCACGGACATTCTGAATGAATAAATGGGGCTATACGCATACACACACACACACACACACTACCCAAATATGTACACACATATATAGACATCTGTATGTATGTGGTGAATTGGAGTGAGGTAAACACAACATAAAAGTGGTTGTGCTCTGATAGCGCATATCAGTCAAGAGCCCCAACTCAGCTCAGCTCAATGTGTGTGCGATGCTTGATTGCTTCGAGGCAATCAGCTGCAACTTGACTTTGATCAAAGCACAACAATTAAATATATGCTTACCTGATGCGGCGATGGTGATGCCTGCGAGGGCTGCGGCGATGGACTCGGTGCATGACCCGGACTGCTGCTGGGTGGCGGACCACCACCAGCGGCATGCGGCGTTGGCGGTTGCTGTAGCGGTGCATGATGCGGTGAGGCAGGCGGCAATGGATGGCCGGGACCAGGACTTGGCGATGAGCTGCCCGGCCACGGTCGATTTGGTTCGGGATACTGCAAGTAAAAGTTAATAATGCTCAAAGTTAACGTGATTCTCAAGTCATATTAAATAACCTAATAAATAAAAATACTATTTTATATTTTCATTCATTTTCTTTTTGCAATTCTCAATATATGTTTAAATTATTATTCTTATATTTTATCGAATTGCAAAGAAATAAATTTAATCTTTGGTACATTTAAATGCTTAAAAGTTTAAATTATTCGATTGTTGTTTAATTTGTCGTAAAATAAAATCTGAATATTTGCACTGAAAACATTTCTGCTCATTTTATAGGGTATATCGATGGCTATCGATTGTTGAACTGATGTGGGATTTAAATTGTTTTCGTACCTGGTGCGTTGTGTAGGCAGTTCGATGATTGGGGCCGGACGCCGGTAGACCAGGTGGTGTTGGGTATCTTTGCGGGTACGGCGAATATTGAGAAGTGGGCGGTGTGTTTTGCTGCTGCTGTTGCTGTGAGGGGCCGGGTGGTGGCGCCGGCGCTCCGGGTGCGCCAACTCCACCGGGCTGTTGTCCCGCCTGCTGTTGTTGTTGGACCTGCTGTTGTTGTTGTTGTTGGGGCGAACTTGGATAGGAACCTGAGTTTTGACTGTGAGCTGGCGGATATGGTGATTGACCTCTGGATGTATTTGACTGTAAATGAAATTAAGATTGAACATTTCACTTGAATTATTTTCATTTCACAATTATATACATATATAAATATCCCTACATTTGTTTGTAAGCTATTTCATTCAATCAGTCAGTCTGTCTGTCCCCCATATAAGTTTCATTTCACATTCAATTCAAATTTCGTTACGTTTTATCATTTTAATCGATTTTCCACAATCGATTCACACACACACGCACATAAAGCTCAGAACTCTGTGTATTTGTACAGCAGCTTTTGGCGGTCCTGGGGGAAAATTTTCGATTGACAGTTACAAATTTGCATATCAAGCATGTAACAATGTTTTCGTCCGTAATGTGAGTGTGTAACTAAAGTTGCGCACAAACCCCAATTGCTGCGTGTTGATGATGCACATTCATACATACACACTCGCACACACACACACACACATCTGCACTTGTATGTGTATGTACAACGTTTGATTGGATATAATCTCTGAGCTTAATCAAAAGTATGATTACAATATAATTAAGTCATGTACGAACTATAATTGTTTAGCAATTAGTGTGTTAATTAAAAATGCAATACAAGGAATCTTGAATTGGTTGAATATACCGATACCTACTCGCAAATTAGAAATAAGTCTAACAAAATCATGTTCATTTTTTAATTGAAGGAGTACCAGCTACGCTTATATAACCTGACTTGCATGTAGACTCATTTTAGATTTGTATTAATCGAAGACTATGCTTGTGTCCCACAAAAAAATAAGAGAAATAAAAAAGAATACCTTAGACAAGAGGAAAAAAAACAAAAGCTTCACATTCAAAGTGAAGTTCGTTACAACTACAAAGAAAAATAGAAATGCGTGTAATAAAATACATGAGAAAGGCGCAAGCAAGTGAAGAGGCGAAGAATAGATACACATACCCACAACCATAGTCGTGCATGTATGTATACACATACATACATACGTACAAACACCCGCACTCACGCCCCAAACCCTTCGACAATTCTCATAACAAATGGCAAAGCGGCAGCAACGGCAACAACTGCAAAGTCGTCGTCGTTGTAGCATTGTTGCAAACGCCAGACCGAAGTAAAACATGGCAATAAATCTAATGGCAGAGATGCCAGCAATGGACGCACAAGCGTGTGCCTGTGTGTATCAAAGTGTGTTTGTGTGTGCTATTATGTTTGTGTGCGCTAAAGCCGGCAGGACAAGCAGCATGCAAGCAGGCAGCGGCAACCGTCGTTCGGTCCACTACAGGGTGACAGGAAACATGAATGGATGGTTTTACTGCATACCGACGAGGGACTTTTATGTGCGCTTGTATGTTGTTCGTGTTTGTGTGCCCGTGTGCCTCGCAAACGAAAGAGCACTAAAGCAAAAAAAAAAAGGGAAAACTCATCATGGATGAAAATCAAAAGCAGAAATGACTACGTGCATGTGTCTGTATGTGTGTGTGTGTGCGCCAACCAACCAAGCAGGCAGCTAGTCAGGCCGGCAACAACACCAAAAGCAGGGCTGAAGTGGAACTCACAGAAAGAATAAAGGGAAGGGTCGACAAAGCTGTGCTGCGAACGAACAAACGAACGAACGAGCGAACGAGCGAACAAGCGAGCGAGCGGGCAAGCAGGCGAATGACAGCGCAACGGAGAAAACAACGTTTGTGTGCATGACAGATAGACAGGCAGACAGTCGAAAGGAGTGGAGAGGAGAGCCGAGTGGAAGGAATTGCATTTTTTGTGTGTGTGTGCGCGCTGTTTTAACGGTGGTAGGTTAAAAGCCGGCTACGGATTCAAAATATAACAGCAGCAGAGCAGCAGACCCAATTGAATAGCAAAAAAAAATAAAATAAAAAAGGGAAACATGTGGAAAATTGTCTAGCTGCGGGAATTAAGTTGATCAAAAGATATTATTTGCAGCATCAAATAAATGCAATAAATATTGGTACTACACATTCAATGAATAAAAGGGTAAAATACATATATAAAGTTATTAAATATAACTGAAATCACACAGTAAAACTAAGAGTTCCTATTATCTTTGATGACATCAAATGTGATTACTCGATCATCAATATTAAAATATCAATACTCTTATTTTTACAGTGTATATATAGCTGTCTCTTTTCTGTATCTATTATTTTATTATAGACATACACACAGAGCCAGACGTGTTTTTATGCAGGATATCTTCGTATGTACCAACAACAACAGTAAAAGGGGAATATTTAATACAGAAATGAATATGTATCTGCATTTAAAAGCATACATATACAAACCTGATTGCTAACAGCAATTTTAGGGGATTATTTGCGAAAATGATGATAGATTTGAGCAGGGCAAACAAATATTGAATGTATTGGAGACAATTATTTGCAAATTTAAGACACTACATTTGACAATATCTTGAGCGAGTGAGTAACATAATATAATATATACATATAATATTATGTATATATATATATACTATACGTGCCAGAGCACAAACAACCCCGATGCAACAGCAGCAGCAGCAAAACATAAGAAGGAGGAAAACAAAGCCAAAGGCAGCGTTTTTTTTTTATGTGCGCCACTTTTTGAAGGTCGTACCTTAAAAGAACTTTAAGCGACCCAACAACAAACAACAAAAAATTCAAAACACTGAGACAACAACAACAACTTGTAGTATCAGCCAGCTATGTCTATGGAATGGGAAGACCGGCGAATAACAAAACAAATGCCAATAAACATAATCGTTCAAAGGTCAGAAGGTTCACAGAACCTGAAGCCGTTAAGTGAAATTGAACGTTGATTATATATACAGCAACACCTGTTGACAGACAGACAGGCAGGCAGACAGACAAGAGAGCTGAGATTTCTATAATCCAAATCTAAAATGCAATGGCTTGTATCAATTTTAAATTAGTTTGACTTATAGGAATACACAAGTTTCAAATATTAAATTTCAGAGCTTTTTTTGTGTATGTATAATAACTAGTTATCATGAAATCTTCGTTCGGATGTTACAAAACACCATCAACAAATAAAATCTATAATGTTTATTAAAGTGTTGATAAGATTTGCACAAAATTGGTTTGTTTTGTTTTCTTCTCTTGCTTTTCTGCTTTTTGTATAATTTGTTTTGTTTATAGGTGTTTTCTTGAAACACATTCATAAGTAAGCTATCAAAGTTCATTGCTTTTTGTTTTAATTCACTTGTGTTAGTCATTTCATTCGGACACCGACATTAGAAACTGAATTCGAATATATGTTATTAATTAATTAAAAGCATGAAAAAATATTGGATGAGTGCCGCAGATTGAATGCCCTAACACAAATATTCATTAAGTTGCTGTTCTAAATGCAAAGAATCAATTTTTTTTTTTTTTTTTAAACCCTTTGTACGATGAACAAGTTGCAATCAACATTTTTGTAACATGCAAAGTTTTCATTCCCATTTTTTTCTTCCAATTTTAAGCAATTTGAATTTCGTAATAAATTATAATTTAAATTCCTTAACTAAGTATTTTTTAATAATATTGTAATAATCGACAACTTGTAGCAAAATTATACTTTTCTATAGAATGGAAAATTAGAATAATTTTTAATAATTTAAAATTGGTTATTTTTAATTCATAAACAACAATGCGCAACAATGTAATTAAGATAAGCATTTGATAATAATAAACCAACAACAATAAAAGAATACGCATAAGCAAAAATATATAAATAAAAAATGAGCACATAACAAAACAAAAAAAAACACACACACATATATACGCATTGAATTGTATGTGTGTATGTATAAATGCCGCGTCTCTTCTGCTTCTGCCTGCTTTTGTCAGGTGGTGGTGATGGTAATAATAATGCTGGTGGTGGTGGTGGCGATGGTGCCGGCAACTTCTTCTTCTTCTCCTTCTCTTTTGCCAACATCAGAGTCCCGCCTTTTCGTGTTTTGTTATTGTTGTTGTTGTTTTCCGGCAGCGAGTGCAGGTTCTTTTTGGGCAAAAATGTGGGCAGACTTTGGGTCGTAAGCGAAATCTGTGTTTTATATGTGTCAGTATGTCTACGGCATGTGGCATGCGGCATGTTATGGAACCTACACAAACAATGCGCGCCATTTTGGCAACCTTTAAAGCACAACTCAAAGCAAATGTCTAAAGAACAGAAAAGTGCAAGTGCTTCAAAGAGCTAAAGTGAACGACTTGACAGTACCCTGAACCAAAGGGTATATTTGCTAAATTATATGTCTTTTACTGGGCAATGCTAAAGAGGAACTGTTTCATAAGAGAGCTTATTGTTGGCTGTCTCACTGTTGCAATATTTACAAGGTATATTGAAAAAACTGCCAACAACAGTTAACATCCAACCATATTATTAATATGATTTTTCCCACCTTATTCACCAAATGAATTCCTTTTTATTATTGTTAATTAAATTAAATCTATTCCCATATAAAATTTTCTGAGTTTTATGTTATATGTGATTTACACGAGAATATACATCCAAAAAAAGTCTCTGATATATATCAAAAGACATCTTTCTATATTGCATATACATGATGTACTCAGAACTATCCGTCGATAATAGACATAACTAGATTATACTTGCTTCAAACTACTAGATTATACACACTTCAAACTGAAAGTGAAGTTCAACTTACCGGTGGAGGTGTCCTATACGTGGAGCCCAGCTGAGGACTGTAGGGTCTTGGTGGTGGTGCCCAGCCGCCCTGTTGCGCACCGTATGGCTGATGTTGTGGCGGCGGCGGCGGTGGTCCATGGCCGGGAATCGGTGGTCCACCTGGTGGGCCGACCGGTTGCTGCTGCTGTTGTGTATTTTGTTGATGTTGTTGCTGCTGTTGTTGTTGCTGGGCGGCTGCTGCCGCTGCTGCAGCTGCATTGGCCGCCTGCTGCTGCGAGTCGTAGTTGTTTGCGTAGCGATGTTGCGGCAGAGGCGGCGGATTTGAGGATTGCAGCAGTGAATTCAATGTGGGCGTTGGCCCTTGAGGCGGCTGTCCCGGTATATACCGTTGCTGCTGTTGCTGTGGAGGCGGTCGATTTGGTGAGCCACCCGGTGCACCACCTTGTGGCTGTTGTTGTTGCTGGTGCGGCGGTTTGCCGCCAGGCGGTGGCTGATAGCGATAGGGATCCATATTTGGATCGGCGGAGTGATAGCGCGCATAGGCGGGATGTGCATGCGGCGGTGGTGGGGGCAAATGTCCCGAGGATCCATATTCGTCCTTGACGCCGGCTACATGCTCTGGCGGCAGCGGCAGTGGTCCCTGTGGCGGCGGCGGCGGTGGCCCACCATGATGCTGCATGTGTGGCGGCATCGGCGGACCTTGTGGATGCTGCTGTTGTTGTTGCTGTTGATGTAGATGGTGATAGTGGGACATGGCTGCGGCGGCCGGATCATTTGGTGCTCCTGGTACTGGTGGCCCGCCATAAGGATGGGGCAAGGGGCCACCTTGTTGTTGTTGCTGCTGCTGTTGTTGCTGTTGTATGTTGGGATCGTTGCCGTTGTTGGGCGTGGGCGGACCCGATGTGGGCGGTGTGGCGCCACCACCAGCAGCAGCAGCGCTGGCTGCAACCGCTGCGGCCGAATTAGCAGCACCACCAACACCACCAGCCGAGGGCGATTTTATTTTTTCATTCATAGCCACAGAGTGTGTGTGTTTTTCTTTTTGGGCGGCTTAACAAATCGTTTGGCTGTGCTTGCTGAAGAATCTGCACAGAGGAGAACAACAACAACAACAACGTTGACGCTGAAGCGGACGCTGATGACGACGACTTCCCCGACGACTGCAGCGGCAAGTTTAAGGTTATGTTAGCTGCAAGTTTTTCAAAAAGTGTTCGAGATTAGTTTTCGATACAACAATAATAATACTAATAATAATAATAATAACAACAATAACAAACAACACACACACTCTCAGAATGACCACCAGCTAGACACATACACACACCGCCAACGATAATTTTGTAACTCTTCATTCTTGTGTGTGTGTCTCTGTATGTGAGCGTATGTGTGTGTGTGTGTGTCAGTGCCTGCGTATTGAAAAGTCAGCAGCTACCACAGCATTCTCTGCTGACTGTCCGCCGTTTACAAATTGTCGCGCGGTGACAGTCAACGAGAGAGGGAGAGGAAGCGCGTTGCTCTCTCGCGCGTTTACACTCTCCCGCTCTACCTATGAATTTGGCTCTCGCGCTCTTTACATTTGGCAACGCCGCCGCCATCTCACTTGCATGTGAGTGTCGCTCGCGCTCTCTCTCAAGCTCTCACTCTCTCTGTCGCACTTGTACGCGACATGAAGTGTCTGTATTAGTTCTTGTTTGCAAAAGGGCAGAGTAAATTATTCATTAACTATATGTTATTCAAAATGTTGAATTAAGTCTTTCATTTCTTGTTTTTTTTTGTTTCTAAATTGTTTTGATAAAATACAAAACATTTGGTTTCTGCACAAGACACAATAACTTGCAATATGGCACATTTAATTATTTATTTTTACTTTAATTAGTATTGAATTAAATTCGCAAATCAATTAAATTCACACAAATTATGCTAAACAAAAAAAAAAAGCCGCTCACTTTTCAAGGCAATTACATTTGTTTCAAAACAGTTATGATCATTTTCCGGGCATTCATTCGCCATAAAGAGGCGAAACATTTTCCAAATTTAAACATTTTTAAATTACTAATTGAATTACATTCCAAATTCAAGTGTAATTATAAGAAAAAGAACCGAAATGCATATTTGAATTGCACCCGATGATTTCCATATGCAAATATATAGAAATGACGATGGATGTTCTCTCTCTTCTTGCTCTTTAGTATTTGCAAGACTTGTGAAAATTAGATATTTACTTAGTGTTTATCTTTAGAACGCATAAGGAGTCATTAAAAAAAATAACACACATTTTATTATGCGATTGCATTTTTCATATTTCCTGCACATGGTATAGAAGTAAAGCGTGAGGGAGTTAATAACATTTTGCAGACACTTTTCCAATTTGCAGCAATAATTTTATACATTTTTTTCTTTTCATTTTTCATTATCCCACTTGGCGTGCGATTTCTTTTCGTATATTTGCTTTTGTATTTTTTTGCGCGCTCTCTCGTTGATTTCGTTTCGTTTTGAGTGTGGTTGTGGTGTGTGTGCTATTTATCTCGCTTGTATTATTATATGCGGCCTTTTTTCGTAATGCAAATAGATGTGTGAGAGCGAGACAACCATTGTTGTTATATTTAAATTTTAATGCCGAATGTGAGAACAAAACGAGTTTAGCTGTCGCGTTTTTAACAAATTGTTTTTGCTAAATTCTACTTTTTTCAGCTTTTTCTTTATGGTTTAAGTACATTCATTTCTTCTTGTGGCTCTACTCTGAATTGGAGGCGTCAAGTTATAATAATACATATATTTCTTTTGCATTTCACTCTGCCGTCGAATAAACAACAGTTGTAATTGCATTGCTCGCTGCTGCTGACGTTTGTCGTAGTCGCTGCTGCTGCTGTCGTCGTCTCGTTTATGCTACTTTTAAGAGGTTTTTTTTTTCATTTTTTTCTTTATGTGTGCGATTATCTTTTTGGTTTGGCGCACAGATTGGTACATATTTTTGTGACTGATGATGCAAGGATAATTTTTCTTTCTTTTCTTTTTTATAATTTCTGTATACACACGCACACACACACACACATGTATCTGTAGCGAACTTTGATCCTGTATGTATGTGAGTACACGTTTGGATTTTCTTTACGTAGTTCGCTTCTACTTTTCACTTTGCGGTAAATTCTTGCTTCATTTCAAGTAATTTTTCTCAACTAATCGACGCACACACACACAGACTTTCACACATACTAATGTGTACATACAACACACCCACACATACTCACAGACACACACTTACACATAGAAATATATTCACGCATCGACCGTCCATAGACTGGCTATATACACTAAAAACGACGAACTCGCGTGAGAAGACAAGCTCGGTACGAGTACGAACCATAAATTGTATGCCAAGTCTTGTCTGCGTTGCCGAAAAAAACTATTCATTACTGTTGGGCGCGTGAAAAAGCGACTGGTTGTTGATTAATTCACAATCGGTTAATTGGTTGACATATTCTGCATGTAATTAGTGCACATTTTCTCTTGAATCCAGTGTATTTCACTTATTTTTCATTATTATTTCTCAGCATGACGACGAGCTGGCCCTGTACAAAGCGATTTTTAGCGTTGCCGGACATCTCTACTGACGCGAACAAATATGGCGGATAGTACACTGATATATTTTCTACTTTTATCGATACTATCGATATTCGTTTTTCCCCGTTGCGATAATTAAAATATTTTCAGCGTTGTTTTGTTATGTGTACATTTTAGTGGTTTGTCATTTAAAAAATCGGAAATACGTACATACCTTTTCTTAGCCATGACGATTGAAATAAAAAAATACAACTTTTTCAACCACCAGACTTAATTGAAATATAAATATGATATATTGACTCTATATGTTATTTTATTTAGTACATTATAACCCTATTTCATACTACAAGTCGGTATTTTTATGTTTTTTTTTTGTTTAATGCTTATAAAAGTTGGAGGTATTTGTGTTCTTACCGTACCTGTCCACACTGTTAAAAAAGCACCGTTAAACAGTAAAAGCGAAGTCATTTTTTACGTGCAAATTTCAACTTAATATTAAAATTAAAGTGTAAAATGCGCAATTTATATGTTTTATTGTTATATTGTTTTCTTGCACATGTGTCATTACAATTTGTGGATGCATATTCAATACGGAAAAATGATTTAGAAATTGCAGAAAAACATCATGAGGATTCAGGTATATTATGTTATTTGATTAAATCGTTTTTATTAAAATTAGCAATAACTTCAACTCAATCTTTATATTCGTGATGTGGGTACACGTGTATGGGGATGTGTGTAAGTACATGCTAACATGGGCATCTAAAGCGTAATTAATAATGGCGGTTTCTTGCTTACGGTTCTTATTCGAATTGAAACTTACACACATGCACATCTGTGCTACATACAAATATAAATTACAGCATAATTTCACTCAAAAAAGTTTGCACGTGGCATACAAATTTGTATGCAGTTTCATAAGTATAGTTAATATTATTGAATATTAATAAAAAATTAAAGGAAGACATCAAAAATAGGAATAAAATTTAATTTATTTTGTACTATTACAATTATATAGCTTCAAAAATAGAAATAAAATTTAGTTTAATTTGTACTATTACAATTATATAGCATTGAGAATATTTAGTGATGCCTATGTGTGAGAGAGATAGCTAGAAAGGACTGAGTAAGTATTGCACTCTCCTTAGCGAAAAAGGAATATAAAGAGTGATCGGAACTGAGACTAAAAAAAAGTAAGGAATTTTGAACATGCAAAGAGCTTTTAAATACCCAGCAGCAAAAATAGTACATTACACATTCAATGGGAATATTCTACTTTTTAGGCGATTTAGCCTCGAACCCATATACTTTTACATAAGGGGTCATACACTAGTTAGCTGCTGGGTATTACACACACAATTAGAACCGCTTAGTGACAAATATATAAGAAAATCATTAAAAAAAAATAATTTCCTAAAGATGTGGTCAAAAGTGGATTGTTGGAAAACTGCAAGCCATGCAAAGTGGGCGTCAAATGTGTGCCACAAATCCAATGTCCCGCCCATGTGCGAATGGAACAGCATGAAAAGCCGCAAATTTGTGATTTGCCCGCCGGAAAATTTGGTTACTGCTGCGAAACGGGCCAGAATCATACGGCACAAGAGAGCAGGGAGCGAAGCGCCACCTTCTCCCACATTCTGCCGGCCGATGTGCTCGAGGAGGCACGCAAGAATTTCGAGAAGCTTATGCATGGCGTTGCCCATCTGCAAATACCCGTGCAACGTGGTCATCCCGACTTTATCCACGGCATTGTTTTCCACTCGACACCCAAAGAGGATTTGCACAATTTTGCCCTATCGAACAATGCGTTGGAGCAGGTGGTAACGACACAGGTGTTCAGTCAAAAGGAACAGGTGCCGCTCGATGATTTCATCACCAACAATGTGCAGGTGAAGTTTTCAAAGACCCCGCTGGCTCATCATTGCCAGGCACAGCCCATTTGTCGCGACCTGCAGAATTTGCGGAGTTTAGACGGCACTTGTAATAATCCGATGGCGCATCGTTCACATTGGGGTGCCGCCGGACAGTCGATGGAGCGCCTATTACCGCCCGCCTACGAGGATGGCATTTGGACGCCACGTGCCACGGCCAAGGATGGTAGTCCACTTGCGAGTGCCCGGGAAATCTCACGCATTCTATTCGAGGATGTGCATCGTCCACATCACAAATGCAACCAGCTTATTATGCAATTTGGCCAGCTCTTGGCGCATGACGTCTCGCAGTCGTCTTCGGTGCGTCTGGACGAGAATGGTGGCTTGGTGCAGTGCTGCTCGACGGGTGGCAAAAGTGTTCTGCCCCGCGACAAACAGCACTTTGCTTGCCTGCCAATTCCTGTGGCCGAGAACGATGAATTCTATGGCGCTTTCGGAGTGCGTTGTCTAAATCTGGTGCGTCTCTCTCTGGTGCCCAGTGCCGACTGCCAACTGAGCTATGGCAAGCAGCGCAGCAAGGTGACCCACTTTCTAGATGCCTCACCAGTCTACGGCTCCAGCGAGGAGGCTGCACGCGATCTGCGCACATTCCACGGCGGCCGTTTGCGCATGTTCAATGATTTTGGTCGCGACCTGTTGCCCCTGACAAGTGACAAGAGCGCCTGTGGCAGCGATGAGCCGGGCAAATCCTGTTTCAAGTCGGGTAAGTTTGACAAGCCAAATTGTTTCTCATCAATAACCCAAATATATATATATATATATATAATATATACGTAACATAATTTATAAAGGCGATGGCCGCACAAATCAAATAATCTCGCTGATCACTTTGCAAATTGTGTTTGCACGTGAACATAATCGCATCTGTGATGTTTTGGCCAAACTGAATCCGACCGCAACCGATGAGTGGCTTTATCAGGAAGCGCGACGCATTGTGATCGCTGAGCTGCAGCACATAACGTACAATGAGTATCTGCCAGCCGTAATTGGACCCAAGCAAATGAAGCGATTCCGTTTGACGCCAAAACATCAGGGATATTCCGCAGACTATAGCGTTGATGTTAATCCTGCGATCACAAATGAATTCTCTGGCGCTGCTTTTCGCATGGGCCACTCGAGGCAAGTGTTGCACAAATTGTTGTTGCACGCATAAAATAAACGTACTGATTTTTCTTCTTTTCAGTGTCGATGGCAAGTTTCGCATACGTGATGAGATCATTAATATACCCGATGTTATGTTTAATCCTTCACGGATGCGCAAACGGGAATTTTTTGATGATATGCTGCAAACACTTTTCACACAGCCAATGCAGCAAATTGACAGCTCGATAACCCAGGGTGTAAGTTTGCCCAAGCAAATAACAAGATCAAACTTAGTTTTAACTTGTTATGTTAATATTTATAGCTGAGCAGATTTCTGTTTCGCGGTGACAGTCCGTTTGGTTTGGACTTGGCTGCCATTAATATACAACGTGGTCGCGATCAGGGACTGCGCTGCTACAACGATTACCTCGAAGTGATGGGTGCACCAAAGCTACGAAATTTTAATCAGTTTCCCAAGGAAGTGAGTTCATTTCACAGCATTCATAAAATATATTAAAAATTAAAACTTGCTTTCGCTTTGGATAGGTTGGTGATAAGCTGTCGCGTGTCTATCGTTCCACAGATGATATTGATTTATGGGTTGGCGGCTTGCTGGAGCAAGCTGTTGAGGATGGTATCGTTGGTATTACATTTTCAGAGATTATTGCCGATCAGTTTGCGCGCTTTAAGCATGGCGATCGCTACTACTACGAATACGATAAGAAGATTAATCCAGCTGCATTCCGGCCGGAACAACTGCAGGAACTGCGAAAGGCGAGCATAACACGATTGATATGCGACAATGCCGATCATTTGACCTTGCACACGGTGCCCACAGCGGGTTTTGTGCGTGCCGATTTTCCTGGGTAAGCAGCTAAAATAATTCAATAATAAATAAATATTCTTAAGGATTCTTTGACATCATCATTTCAGTAATAGGCTGTTGCATTGCGATGACCCCCGACTTCCCTCAGTCGATCTGAATGCCTGGCGCATGTAATGCATTAAATATGCTTATCTATTTCTTATTGAAATATTCGCATTCAAAATGATTTTAAAACATATTATAAAATAACCAGAATGAAGACATTATCTGAAGAAATTAAAAATATAAACTAATTAAATATGAGCAAATCTCACAATAAAGAAGCATATTTCTATATATCAGATAAGTGTAAACGAAAGATAAAAGTTTAGTTTCTTTTATCAGTAATTGTAACTGGAGGACATTCAAATTAAATTTATATCAATTTATTTATATAGTTATGTGTCCTCTAGTAATAATTATGGTTTTAATTGAACTTGCTATATTCATTATTATTAAGCACATTATTGAATGACAACTGTGAAAGTGAATTTTATTGATGGACTGCAATTTATTAACCATTCTGGAGGATAATCTTGTGTCGGGCGGTGACGACCTACGTCTGAGTCTGTTGTTCCTGTCCGTAGACATTCTCGTCAGAGTAGGCCATGTAGAGGAAGTAGTCCTTATCGCTATGCTCATTATACAACAAGCCCATCGTCGCCGATGTTGGTGGAATGATTCTGTTCACGAAGAAAAATAGAGCATCGTCCGGTCGGAGGTGAATGCGTTTTCGTATAAGAAAATAGAATTGACCCACTGTCAGATCGTTGGGCACCAGAAATTTCTTTTTGTCCAGCACAGCATGCCGCGTCTTTGGTGCCTTCTCCACGATGACGGGCACACGATCCGGATATTTGCGGCGTATCTTGTCACCCTCCGCACGCCGCTTCTCAAACGAATGATCCTTCTTAAATTGAAAGTTCATATTCATCTTGGCACCGTTTTTGGCCGTTCATCAGTGAATAAAAAGCAAAAATTAGTTTAAATATTTTTCCGTAAATAGCGTCGGAGCTTGAATATAAGTTGTGAATGTTATTTTTCGAATAGCTCGATTGACAAAATCGAGTCTCTTTCAAACGCTTACTATAATGACAGAACAGTTAAATTTTAGCTACGAGGAGCACCCTAACGAAGCTGCCAACGCAAGCGAAAGCTTTGACATTTGCTTAGTGCTGTGTAAAGCATCCCTGTTTTTAACATCGAAAGCTTTTTTTCGGCACATATTTGTTCAACACATATAACAGCTATACGAGGTGCCCAGTTTGGAAAGTGCTCTCGGCCAATGTTCGGGCCTCTTTTATATCGAGACGAAGTCGCACGATTCGTGAACTTTGCAATTTCCGGTTTCTAATGAAGCTGCTCTTGCTGAGCATGTAATTCAGTTGTCGCCATTCAACAGGTGCATATAGTCGCGGACGGTGAAACGGCCCGAGCGCCCTAAATATAGATAATTCTACCTACCATTTTTTTGCAAGATGAGCTTTTGCTTCCGCTCACGCTGTTCTATTTACATGTAATCAATTACAACTCCCGTTGAGTGTGATTTTTAATTAAAAACTTATTTGTAAATGCGTGGGTAAGTGAATGTTAAATTAAAAATTTATTTTTACAAAATTTAAACTTTTGTGATTTTTTGAAAACAACCAATTGCAAAAATAAACCAAATAGAAATTGTGTTCAAATTGTGAAAATATTTTTGCATTCTGCAATTGTCAAAAGTGCACACATACACACACAAGTGCATTTGTGTATGTAAGTGAAAATGATGAACTTATCAAAATGAATCGATTTTAATAAAGTTTACAAAATGGCAAATAAACGCGCCAAGTATACAATTTCGTGTTAAAAGAAATCTAGAAAAATTTAGTGATTTGAAAAGCGATAATTTTTAGTAACGTTTTCCAATTTTGTATATACCATAAATCAGTGTGAAGGTAATCAAATTTTTTGCTTCAAAGTTTTGGAAATTTTAATTTACTTGAAAACACGTTTTGCTATGTAAATTTTTGTGAATTTTATTTTTTACACATAATTTGTTCAAATTGTGCTTGACAAAGATTATCAGATAATCAAATGAAGCTCAAAGTACAAGTTTCAGTTATTTGCTAATTAAAAAGTACAATACAGTAGCTTAAATTAATAAAAATAAAAATGCAATTTAATGTAACTTTCGAAACATTTGAAAAAATATGAATTAAATCTACATCAAAATTATATGATCCTAATCAGGTGGTCGAAAAAATAGAAAAAGAAAAAAAAAACAGACTGTGTATATTTGACATACAAATATGCGTTAATTAAGAAATGTGGAAATCGAGGCACATATGTCGGCATCGCTTTCATTTGCCTCTACTTTGTGTTACTAGAAGCAGAACTTTTGCCCTTCAGTTGGTTTTAAGACACCTGAACTTGAGATATAATTAAAAAAAAAAAAACGGTGATATTGCTCAAGTCCATGGAAAATTGTCAAGATTAAGATTCTTTTGTAAATAAAAAGATTCTTTAGCTAATTTCATATAAATTACACAAAATTTGTTGATTTGAGTTTTTTTTTTATTACGTAGAGTTTTTTCTAATTTTACATAAGGAAAATGAAAGATCAACAAAATTCACGGCAATTCAATGAAACTTACACAAGCATATGCATCTATAAATACAACTGATAAGACAAGTGCAAATTTTTGTATGTTTACAGTCCTATATGTTAATTGAAAACGTAGATTGAGATCGGGTATACATGTTAAAAAAAAAAGTATAAACAAATATATATTGGGTTCAGTGTGTTTTGCCATGGCCATGATAAAAAAAAGTCCCACATATTTATAACAATTATCAGACAATACAAGCAATTAACCATTATTTAGAATTATTATATTATATCTACAAAAAATTGAATTATGATGCATTTGATCTCATGACAAGCAATATTTAAATGGCAGTGCTCAGTATATTATCCATTTACTGTTAAATTGAGTGAAATAATTGTTTGAACGCATCTTTGTTTGTGTATTTAATTTTTGATTTATTTATTCATTCGTGGATCACAATTTGCATGTTAAACAATATACATGGATCCGAATCATAACTTTGTATTTGTAATTGAAAAGTCAATCAAACATGCGCTCGTCGCCATACGTGAAATTTTAATTCACATCTTCATCAATAGGTGCAAAATTTTTGTATATTTATATGTTTGTATGCCTGCTTATACAGTATATACTGTATGTACTCACAATATTATATTATATATATATCTGCATCTATAACTAGGCATATCGATTTTTCTAACCCTTGATTGATTACGATATATTCAATTTTTTTTTCTGTAATTCTTAATTGTGAATAATGTTCTTATTTTATTTCGTCTAAACGATTTTTTATGATAATGATTTAATCTTAAATCGGTGTTCTTGTAACATTTTATTTTTGTATTATTAATTTTGACATGATAACAACAATTAATTAATTAATTAAGAGAACTAACTTTTGATTTGGAAAACCCGTTTCAGTAAAACTACGCCTTTTTGGTCCGGAAACAAAACAAAATGAACCATGCGAACCCATATTGGGAAACAAGTTTTTACTACAGTGTTGACTATTTAGCTGGTCTTCACACATTTGCTTATGGCAACTAATTAGGCGGCAAAATAACAATAATAAGTATAATATTCAAAGTGCATTTGAATACAAAAATGAAGTGCAGCGTTTTTGGAGTACAATTTGATATTTTAACATTATTCGTGCTGTGGCTGGTCATCTGTTGTGCTCATCAGACCAACACCAACTGCTACGACAACATCAACGGTTTCAGTACCAATCCAAATATTCTACCACCTCAGGATGGCAATGAAACTTATACCATGGACACGACAACGATGCCGCCGATCGATGCTTCCGTTTGGAAGTGTTGCTGCTGGGAAGCAACCAATCAAGTAAGTTTTTCACGACTACTTAATAAATATATTTAATAAATCGACAAACGACTTTATTAGTTAGCAACTAAAGAAATCAAAATCAATAAATATTTTTGGATTAGGTATTATAATTATTATAAATTGACTTTACTCGTAGCCTATTCCGGCATGGAATCTTTAGCTAAATCTTCTTTCTTGAGATGGGAGCAGACTAGGTCAATTAATACTCATCTTTTGATCGATTGTTCCTAAGTTGGCTAAATGATATTTATTGTCTTCAGCAAGATGAATATAGCTCCAGTTACATCTGAGGATTTTCGACGCATGTAAGATAAAGATAAACAATTTTGATAACAACGGACAATATTAAGCCGATTAGGGATCATCAATATATATAAGTTATGGAATCGGATACATCAAAACAAAATTAATATACCTTCTACAGGGGTATAAACACCAATTTAATATAATAATGCAGTTTACTAATCTATGTATACAATATATTTGCAGAATCTTTTTCCAGAGGATGAATTTGAGTGCCGTTGCGAGGGTGAAGCGTTGACACGTGTGCCACAAACATTAAAGTTGCCCCTCCAAAGGCTAACAATTGCATCAGCGGGCTTGCCCAGGTTACGCTCCATCGGATTGAAGGTGTATGCCAGCACATTGCTGGATGTGTAAGTGGAGCAATCAGTAATTTGATTTCAGTGTTCAACGTAATTGCATCATTTTATATTGTTGTAGTGCCTTTACGGACTGTCCGCAACTCGAAACCATAGAAAATGGCGCCTTCTCCAATTTAACCAGTCTACGCACTATGTATGTTAAAAAATATATATTTGAATGCCACAAATATATGAAAATAAAATATATTTATTCTCTGTTTAGCTATATCTCAAATGCGCCAAAACTAAAGTACCTATCCAAAGATGTTTTTGAGGGAATTTCGAATAAAATTGATATTATGTAAGTGAAAAATGTTTCATTTTATTTTTGGTTCAAACAAATTTTTTCTATAAATTAGCAATTACTGGTTACTTTTGTTTGTTTTTATCTGCAATTTACTTAACTAGTATTTTTTTAAGTGTAATTTGTAATATTTATAGACTACACACAATATTTTAAAAAATAACGGGTTTAATTTTCTATATTAAAAATAAATTTGAAGAAAGTTAATAATTGATAAAATATATGAAATGATATTTTTAATATAAAATAATATTTGTGGGGTAATTAAATAGTAAACATATATTTCAATGATTGAACCAACACAGAAAAATCTTAATTGCGCCAAACAAATTTTATATAGTTAGTAATTTAATGAATGCCAAACTAATTTTATATAGTAGGTAATTACCTGAATGCAAAAAAAATAGTTGGTAATCTACTGTTAAACTAAGGGGAAATTGTGAACGATTTTTTAGACTGATAAAAATTTACGATTTGCTGAACTTTTTTTGTACACAAAAATCTTGCTGCAGCACAGTTTTTCTTTTATTGGTTGTAAAAATATAAAAAGTGGTGGCATTAAATTGTTGAAAACAATAATTCTTTTTATTGAACATTTTTATATAGACGCATCATAAATAGTGGTTTAACTAGCGTGCCGGATTTTGGACACCTGCCACCCAATACTATATTGCAAATGATGTAAGTGCGTATTATTAGTTATGGAATTATTTTTATACTTAATTATTCTAAAATATTTACGTTTATAGAGATCTCGATAATAATCAAATTTCACGAATTGAATCAAAATCTATTCAAGTGAAGACTGCACAATTGTAAGTAAATTTATTTAAATAGTTAACGTTAGTAATAATTATAATTCTATATTTATTTAACTGTTTAGCGTTTTAGCAAACAATGACATAACTTATATTGATGATTCCGCTTTTCTGGACTCCAAAATAGCAAAACTGTAAGTATTTTATAAAATTAACGATAATTGAATTGGATTAACATAATATATAGTTCATTACAGCAAAATAACAGACTTAGCGAGATTCATCCGAATGCGTTTAATGGCATCATAGATATGACCGAACTGTAAGTAAAAATAATGCAAGAATATTAATTAAGATATTTATCACTTTAACTATTCACAGTGATCTCTCGAGCACTTCGCTAGTCCGCTTGCCATCAGCTGGACTCCAGACAATCGAAATATTATACATAATGCACACGCACACCTTGAAAACGATACCGTCCATATATAATTTTCAGGTATACTTCAACAACAATTCATTGCAATAAATTAAAATTTAAAATTTGATTTTTTACAGAATTTGCAGATAGCGCACTTAACTCATTCTTTCCATTGCTGTGCGTTCAAGTTCCCATCGAGACACGATCCACAAATGCACAAAAAACACGAGGAAGCATTGCGTAAATTGCAAGAACAGTGCAAAAGTGCTGCAACAAACAATATAAAACCTACCAATTCAATGGACGATATGTTTGGGATGCCTAATGGGTATGCAATGGTTTATTATTGATAGTCTCGAATGTTGATTACAATTTAATTGGTATTTTTTTTTATTTATAATGTTACTTTAAATAAGTAAATTTTTGTACTGCTGATTTTCTTATTTAAATATTCTCATACAATATTTAATTTATATTATTTTAGTAATGGCAATTGGGACCTTGAAAATAGTGATGGGAACAATAAGGATCTCGCTGATTTGCCTGATGAAACGTCCAATGTGTTTGACTATATGGCTGATGCGACAATGAATAACCTTGGAGTTTTTCACACTGAGATTACAATAAACCCAGATGACAATCAAGTGGATGAGTTTTGCGGCAACTTTACATATAGGTGTGTACCTATGATATTTATTTGTTATCAGTTCTTTAATAATATTCCATTTCGATGTAGAAAACCGAATATTGAGTGTTATCCCATGCCGAATGATCTGAATCCATGCGAGGATGTTATGGGCTATGAGTGGCTTCGCATAGCTGTTTGGATTGTTGTTGGTTTGACTATTGTCGGCAATGTAGCAGTTCTAACTGTCATTCTATCGATAAAGTATGTTCCTGAAGCCTTATTTATTTACAGTATATAATATTAGTTTTTTAATTTCAGATCTGAGAGCCCATCTGTGCCACGATTTCTAATATGCCATTTGGCTTTTGCCGATCTATGCTTGGGTCTCTACTTGCTGCTTATTGCATCAATTGATGCACATTCAATGGGACAATATTTTAACTACGCCTACGATTGGCAATACGGTAAGTATTAATTGCAACTTTGCAAAGTTTTTAAGTTTTCATAAGATTTTCTGTAGGTTTTGGTTGCAAGGTCGCCGGCTTTTTGACCGTATTTGCAAGTCATTTATCGGTCTTTACCCTAACTGTCATCACAATTGAACGCTGGTTGGCCATCACACACGCAATGTATCTGAATAAACGCATCAAATTGGGATGTGCTTCCATAATTATGATAACTGGTTGGATTTACTCCATATCGATGTCCGCAATGCCGCTATTTGGCATCAGCAATTATTCATCAACTAGGTGAGAGTATAGCACACATTTCAAATTGTAAACAATTCTTTTGAAATTGAACTTTATTTAGTATTTGCCTGCCTATGGAGCAACGCGATATATACGATTCTGTATATTTGCTATTGATGTTGGGTAGCAATTTTATTGCATTCACTATTATTGCAATATGCTATTCGCAAATATATCTATCTCTTGGCCATGAAACGCGTAATGCACGTCAGAACAATCCCGGCGAGATGAGTATTGCCAAGAAAATGGCACTCCTGGTGAGTTTATCTGCATTCAAATTCTATTTGAAAATCGTAAACTTTTACTAATAACTATACTCAATAAGTATTTAATATTTAATTTTATATTAAATGTCGAAAGATTGTAAAATTTAATATCACTTAAAAAATTCAATGAATTGAAATTTTATATATATTATTTATTTTTTTTTTGCACAGGTATTCGTCAATTTTAGTTGTGGAGCACCGATTGCATTCTTTGGCCTCACCGCTTTAGCAGGCTATCCTTTGATCAATGTTACAAAATCAAAAATATTACTGGTATTCTTCTATCCATTGAACGCGTGTGCCGATCCATATTTGTATGCCATTCTAACATCCCAGTATCGACAGGACCTGTTCCTCTTATTCTCCAAGTGAGTATCTGTAAAAGAAACAGTTGTTGGTTTCACTGTATTATCCACATTTGTTTCTGCAGATTGGGCATTTGTCGCAAGAATGTTCTCAAATATAAATACAGTGACTCGATGCCTCCCACATCGCATTTCACCATACGCAGCTCCATTGAACAACCAAACGCATTTCCCCAAAAGGCACCAAATGGTTCCGGCGCCGAGACTCAGAGAATGTTGATGAAAAATGAGGATTATGTGTAAGAGATGTAATATTTTGAACCTTGAGCTTACTATTTGGCACAGCCAATTTTAAGATATTATGAAGTATATATATTACCTTTTTTCAAATCCATACTGGGCCTAAAAAAAACTACTTGTGATTTTTTGCTTTAGGAAAGAAAAAAATGTATTTTACTAAAGTATCTGATAAATATTTTTCTGAATTACGAACAGAAGGGAAGGGTTCGTGGAGAAGCAAGTTAAACTTTTTGTAAAGTGCGGAATAGAGAATTGTTAGTTGTGATAATCGTATTAGTTATATTTTCTTACCTAAGGCTTTCTATAAGCAAACATTAAAAAAAATATGTACCTTTTTTTTAATCCAGTATTGCTAACACGCTAAGTTTTAATGTTGTGTTTTCTTAAGGCCATAGTAGACATTGCTATTTTACAAACTTTAACCCAAATGTAATATTAAATAAAAATAATGCATGCCTTTAAAAAGTAACCATTAAACTACAAATCCTGAGACAAATGTCAGTTAGCCATGTATTTAAATACGCGTATTGTGAATCCTATAAATGTATAATGCATTATATATTTATGTGACTTAATGTATGTATACGAATATTCCATAATAATAAATAATGTATACAAATATACACAAATATATTTATTCAAAAATATATAAATTATTGTATGAAAAGAATATAATCAATGTGTTTTACAAATAACGGTTACTTTCTTTCTGTTATTTTTAGCAGATGTTTGAACTTAGCAGTCAACTGTTAACATTCTGGTTCCGGTCTCTGCTCTGATAAAATGGATATGTAGCAAATGTAAAGTGGTAAAAAAAACCACCCCTTTAAACAAAAACATCAGGCAGAAAAGATACTAAGCAAGAAATACCAAAATTTGTCTTCAGTTGACAGCCGGTCGAAAATGTCACGTCTTTTTGAATTATTTGCAATCTTTGTATTAAAAATTATTATTTGCGCTGCAGAAAACAACAGGAATGGTAAATTTCTATCTAAGGCAGCGACTTTCCATTTTCCGGAATACGCGTACAAGGAAACAAGCAAAAATGTACCTATTTTATTTGAAACATTGATTATTGATTTTTCCAATTAACTCTGTTTATGTTTATTTCATTTGTTATTAAGGAAATTACCTATCATGATTACGAGCTAGCCTGCGGTCAAAATTCACTGTGTGTCAATGCCAATGCTGCGATGGCGTCCAAATTGAACTGTTTGAGGCAATGCATTTCCCCATCCTGCTATCAGGACATTTATGCATTCGATGAGGTATGCGTGCAGTTTTGCTTATTGTCTGTTCCATAATTAATAAATGTTTTTCTTGCATTTTGTGCAGCTTGAGGAAGGCGAAATCGATGTGAGGATGAACTCGTTTAAGGGTTGTGTTATACAGCGCATGTAGCATAAGGCCCCAATCCTGCATCGCTTATATTTGACAAACTACCTGCAGGAGCTGCAATTGAAGATATCAGAGTATATTTATAAATGGATATAGGCTCGGCTTTTCTATTGTCGAATGCTTTAGTTGTTAATTTAATTTAATATACTAAGGAATTAAGGCAATTAGATATTCTTAAAATCAGTATATTGAACACAAAGACTAAAATTGTGTCACAAATTGTGAGTCGCGCAAATTTGTGTTCATCATCACTCACACCTGGATACCCAGTATTTTTTGTAGTCTATTTTATTCAATCTTACGATAAACATGACAAACAAATGAGTTTAGACTAAGACAGCAATATAATTAAAAATGTATATATTTTATATTAGCAATATATTAGAATTTATTAAAACAACTAAACAAGTTCCAATGTGATTTTTCTTAGAAATGATTTTTGTCATATTGATAAATGATAACTTATATTGAATAATGCATAATAATAACACAACACATTCGTAAAATACAAATTGACAAGCGTTCTCTGTAGTGGTAGACATATATAGTTAATTAATACAGTTATTTGAAGTAGACATACATATGTGTGACATATGTGTCATTGTAATGTTTACCAGGCAGCTATATATATATTGTATGCCTATTTGTACGTTGATTAACAGGATCTAAACAAAAATTAATTAAAGCAAATAGCTTTGTTGGGGGGTACTTTGGCCCTAGGTAAAAATCATTTAGTAGTTGCATATAACGAAGTTGATATAAATGGCATGTTAACGTTAAGCGCAGTCACATTTAGCAATACGCTTATCTAGAATAGTGTTATTGTTCTTCTCTATATTGTTAGTAAATAATTGAAACACTTATCCCGTTTGTATTTTTCTTGTTTTCACCTGCTTTTCGCAGTCACGACACTCTTAAAATTACCTAAGTAATTATCTAAGGGATATACGAATTCGCATTATCCAAATTTTGACAGGCGACACGCATATTTACAGTACATATGTATGTATGCATGTATGTATGTGTGTATGTATGTTTCAATGTGCACATACGCGCTAATGATGGGCAGCACTAGGCTAAAAGGTTAAGGAACCCCGTACACCAAAGCGAGTGGAAAATTAGCAAAATGTGATGTCCCGCTTCGAATTGTTTTAGTCACATTCGACACGTCCTGGCGTCTGGTTGCAAACAGAAGAAAATAAAAGAATAAATAATGTGAAAACACACATATTCAATATGAATAATAAATTAGCAACTATGACATTTTTGAAATCGTTTAAAGCCAACTGACATTATTATTATTATTATTATGTATGTGGAAATGTGAATATTATTGAATGCATATGTGTAAATGACTATCAGTCATTAATAATCAACCCTAATAAATGTATAAATAGATTTTCGTTAATTGACTGATATACGTTGATTAACTGATAAATTTATCAATTAACTTCAGACAATCTAACGGTTATTCTAGCGCCCACGCATGATCTCATATCAAATTGTATCTATATATATTCGTATCGAGAAGTGAAACTATTTTGAGGCATATTTGTAAAAATAACACCATGTTCTTTTTGCGATTCAAATTCGATATTAAAAAAACAAAGTTTTTAATTTAATAGCATTCGCACTGTTTTTAATTATCAATTAATTTTGTTTTACCCAAAAAAATGAACCATTTACTTGTTATTCTTTTATAAGAATAATTACTGATATCTGTATTTTTTTTTTTGCTGGCCGAAACTTTTTCAATTATTTCAATTTCATTGTTCACAATATTTTGAATATATTCCAGACATGGGCGCAATAGAACCAAATGTGTGCGCGCCGTTTAAATAATGCTAAAAATAATAATAAAAATTCCAAAAGCAACAACAGCAGTGAAAAACGCTATAGAATTTTCCCGTACCGTGTTGTTGGCTTAGTGCGCGGTGTTTTGTGTACTTTAGCCGCCAATAAAAACAACAACAAAAAAAAATTGCTCATACGAAGCATTGGTTGCGCTCAGCTCCTCACATCGCCAGACGCCAGCCAATCGACAACAAGTTGCTCCGTCGGTTTTTCATAAACGTGTTCTTCTAGCAACTGTGCGGTGCGGTGCATTACATATTTTATCTCGTATAGTTTATTTTTGTTTGATTTTGGTGTTGATTTACAAATAAACCAACTATTATGCTAAAGCCAAAACTAAGCAAAAAAAATAAAAAATTATATTAAATATTTTCCATATACAAAATATGGCAAACAATTAGAAAAGCTAATAAACCAGAAAGTGCAAAATGGTACAAGTGAAAATAATTCACAGACACTTTCTACGTAAATTAAGAAATAACTGAATTTATAACAATTGCAGACACCTGGATGATATATAAATTATTATTTAATAAATTTACTTCAAATAATTTATTAATTTGGGAACTTAATCTCAACTCGCATTTATGGCAAATAAAATGCAAAAACGTTGTGTTCTATGTTTGTATTATATGTTTGTCTTAATAGGTGTGTCAAAATGGCAAATTAATAAACATTACATACAAACATACATCAGCTATAGATTTTATTTTCTGACTGAAGGTTGCACTTAAATTATAAGTGCATATATGAATTGTGTGGTCAGTTCCAGGAATTTATAATATAAACATATTAATAATTCGTATCTTAATCTCTGTGAAAAGAAAAGTTTTCATTTGCAATTTACATACCATTAAAAAACTCAATACTTTGGGCTTAAAAAATGGTAGGCATGAAAAACAGATGTTCCACATTGATTAATTATAGTTAAAATAAAAATCGATGTGTTATTTGTAAAAGTGTATGTGTTTTTTATGTGTATAATTTGGAAAATGTTTTTCTATAAATAAACTATAATTTTATTGAATTTTTTTGTAGGTTTTATAAATGAAAAACGTGATTTAAATTTGCTCTTAGCATGCAAAAATTAATTCAAATTAATGAACAATAAAAAGACACTATGTGAAAATGATTATCAACTGACAACTCTGCGGAAAATAATATGAATAATGAACTCGTATTGGACAAGGATGGAATGGCCAAAGTCTTTGGCTGTGGCTACTTTCCTGCTACTAATATTGGTCACCGTAATTGGCAACATGCTCGTCATTTTAGCTGTTTTGACCACGCGAAGGCTTCGAACGGTTACAAATTGTTTTGTGATGAGTTTGGCTGTGGCTGATTTACTTGTGGGCATTTTTGTTATGCCGCCGTCAGTTGCTGTTCACGTCATTGGTATGTATATCTAAATAAATTGCAAATATTTATTTATTGTTTTTAAAATTAAGATAGGTTTGCATGTGTTCGTACAATGTATTTTGTATAAGAGAATACTATTTTGCCTCAGCTTTAAAATAATAAATATCAAGTATCGTTTAAAGTTTTGTTAGTTTTTTTTTGCTAACTTGTTTACCAGTTTTAAAATTGTTGCTTTGCTTTTTTAATGTTTTTATATTTGCATAATATTTTATGATGTCCACTGTACTTAAGAATTCTTTAAGCAACTTTTGCCACTCGAAACAAAAATCAAAATATTCAATAGCCCCGGGCAGATAAAAAGGTAATTACATGCCTTTATGATTCCCAAAATGCCTAGTAGGAAAACTTTTGGACTTTTACAAACTTTCTTCAAACAAATGGGTAAATTAAAAAAAATTCAATCTATGTACTATCCGCTTATAGGTATGCTCGGTGTTTTAGTAGCCAACAACAACAACAACAACAGCAACAACAAATTCGGTGGCTGCTACCAAAACAAAAACTTTGCCTTTCAACAAAACAACCCTTTTGTCGGTTGGAGGCTGCCATTGTTTTTGTTAAGTCCTTGGAAAACATTACACGACTTGACATGCTTACAAAAATTGTTAAACATCATGCTTAAGAAACAAGTATTAGGAAAGTCGCACGTTGCCATGATATCCAGTTAAAATGTACAAATATTTGCAAGTTGGATTTCACACATTAAAATCGAAATATTTAATGCAAATTGACACTATAATTTATATACAAAATTTGTGCATCAATTTCGATAAACTTTCTAGATAAATTGCGTTAATACAATAACGTCAAATATATATAAAATTTAAAAACCACATAGTTTTACTTTTAGTAGGTATTTCCAATTTGGCATACCAAAAATTGCATTGCTTTTCTATGTTTCATCTCAATTACTGTGTTCTGCAGGCACATGGAAACTTGGCCTGGTGCTGTGCGATATTTGGATATTCTTCGATATATTGCTGTGTACGGCATCCATTCTTAGTTTGTGTGCCATCAGCTTGGACAGGTGAGTAATTAAAAAATATATAAATAATATTTATACCGTTTGATATGACAAGGCGTATGACTTTCATACACATTCCCTTGACAACGAATGCCTTTAATTCATATTACGCTGGTGCGCTGTACATGTTAGCTTGGCTAATGACCAATAAATGTATGTGTGAGAAGCGCGTACATTAGCGGGCTAAGCCAACAAACCCTTAATTTTTATGTCACACGTTAATTTGTTGTTATAAAAAGACCCAGTTCATTTGCATGACGTCATATACGCATAAAAAAGGTTAAAATACTGTGCAAAGAATTTTTTATTGACCCATCCTGTGTATGGGGGTTTAAAGTGAACTTTAAGGGGGTCTGGCCAACACACAATGGTAACAACAACCCGTCTTTGAGCAAAAAAAAAAAAAAAAAAAAAAAACGAAACGAAGAGAAGAGAAGAGAAATTGTGGGCGGTAAGTAGGGGCTCGCTGCTTTTGTTGGAAGTTTCAATTACATTTTAATGGCATTTCCAAGTTTGCCGTTGACGCCATGCAGCGGCGCTGTTTGCTAGGGACGTTTGTCAACAGCTTTATACACAATATGCCGGCTCGTTTTTTGTTTTCATTTACTCAGTTTTTTATTGCTTTGTACTTAGGTATCTCGCAGTGACACAACCGTTGACATATTCGAAAAAGTGGCGTTGCAAACGATTGGCATTGTTGATGATTCTTGGAGTTTGGCTACTCGCATTCGGTATTACTTGCCCACCCATGCTGGGCTGGTGAGTATCAATCCATAATTGAAAATCACCACTTGCTCCCTATAATTAAATATTAATACATTTTTCCTTTTTTTCATAAATACTTTTAAAAGTTTTGTAATCTTATTCGGCACTCAATTCAAATTAATAATTAAAAAATTTAAATTGTTTTTTAATTTGGAACAAATTTTAGATATAAATATTGTAGGCAAATCTAAATTTTAGTAAACAAAAAGTATATTAATTAAATAGAAATAATTAATTATAATTATTATTAAATATTGATGCATTTCACTTTTGTAATGTTTTCTTAATTATTTTTAAAACTTTTATAATCTTATTCGGCAATCAGTTCAAATTAATAATACAATTTATATTTTTCTTAAATTGTCAACATATTTTAGTAATAAATATTGTAGACAAATCTAAATTAAGTAGACAAAAAATAAATAAATAAAAATGAAAAAAGACATATACAGTTTAGTTAATATAAATTGTTTACTATATTTATATTTAAGCTGTCAATCTATATTTTCTCAGGTACGAGCATGGTAGGAATCGCCTACAGGGGGACTCGATTGAATGTCGCTACAATCAAAATAAAGGATATGTCGTCTACTCGGCGATGGGTTCATTTTTTATACCACTGACAGTGATGTTATATGTTTATGCACGGATTGGTTATGTCCTCACATCACGACGACAGCGAATTGTACGCGATGCAGTTAGTATAGCCATTTATACTATGGATTAAAACAAATATTTATTTGTAATTTCAACTTTACTTGCAGAACACGGAACGCACAGCTGACCATGATGGGGATACCGATGGCCATTTTATGTCGGAATCCGAAGTGTATCGTTGCAATCAACACAAATGTTTGCCATGCTGTGAGGCTCGCTGCAGCGTGATGCGAAGCCGAGCTAATCCCATTTTAAGTACCAGTAGCTTTAAGTGCCGTAAATGTCAGGAATCAAAGGCTACTGATAAACGCATGAAATTGAATCATCAACCGACATTTTATGAACTAATGGAAATATCTCGAATGTCCTCACTTATTCAATGCACATCCGACAGTTGCAGATATCATAGGCGATGTGCGTCATCTATATCGATACCAACAATGTATTACAATGATGGTGGATCAATTGGAGGCACCACAGCGCTGGAAACGGATAATCATAATGCGGCCAAAAGGGCATCAATGACATCGCATCAACTGCAGCGTCAGTTGGCCAATCATCGCGTGCCCATGCGTGTCTCGACCAAAATCAAAACCACCAAAGCAACCAAGACACTAACGATTGTTATGGGTGGCCTCATCGCTTGTTGGACACCATTTTTTGTTTATTACCTGTTGATACCATTTCTGCCACAGTTAAAGAAATTTGAAGGCCTTATGTCGTTTTTCACTTGGGTCGGTTGGCTTAACTGCGCCATAAATCCATTCATTTATGCCTTTAATCCGGATTTCCGAGCTGCCTTTTGGCGTTTAACATTTCGACGCATCTGTAAACAGAAACTGCCCCGAAATCATATCAACATGTTTCGAGCCTGAAGCGTTCCAAAAATACACAATGAGCATCGCCTTTTAGCCTTAAGCGTATACATTAATGTTTATTTTTAGCACCTATAAAATAAATCAATTTATTTAAAGCTTGTATTTATTTACCACCTACAAAAAAAAAAAAAAAACATAAGTATGTTTAACCAAAAAATGCTACTATGCAAATAGCCCGAAGAAGACATATCGCTTCGTTTAAATTATGTGTGTGTATAAATTGATAGTCACCAACTAAAATGTTTAAAATTGTAATAAAATAAAATAAAATAAATTTTTGTATGTTAAAATAAAGTTGGTCTGAAATATTGAAAAGCTTGCAAAACCAATTTCACTTTACCTCCATCATTGACAAAATAAACAAATATTGTTATTAGGCAAGTTGACTCGCAGCTAGAAAATGTCTCTTTGAAGCATTTAACATATTGTGGCAAACTTGATAGCCACAAAGAGAATGTGGTCATCATCCTTGTACTTACGTAATCACACTAATACACATATAAATTTATATGTATTTTGCACTGCATTAACTGGAATGATGTGGGGAGGGTGTTTGTGGGGGTGTAAGGAGTCTCCAATGAATTACAACACATTTTGTCACTGTCACTGTAAATGTATTTGATATACCACAGAAATTTTGGGTTTCTGGTTGCCATGGTCCTTGCACTGACATCATTTAACTCGTTACAGTTAAGAGTATTAGCGTGTTTAGGTCTTATTTCCACAAAGCAGCTGTGTAAATTGCCAAATGTATAATTGGCCAATTCCTTTCATATGAGTTTCTCTGTATGTCAACTTTTGCACAAGCATTGGGATTAAAAACTTCATTTCTCAATAATAAACCCCTCAAAAGTTTATTTGTTCTCATTTCATTTTTGATTTATAAACGTTTTTCAGAGTTATTAAGTTTTTGCCTAGATTAGTGACCTTTGAACTTTTACTGGGAATATTTATTATTGAAGCTTCAAATTTGCTGGCATCATTTTTAATTCATAATTAAATTCACTTTTAAAATGAGTATACGAAAACTAATCACATTTTAATGAAAGTATATATATATATTGACTATTATTCTAGATGGTTAAACGATAATAATCTTTTTTGGAAAATAATAGATTTTTTAATTAAATTCAAAAATAGATCAATGTCGTCCTGGTGCCACAAATTTATAATTAGATTTTCTGCCATAAATCTGGCTGATAATAAGTTTTTTTGGGGCTTATAAATAAATGATAGTTGTCGGTGTGCTGAAGTTTTGAGATTTAGTTTTATTCAATAAATGTTTCTAATGCATGACATGATTGCATATAATATGTTTTTGTTCTTATACATTGGATTGATCTAGCTGCTATTAAAACTATTAAATAATTCGCAATTGACTGCAATTTGTTTTGTGTAATTTTTATTATCACTTAGGCTAAGGCAATGAAAAATTGATTCAAGACATAGCACTACAATTAGATTTTAAATGTTACATTTGGTTTGATTATGGCTACATCACAATAAAAATTTTTTAAATATATTTATATGGTTTTTCTCATATTATTTTGATCTACTTATGCTTACCATGAACAATACTATAAAGTTTCTTAAGGAAGTTGTCATTTGCATCCTAAAATGTTCATTACAAAGACGTTTAGTTGGCAAAAAACGTGTATAAATATTAGATATCTATTCCATATGTTTACATGTATATTTATATGTATATTCTCTTTATATATTTTTTTTTTGTATATAACACAAATAAACTTAATGAACTGGATGCACAATTCAGTTTGTAACTCTGAACAGCTTGCAAAGGCTTTATATAATTGCAATACGACGATTGAAAAGCGGAAAAAATACGTGACGGAAATTACTAAATCGATTCATGTCATCCTGGCAAATGTCCTTTATTGAATGAATTACTATGTATCTGTTATGTACAAGTGTGTATGTGTGTGTGTGCGTCTCACTATGAATGTGAAATGAGGCGCATCACAGATAGATTCTAGACTTAAAGTTTACTCTATATATATTCTATTAAATAATTAACACTGAAGGTAATTGTGCTATAGTTTTTGGAGAAAACACAACAAATTACTTAACATTTAATGTTTTTGTGGAAGGTATTTTAGTTACACTCTTAACAACTTACTGAAATTTCTAATTTGAATTTGAAATTCACTGAAATTCATTCATCATTGCTAAAATATTTAAAATAATCCCATTAATTTACTATTAACTTAAATGCAGTTTTTTTTTTAAGAAAACTGTTAAATAAAAATTAGTAAATCGCTTTTTTTTACGGAGTTGAGAGATTTCTTTCTATTTAATTGTAAATGAATGCTTTTTTGGAAGATTGTTTTCTAAGTTGTAGTTAAATTAAAACTAAGCCAACTCTTTAAAGGTTTTTACTTTCAGCTGATATAGTCTTAATTGCAGGGCGTATATTATTTTTTCGAGTGTATGTTCTAATAATATTAATGAATGACTTGAAATAATATACAAGTTCAACCACATTGTTGACTTGCAAATTTCTAGTTGTATAATCGACTAGCTGAAGGAGTTGTCGCCATGTCGCCACGCCCCATCCATATTATCATCCTATGCCTATCTGTGCGTGTGCAGGAGGTGGATTGTGCGGTGGCGACACCCCACGACTATCGCCTGATGGACATTGTGTTTGTCGGAAACTGTGGCTTTGACTCCTCACTGCAAAAACGCTTGCAGGTCAAGCGCCAGAAGGCGGCACGAAAGTCGACGCTGTAAAATGCATAGATAAATGGATTTATGGCGCTGTTGAACCAACCGAGCCATGTGAGGGCTTTTGCCAGTGTGGCGCTGACTTGATGCTCGGCGAGGAATGGGGTTATAAGATAGTAGATGAAAAACGGTAGCCAGCACGCTATGAATCCACCAACGACAATGCTCAATGTTTGTGTCGTTTTATTCTCCTTTTTTAGCGATGTAATGCGATTTGATAGAGATTTAATATTGGCTGATGTTGTTGTGACAGTTGCATCCGATGCACTTCCTGTCCCAGCTGACTGATGATGATGATGATGATGATGGTGGTGGCCACGCTGCCTGTCTCCAGCACCACCACCACCACCACCAACACTAAGATGCGAGTGCCGAAAGCTGTGTGTGCGCATATTTTGATGTTGTTGTTGTTGTTGTTGTGATTGCTGCTGCTGCTGCTGCTGCTGCTGTTGTGGCTGCCCCTGCCATTGGGCATCTAATAGACTGCTGCTGGGTCCAATGCCACTGGCCATTGTGGTCATTGTAGTTGAAGCTGTCGATGTGCGTTTTATCGACAATGAGGCTGGACGTGTTAGCTCATAGCAACTGCTCCTCCCACTGCCACCACTCTCCTTTGAGGATGTTAGCCCCAGCAAGGATTGACAATTTCCAGCATGAATTCCACCAACTGTTGTTGCCACACCAAGATTGTCCGTATCGCTCATTGCGATTTCATGTATCTCCTTTGATATTGTCGGATTGGAAAATGTCTGACCCGTTGCCTGTTTGCTCTTATAGCCCAAACTGTGATCCTGTTCAGAGAATTCATTTTCAACATCGGCGGCGGTGTAACGCTTAAATTTCTGTGTAACAGAAAAAATGATTATTTTTTACTTTTTGCTAACAAAATGTTTAAAATTATTAGTTATAAGATCGTTTTGCTATTACGCAAAAACAGCAGTTTAAAACAAACTTTAAACTGTTGGCCAAAAGTTTGAGATGCATTAATTTTAAATGAAACTACAAAAGTGCATTTCAAACTTTTGTCAAAAACATGCTTATTTTAAAGTGAAAAATATTGTTAACTTTTATAATTATTTTTTGTAATTACAAAATAGTGTTAATTAAATCAAAACATTATTTAATGGCCAATTTGATAAACACTTTACAATATATTTAAGCAGACTTGGTTTAATATCAAACTGATTGTATCTCAACACAATATTATAAAAGCAATCTTAGATAAACAGTTACAAATCAACGTTAACAAATCGTTAAATGTTTGCAAATAAAATAGATAAATCATATGAATACAAAGGATATTAAAGGATGTGTGAGACACGCTTAATAAATTTGGTTATTGCTTACCTTGTTATGAATATTAATATCGGTCATATTGTCGTGTCTTTTTGCTACAACACAGTATATTTTGGCATAAACATAAATCATTACAGCCATTGGGATGAAAAATGAACCCATCGCCGAGAAAATTACATAGCCTTCGTTCTGGTTATAGCGACACTCTCGTAAATCCCGCCGTCCAGGCTCGTACCTACAGATAATAAAAAAAAAAAAATATATATATATATATATGTAAATTCAAGAAAGTTATGTACCATTAAAAATATTTAATCAATATTCACATACGTATGTATGAGAGTGATGAGAGTGAACAATATATATGTAAAATGCATATAAAAATGTGTTGCATTAAACATTTACAATCTGAATTTCATATTCAAGAAAAAATATTTATTCATATATTAAAACAATACAATTTTTTTAAGCTTTAATAAACTTAAAAATATATGTCTTTTGTAAATCATTTTTCGAAATGTATGTAAAATTTCACATGCTTCTCTTCAATATAGAGCAATATATTTACATATGTAGGTGTGCTAATGAACTACATTCTTTTAATTTATATACATCCTTACTTACCAGCCGAGCATGGGCGGACAGGTGATGGCTAATGCCAGTATCCAAACGATAAGAATCATTAGAAACGCCAGGCGCTTGGAACGCCGTTTCCTCGAATAGGTGAGTGGTTGTGTAACAGCCAAGTATCTAGAATGTTTAAGATGTGGTTGTAGCACCTTCTTTGCGAGGGCTTTTTAAAACGTAATACCTATCAACACTGATGGCACATAGACTTAAAATAGATGCCGTGCACAGTAGCACATCAAAGGATATCCAAATATCGCAAAGTATCCAGCCAAGTCGCCACGAACCTGCAAAAATAGTACCAGTTTTCGATTAGCGCAAGTGTTCATAGACATGAAAGGTTTTTTTTTTTTTGTTTTTTTAGTAAACATGCAGATTGAACTTTGTTTTAAAAATTTGTAAAATCCGTGGATAAAATATAAAAATGTATTTTTTGATGGGAGAAAAAATTCCATTCTCAAAAAATAGCGACGTGCCCGAGAAATTCTCATGCACAGGCAAAATGCCAGTTGCAGAGTTTTTTCAACTTTAAGTAGAATTTCGGATAAAAGACAAACTCTCATTGTTGGCCACAAATTTGATAAGCTTTTGTTTGTTGATTATGAAACTTTTGTGAATAATTAATAAATTTGTCTAAAGTTTTTTTTTCTAAATGAAATTTGATATTAAAATAATGACATATGTGTTAGGGTAAAACAGGAACTAGATAATAAGCCGACAACATTTGGAAAAATGAATTTCGATTGAAACTTTTATTTTGAAATAAAAGTACCGTTGCTAGCTAGACCACTGTACAATTGTTTTTAATGTAATTAATCATTGTTAGACTTACCAATGAGATGAACAGCAACAGCCGGTGGCATAACGAAAATGCCAACAAGTAAGTCGGCAACGGCTAAACTCATAACAAAACAGTTTGTTACTGTGCGAAGTCTGCGAGTGGTTAGAACTGCTAATATGATAAGGGTATTGCCGATGACGGTGACAACGATAAACGTGCAGAAGACAGCAATCAAACAGATGCCTTGCCATGCCGGCGGCCATTCGACTGCTGCACCGGATTCGTTGTAGTAGTTGAACACTGTTGAGGAGGGCCCCGAATCGCTAAAGGTATAATTTGCCGACTTGTTCAAATTTGATGGCAACGTTGGTGTATTACTGCTCTCATAGGTATCTCTCAATGTAGTTGGTGGTGATGATAAGGTGCGATTATCAATGTTCCAGGCATCAAAGTCATCGTTGCCAACGGAATTGTTGGGCTGCAATCCAAGAACGCCGCTGGTGGCAAGAAAAGTGCTTGCCGCATACATGAGTGGCAGGAATAAAGCGCTTGAATTATCCGACTGTGGATTGATAGCCATATATGCAGTATTTATTCTTGCTAAATCAACATAGTTCACAGCTTAAGCATCAGAATCAGTGAACTATATCTGTAGGTATAAATTGGCGATAGCTCCACATTGCTATCGTCATTGTCATTTTTAATATCAACATTTTTATGTTTTTGATAATTTATGTATTTCTTTTTATTATGATATTCTGCAATAAAAGCAAAGCGAGAAAGTTAATGTCTCTTTCTATATATTTATATATATACATTCAATAAATAGCACACAACTGAAAATGTTGTCTTTAAGCGAACTCATTTAAATTCATTTTAATCAGTTTATTTTAATCTTGTTTCTATCTAAATTTAAATTTAAAGGCGTGGATAATAATTCCGAAAAATAATATAATTTAAAAAAAAATTCGATTATTATAGGTGACTTTTTATTGGCCTCTTGTATATGTGAAGCCTAATTGACCATTGTCGATGATATTGTTGAACAAAATAAGTAATTTCCACAATAGCTTTATTTTCAATCAAATGAAATATTCTTTGTGAGGTTTTGTTTTATATCAATTTTCACTTCAATGGGTTCAATTGAATGCAAATTTAATTACAAAAATAGAATTACCGTCTATACAGGAATATGAATTTTATTTTTAAATGCCGATGACACATTTTATGATTATTTCATACATTTTTTTTTCCTCATTCTTTTTTAATCAAGCGTTTTTCCCACCAATTTATTTAACCTTATCGATATGGCAAATTTAAATTAATCGAATTGAATGAATTCCAATTGGATTTAGTTGATGATAACGTCACTTTGCGTTATATATATAAATATGTGTCACAAAAAAAATAATGGTAATAAAAATAAACACACTTATATCACTTTAACCATTTAATTATAGTTTGCACATTAAAATGCAATATAAACCGTTTAATTAAACACAGCGAGAAAAACTTCTGAAGAGGTGCTTGGCTATAAACATAAATAAAATGTTGATGGAATTCGCGGCGGTTCTTCCTTTTTAAATATTTATGTACTTTGTATGAACTTTTCCTTATTGCCTGTGGGATCGCGCCGACAAATAATGGTAAACTGATGGAAAGTAATGAAAAAGTCACCCGCCATGCCAGAAATCGACAGTTGCCGACGTTCGTGCTGACAATAATGTGGTATTAAGTATTATTTATTTAGCGTCTGATAGCGTTTTCCATATGCCTTTGTCGTCGTAGATTGCCATTGCCCCCGCATATGTATTTGAATATTTATATATATAAATATCTACACATATGTGTGTGTGTGTGTGTGTGTGTGTGTGTGTGTATGTTCATACCGTACGTACGTAATAACTAAATTAAAACCAAAACCAAGTTAGACAAGGTGGCATTTGCCAGTAAGCGTATAAGTGAGAGCCTTATGTAAGGCTTAAGAATTATCTTAAGCCGTTCAGACATATCTTGTGACGTATATGTTCATTTTGTTGTATTGATTTTAATATTTTAATCTTTGCAATTATATAAATTTACATAGCTCCAATTATGTAAACAGAGAGAGAGTGAGAGTGTGTCAAATATAGAAGTGTTCATCATCATCATCGAGTCGCAACTTATCGCAAATTTGATAACAAATCAAGCGATTTCCAAGCGCAATTATTTGCAATCCCTCTCTTCAGCAAACATTCAAAGAGTTATTTTTTTGTTGTGTGTGCTCATATTTATTTGCATTATTTAGATAAGATATTTTTTCCCTTATGACGTAGTTCAGAACTATAAAATAGAATTGTACTAATTGGTTTCTTCTGTCAAGCGTGTACAACGTTCAATTAGGTAGAAAATTTCTTTGTATGTCTTCTTGTTGATTTAAATACTTTTTTTGCTAAATTAACATTTTAAGAACTATTTTTTTTTTTTTGTTAGAGAGAAAATTCATTATTGGTTTTTTCTTTTCTTTTCATTTTGAAGGGCATGCCGGGCACATTATAATTTAAATGTGCCAATGAAAGATTTATTTCACACTAAAAGTTCAATTGCCAAAGATTTGAGAGGAACAGGATGCAATCGTAAACATTTTCAAACATTTCCATTTGTATCCAAATTCATATGAATACACAGACATTTACGTATGTTGATCCAACTTAATGTGGTGGCATTAAGCGAATTCAAATCGCTCAAATGGTAAGTGACATCTAATCGAAACTAACTTTTTAATTAAAATCGATGGGAACAGAGCAGAACTACGAGCTTTAAATTAAATAATTAAATAGTAATGGTTACTGTCGATTTGCAATTGAAAGTTTCGACAGAAACATGCAAAACGAATTAAAATCCAGATTACAAATAAACCACGGTTTTCTGTCAATTTATTTATTTAATTTTTATTTTTTTGGGGCTTACGTTTTGTTTTGCGGTTAGAGTTTTATGTAAATGCAAATGTATGCGAACATGGATATGGATTTATGAAAATTTTCCCTTACGTTTTTGTTGTAAATTGCGAACATGAGTCTGCGGCAAATTATCTGCTTTGTTGGCTTTTATGGATGGAGAGCTGGCAGCTGGCTGTGTACCCTTTTTATTTATTTTTTTTTTTTGGATTCCCCCGCAACAATACATTAATTACATTAAAAGCCTTTAATTCAAATTTATATTCTAACCCATATTCACAATCCCAATCCCAATCACAAAAAAAAAAACATACATACATATATTATTGTGTTCACATTGTAGATATACTTATGTAAAGCAAAATTATATCAAAATTGTGTAGGCGCTATACATATGTATCATTTAGAAAAAAATGGGGGAAAAAAATCGAAAGCACTTTATTTGGGTTGTATCTGAGCATTAAAATGCCATTAAAAATGCCAGCTGTCAATAATGACTTGAAGAACAGCTGTTGGAACATTTGCCACAAATTCCGTTTATTACTTGGCGGACAATGCAAATATGCTTATTATGAAATGCATTTCATGCCTAATATTTGAGAACTTGCATATTGGCTTAATAATTGAAATTCACCTTAAAAATGGAACACATAAAAGTTGGCTTTTAATCGAAATCCTCTAAGGTATATATAAGATATGAATGTAAATGCATATGTTCTATTGGATAAGGGGCCTGTGCGTAGGGTCTCTAAGGCAACAGAAGTTACATAAATATGTATATAGTATTTTAATAAATTATTACCTCTGTTGTCGCTGCAATCATTCATAATTTATCAGTCATTTTCAATTTTTTGTACACATTTCTTTTTAAATGCAACAACTTTTTGTCCATTATCATTATCAGTGTATTTCCCTAATTATGTGCACACACACACACACACACACACACTAGCACTCACACACAAATAAATATATATATATGAAGTTGTACATATGTGTGCGTGGTCAAGTACAATTCACTTAACATTGCACTAACAGTATTTTTTTGCTCAAGGTGCCCCATATAGTAACAATTTCTATATGCAACCAGATGGACTTATGTATGTAAATGCTGCAACGTCTGTTGATTCACATCAAGTTAGTATTGTTGGCTAACTTAATTGTACTTGTTTTAATTGCACACTTCCGTTTCCTGTTAAGACCACTTTGCACTCTTTCTAAATTATTATTCAGTTGCAGTAATGGTAGACATTATAAGTTATTGGCTCAGAAAGCCGTCGGTAATCAAATTGTGTCGTCTCACCGGATTCACTTTAATTATAATGAAGCGACAAATGATCAATTTGACGTATTCGTGTAACGATTTTGTTTAAACAACTTTCGCACAGTCCCAAAAAGCACAGAGACGCGACTGCTTCGGTTCAGAGCTCTTACAGAACTGCTGCCTGCTTTGACAACCGTAACACACACAACACACAGCACACAACACACAACAGAGAGAACACTTCGCGTATCCGAAAGATACATGCCACGAGCGTTCTGCACGTTTCCCTCTAAGTGCCTGTGTACGTGTGTGTGTGTGTGTTTGTGTATGTGTGTGTGTTTGTGTTTGTGTATGTGTGTGCTTGTGGGGAAATTTTATATTGTGTGTGCGGCAGGCGTCCCACAACAGTTTCCATTTTGTGGGTCCCATTTTTATACACACATATCCACACCATACCACACCACATACCACATACATATGTTCAAACATTCTTGGGTATTTGCATGTTTGTGATTAGAGCCGTAAAGTTACCCTGTTTCTTAATCCTTTTATCGCTGTTGTTATTTGCATTCGTATTTGCTCTTCGCAGATTCTTGTTAACTGTAAACACGTAAAATTTATTAATAACAAATTTTTTATGAGAGCCCAAAAACATTTATTTGTATATGTACTCTGCTCATAAGCACTTAAATCTATTAACATTTGTATGCTTCTATGTTTTATGGTCTGTCTACTGTATCGTCAATTTGAGAATTCTGAGAAAGAACATAACTTTGGAATACCCTCAAAACAGCTGCAACAGCTTTGATTATGCGTATCACAATAAATTTGTTTGTTGGCTTTCTTTTTGTTGTTAATATTTGTTCTTTTATAAATTCTTACAAAATGTCTAAGAACTTGGATATTTTGAGAAAGGTAAGTTATAAGACATCGCATCAGCTCATATTTAGCTATGAAATAATATATTTGCAAGTAATGACTAACAATTTATGCAATATTTACTAGAAGTTCATTTTTTGTTGAAGCCATAATAATCTATCGCATTTAATTGTGGTTAACAAGTAAATTAGCAAAATTAACATTGTCTGCTTCGATTACTATGGACATTGATACGGTGCAGAGTGGAACGTAGGTTGTTGGAGCCAGCGGGAGAAATGCACAATTAGGCGCATGCGTATTTTTTAAAGAAATAATGACTGGAAGGCATTTGAATTGTAACTGATATATTAAAGTAAACAGAGACAATGTATGCACATAATTAGACAATAGCACGCAATACCTCAATGTCTTTTTAATATATTGCCAAATTGTCAGAATGTGGCAAAAGAAATTATATCTCATCAGTATCTCATCTCAAACCTACAAATCCTGTTCTACTTAAGATGTACTCTTCTCCCTTAAACCTAAATCTCCCATTTCTCAATTAAGTTTAAATATGGGGTATAAACTATAATCAAAATATTTAATTATCAAACATTTAGTTTGAATTTGTTTAGCATTTATTTTTATACCTCTTTTATAATGTTAAACATTGAATACTTTAAAATACGAGATTGCCATGTGATAATTAATGTCTTACGCTAAGAAAATATTCAGTGTTGAATTTGAAATAAGAGCTACAATTTAATTTAAATTGAAATTTACATCAGCAGACGTAAATCTAGACGTTTTCTCCCTTCCAGAAATTTAATTAGAATTATATGAAACCACCTTAATATTACAAGTGTAATTTAATTTATTGCAGACATCACAGGATTCCACAGCTTATGGCCACAAATAATATGAGTCATATTATGACAGCACAATTATTTTTGCGCATAATTATTGATTTACTGTGAAAAAAAATAGCATGACGTTGAAGTTCTTATGAATTCCCTAACATTTCCTGCCTTACATATAAGGATGTAAATCAGTGAATCACACAATACTTTTAATATTTATTACTTTTACCATATTCTTCAGCAGGTAATAAAGTAGAAAAGTTTTTGGGCTCGAAAATATTAACCGTAGTTTTTTATTCTCGTAGCCAAAACAAGAAGCCTCAAGAAATTTATGTATGAATTAGAAAACAGACTTATTACCTTACTTAATATAAACAAAATTTCTCACATTTAGTAATAATTGCTGCGCTGAATAATTTATTGATTAATTATGTATGTAAACATATTTATATATAGAGACAACATATAAATCGAAATACTTAGTGTATTAAAAGTAACAAATTTTTGCTACTTTATTTACCTTAATATAAACCAACCAACAGTAACTAGAGCACTGCTGTGCACATCATTTTATAATGGTAATGGCTTAAATAGTCAAAAAATATTTAGGTATTAAGGTTATTTTAATATCAACGTGTCGTATTATTAAGCATATTAAGTATTCGTTTAGTAAGACACTTCGTTCAATGTTACAAAAATAATAAGCTTAATTTAATATTTTTCGGAGTTTTGTAAAAACCAAAAATAAAAGCACAGCCTAATGTTAATCTAAATTATCAAATAATCCTATTAGCCTAATCTACACAGTTAGAAACATGGATAACGTCAATCGCAAAGTGCATTTACCAGTAACAAAAGGGGGAAATAAAAAATTAATCGGCAGCCACACGAAATGCGTAAGCCGCAAAAGCCACACAACTGCAACATTTGGTGTTCACTTTAGCAGAAAATTGCAAAACGCAAAACCTCCCCTGGACTACTTATCAAACCAGTGTGATTTATGTGTGCGGCATAATTTGCAGTGCCACAAAATATGTGTACTAAAAGCTCATTTATAGATAAACAGATAAATAGGTTCTATATAAATACGTTATACTTTATCGCACAATTGTTCATTAAATTTCAATTAAAATTTATTAATTTAATTAATAAAGGTCAATAACTGAATCAGATTAATTAAATGATAATCTGATACTTTAAACTTTACCACCATGTCGAATATACATTTATAAAGTTGAAATTACTATATAATTGAAAGTATTAGTTACAAACTGTATCGTTCCGATGCACAACGTCAATAAACTGAGGTATATAAACCATTATGCGCCCTAAAAGGTTTCGAACGCAACATTTAAATTCATTAATTAATTGTATTAAGGAGAAATGTTAAAGTGCACAAAGTCCAGAAGCGGAAATTCGTCCATACTTTAATTAGAGAAAAGTTGTACGTTGTGCGTTGTGAAACTTTCCTGTCAGACGACATGATTTAAAGTTCGATATTTCGAGGCGGGATTGGCAAAGAGATACCCTGTCAAATCAATTTATTATTTTTTTACGAACATGTAAACATCTAAAACAAACAAACGAAACAAAAGTGGAAAAATACCTGTGTAGAAAAGGCCTTATTATATATTGATATCAAATTTTTTTGGTTGGTGTTTGCATTGTTTTTTTTTTTTTTACAAAAGTTGAGACAACTTTATTACATCGTTTTGTATGCGGCCAAAGGGTAGCAGGGTATAAACATGATTCCGGTACGTATGCATCCAGGTGTAGGTAAAAATAAAAACAAAATTATGCGTAAAATTTAATTATTCAAAGGCTTGAAAACAGCAAACAAACAGGCAAAGGGCAAAAGTTTTGTGCAAACTTTATGACTATCGAGCGGCTGAGGGTAGCCCTGCCCCGTGAGTCTAGGTCAACATGTACACATTTCCATGGGAGTCGTCTGAATAAACTATGCTTCCGTAGAGCACACGTTACTTTGTGACAAGTGAAAGACGCCGGGTGTCAATTCAACTTGCTGCATTTTCAGCATATATTCCTAAACCTAACATATGCATTCCTTAACTATATCAATAATAAAGTAAACTGCAGTTGCCATTCATCATTTGTTAACTTCTTTATTTCACACTTACTATTTAAAAATTCAGCAATATCTGAAATTGTCAAGTATGATGAGTTTAAAAAAAAAATTCCAAAATTAGCATATCTTTTGCAGCACATTCTGAAGTACACCACTTAAGAAGTTTTTCTTTGAAGCGTCTCTGAGAAATATGTTAAATAAGCGATAGAAAGTTAAAACAAAAGTTTTTTGTTTCAGTTTGAAAATTTGGTTTATTTAACAGGTAACATACACATATAACCGCATTTTTTTTTTTACATTTTACACTTTAAATTTTATTGTTAAATCTTACTTTGCAATTTGTAAAGGGGAAATTATTGTTTCACAATCTATTATTACAGTTCTGTTTCAGATTTATTCTGGTATATAAGTATGTATATCGATATCTATTCTAACACCTGCTGGTATTTATAGAGGTAGGATAACAATTGTCAGATGCCATTAAAAAAAAAAGAAATGCGTATTGTAGCTAACAGCTTACCGTAATCGGACATAAATCTGCTAATAAATTGATTAAACGAATTTAAATATATATATATATGATTGGTTTTTTGTTTTGTTTTTTTTTTAAAGAAAATATTAACTATGGTTTTTATTACATAAAGAGTATACACAAATTTAAGTACAATTTAAATACCGTCCAGTTCAATAAAAATATATAGACAGATTGTGTTCATCCACCCCATAAAATGGGGGTGGAATCACTTGTTAGGCAATAAGTGTGATCTAGAAATTAGAAATCACACTTTTATTGACCATAGAGATTTAATGACGGTTCTATCATTCCATTTAAAGACACAGATTTTACCATTAATAGGAAAAAAACTGCAAACATCCGTAGTCCATTAGTCAAGATTTGTAATATGCTATTTCGAAAAATATACATACATATGTGGTTAGTTAATACATTCCCAAACATTTGAATATCACTTGGCATGTATGGGTTGTTAGTTTTGTTTATGTTATTTGTTTTTGTTTTTTTTTGTTTTTGTTTTTTTTTCAAATTCAATTCTCTTGCATGAAAGTTGTATTAAATTGCGTTTTTAAAACGCCATTAAAACGATAAGCATTTATATAAAGTTATTTGGTTGCATAAATCGAATTTAACTTAATGTTAACATCTTGATTTTTACAAATTTGTTTAATCTTTCGCCATTGTATTTATTTTGTATTTTAAGTATGCTTTTAAGTACATTGAATGATTACTTTTAGAATAAATTCGATAAAGTGTTTCATTTAATTTAATGAATTTTTTATGGCGTTATCATATGGGTAAATTAGTAGTAATTAAATTGCCATCATCAGGACATACCATATGTACATATTAATATTTGTATGTATGTAGCATATTTATATATATATATATATATAAATATTTTCAAATTATGAATAAATGTATTTAGTCTGCATATTTGTTATATTTTACAAAAATATTTGTTATTCTATATAAATTTGTAGTTATCGTGTGTGTTGGTTTTGGAATATATAGCGCCATTTGGGCCTAGCTATTGGTTTTGATTAAATACATTTAATAATTCATTCCGAATGTTTTGGCGCAATAAGTATGTATATTTGGCACTAGTTATTCTGTTTTTCTTTTCTTTTCTCTTTTTTTTTTTAGTATAATATATAGATTTGCATAGATACAAAAATTGTGAACATTGCTAGCTATTTAGTTGAAGATAATATAATATATATATATATATATATATGTTTAGAATTATATACTTTAAACAATGAAATATTAGGCTAATTTAAATTAAATTAAATAAAAGCATATATTTGCTGTAACACTGGTCTCTATCCGATTTCTGTTTCTTGGCACAATAAAAATCGCTGCAGTCTACTTTCGGTTTTTCTTCTTATCAATTTCCAAATAACAATTCATTTTTGATGATGATTGCAGATCATTAAAGTTGATCTCAATTGTTATTTTTCCATCTCGAAAGCAGTAAACGCCAACGATTTTTACGTCTTCTGCTTCAAATTTGCCATATGAGTAAATGATTGGTGCTGTCTTCGCGGCCAGCGATTTCACTCAGTGAATTGGCCCCAGAATTGCGAAAATCTTCATAGCCATCACCGCCAGATATGATAAGTATATTTTTTGTTTCCGATTTGGATTTTGAATTGTTCTTCGTTGAACTAAAAAATGCGCACAAATTTATTTGTCATAAGTAAGTTAAATTAATTTTTTTTTAATGAATAGTTTTTATTTAAACTTACCCCTGTTTTGTGTACTCATCGCTGGTGCTGCTGCCAGTTTCGCGTGCAGATACCGCAGCAGCTATCACTTGGGAGCTGCCCTCTACTCCATGTGATGGTGTCTCCACAAAAGTGAGGAAGCGCACATGTCCCGTATGACCGTGTGGGATGCCAGTGGGCACCACATTGGGGGCACCCTTTTCATAGCCCTGTGCCGGTATGGTGAGCAATACACCAGCACTGGTGCCTATCCAAATGAGATCCTTGCAGCAGAGCAACGAAGTAACACGCAGACAAGCGGCTTTATGTTGCCGAATAATCTCGTCACAATTGGACAACATTTTATTAACGGCAGGAGCGAGGTTTACTTCAGTTATCAGTTGGTGGCTGTTAATTAATGCAAACAGTTAATAAAACAATCTTAGCCAAAAGTTTAATCAATACATTACTTACGTATTGGAATGAAAACATTTAATATGAGCTGAGTTTTGTATGGATATCCATACATAATTATTTGCTACTGTCATGTTCGTAATTGGCTTTGAGTCTGAGGATATTTGTATTTGATTGACCACCTGGTAAAATAAAAAATATAAACAAGTTATTTTCATTCATTCTTTTCAACTCGTTTACTAAGTTATCTTACCGAAAATGATTCAGTATCCAATACTTTTATAATCCCCTGTATGGAGCACCATAATTTGCCATTTACGTTGAGCAGCTTAGTCACTGGGCTGGTAACTGTGCCAATGGAGAGACAATGCGATAAGCATGTATTCCAAGATGTTGCTAAAAAGAAAATAAGAATTGATTACAATATATATTTTATGTACATATTCGATCACTTACCACCATCTCTGAGATAAACACAAATATCACCATTTGCTAAGGATACAAAAACACGATTGTCAAGATATCTGCAATAAAAGTGTTAATTATATAATTATACAATTTAAGTATATTTGCACTTACAATATGGAAAATACAGCTGAATGATGTTCAATTTTAATACGATTCTTCTTAATGCGTATATTGTCAGTACTATTGTAAACATGAATGCATCCATCTTCAGTTCCTATCCACATTGTGGATTGATTACATTCGCCTTCATCGGGATTGGAGTCCTGCAAATAAATGACGTATGAAAATATTGAGTTAAGCATAAAAAAATCTAAAAAATGAAGTTCAAATATATTCAGAAAATAATAATAATTACTTAAAGTAAAAGCTGATGTCTCAGCTCAGATTTGACTTGGTATTCAACTTACTTGTTGCACATGATGATATGGCGCTTGTAGGGAGGGTGCAGGGCTGGGCATACGTTGTTGTTCAATGGGCGCAGTTGAGATGGCATCCGTCTCATCATCGCTGGAACTTAAATTTAAATCTAGCTGAGTATCACTTTGATTGCTGGTCGCATCAGCCCCATTGCCAATAACCGCAGCTGTTGTTTTCTTCTTTTCTGGCGCCGCCAAAGTGGTTGCCAGCTGAGCAATGGGCGAGATGCTTTTCCGATAGTCACGCAACTGTTGTGTATAGCTGTGCTGTGGCGTGCTGCTTCGCAAATTCTGCTGTTTATACTCCTGTCCTCCATCATCGACGCTGCTGCCAGTGCTTGTGTAGGCTGGCACTGAGGCAACACACAGAATACGTGCATTGCAAACACCGTTGCAACTGGTTACATTTGGTTCAGGATGCAGCGACATTATGCACACTTGCCCCACATAACCATCGCTGTTGCATACCCAAACATCTCGCTTATCGCTCAGCGTTGCCGCCGCACAGGTGAACTGCAGACCCGCTCGAGTCTTCCTTATTGGTATAGATGTGAGGAATTCTGGTATGGGATGTCGCTCGAGTGTGGCGGCTGTAAATTATTAAATAGCAATAAATATATCATAATTATTAAAGTGCTACTTAAAATTTACATTACGAAAAAAGCGTAAATAGTAAAAAAAAATAGTAAATGTTAAAAAAAAATAGTAAATAGTAAAAAAAATAGTAAAAAGTAGTAAAATAGTAAAAAAAAGTAAAATTTATGCATTTCTTTACAGCTTTCCATGCAAATTTAATGAGACTTTCTCCTAAATATTTGCTGCAACACAACAATTAAATAAAAAGGCAGCACTTAAATAAGTACAAAACTTAATAAACAAAAATAGTTATAATGCATTTTAAAGTTATATTTCTACAATTTGAATATTGATGAATTTTATATATATTTTATTGAACTTACCCAGTTTAAGTTTAGCTTCATTAAACGCTTCCTCCCAATTGGTGCGCTTCTCTGTCTTGCTAAAAACCACAGTCAGTTTTTGGCTTCCATTGCTAAAAGAAAAAAAATGGAACAGATGATTTGTTGGTTAACTGAATAATATTTAATATATTAATTAAGGTTCTGCTTACGGTGAGCTAACTGTCAACTCCAACATATTTAGTTGAGTGTCATTTGTTTGACGCTCGGACAGCTGTCGCTGAATGTCGCGATGCAGTTCACGAATGACATCCTCCAGATATTGATGCGGATGCTTTAATGATGCCGCAATATCCGTAATTTGTTGCAGCTTATTACAGTCTTCGGAGAGGTTTTCAATTTCGCTAACGATGCGCTTTATGTTCTCATCTTTAGCTAGATTTAATCGAAAATCTAGCAATGCATTATTGTTACATGACAAAAAATTCAATTAATACTCACACTTGACAATCTCCAAGCAGTCAAGGGATATTTTTGTAAGGAACTTGTATTTATTGGTGTCCAATGTGGTTGCCACTGAGCCGGGACAAATTGAGCTGTTTGGTTTCCTAATGGTGCCACTGCGCTTCTTGATGCTTGTCAAGACCAACAGGTCATTGAACAGGAAAAAACCGCGATCCTTCCGAGCACCCTGCCCCGAGGGCATAGATACCAAATCGAATAATAAAAACTGACGTTCCGGCGCTATTAAATCTGTGATGCCTTCTATGACGCCTTCCAGTTCCCTTAATGTTGCCTCGCGCTGTCCATTTTCCATTATCTCGCGTTCCTTGCAATTGATGTGAACTAGAATATCATGGACCAACTTGAGCACATCCTGTAAATGTTTCTGATCGGGATGATCGTGATCTGTATGCTTGATAAGGCGTTGGAAAAGCAGCTCGTAGCTATAAAAAAAAATTAAAATTATTATAAATTCTGATGTAAAAATTCTTAATGTAAAAACGAAAACTTATTTTTGGCAACTTGTAAATTGCATATTTATGCGGACCAGAGTCTACACACTTTGATATAGTAATTAATTAATACAATTTTTAATAATAATAAAGATTTAATATAAATATTTTTATAAGGTATTTTACTGAATTATTTTTCCATCACTTTTAAATTTTAACTTTATACAATGAATAATCTTTGTATATATTTATATATATTATATATTTATATATATATATATATTTTAAACAAAGATTAGCTAAAATAAATTTTAGTGCCCTTACGAAATTTTATTCTATTGGTCCAATATAAATTTTATTTATTAAAACTAAGAGAAAGACAACAGAGCCTGGCTTTATCTACTCAGTTATTATTTGCTGACCAAAAAAGCATATATCTTCTGCTATCTAGTTTTTATACCTTCCGGAAATAATAAAAATGCGATTAATACGTACTTGGGAAATTTTTGTACGGGCTTTATAAGCAGATTGTCCAGCGTAAGTTTTCCTTTGTGCTCGCGGGATGTGGATTCTAGGAATTTGGCAAAGGAGGGTCGTTGGTGCTTCATCGAACGAATGGCATTCTTGGCGCGATTACAGTTGTTTACAAACGATGTATATACCTCAAGGACTTCGAGCTTTGAAAACTACACATTTAATTGGGAATGGCAGATTTATAGTTAAAGCTTCATAATCATTTAAAAAAAAAGTGATACTTACGGTCTCGATGAAGGAATCACCAACTTTTTGATGCACATCCCAGTCGTCGAGGCGATGTTTGAGCTCAGCCAAGAATTTCTCATGTATTTCTAGAATATCGGGTACCATAAAGAATATCTCATCCACAGTGCGTGTATCAATCATGCCAGCATGTTCCGGTGACTTCAAAGCTTTCAGATACTTAAGGACAACGATTTGCAGTGATTCCACATAGGACTGCTCATTACGATAAATTTCCTGAACAACATAAGTGCGCGTGTCCTAAATAAAGAGAGAAAAATGAGAAAACAAAATAAGTATAATTATTATTAATAATAAATTGTCTGATTATTCGAATAAGCCTTTATAAATTACAAAAAAAAAAAAACAAAAAAAAACACCAACCGCCCACACTTACGCCATCATAGCCGCCCAGATTCCATTTGCAGTTAATATCGAACTGAGCTCGCCTCTCCGAGTCATCCTCGGAATCGGAGCAAGTGATTGAAGCCATTTTCTTGAGCCTATCACATTTGTCATTTTGATGGGGCGCCACAGCGAACCCAGCCTTACTCAAACGTGCCACAGTCGTTGTTGCCATTGAGACAGCTTGCGACACACTGCTGGTGCTGCTGCTGTTGCTGCTCGCCAGCAATGTGGATGTGGATGTGGATGCAGCAGCTGTTGCTGCCAGCGGTTGTTGCATCACAGCCTGAGCCAGTGTCTGTGGCAACACCGGGCCACCAACGGTATTTGAGGGTGCAGTTATTGTTGCTTGTAAATCCAGCAGACTTAAACGTAGATTTTCGCGATTATGCGACATTTTTTGTTGTATATTAAAGTTAATGATTATTTGTTGCTGTTAACTTTGATTGATTTGTACACTGATTATTGTATTGTATTGTTCAGCATTAAATATACAAATTGTCAGTACTTTTGAGATAATAGGTTCTTTTTTTAGAATTTGTTGGCACAAACTAAAGTCGCGTGCTCGCCCATCGATAAAAGTCAGGTAACTAAAATTGCAAAACAATTTTATTGGTCTAAAAAGTGCTTTAAAAACAAGTACTGGAGTAGCAGGAATGAAGAAATCTGCGTAGATGTCGAGTGGGTGAACAACTACAACCCACGTGCCACATTACATACATACATACATACACACATACACACATAGATGCACACAATCAGTCTATGTGGTTCTACACAACAGAAGATTTAAGTTACCTTGCGGCTTCTCGAGGTACTCGAAGTTGTTTGTGTGGTTTCTCGCCCAAAAAATGTATTTGCCACAACAAGAAAATCAACCACACAAAAACACACACACACACACAAGGATGTGCGCCGTCAGTTCTGATTTCGTTGAAAACAGGAAACCGGAAATCAAAAAGGGCTTTAAATTCTTATTTATGCTTCAACTTTAAATGTTCAATTAATAATTCAAATTTGTAAAAACAATTGAGAAACTATTTTTGATCTTCTTGGAAAAAATTTTGGCAAAAATAAATTTAAAAAAACATATTTGAAGCAATAGCGAGCTACATTTATTAAATTGCTTTTAGGTATTATACTTAAATATTTATACATTTATATATTATATAAAACTTGTTTGTTTTTAAATGTATACATATATATATGTATATATTTATATATATACATATATGTATGTATATTTATATATGTATACACATGCGTTCAATAAAGCTTGTACCAATGTGTATCCAAGTGTTGAACGCTGAAACTGATTTTATTGTATTTTGCACAAAATGTAAAAAAAAAATATAATTGGATTGCTCTTCGAGTTGGCGAGTTTAAAGCGTTAAGTGTATTTTTTTCCTAGAAGTACACAACACAATATAATTCACAATGTAACACAATTACAATTTTTCTTTGAGCTGCGCAGAGCAACAAGAGGTTGGGTATGGAAGCCAAAATGCCTTTGTGTATACATATGTATCTACAACATACATACACATTAACAGACCGACACACATACACACACACACAAATACATGAGCATATATTTAATTGTTTTGTGTTTCTGTTTCTGTTTTTGTCGTAAAGTTAGGCGTTCATTTTGTTATCCTTTCAGTTCAATGCATACATTTGATTTAAATTGAATTTATCCGAACATGTTTACATATATATTTACATATGTACTTTCAGGCATGTATGTATATGCTCGCAATGCAAAGGAATTTTTCTTTTTTCTTTTGCAATTTTTATTGAATTTGAAAACTATTAAATACTTTTGAACTCCGCGTGCGTTGTAGCTATTATTATTATTATTTGGCTTATTGCTATTGCCCGTGTGTTTTATCAGTGCGACTGTTTTGGGTTAATCTATTTTCCACAACATCACAAAATAAAACAAACGAAACACGAAAAATTTCGCCACTCAACTGAGCTACAAAAAGCAAATAAGAATTTAAACGCGCGCATTGGCGTTGGCGGAACAGACTCTATTGCTGCGCGCGGGAGAGCAGCGACAATACATATGCATGTGTGCTCGTATGTGTGTGCCTTCGTGTGTGTGTTCGTGTGCGTGTGTGTGTATGTATGGGATGCGGTTTAATACTCACATTGTGTTGGTGGCGCATATAACTAGCTGCACAGGAGTGTGCTACTCAACACGTTGAAAAACATTCCATTGTGCCAAATACACACTTAAATTCCATTTTTCATATTCCAATCGAAAGCAGACAGCCCACCCCCACCCAACAAGCCGAACTCTCTCGACACCAATTGGAATACCACGAACACTTCTCGGTTCGGTCTGCATGCGACAAGTGGCCGAAACAATGTATGTTAAATGCTAACATGCATTTTTTTTTTTTTAATTTATTAACTTTTAATTTTATGATCAAAATAAAAATCATTTGTGTAATTAAAAGCTGATTTATAGTCAAAGACTCAACGCTTTTATTTAGGAATCGTTCTACACACATAAAATTATTGAATTTTCAAACACTCTATGAAATTTTCAAATATTATAATTATTAATTCATTTCTCTTATGCACTTTAGCTATCAATTTGTGATTTGAGCATAATTAATAACAACCATAAAAAATAATAATAATAAAATCAAATATCCTCTAGAAGAAAATATATCAGCTTTATTTAAAAGAACAAGTTTTTAAGAGTTAAGATTCTACCGAACTGTGTCCTAGTCACAACTACTGCTAACTGAAATCAAAAAAAAAAAAATACATTCTAGTTTGCAGCTGATGATGATTTTACATTAGCCATGACTAAACACCGCTTCACTTTTAATCATTCAAATATATATATATATATATATATATTTATGATCATATGTCTTAGACCATGAACAGCTGAAGCTAAAGTCACAAATAATGCTTTAGCTTTCGACCACGGTGCATGGAGCGAAGCAAAGAGATAAAATAGGCAACTGTGGCAGCTGTGGCGCTCTTCCTAACACAGTGACACATTTCCAATGCGCAGTGGTTGTTGGGGCATGCGCAGGAATTCGCAGTCTGTTTTTCCAATCAATTTCCCAAATGCTCTGCAAACAATACAAAATCTGGCGCTCATTTACATGTAAGTTGTGTGCATATATAAAAACGGTTTTCCCAATGACCAACACATTTTTGTTGACGGAGGAAAATCGAGAAGTTTGGAGACGGAGATCAATGATAAAATTCGCTTAGTTTAAATTCAAGCATTTTACCAACTACTAGTTGAATGCTTTTTTGTTGTTAAAATAAAACATGAGCCACTATTAGCCAATTCTTTAAAACATATTTTTTCAGATTCATAAATGCTAAATTTTCTTACTTGTTGCCTTCCGACTTGTAGTCTTAGCAAGGACATTTCAATTGTGTTGATTTCTATTTCGCAACAGACAATTTAAATTTAGAAAATGGGAGTGCTAAGTTTAGGAAATCGATAAATATCGATCATCGCAAATCGATAAACACATATATATATTTTTCAATTTTAAGGCTACAGTCAGCGGATTGTCCTTTCTGCCAAGCCCACCGCCCCAACAATTTAAATTGACATTATTTTAATTCGAGCCGCCAAAAACTAGGAACCATCTCTATAAGTTTTTCGACCACGCCTACACCGGCCAAAAAGCCCATATATTCCGTTAGTTAAGAGCTACAGTTACCAAACTGGGAAGGAAGGTTACTATGTATTATTTATCGGGGGTCTTGTGCACTGCGACCTAATAGATCTATTGTTACTATGTAACTCTTTCCACATTTTTTTCAGTTCTAACACGTTTCCCAAAATTTGCAAATAACAAATTCGAATTCAGATGATTAAAATCTACTTCAAAGATCGATGTTTCTTGGAAACACTTAGCACTTTTATCAGATGGTATTACTCATGGTATCAGCGTAGTCCGCAATCGTTCTTCTCTTCTTTTGTTCAAAATTCACTTTTTAAATTTGTTGTATTCAAATTTTAAATTGTCTCTCAATTTTCAGCAAAATAATGTTGTGTTAGACAAAAGTTTATATGATAAAAAATATAATTGAATAAACGATTTGCGAAGATCATTGCCCCCTTAAATATATATATATATATATTTTATTTGATATATATATATATATATATATATATATATATGATCAGTTAATAGCTACTTACCGCAATCGTTTTCTGTCGCTGCTCAGAGAGCATATTTTCGCTGGATCCCTGGAGCAGCTTCGCCAACAAGGAAGCTGACGGAGGCGCCTTGGATTTGTTGCTGCTGCCGGCGTTGTTGGCCTCAGCACTGCGCTTCGTATGGTGATGGTGATGACTATGATGGTGCTGATGTTGATGTAGATGTGGTTTTTGAGTTTCACCACTCATCGATTGACTGCGCTTGGTGTGATTCGGTTTGAGTTGTGGCGCCTCGGATGCGGCACGTTTCATTTGATGTGGCGCCTGCAAATCACCCGCTAATATCGTCTCGTTCAGATCCTTGGCAGACACCGAAATTGGCATAATTGCACCCGCACTATTCACATGATCGATTTGCGAAGGAGTCGACGCGGCCCGCGCATGCGTCGGCACTGGCAAATACGCACTCGATTTACGCACACGCATCGAGCTCGAATATTGCGGTTTATTGTTGCGCATGGTGCCAAGTGAAGGCTTTGCCTCACGACGCGGATTCAAGCTGAAGGAATACAAATTTTATTATTTTAATTGCAGTCAAATAAGTAGGATTTTTGTAGTGGAAGGAAAAGAATTTTATTATTTTAATTTCAGCAAAAAAAAAGTATGATTTTTGTAGTGGAATACTGAATGAAAACTTTAAATTTGTAATATATATTTTGTACAAAGTTTAATTTTAAGAGATCTGTTGGATTTTTCAAGATTGTATTGAGTAAGTTAAGATTATTTGTGTATTTTGCGAAAAAAAAATATTTATTTCATGTTAGAGTAAACAATCAAAAAATTTATAAAATTAAATACTTTGTATCAATGATAAATGCTTACCATTATATATTTAATTTTAATGATTTTTCGTTTAACTTTAAAAAGTTATTTTAAATATTAATAAAATTTGATAATTATTTTATTTATATTTTTATTATTTATTTATTTTTTTATTTTTATCATTTAACAGAATGATTTTGTAATAATTTAATAATTGCAATTGTTATTATATTATATTATCGTATACAGTAAAATTAGTGCCAAAAAATCTCACCTGTCAGATTCGCGCATTTCCTCGAGAATCTCTTCGAAATGCATGCGATTTGGTTTCTTCAGTTCCGCCTCCAACATTTGCCCATATGGACCACGTACGGTTAGCGGTCGCTTGGAATAACGCTTACTTTCATAGTCACCGCTGGGTGTTGGACTCCAGCTGACGCGCTCCTCGGTATCTGACATGGAATCGGTTTGGAGGAAACTGTTACTTTTGCTGTGATTATTGCTTGTGGCATCGTCCTTTTCCTCGCTGCTCTGGCAGCTAAAGCTGCTCAGCAATTTGGGCTTGTCCTGTGATCCGCGCCATGAGGGCGATGACTTCTCCAGCTCTGGCGTATTTATATCAAACATCAGTGAACTATTGCTGTCATCTGGTGAATCCGGCTTAATCGCCTGAAAATTGGCTATAGATATATCCAGCGCTAGGCCACGATGCGGTGCAGCCGGCTGATTCCAATCAGAAGTATCAATATACATCCCCTTTCGCTTGGTGGACTTGTCCAGATGCCGCTTGTGCCGTTCGCCAGTGCTGTGCCTGGGCGTCGCTATTGCCTCTGTGCCGCGCAACTCCAAATCGAGATCCTCCTGGCGTTGCTGATCATCGACTGTGTCGTACAACGGATTGGCTGACTCTTCTGTTGGGCTTGGAATAATTATGTCAGTCTCCTCGGAGCTGCGACTCACCGAGATTGTTGGCAGCGTTGTCAACGTTTCCGCTTGCATTATTTTGCATGCAGCATGTGCAATCGGTGGCTGCACTGTTTCCGGCACCATGCCAAACTCTGGCGCCAACTGCACCCATTCCTGTGCAGGTGTCTCCAGCCACTCTTGGGCGGCACACTCATAAACAGGCACGGGTATCAAACACGTTGTGGCCGTTTGTAAAATATTATCTGGTGGCGATTCCAGTGGCACTTGCTCCTCCAAAAGTTTGGCCAAATTAGGCTCCATTATTGTGGGATGCTCCTCCTCCCTGACATTACATTCGCTCTCCGAGTGTATGGTATCCGATAGTGATTCCATTGTGGCGTGTGCTGCAATAACACTGCAAGCTGTCGCAGCAGATACGCTGGCGCCGCTGCAGTTATCCGTATTGAATATATCTTCTTCGGCTATCGAATCGGGCACGTCTTCCAGCACGTTCTCAAGTGATTTCTCCTGTCCGTAGTTCAGGTTAATACACACAGCCGTACTCTTTAGTGGTATATGCACCCAGCCCGGATCCGGTAATTCGTTTACTTTGTTGTTGTTGTTGTTGCTGTTGCTGGTGTTGCTGCTGTTGCCGTGTTGCAGAGGGGGGCTCTCAATGGCCTTGTCCCGTCGCAGTCGATCGCGCCACGCACTTAAAGTTGATTTACAATCAATTTGTGAGAATGAAACGGAACGAAACGGTAAAATCCCTTTCGCTGTGCGACTCTCCGCTCTGGACAGCTGCGTTGCCCATTCGCTACTACTGCCTGCCTCACCGACGGCCTCACCGTCACCCACTGATGGGGCTGCCGCAGCTGCTGTTGCTGCTGCTGTTGCTGGTGGTGGTGGTGATTTAGACTTCTCGCGAGTGCACAACATGAAAGTTTCCAAATTGGAGAGACTCGCGTTTGGCCGCATTGAGTGAAAGAGTCGCTGTGTGGCTGTATTGGGCACACCAATGCTATTGTTGCTGTTGTTGTTGCTATTTGTGTTGCTCTGGTTTTGTAATGGACAACTGCTCGATGGATCCACATCTTCGATTGGCTGGCACTGTTCACCCACGTTCTGGCACAATGTGTCCTGCAGTTCCAAGCTGCTTGCTGTTGAATTGTTATGCGGAAGTCGGGGACGTCGTGGCGGTGGCACTGGCGGTGGTGTTGGTGTCGATGAGGCACGTGAGCTGCTGCCACCGCCACCGCCGCGCAATAGTTCCGTTAGCTCTCTGAGTCGCTCGGATCTATCGGAAGTTTTGCGCGTTTTCTCCGCACTGCTCGATCTTGAGCTGGAGGCACCCCCCTCTGTGGCGGCCGATGGCCTTGACTTGAGTCCAAAAGCTAAGCGCTGAAAACGATCAAGCGTATTACGTCGTTTCTCCATTGTCTGCTGAAAGAATCAGAAATCAATTGATGAGCAAAGTTAATCGAAATATTTTCTCCAGTTTTCACACAAAAACGACAATATAATCATTTTATTGTTCTACGGATCGACGTCATTTCTCTCGCTCTTTTCTCATTTCTCTCATCTCATCTCTTCATATATAAATATAAACATGTGCATTCAGAGGTAAGCATTTAGAAACAACATTGTATCTTTGGAACATCCCAAAAAATGTTTGTTCTTTCTAAAAAAAAATTTAACTTTCATTTCGTTGCATTACTTTTAAATAACGATATATATTTTTAGTTTTTATTTATTATTGAGGTACATTTAAAAATTTGTTTTAGATCTAAAAAGTACTGAAAGTGTCAGATTTTTCTAAGATTAAAATCAATTTTGAAATTAAGCTCAAAATATTTTTAAATATTTTATGTTTGAGAAATTTTTAAAATATTAAATATTAAATATTATTATGTTGCAAAGCTTTGTGTCTATAAAGCAGCTGCATATAGACAGATATTAAAAAATGTTTATTTATTTGCTGTACGCAGGTTATTAGAAACTGTGCATAAAAACATAATTTAATTTGTAGACTTACTACATATTTTTATGAAAACATTGAAAATCCATAAAAAAAAAAATGAGTACACAGATCTTATGTTTACTTAACATCCATTCAGCGATCTGAGGCACTTACAAATCTAAATTGGCGAACACTTAAATTCGAACAGTGCCTGATGTTGAGAGTAAATAGTTTTGCAACATTTTTTTTTTTTTGGGCGCCAGATCATCTTAGGCGTGATTATATTTTTCAGTGCACAGTGACACATAAAACACAATGTAAGGCAAAACAGAAATGCTGTGGATATAAAAACAACAAAAAAAATGGAAAAATACATACATCCATATATATATATGTAGAAAAGTCAAAAAATAAAAACTGTGTATATACGCACACAGTGATATTTTTAGTATAAACAACAAGAATTTATACCAAATACAAAGGAGAGAGAAAAAGATAGAGAGAGAGAAAGAGAGCAAAATTGTACAGTTGTATGTACCTTAGACACATATTAAAAGAATCTTACAAAAAAGCACACCGTAGAGCAGCATCCCAGAGAACAACAAAATCTCAAACAAATTGTGGCACCATTAGCCCAATAATATATGCATGTGTGTGTGAGTGTGTGTGTGTGTGTGTATGTATTGTTTTATGTACATACATATATAAAACAGTATGTTATGCATGTGTATAGCTCGTAATTATGTTTGTAAGTAAATACGCATATAAATGCGCATATAAGCACGTAATTAAAACTGACAATTTTACATGTTCTGCTTCTGCTTTTTATCCATATGCCTGCATTCACATACGTACATTGATACATACATACAAATACATAAACACCTACATACATACATACATACGCATGAATGGACATTAGGAGAACGTATACTCTTAGTATGCCCAGACTAAAGCGTTCTCTCAATTCTCACACCTCCCAAATATTTATTTTGTTTTTATAAGGAATAGAAAGTTAATAAAAACTAATTAAACTCAATAAACATATTTTGCAAGGCATTTGTGAATTTTTCCAGGAATCGCACTTTGAGGAAAGTGTGTTAAATACCTAATTGTAATAAATTTTATTTTTTAATTTATTAATATATTTATATAATATTATTAAATGTATTTTGTTGCCCAAATAAAAACTTTGACTATGATATTTTATGTGCATTTTGTTTTAAATATAATTTCGTATATGGAAATAATTATCAATTGCTAATTTATACGCTAATTTATTTATGTGCATCAAGATTTCAGACAGACGTGGGAATTTCATTGTCTAATGGATTTTTGCAAATCACAATCGAAACAAAAATATTTCGAAATAAGAATTGTTTAGAGATTCAAATCATTTTGATATTTGTTTATTAACTTGCAGGCAATATTTGCGAAACTTGGAACTCATATGCGAGTGAGCACTGTATTTAATTTGATGTATGCGTAATTATGAATAATCACATGTGAGTAAGACTGTTTTTCCTCAGTTAATGACTTTATTTATTTGTCATATTTACCAGCACAAAATTTATATATTTTTATATGAACTTACATTTTTGTCAACCGTTGAATACGCATAGGGAGAACACTCAAATGTTTGAATGATCGGCAAGTGTCTCAGTTGCAATGGAGTTACGGCGATCGTCTGTTGTGGTATGGAACAATATGTTAAATTGTGCAACGAGATGCTGGCAAATGTTGAGTGCAATGACACATTTGAGGAACTATTCGATTGGTCCAAATTGTGAATGAATACGGTTTTCTCGCTGCAATTCGAGATTGAATCATCTGGTAAATTTAAATCTATATGAACATCCGCCTCGTCGCCAACTATTGACAATTGTGTTTCAAATTCAATCGGTTTCGCTGCTTTATCTAAATCAATACAATTGTCTTCTGAGTGTACATTTTTCAGATCATCATTAGCCGCATTATTATATTCACTTATTGTCGCCACCTCCGATTGGGTTGCTCTCGCTGGATAACTTGGATTAATGCTGAACTCCTGTCTAAGATATCCGTTACGATCGTAGCGAAGAACACATGTTGTTTTCGATTGCAATGCTGCGTCGAGTTGACAGTTGTGGTTGCTGTCAAATGCATGCAAATTGCAGCTATTTTCAGCTGGCACTGGTGTGGATCCGCTGGCGTACGTTGAATTCGAACAGCTGCTGGGTATTTGCTGGGTATGCGTGTACTCCAAGGGGTAGATTAGCTGCTGTTCTCGCTGTTGACGCTGCTCCAAGCGGCGTGTCTTTATTGCAGGCTCGGCTGTATCGGATGGACTATCACTGCATGCGGTCACCTCGAAACAAATGCGTGGTTTCGGCTTGGGCGGCACGGGCGGCGGCGGTTGGCGGCGATCACAACGTACATAAGATTGAAAATTATTCGCGTGACACGATTCACTTGGATAATATTCAAGTGTTGTGCGACGGCCATTTGGTTCGGATAATTGTTCCTGTTGCTGCTGCTGCTGTTGCTGCTGCTCAGCAAATTTGTTAATCGTATAACAACAAATTATTGGTAATACGCGACGATTTGTCGATGACGCGTGTGACGTTTCAACTTTTAAGGCCTTATCCGTTGGCGCTGTTTTTGTTATTGTTGCTGTTGCTGTTTTTGTTGTTGTTCTGTCTTGTGCGATAGTTGATGATTTTGGCTGGCGTTGTTCTATTTCTATAAACGGCAGCGACAGCGACAGTGAGCCAACGCCAACGTCATCATCATCATCATCATCGGCAGCAACAACATCATTATCATTATCATTGGCTTCCTCCTCATCGGAGACAAAACGATACGACGACAAATCAGACACTGAATCCGTGTACGAACGATAAAAAGCTACGATGCCGCCAGGCTGCTGCTGCTGCTGCTGCTGCTTCTGTTGCTGCTGCTGCTGTCGCTGTTTCAGCTGTTGCCGCTGCTGTAGTAGTTGTTGCTGTTGTTGCTGTTGCTGCTGCTGCTGCTGCTGCTGTTGCTGCTGTCTCTCTCCACAGCACCGCTCGCAGAAGGCCCATGTTCGCGAGCTTTCGACAGCATTGTCGTTTGGGCGCCGAAGCTTTTCACAAAATCGTTGCATCTGATTTGTTTTTCGATTTGACGGATCGTTATCCTCATTGTTATGATTGTTGTTGTTGTTGTTGGCGCCTGTTTTGTTGTTGCCCAGTTGTGGTAAGTTCTCTGACAGCGATATATTTTTAAAAATCATTGATTTTAGATGCGCGAAGCGTTTAATCTTAATAGTTTTTAGTAGTCTTTAAATTTTGTTTATTTTAAATTGGTTTTGATTTTTTTATTTGTAAAACTCGTTGGTTTATATTGATAATCCCGACTGTCCGTTTAACATATCCTGTCTGTGGTTTATACCTGTAACAAGTAAATTTGTTGTTGATTTATAAATGATAAATATGAATTATTTTGTAAACTTACAGTAGTAATTAATATATCAATTGGTTGCATATTTTGTCTGTCTAGTTTTGAGCACGTCGCTGTGGATGTCCTTAAATATATATAGAAACATTTTATATTTAATTTGGTGATTTTAATATTAAATTAAATTTGTGAACAATAGAGAATAATTAAAACAAATTATGAACTTGAATATTTAAAAGATATGTAAATAATAAAAAAAAATTTAATCGATGCATTTTCTTGTTTCTTCTCGTGCCAATAAAATTTGTGCCAAATAGCAAATATCAATTTTTGTGAACGCCGCAAAGTGTGCCACACTTTCTGGCCGCATAAACTACGTTAATTAATATTTGCTAGTAATCAATTAGTTAAATACTATCATATAAGTATTATCATTTAAAAAATATATTAAATGTGCAATAATTTAGTTTGAAATTTAAGGTTTCAAGTTCTAGTCAAAAAAAAAAGAGTGTGTCTGATACTTGAACCGCATATGAAGAAAATATTTGCATAAATGTTCAATTTATTTTCTAACTTTCTTAGATTTGATGAAAGTTCAAAGAACTCGATAAAGATATTACTTAAACTAGTTAAAGTGTCGATTGCAACTGCATAAGCATATTTGTAAACAAAGTTGTTACGCTCGCATGACATTAAAGACATGTGTTTTTTCCGGTTTGGATCTCATTTTGTTACCGGAGAAAGGTTTCTTTTGTTTTGACAACAACATTTAAAAATGAATAGTAGTTGTTGACTTTTCACTTGCAGTTTTTCATTACAATGCATCCTATTGTTTTTTAGTTATTATTGTGCAGAAATGTCGGAAGCTCTATTTGCTTAATTTTCAACTTGATTGTTATTAAGTTGTTTTAAAGGTGATTTTTTTTATTAGTTTTAGTTTAAATGGTTCTGATAAAATTATTTTCAAGAAGCTTAATGCTTAAAATATTAATAAATTAATATATAAAACTAAATATATATTCATATAAAGTACGACAATAAATATAAAAATTATATAAATTATTTAAATAATAAAAATAACTAATAGAATTCAAAAATCTGTACATAAATTAAAATTTTTTAAAAATTACAAGCTTAAATGACTATTATTATTTATTTTCTTAGTTACTAAAATTCTCAACCCTTCTAAATTGTGTATTGGTGACTTACCTAGTCAACGCTGGCTTATAATAATCTACAGGGTATCCGCTGCCTAATCAGCCTAATTCTTTTTGCGAACATTGTGTTGAGATGGGGATTGCGATGGAGAAGAAGGTGTTGCTGACGTGCTGAAGCTGAAGTGCGGCGCAGATTAATCATAGAGGCCCACACCACAAAGAGAAGTATTGCACTGCAATGCATCGCAGCGTTGAGCTGCTGTCACTTGTCAGTCAAAACAGGCAAGGCATTAAACGGCCTATAAAAATGTTTAAAAATAGATTGCAAGCATTTCGCAGTTTTCATAACACACAGAATCCGATGCAGTTCCAGTCGCCAGACCCAGTCCCAATCCCAGTCCTAGTCCCAGTCCCAGTTTCAGTCCCAGCATGCAACTTATCACGCTCCTAGGCTTAATTGTTATTATTGTTGAGTGTTGAGATGGCAGCCGGTGATGCCTTTGCATCCCGACTGCAGAATGTTCGCAACATGTCAAAATTTTTATGGCTATTTAATGATCATTTATAAAACTCAGAAGGCTTACATTTTAATTATTTTAAATTGAATTTTGCTTATTCAAGCACAATCAAATAAGAAGAAACTTAATTCAATTTCACATTCAATATTTTCATGGCTAAAAATCCACACTTTAATTATGAAAAACAGCAATATGAAAATAAGAAAAGCTATTAAAATTATACATGTTTTGTCAAGACCTGTCACTCGTAAGGGCATTAAAACTTCGGTGCAGTGATCTTTTAGTCAACATTGTTTTCTACTGACGTAGATTTAAGAATCTTTGCGGCTTTGCCAAGTTGAATCGTTCGTTTTATCTACGACTTTTTTTTATCTAAGTATTTAATATGCAAATAAATAATACGTTAAGATTTAAACAACAGGCAAAATATTTATACAAATGCGCATTCGTCCGGACACATATGTAAATTAAAATGATCAAAACATTTACATTACATACATCATATTTATATGCATTAAAATTCCTCGTTTATATGGTGATAATGAATTTAAATAAATTAATTTGTTAAATAAAATAAAAAAATAACAACAAAAAAAAAGTCAAAACAAACCATTAAGTGCTTCTATATATTTTATCAGATATATCTGATTGTTAGCCAATCAGACAAAAGTGCTGTTCCCACTGTGAATGTTGCAATTAATACAGATTGAACAACATGGTTAATAATAACCACCAAAACAAAGTAATCTATAGAAACCTTGGCCTTACTTGAGTTTAACATTCGCATGAAATTTAATCGTGCAGTTCAAGTTCAACCTCGATTAATAATAAATTGCAAAAGATTTCAAAATATTGTAATTATGCTTAAAATGAATACTACACAACTTTTTAACTATTTCTAAGCTTGATTACCAAAATGAGCTAATTATTAAGTTGTGCAAATATATCAAATCAAAGAATGTGAAGAATGTTATCAAATGAAGTTTACTTTTGATAGCCAGATCATACTTTTTTGTTCTAATATTAGTTTGCTTAGAGAACAACAACAACAATTACAACAGATAAGCCACAAGTTTATCTAGCTAAATAACCACAATTCACCTTCGCTAAATGTATTTCAAAGTCTCCACATGCGAGATCTACGATAAAGACAAAAAGAGGTTAAGTAATGTTTTGAGTCGTACAAATTTATTAGTTACGGCAGGTTCATCCAATGGCATTCTTAGATAAAGTAATCCCTACCAGTTTTTAATATATTATTAAGTTTAATTAAATAAAGCGTCAAAAGTATCTTATGGCCATGCACAGTCTGCTTCACTTTAAGCAGCTTCGTTTCTCTTTTGATTTTCGATTAGGTTGCACTCAGGAGTCATACTTTCACGACCTTTTCATTTGACTGACCTAACAGTTCAAGTGAATAAACGACAAAAAATAAGAAAAATAAAAAATAGAAAAAAAACGATGAAGCATATTCAGTTGTGCACAACATTCAATTAGTAAATTTAAAGTTTGGTTGCTGTTTTTTCGTTTATATATATAAAAACAATTTTTGTTTTTTTTTTGTTTTGTTTTTGTAGTCAAACAATGAGGCGGAACTTGACTTGATTTAAGTTTTTATGGAAAGTATCTGTACTTTTTGCTCTGCATCTTTTACGCTAAACGTTAGATAAATTGCTTTATGAAAGTGCAACAGGAAGAAAATTCGTCGACAATTCAGACATAATCGAAAAAAAAAAAACAAAAAAAAAAACCAAAACAACGTTATTGTGTTTGTTGATGAAATCCAAGAGATAAGCAATTGGTCGCCTTATAATCTAATAATCGGGGGCCAGCAAAATGGCCACAAAATTAGCCAGGTAACTTAACGACGACACTTGTGAAAGTTTTCATTACACATAAATAGCATAGCCATAGATCAGCCGAGATACTGATCAACTGATCAACGACTTTAGTTGTATTTTTTTTTTGTATAAATATATATATATATATATTTGCCATTGTTTGCCTGTGTTGCCTCTGAGGAAAGTGAAAAGGGCGCATCCGACATTGGTTAATAGATTCTTCAGCAAATTAATGGCAAAACGATAACAATAATATTAATTGACAGCTCTGATCAATTTAAATATGTTATTTTATATTTATATTGAAACTAAAACTTTTTACCAAATTCATATTTTTGTTTAACGATTTTCAACAACTTTGAACTTCGCATAACAGTGACAGCTAATCATAGCATCAGCATGTATAATAAATGTTAGCAAATCAATCTTCAAGTAAGAAAAAAATAAAATTTTGAAATGAATATGAAAGAAATAAACTTAACGAAAATAATTGTTGTTCAAAAAAAATTCATACTTTATAATGATTAAAACCTTTATGGGATAGCTGACTTGATTTTAAAAATTCTTCTTATATATTAATTAGATACAATTTAAAAACTATTTTCGTGTCATTTCATAAATTTTGTATGGTTACAGTTTACAATTCGGAGAAGTTGCTTTGAGATTGATTGCTTATTAATATCCGTATATTAATATACGAAGGTAACAAATAATTACGGACTTATGTAAGTGAATTTAAATATTTTGAAAATTATTCATACATCATACGTCTTAAAAAATGATATCACATTTCGCTTGATACTTGCGCTTTCACAACGCAGTTCGTCTGGTTACGCCTGGTTAGATAAGGAATTGGTCTCATCAACTTTAATCGCCACTTCCAAATCACCCCGATTATGAATATACAAATGCAGACAAACATAGATTTGAACATTTGTATAAATACATATACACATATACATACACATACGTGGTTTAATATGAAGCTTCATTAGCCTTGCACCAGCTTTCTTTGCTTTTTGAGCTAAAACTCATGCGGATGCAGGCGGACAGATTTTATGTGGGCGTGACTGCAACTGACTAGGTCGTGAGTATCGCACAACTTGCTGTTTTAGTGTGCAACAACCAAAGCAACAGCAACAACAACAACAACAACAACAGCGACAGTAACGTAACGTGCCGACACAAAAGCTGATTATGCCTCTCTTGGCTCTTGGCCTGCTCGATTTGTAGGCAGGTCCTAACTACATCCCTCGTCCAACGAACACAAGTAAGTATTTATTTTGCACTCCAATAACCGTTTACATTAGTCATCATCATATCAAAATGTAATTGCAAAAATGCACATGTCCAAAAATTTGTAACAGCAACAGTAGCAAACTGCACAGGACACAGTTTAAAAGTTTAGCAACATGCAAATGCAATAAATCATATAAAATACAAAAAAAAAAAAAAATAATTATAAATTTGACAGAAGGCAAATTGCATTTGATTTTCAAATAGAAATAATATTTGAATTTTAGTTGATAATATTGTAAATTAAATCAAATTTTTATTTTATCTTTAAATGTAGCTTTTGAGTTGCATTAAAAGCATTAATTTGTGAATTGCCAAAATACTTTGAACTTTAATTCATTTAGATGAAAAAAAAAAAATGGGCATTTAAATTGCTGCGAACAATTATTACAAATCCAAATAGGAGTCTATCAGAGAGCAAATAGATACACAGACCTCAAAAGTTAATGTTGCACAAAATGCAACTGCAGCGAAATAAAGCTGAAATTCAAGAGGGCAAACCGGGCTGACTTTTGAGTGTTACCACACCAGCATCGAGCACCAGCAGCAACAACAAATAAAACAACAACAAAAACAACAACAGCTAACTAAGTCTGATCTCTTGCCCCTCCCACTCCCACTCTAACTCCCAGTGGCCGAGTCTGACGGTCGAGTGAGTGGCTGGCCTAGGCAATGGGTCTCTTCAAACAGCAGGGCAGTGGCAGTGGCAGAGACAGAGTCAGAGACAGAGGCAGAGGCGCAACATAACATGCAACATTACATGCCTATAATTTGTTTTCGCACAGCAGGACGTTTTCACTCCATAAGACATCAGCATAAGTTTTTAAATAGTCACATTACGACTATTGCTAACAGCCGTTCAAATGGCACCGCTCCAAGTGGCATTATGAATGCCGGTGGCAAGCGCAACACCGCCACACAGTGGCCAATGCGATGACTTAAGTTGATCTTCATTTTGGTATATGAAAAATTATCTTACAATAAAAATATTTGAAAAAGGGTTAGGCATTTTAAAATATGTGTGAAAATCTTGTGTAAGATAATTTATTATTTAAATTGATCAGTCTTTAACTGATTTGAAATTAACCGTTGACTAATAGCGCAAATTGTTTTACGGCTGATTAGTTGGAACAGTTGAACAAATATTTATGTGTATTATGTGTATTTTTTATATATAATTTTATTTCGAACTTATATCAATATATTTCGACTACATTTTGTATGTACCTCATAGATTATTGTCTATAATTGGGACACTCACTTTATGATTTTAATTTTAAGTAAGAATGTATGTAAATAATAAAAAAAAAAAAAAAACAGGAACTGAAATCATTTAATACATTTCAATATAAGGTGTTTTCGATAAGTCACGTTCTTTTAGAATAAATAATTAAGCAAATAGTGAACTTAAATTTTATATATTACAATAATGTATGGTATATAGAACATAGAAATTTCCCTTAATTGACCAATGGAAAAAATATTATTTTTTAATTTTCAGATTTAGTACATTTTTTTTTTACAAATAAATACTCAAATGGCTTAAGTTTTCTGCTTATTATAATAATAAAAAATGAATATCAAGTAAATGTCAATAAGAAAAAAAATATTCTTAGGCCAATAATTTGTCTGCAAATTATTTTTATTAATAATGAAATTTTTTAAAAGTTTCTGTTATTGAATTAACTGTTATCCTCAATGCAGTACATTCATTTTAGTCGGTACGCTTAGGTTGATAGCTAATATACAATTATCCTGAACACATCAAATGAATTTTAACAATAATTTCTTTAAAAATATTTTAAGAAAAATGTTAGCTGTGCTTATTTAAATGCTGGATGATTTCGTTCAAAAGCTTTTACGTGTAGCTAAGCATTTATCTAATCCGTTGTAAAATGATGGATTTCTTAAGCGGTTTACCAAGTCAAATGCAACGGTCAGCGAACATCAAACACAGCGCATATAAGCTACTTAGTCATTAACTAACTTCAACTTACAGCTGTAATTCTTTAGTCACAGTTTGACACACACACACACACACAGACACACATACATACACATACTGGTACTAAGTTAGTTAGTATTGGTATTCAAACATGCATTATTTGCGCTTATCAAATAAAATATGGCTAACAGCCTAAACCGCCTAAGTAGAGCGACAATCAAGTTGCCACTTGAGCGCTAAGTAAAAATATATCCGAGTACATGACAACAACAACAGCAACAACAACAAAAATGTGTGTAAAAATAACAATATTTAAATACGAAAGAAAGAAAAAAAAATTGTTTATTTAGAAATTGGTCACTGACTGGACTGGCACTTATTTTCAGAAGACAAAAAATACAATAATAATATGCAATATGAATAGCGAAAGTATGCCTCTTCAATAAGAGGAGGAAGATGAAGCAGCAGCAGCAGCAGCACCACCAGCAGCAGCAGCAGCAGCAACAGCAGAAGCAGAAACAGCCAACACGCAGTCCGAAAATGATGATGATGAAAAAGCATCTTCAAAATACACTCATGCTTTGCCTTTTTTTTACAGCATTTATCTTCTTTCGGCTTCTTTGCCTGCAGTTGAGTACCGCGTAGTTTTTTTCCCTCACTTTTTTACATTTTGGTGAGCAAAAGTTGCTTTTCATGTTGTTTTTTGTTTTGTTTTGGTTGGTGTTGCTGTTGTTGTTGTTGTTGTTGTTGTTTTTTTTTTGGCCGCCTTTTTTTCGTATTTTTGTAAATGAAATGAAATCGAAATATAGGTCGATGCTCGCTGCTGCTGCGACTGTGCTGTGATTGCTACCAAATGATCTTTCTGCCAGACATAAGAGCCTGAACTCGAAACACACTTCTCTTCCCATCACATTGGCAAAGAAAATACAACAACAACAACAACAACGAAATTACCATAGTGAAACGTACTCCTCATTGAACCCAATAATTTCTGTTTTTATTTTGTTTTTGTTTTTGATCTTTTTTTGTGGACTTTTCTTGAGCGGACTTAAATACAGGAAATTCGCATGCGCTAATGTGACCTATTTTGAGCTTTGTGGTATCTTAACGCATTCTTTGCAGATCTGTCTCTAAATTTAAGCACTGCACATAGTTTGCATATATTTATATTTATATTATTCAAAGGAGCCACACAAACAAAACTTAAACTCGATACCTATTTAAAAATAAGTAATTTAAATTAAATGCAAATGATTAAAAATACACACCTAAACATTTTTTTATTTTTATTTTTTTTAATTTCGCGCACTTTTACACTGATCAATTGTTGTTGTCACTATGCCATTATTCACGAATGCCGTATCTTAAATAAAAAATTAAATCAACTGTGGTTTTATCCGCAACACTTTACCGGCTATGACCGTTGTCAATCGCGTTCGATTGCACTCTATCAGTTCTCTCAAGAGCGCAGGTAGTGCTGGAACATATCGATAGTTTTGTAATGTGCGAGCGAGTGAACTGTGCGGAATCAAATGACTCCAAATGGAACTTAAAGCGTAGCCGTTTGCTTCAAATGTAGATTCTGCTGCATTTTGGTTAGTGCAACATAAATATGCATTTTAGCTTTCACAATTGTTTAGCCAAAAACTTGGTATTTCAGGACAACTATAATAATTAAAATTTTGTGCTCTTTCAAAATTCGTTGTTTTTTTGTTTAAATACTTTAAATATGTTATTTCACTAATTTATAGTACAAATTAACAATTTGTTTTTACAAAACATAAGGATCAGAACCGATACGACCTGATCAGTCTCGATTATTTTTTAGATACCAAATAATCGATATTCACATGTCAACGCTTATTTCGGACGTATACGGTCATACTGTACTGGGCGTTGACAGCGTTGTTATTAGTTAATAAACATAACTCAACCAATTGTAAATAACAACGATTTCATTTATTAAAAATGGTAGTATTGAGCTCCTGTTGGTCGCCAATAATATGGTCAAACAATGTACGTACAGGCAGCTACGCTGTTGCAGCCTATACGGCATCAGTAAGTTTCGTATTAATTACGATAATTTGCTATATGCTCGCTGGCGGAGAATCTGGACAACTTTATTCGCCGTTGTTTGAAACGGACATTCGGAGTTCCATGCCGATAGCTGGTGGTTTCTTCATAATCTACTTCATTGCAATTATAATCTCCTCCTATATGGTTTATCATGGCATAAAAATTAAGTGAGTTCTACACAAGTGTTTCATGGAGCGTATATAAATTAAGAATATGTATTTGTTCTACAGCACCCGTGGCTGGCTGCTGCCCTGGCTATTTTTTGTTGGACTCGCTATCCTTTTCCAGTTTGCCTGGAGTCTCTGGTTAATTGGAGGCTACTACATATACGTGAGCTTTTATACACTAACATTTTGTATATAATTTCTAAATATTATTTTAATTTGTGATAGCTGGAGCAAACTTTCTCGGCGCTGTTGAACTTTGTTTGGATGGCTTACAATGTAAGTTTTTTAAATAACCTTTGGAATTTTTTGTTTAATACATATCCTTTCAGTTATACTGCTGGCTCGTTGTCTTTTCGCAATATCAAATATTTTTGGAGTTACAGAATCCAAATATTGAGCTTTTAATGCCATAAGGACGAATCTGGCGACAGCTAATCGAATGCTTACTATTTGTAAAAGCTTTTAAACCCGATGCCTTTAACCTAGATGTATTTAAAAAACCCAATCCGTCCATAGAGTAAACATTCAGCGACATTCTATTTTTAATTACAAAATGTGTCTTAAGCGAATATATTCCATATACAAGTATGTATTTTATACAACACGACGAGTGTATATTTACACAATTTTCATATTTATACAAATAAATGTACTATTTTACTATACAATTGTTTGGTTTTATATTAAATATTAAAATGAATAAAGTTATGTAAATTTGGGCGCTTCTTTAGCTTAAAATGTTACAATAGTCGCTCGAAAATATAAAATAAACTTTGATTGGATTTCCCTTTTTCTCTATGATACCATAATCACAAATAATTGTAATGTAAATATTGGTCTTTTGTGTCGATACTAAAAATGTACACCTAATTGACAATTTTCTAGACAAATAAGACTTTCGATGCGACTATTGTCTATAATTCGAATTCAAGCTGTGTCAACATAATGTTGATCTAAGCCAAGTTGGCTGCAAGCCCTTAAATTGATTGGCACATAACTTTGCGATATTCCGTATGAATATCAATGTTTATTTAGCATTTGTTAAATTGTAATTCTTATAAATAATGTAGCGAGAACGTTTATACAAAAAATACCTTAAGCCACTGTTTCATATTGTGGATACAAAGGGACGTAGGCCCAAAAACAATAGACGAATTTAAAGTTTCACAAATTGAAGAAGCGAATAATTTACATAGTGCAGAGCCCTGACTTTAATGCCTAATTGTAACGGTTTGGTGTTTAACACAAAACTGTTCTTTTTTTCATTTTTTAACCCGTTTGGTTTTGGATTTAGGTTTTCTCCTCCTTCTCCTTGTTGTAGCGCTCGAGCTCCTTAAGAAATTGCGCTTTCGGCTTCATGACATTCGGTCGCTCGCCTCGACAATTCGGACAGAACCATTTGCCCTTTGGCTTCAGCACAAGTGAAACGCAAGAAAAGTGAAACCACTCGATGGGGCACAGATCGTTGTCGCAGAGAATCATTTCGCCAAAAGAAATCTACAAAGAATAACGCAAGGTTAATAACAAATACGTTTTAGCAGATGGTGTCATTCTGTTGTTGGAAATACTTCGTACCTGATTACAGACGCAATACGTTGGTTCATCGGGATCGATGGGCTCTGGTGGCGGCGTTTCTTCCCGTGCATTAGCCGTCGTATTCGAAGCGCCAGCGCCACGCACCTTACGTTTCTTCTTCTTGCCGGAGTTGCTGCCACCGCCGCCACCGACATTGCCAGCACCACCAATACCACCACCGCCGCCGCTGCCGCCGCCAGAACCACCAGCTCCGCTGCCGCCAGCGGTGACACCAACACTACCACCAACACCACCAGCGCCAACACCACTTCCAACCAGCTGGAGATGACTCTTGCGCTGGCCCAAAGCACCGCCAGCCATGACAGATTTTCGCTCATTATTTCCATTTCCACTGCTGCCAGCTTCGTTTGCTGAATTCGATTCATTGCCGCCCATCTCGTTGGAGCTACCATTGTTGGCCGCACTCTCGTTGCGCCGCCGAGAACGTTTGCTGCCCGTACGCTGAAGATCGCTGCTGTTGCTGCCGCAGAAGGTGCCATTGAATCCATTGTTTGAACTACTGGTTAAATGGCTGCCACGATCATATGTCGGCGTTAAGCCACCACCACCATTTCCACTAAGGCCAACACCAGTCGCTGCGACAGCGATCACGGCACCATAACTAAGTGCACCATAATGTTCCTTGGGCACAGAGTTGGCTGCATTGCTTGCGGACAAACCGGTGCTATTTAATACATTGTTTCCAGCACTGTTACCCTGATCACACATGGGGCTCTGTAGTCTCTGTAATTTTGAGGCGGGACTATCGTCGAGCAGAATGTATCGCTGTTCTCGCTCCTCCTTTAGGTCGAGATTCTGCTGATCCGTGTCCAGTTGTCGTACCTTTGCATCGATTATCTCCTGCAGATGATTGACAATCTGCATTTTTTCATCGCCCAGTTCCTGTGCCTGTATTAGGCTCTGATGCATACGTGTTATGGAACGACAACGACGTTGGCTGTCCGGTGAGTTCAGATGCAGCACATAAAGGTCATAATAGTGATCCACATCACGGATTAGACCTATTGTGTGTGTATATAAAGGTTATAAAATCTTTCGACATAATTTTCTTTATATAAATTGTTTACCTCGGTACTGCACATCGATGTCACGAATGCGGGACAGCTGGCGCTGCACATCGTCTGGCAAATTCTCCACGGAATCCAGATAATTATCCACATAAGTGGCTGAATTTATTGCCTCCGATTCGGATGCAATCATGTTGGCGGTTTTTTTGCTATTAACTTCTGATATCTTCGGCCCTACGACATTGACTTCTTTACAGCGGTCACGTTCATTACAAAAGTCAAATTTTTATTGCTTGTGCAAATTTTTGTATTGGTAAAGTTTACGCTGCAAAATATAAGTTTCAATTTTTTAAGATGTTGCGACTGTACGCTTGTATTTGTGTATGTGCATGTGTAAAATTTGTGTGTTGAAAAACATAAGAATGTATAACATGGCTCTTAAGCGTTAACAGTTCAGATAGGTCTCTTTTTCGCGCTAACAGGAAACACATTTGTCTTAAAGTTTTATTTAAATATCCCTCAAGTAACAAGGGAACTTTATGCTATTGGTTCGATACAATGTTGCCTTTTATATTTAGATTTTAAAGGTCGCTACAATACTGACAAGGTTGTTGCATGGTAAAGGAGTGGCTTACAGTCACATAAATACTCATAACATAATGTTAGCTTACAGTTATTTACTACAGAAACATAACTATCGATGTGTTATATACATTTCAACACGAGCCGAACAGTGTGACCGAGAATATTAAGTAATTGAGCCACCGATATCTCACCCATTTAATACATCGATTAATCACTACTCATTCTATTTCGATTGAACAGTCTGTGTGGATGCACTTTTAGCCGGTCCGCTCTTGTGTGCATATTTAAAATAAGTAAAATTGTAATTAAAGTTCAAGTTTGCAGCACTCTTGCTATATTAAGAGTCAGAACTATTGGCAATCTACCAAATCAATAAAGACCATCGCAAATAAACAAAATGATCGCAAACTTTGATATTGCCGACAACAAACCAAGCAGCAAGTAAGTTTTTGCCCTTTTTTTTTCATAATTTTCTGTTTTATGGTCAGTGTACAGTGTATGTAGTATGTACACATGTATATGTAGAATACAATTTTTTAACGGTGTCCTAAATGGCTGTCGGCCCACTTAAACTGTTTTGTATGTATCTACATACATAAATACGAATATCTGCATGGAAGTGCGTGTATATGTGAGTGTATGTGTATGCAGTTTCTTCAGCAAAATGCGATCAGTGTTGGTTTATCTCAAAACGAAGCTTTATATGTTGTTTTTTTCTTCTTATGTATGTAGTAAGATAAAAGGAAATAACCAGGGTAATCTAAAAGCATTTCCTGCCTAATTTGTATTATATATGATCATGTAATCGGTTTTATACTCAATGACTTGTTTTATTTCTACAAATGTACATATGGACTAATTTGTTACATTTCACAATGGCCACCACTATTTCCCATTTTTTTTTTTTTTGGTTGTTTTTGACTTGCACTGAAACCCATAGCAGTGCAGTAAACACCCTTGACAACCGATATCCCACACACATACACATGCTACCACGCATTTTGGATATTAGTGCCCGACCCCTCAAACTGTATGCTATCTGCCTTTCCATTTGTGTGCTGCTTTTCAGGAAGTAACATTTGGAGACGACGACGATAGCAATGGGCTATGATGAGTCATGGTATATTTTTCGTTATTTGAGTTTTAATACAGCGATCGCATTCTTTTAAAATAAGATATATTCTATTTTATTTGTCATTGTCATTTATTGCTCGTTCGTAAATTGTTTGAAAAATAGGTTGATTTTCTTCTTTAAACCAATTCGCACCACATTTGAATCGAAACGTTCTAGTTTCGAAGCGAGAATTGTTAATTGTTATCGATTATCTCCAGATGCGCCCAGCTGCTTTTGTTTTTACACTACTGATGGGCGCGAGATATGAATTGAAATATTTATGTGTTCTCATTCTCCTTGGGGGTGAAGACGAAAATTCGATATTTATTTAAGATATCAGTTGAGTTAAATTGGTGATCTGAGTCTCACGCACAGTGTATTTTTTTTCTTCTGTAAATGCGCTCCATTTTCCCCTGAGTGTTTCTATGGCAGCTTATGTGTACAAACAAATTCTCTGAAATCGACACGAGCTCAGCTTTAAATAGGACAAGTCACTGTTAGAAAATGTATTATTTATTGATGATGGACATCAGCAACAACCCCAAGAAATTTCCGGCTACCAACTAACACCCGGTTAATGCCCGCCACTGTTCTCACTTTGCTCATTTTCTTTTTTTGTTCCATACAGTGAACACTCATAAATGGGATCGGTTTGCTAATTGGTCTTTTCTGTTAATGATACTAATTGCAGACAGTTCTTGTATTCCTAATGCACAAAAATTTACGATTTTATTTTATTATTGCATTTTCTAAAAAGGAGAGAATTGATATAGTTTTAAACATTTAAAATTTATTCGGATAATGAAATAAAAATAATAGATAACTATACATTTTTGAATTTCTGAATAAATTTCAAATTCCGAGCAAACACTATAGTAATTTTATTTTTTGTAAGCTGAGCGTGCGCGCAAAAATGCATAAGTATTGGGCTGCCTTTACACTCAGTGGGCTCTCAGCCAATTTATATCTGTATATATTAACATGGTTTGTTTAAGTATTAGCGGTAACTAGTCACGCGACTTTATAGTTTTTTTTTTCTTATATTGGTTGTACCTATTCTGCTTGCCGCCAATGTGCAAGTAGCAGAAAAGTGCATTGAACTTTCCTACTACATATTTATATAGTATCCATAGTGCCTTGCATGTTATTACGTGTTTGCCACACTGTTGTTCTTGTTTTTGTTGTTGTTGTTGTTCTTTTCGCCGTTGAACAATTGTTGATTTTTACTGGCTTTTGCCTTACTCCTTAATTGAGCTTCTAGAACTAATCGTCAATGACGTAAAATAGAGAATGAGATGGGCAAAGAAAGAGTAGAATCTGAGGTAGGTGCAAGCGGCTGTCTGGATTCGTTTCAACTCAGTGATATTTACAAATAACGGGACAAGACATGCACACATATGTGTAAAAAAAATGTGACTCATGCAGCGATAAATACCTCTTTCTGCTGCTGCTGCGGCTAGACAAACCAATCAAAAAATAATAATCATAATGGGCGAATGTTGAATTCAGCAGCTCAAAATAATAATACAATACGAACACGCATATGACACCAATTTTTAATTGCTTAAATGTTGTCGAATATCAACAAAATGTGTGCAAGTGATTTGGATGTGTGTGGCAAAGAAATGGAATTCAAATTTGCCAATAAGCATTGTAGAAATCAATGCCACACCCAACTAGTTTGAATAAATACATAAACATATGTTTTAATTTTTGATGAGAACTCACAAAATTTCTTGGTCTACATTTGAAATGAGCAGCTTGCTCACAGATAAGATTACTGGCAAAAATCAATAAAGTTTAAAAAACAACATAAACAAAAATGAGTTGCCAATTATGTCCGTACTTGGTGACAGTTCCACTGCGTTAATTCTTTTTGTTTTAAATTTTATTGACAAATACGAACGCTTCGTTGAACACTGAAAAATACGGACAGATTGTAATGGACAGAGGAGGTCGTTGTACAACGTCTGCCAATTGCTTAAAAGAAACCAAACAACACACATACATATAACAAATTAATTGTGCTTAATTACTGTCATATGGGTATTCCTTAATTGGGGGGTTACACATAAAGCTATTTTGCCTGTACTGAATCTGAAATCTGTAAGAGAATAATTGTAAATATATTGACTTATTCATTGATTGTTAATGTACACACTTTAAATAGCTGCAGCAATCTACAACATCAATAAGGGTATTAAGTTTGCAGTCTGAGAGTCAGTCAGCCAGTCAGTCAGTCAGAGTTTTTCAATACGCCTTTGTGTTTGTGGCAGAGACCACTTTATATGCATATGCCCGATGAAAATGAAGTGCATGACAAAGGCATTTAACAAAAGACTATGCCTGGCTGGTTATGAATCATTAATATGTATCTGGGAGCGCCTTTAAAGCGCGACTCCAGTTGAGTCCTATATATATAAATGCAACGTTTTAGCATTCCAACTGCGTATTAAAATAATCCAGGTATAATCTACCAAGTTCTTATATACAGACATACATACATATATGTCTAAGCCATTGAACTATAACTTTGCCAAAAGAAAGATACATAAATAAATAATGCCAGCCAACCCTTTTGTCATTTGTCTTTCAGCTGCCCGCCCATATGTTCTTTCTGTCTTAAAATACATTTTCTAAAGAATCTTCTAGAAACTACCAACTGCATGCGAATGTCTCTCAACAACTTAAAATTAGACCCACATACACACAAATTATTCTAGAATTTTCTCGTTTTAAAAAAAATACGAAATTGGCCAGTATCAGGCTGGATCCATCCAAGGGCCACAATTGGTTGCCTCAAGCAGAATGAGAGATTGTTGTTAAGACTGCAGGAGTAGCAAATTAAGCACGAACTTTGAAATAATTTTAACACTTTGCACGTTTCTCTTTTGCAAAGGGTAGAAATGCATTCATTTTTGCGGATTTACGGATTTAACTAAGCAATTTTTGGGGTGTTTTTTGCGGCAATGCAGAAGTCAACTGGGGCTTTGATTAAATTGCATGGCATTAAAGCAGAAACAGGGTGGATTATCGACAGAAATACGGAAATGCCAGACGGACAAGCAGACAATTATACATAGCTTTGCAATGTTCTGTTCCACTTGAAAAGCTTTTGCAATTTCTCAAAATACTTTTTTGAATAAGTAGCATCTCTGAAATCTGTAAAGTTGTATGTAACTTCTGGTTGTTTTTGTTGTTCCTTGTTGTTGTTGTTGTTGATCAGCGTATGGACACAGCTGGCAATATCAGTCTGAGCTGAAAATGATTGGGCTGCATGCATGAATAATGCAAGGGAAGCGAGAATATCTCTCTTCTGCAGTTCATTCGCATTTGACACTTAACCAAGAATTTCGCTTGTGAAGACAAAGCAATCAGTAGGCGGAAAAGTTTTTATTCTGTTTTAATGACACTGCACATTTATATTTGAATTGTAGCCCCTTCCATATGTAAGACTCCTTGAGAGCCAGCCTCACTTAGAACTGTATTCATCATTATTTCAATTCAAGTTTAGCTTGACTTTAGACAATTTTCCCTTCAGATTAAAAGGGAAAAGTTAGAGGCTTTGACCAGAAATTTGAATCACCAAAACCTGACCCTTACCCAGCTGCTCTTCATGATGATGTGTTCCAGCAAGACTTGACTGTGTTTATGAAATAGACGTGGGAGGAATCAACAAAATCTTCCAGCAGTTCAAGGGAAACTTGTCAAAAATTCGATAGTGCTTTACCAGTATGGCTAATCGGCATATGTCTTACTATATGCCAATATGGGAATAGGCGATATTAAAGATCATTGGTATCTGCGAAAAGTTTTTGAATATGTTGATTTATGTAAAAACTTACATGTGCTTATGGGAATTTTGGAAAAAGAAAGTTCAGTATTGTTAGAGGTGAAGTTATCAAAACAGTTGGTTCTTTAACCCCTTGAGTCCCAATTTATATGATTTTTTTTTAAACAGTTTGAGCGTTTTTAATTTTATTGTAAAATAATTATGAAAATATTTATTTTATAAACATAACCAAAATAAAATTTGATTCAAATAACAAGTAAATGAATACTAAACAACACGTATAAGATCAACGCCAATGACCAGTCAGACTCTTTATTTGTAACTTTCTTTATTCATATTTATGACGAGTCTCACTTGTTAAATGTATCCAAAGGGTTAATTAATGTATTGTTATTTATGGACTTCTCAGAAATTATTTTTGTTCAAAAGTATTTAAGGAACTGAAGATCGCGATAAGCAACTGCTCATCATAAATTGCAAGCAGTGCAATTTTGGGTAGCAGCTTCTTTGCACTGTTTGAAAATTTTAAAAGGAGTTTCTTAAATAATTTCAAAACGACGTGTCCAAATGGTCATTAAGCTGAATTTGAAATAGGGTAATAAAGGAATCAATATCAATAATAAAAACAATTATTAAAAAAAACTATTTTTATCAGAGTTAACTCTAGGCTTTCAGGAGTTGAAGCGGAGTGCTGCTTCAAAGCAGTGCACGCAAGCAGTGCATGTTTAGTGAGTACACGAACCATAAATACCAAATTATTCGAGTTAAGACTACACTGCTTCATTCGGAAAGATACCACTAAGCTATGCTAGTCGAACGATAAATCTTACAAAAGTTATTTACTTATTTGTTTATATTAATTTAATGTGTTTAAGTACATAATACATATTTTGAAAAATAAAGACAACTGCCTCAACTTGTCAAAGAGAACTTTTATCTGTAGCAAACAAACAATTTTTAATAACTTTTTGAAGAAAATAACAAACACAGCCCAACAATTATTTTCTGCAGCAAAACCTATTTTAATAACATACAAAAGAAAATAATAACAAACACAGCCCACAGCATGACTAACTTGAATGTGTGGAAAAATATGTGTTTAAAGTTTTCTTGTTTCCGTTTTGATTTATTTCATTTTCGGGCATTTCAAAGATTCCAAATTAAGCGCGAAGCGTGTTGTGTGTGTGGCATTTTAACGGTTTCGTATCCAGCAGAGAAAAGACTTTTATCTAACGTGTTCATCGCCTTTCAGTTGAATTAGTTGCATGTGATGCACATAATTCTGGAAAACAATTATAAGCCTATATGTTATGCATATTAATTATACACAGATAATTTAAAACATGCCCTCAAATCTCTTAGCTAAAGTGTTACATTTTATTGTTTTTTTTTTTTATTTTTGTTTTATCTTTAGTTTTTCTTTTGAAAGAAAAGAGACTTTCATGTGATTTAAAAGGTGCAGAAAACTGATTAGTACTTCATTATATTTAACAACAGATTTGTGTGTGTGTGTGTGTGTGTTTTATTTTTCTTTAGGCTATGCTGTATTAAACACGCAAAAAGTGTAACAAATTCTATCCAGAGAGGAGCTGTGCGCAGTACACAAATTGAATTGCCTTTCACTTTTCGCTCAATAAACAGCAAAGTTTTATTTATTTGGTGCCGCTGAGCAAAGTCTTCGTGCAGCCAATTTGCTCTAGAGTCTAGACTCTAAACAATTGTTTACTATCTTTTTTTTTCAAGGCGCAATTTTATTTTATTTTTTTTGGTGTGGAACATGAGACTAACTGAAAGAAATCTTGTATGCACCTGCAACGTATAAATCTAGACTCAGACAATTTGATATCCTTTCAAAAAGAGCTTGTAGAAATTGTTTATTGTTTTTTTGTTATTTTTATTTTTTATGACAACAAGTTACTTGTTAAACGGCACTCAGGATTGTACATGCATTTACACTACACACACAATTTATTACGTCTCTGGTTAACAGCTGATTTTATTGCGTGAATCTCTAAGCGTTTCTCTAACCTTACTTTCTACTAAAATTGAAAATTGACTCCAAACCTTACACAATATTTATTTACACAAGTTACAATAAACAAAAAAAAATACAGACTTTAAAGTCAATAATTCCTGTAAATCTTTTTTGTTTACCTACTTGATGCGGAAGAGTTTAATTTACTTCATTTACTGGAAACGATCCAATTGCTTCCATTTCATCATACACTGCAGAGTTAAGGAACATTTGAAGTGCCCACCTACGCATCTCAATCTATCTATAAATCACTTAATGGAACATCAAAAATCCTCTGGCGCTCAATTGTTTAATTAAAGTTTTATTAAACCCATAAAAACGCCCATTTTAATTGATGCTTTTCAATGAATTTAATTTTATAAAAATAGTTTTGTAGCTAGAATTGGTCTTCATTCTAATTAAACGTTAGTAACAAATTGTATTTTGCTTAGGAATGAGAGACATATGGTGAAAAGTTCACAATATTTTAAGACAATTAATTATCTTTCATGTGAATAAATAAAATATATAAATTAAATTTTGTGCATAAAAATCAAAGAACCTGACCTTTCTTGTTTGCTGTTGCTAACTGCCAATTAGCTGACTGTTTAATGCTCCAAGTGGAGCATATGTCAATTTTTATTACTCCACAATTTGTATAGAAAAGCGGCATGCCCCCAGTTGACTTAAGCACTCGAGGCAACTTCTTCTCGAGTACTTTCGAAAAAAAGGAATCGCTGATAAATGCTGTTGAACTGAGCGGATTCGCTCACCTTTGTTGAGCCGGTTTACCTCTTTTTGTTGTTGTTGTTTTATGTCTTAGTTTATATTTTAGTTTGCACGGTCGGCTAATTATTCCATTTAATCTCTTAAGTGCTTGGTAAGTCAATGGGCCGCTCAGTCAATTGCCTTGTGAAATGCAGTGAAAACTTTAAACCTTTTTTTTTTTTTTTTTTTTTGTCTCTGTAGACACACGTGGAAAATGTTTACCCAAAAAGTGACTAAATCAAAAGCAGCCGGCTAAACAACAAAATGAATTGTTGTGTGCCCGAAGCTATAATTAAAATAGACAGTCCAAAAAAGAAAAGTTGTCTGGGTTGTCTGTCGGAGGAAAGGCGTTTAAAAGCCTTACATTTTTTTTCTTTTGTATTTTTACCATGCACTCATTCAATGTGTAATAATAAATAGTTTGGTTTTGAAGCTGTGCAAATATTGCATTATGTAACAAAGGGAATGGGCTCTTTTATATTCCATGGGACTATTGATTGATTTTTAACTGCATTATGTAAAGAGAAGAAATCGTATATATTCAATGAGAATTATAAATATTTTGTCTGTGGTTCCCTTAGGCAAAAAAGAAAATATAAATTAATTTTAAATTAATTAAAACCGTCATCTAATAATCATTTAATTAATTTTCCCATAGGTATGCATAAGATTTAACAATTTATCTTATCTTGAAATGCATCAAAATTGACTATTTTGTAAAAGCAGTCAGTTTTGATTGATTTGTTGTTAAGTTAAACTGGTAAATTTTGATCAGACAGAATGCTTCAACTCCTGCCTTGTTTTATTTGATGATCAGCTTTGCTGCCATCTTTTTTGTATTCTTTTCTCTTTTAATTATTTTTTCATAATTCTTATTGCTCCTTTCGAAGTATTCAAATGTAATTTAATACTGACAAAAAGCAGTACTTAAAAAGATAAAATTTTGTATCCTAGATAACTCTCCATAATTATATTATAAATTATGTAAAATCACCACTATTTTAGATATCAGTGACATAAAAAAATATGAATAACTGTCATATTTTAATAAGAAATATTATCCCTTCTCAAATGGTAATGTTCTAGTAATATATCTGATCCAGCTGTAGAGCATAATGCCATGTTGTTTCAACGGCTTGTAATAGAAATTGCCATTATTACCCGTCAGATGCTCAATCTTGAGAAAGATCGCCCACAGTGTCCAGGCAAGACATGGGCGTCCACATTCCGGTTGTGTACACTTAGACAGACTCCCCACTTGGTTAACGTCTGCTTGATGCAACTGCTGCAAAAATCAAAAAAAGCAAAATGCAATAAGCAAAAAACAAAAAAAAAACCAGCAGGGGAATACAACAGATACAGACGATTTTGAATAGATAAGGCACACAGACATAAGTACTTGACCCGACGAAACGATGCTCGACAATTAGGCAAGCCATTCCATTGGGCAGGAACGTTGCGACGAGCAGATGCCGAGATGGTCGAGTGTGGACTGTGTGTGGACCACATTAACTATTTTTAACCAAGTCCAGTGGGTTGGACGGCTATCCGCCGCACCACAAATGTGGGCAAGTGAATTGCTCTAGAGACGAAACCGCTTAGACTTGCCTGTGGGGTGCTGAATGTTGGATGTTGAATGTTTAATGTTTAATGTTGAATGTTGGCCGGTGTCAAATGACACTCATACTTTGACAATGTGCCAGCATGTAAAGAACTGCCAACTTCAAACTAAAAATAAAAGCACGAAACAAAAAAACCAAATAAAACAAGAGGCACCTCACAACTTGGTGCAACACAACATGCTTCCTGTGTTGCACGGAAATGTGTGCCAAATGTTTTTACAAAGAATGATAGAGCGAGAGAGTGCGGAGAGAGAGAGAAGGAGAGATTGTGTTAGCGATAGAGAGAAGGAGAGCTTACAAAGAATGGTGGGTACACAAATGCATTTTGATTTGAATGCAGGCAATTCAGAGTTGAATTTTAAATTAATTTGCCAGCAGCATATCAAGTTTCTCCAGATGCTGATGATGATGAAAGTGATTTACTATGTCGACGCCACAGCCGAATAAAGCATGCAACTTGCTGCACAATGTTTTCTGGTTCGTTTGTTTGTTAGTCTTCAGTTTGGATTTGTTTGTTTTTTGTTTTTTGTTTTTTTGTTTTTTCGCATTTTCATTTTTGTTGTTTTCGAATTTTTGCTAGTAACTGGCAGTGTTAGCTTCTAATGGACTTCGCTCTAACGGTACCCATAGAAAAGCCACACTAAGAAACATAAGATGCAGTAGACCTGAACTACTTTTTACATTGGTAGATCTTGAAAGACCAATTATCTTTGCCGTGACGAACATTAAATACTCTTGCACATGATACACTGATGCCATCTGCACACTTTTACGGTATCATCAATTAAATAATAAACAAAAGTAATACGAATCGTTTTTTTATTTTTATTTTAGCTTAAAATATATAAGCTTTGTAATCGGTTCAAATTAATAATCCTGGTCGTCTGGCCTCATCTGTAAGAGGCAAAGTTGACGGCTGCCTTTCGCCAAATCAATATGTCTGATTTGGGGAGATGGTTTAAGATTGCCTCAAAAGCAATAGAAAACACTAAGTGGAAGAAAACAAAAAAGGCTTTGTGCCTCTTGAGTATTCAAGTGAAGCAAAGTTTTTTAGTTTTTAAAAAAAACTTATACTTCTTTAAATAGAAACTTCATTATTCATTCATTTGATGCCGAACTGTTCACAATAGAAAGAACTCATTCGACTGTAACTGAAATGAGAGTCTACTATAATTATTACTATTTAAAAAGGGAAAAGTGCCACATTCACCAAACATAAAATTACATTTAATTGTAATATGTTTGATTACTTACCTAACTTGTAAGCCATGTAACAATCACAACATATATACAGCCGCATTTAAATTTTGCAACTCTGGTGAAGTTCTGTTTGCATGCATTTTGCTTTTTGCAGCACCAAATTTACGTTAGTTACATCTGAGTTGAATTTCAAAGATGAGCAAGTGAGCGACACAGAGAAAATGAGAGCGTGTAATGCTGTTTAAACTTCAATCAGCTGTGGTTTGTTTTTTGTTTTGATATGACCAGACCCAACACGATGCTTCATACGCCACTCTCTCACTCAGTATACAGTATGAATATGAGTACGAGTATGCTGCATATGAATACATACACTTACAAAGCGAAGTGTGTGCTGCTCTCCCCTTTCGCTCTCTGTCTCTCTCAATCTCTTTGCAGTTACATGAATTCGCTCTGAGAGAGTTGGTTGGTGCTTTTGTTTTCGGATCAATAAGACTTCTCGGCGGCGTTCGTCGTGTAACTGCCAGCTCTGGTGGTAATAAATGCTTTTCACTTTTCCCATTGCACTCCAGTCGTCAGCTTCATACTGAAGCGCTCACTACGTTAGCCAACGCTAAAGCACACTTTTGAAAAACGTACATGAATAAGAAAATTAAAAAGAACTTAGCTTTCATTCTTTGCGGTTAATATTAAAGCAAAGTATTTAGAAAATAAAACGAACGCATATCATTTTAAAATACTTGTGTATACGATATAAAAAGGTGTTATTTGTGACAAAGCGAAATTGTTGTAATTTAACAAAAAATTAAGGTGTAAATAAGGTCGGTTACTTTGTGAGTGTCCTTAAAAAGTATATACAAAATAAATTTAAAAAAAAAAGAGAAAACATTCACACACTAAATTTAGGAAAGTTTGCAAATTTCGTTTAAAATGTGAGCAGAAACAAGTGTAATTTTCTTCAGTCATAAAATGAGGACTCTGCCAACCACACATAAACGTTTATTGATTTTTCTTTTATTATGCGCACAGCATCCAATGCAGGCAACGTTGTTGCTGCCACAGCATGCAGCATGCAGCTTTTGCAGCAAGCAGCATGAGTCATCATTGCTTTGCAGCTTCCTATAGATACACGTTTTTTTTTTATATAAATATATTTCTGCCTACAATTTTTTGTGTTTCTTAACGATTGAATTTGCAAATTTTCCTAGTGTTAATTGCAGAAGATTAAATTTGTTCGTGTCTCTAGGTTTTTTATCAATAAAAATAAAATCACCAGACAATAAAACATTCAAAGAAATACACAAAGGATGGCTACTTATGCTGCATTTAAACATGTCGAACTTTACAATGTCGGCAAAGCCAAAAAAAGGTAAGTTTCAAGTTGAATGAAATGCATTTGCACCACACTCAATGCGATTCCTATATTTGCATATATTCGTATATATGCTGTGGCTGTGTATGTGTATATATATGCACTATTGTTGTGTTGTAATTTATCGTACATTCACCCTTTGCTTTCACCAAATGTGTGTGCATTGTTTTAGTGTATTGGTCACTCATATAACGCACACACATGTAATCTGCCAAGAACCTCTTTATTAAGCACCTACAACAACAACAACAACAACTACTACAGCAACAACATTGACTACTGTTTCTACTACTATTGCCTCTAAGCCTAAGCAGTTCATCGATTTTTCGGTTCGCTTGTCCCAATCCCCAATCCCTGATTTTGTTTTTGTTTTTGTTTGTGTTTTGCATGCGACTGTTGCGGCGGCAGCGGAGTCACCTATTTTGAGCACGTCGACTTGTGCTTCTTTTTGCGTCCACAGAAACACTAATATTATTTATAATTATAAGAAAGAGAAGAGCATATAAATGCTCTATGCCCTCATAGTCAATAAGGCCATTTCTTTTTTGCCTTTAAGCTTGTGTTTTGTGGCGAATTAAAAAAATTATTGCAATTATAACGCTACTTCAAAAATTCTTATTAAAAAAATAAGTATATGAAAGGATAACTTTCATTAAGAGGTAAAAAATTAAGTAAAAATTGTACTGCGAAAATGAAAATAGAAGTAATATATTCAAGTTTCTAGAAATATTAAAAAATAAAAAGAGATTTCTATAATAGAAAATTTAAACGTTCTTGAAAATTCGTTACACGAAATAGGTAAAGTACAAAAACGGGTTAAACTGCAAGGTAAACTGTTAATTGAAAAATAACGATAAAATAAAAAACTTTTTGGAAATTTTAAATTGAGCAAATTCAATTCAATTGTCAGCTTATAAAAGAAAACGTTCTTAATTGTTTAATTTGGGGTGTGGACACAATTAATGTGCGTATGACGAAGGCACTCAAAAAGAAACCAAAACAAAGAAAATGCCAAAATTGGTAATATGGGTGCAGGTTATAAAGCAAAATTGCTTTACTTCCGTCTAAGGTCGTTGCTAAGAATGTAAAATAAACATTGAATGTTTTTTTCTTTTGCCTTTTCCAGTCTGTTGACGCGTCGTCTTAGCTTATGGCAACGAGTACACAATTTTCTAACTTTAATTAACAGTCAGTCATCTGCATTAAGTCATCAAGATTAACGAAGTTAGCTTTTGTTGAAGAAAATGAGTTTTATCACGTTTGGACACTTGCATGAATCGCATTTGGTATTTTGTATGCACCTATTATAGAGTTGAGGTGTGGGGTAGAGGAGGGCTTAATAAAATATTTTGTAAGCTTTCCTTTTCGGCCTGATTCATGGTTCGTACTTAATTAAATTTTAAAGGCGTGACTTTTCCTCGAAAGTATTATTAAATATATACATATACATAACTGTATTTCTTTGTGTAGAGCTTTGCGGCGGAAATCGTTGCAATGAGATATTTTTTATGGCATTGTTTATTTGTTGTAATTACCATGCGATTGTCTCCCAAATAGACAATGAACATTATTTCTAACAAACCTAACATTTCTTGAAATATATACAGGAATGCTTAAGCATTCCATTTTTCAATTTGTGTAATCTCTTTTTGTTTTTGAGATTTTATTTATGTGTGCAGCGCAATTTTTGCTTGTAGGCCAAATTATTTTGGCTTATTCTTTCTTTCTGTATTTGCAAAAATTTGTTTATATTACAGTTACTATGTCAACAATATTGATATGCTTATTTGGGGCAAACAGGAAAAGTATATATCGAAATGACGAATCTATTACATATTTCTAATCTGTGCAAGCGTCATTATTCGTATTCCATTTATACTTACTGCTTGCGGTGTACTGTTGCGTCAGTATATATTTATATATGTATATTCATATATATATATATATATATATATATATAGATATATATATAGCCGTAGACACATAGTTCACCACTATTTACTTGGAACACAAGGAGCTCGTTCTTTGTTGCGCATTCCCGAAGTATTTTCGTACCTTGTTGTGCTTGTCGGCAGCAATTTGCTTTCCCGAAGCATTTAATGCTTAATGCTTTGATGTTTGGTCGATTTCTGTTACAGTTACAGTTCCAGTAACCATATTTCATTTGAAACATTGTTTTTGCTAATAATAATACAATTCATCTTAACTGCTTTTGTACATGTGTTTGGCAATCAAAGTTTGACACAGTTTTTTTGCAACATTCGCAAGAAGAATATCAAACTGAAGAGTTTGATTGCGGTTTTCCCAAATTCCTGTAATAAATGTTTGAATATTTTTTTTATATTTGAATACTCCAGAATTTATTACATTCATTTATTGTTTGCTCCTAATTTTATATGGCTTAATTGTAACTTTAATTTTAGAACTTGTTTCAAAACTTGGTGTAAATATTTATTTACAGTTTCATTCGATACATCAGCAATTCAAAAAAAAAAGTTGATGCTATGGAAATTCGATGATTAGGTTTATTTAATAAATAATAAAGTAAACTCATGTCGATAAATGTTTACTTTTCTTTAATTTGTATTCTTTATGCAATAAATATTACTTCAGTTTGAACTTATTAGCTCTTAAGCCAATAAACTTCGATTGGTCCCATTTTAGAGTTTTTGAAGTTTGCCGATATATCTCTTTCAATGCGTTAAACATTGCGTGACAGAATTATAATATACTCGGCCCGTATTTTTGAAAATTCATTGCAATTGTCAACTTTCGCCATTTTAAGCTGAAGTCTCCTGTCATTAATTCTGAAGTTTAAACACAACCAAAACACAAAAAAATATGTATAAAAAAGACTATCTGATAGGCCGGCCTATGCAATACCGATCTTGGCGCATATGCACATATATAATTGTTAAGTTGTGGTGGCAACGTGGCTCGGCAACTTTTCTTTTCCTCTTTGCCGGCCAATATACACTTTCTACGCAGCTAATCGATAATTATTGATCAAGCGCGGAAAACACTATCGATAATTGACAATCTAACTGTTGTGCAGCGCCAGACATTCAGTCAGCCCAGCCAACCAGTCGGCCAGCCAGCCAGCTAGCTGACATAGCTGTGAATCACAAGATTCTCTGCAGCTTTGTATCATTTCGTGTATCTGTGTGTATGTGTGTGCATCTGTGTGTGCGTCTCGCTAATTGGATTGATTGTTAGCTGGCCAATTGGAAAAGGTGTTGTGAGGTGCCACATTCATTGCTTCACAGCCATTTGGAATTGCATTATAGACCTATAGACCGGTAACCGCGGGATACACTGTGTAGCCGTTGTAAAATTAAATACTTGCATAAGTATCTGTATCTTTCAATTAACTAACACCATAAGCTGTATTTCTGTAGATAATGCTTAAGATAATGTCTTTATAATATTTATTTCAAATCAATTTCATTATTATTCTTGAATATGCAATAATGATTGAATAAACAAAAACATTGGTTGCAACAGTGATTGTGTCTTGCATAATTGTAACACAAAACTAAAAGTATTATTTAATAACACAACACCTCTCGGAATATTTAAATAGCTAATCCTTAGACTACTGCTGGTATTAATGTATCATTTCCATTCCAAATAGATATAATTAAATGTGAACAACTTTTAGTTCGGCTTGTGAATAGATAAGCAAAAATAATTGTTTATGTACAGGATGCTCGATAAGATTTGGTTGCAGTTACTCTTCCAATCCGATCGGAATCTTTCTTAAGTTTCTTCCAATTCATGACACAAGTGTTGAACTAGTTTTTGTTCTGTAAAATACACTCAGAAATTAAATTGTAGAATTTTAAAATATTATAGTTAATATGCAGAAGTAGTTATTTTTATTTTTCATAAATACTTCTGTATACAAATTTATTTATTTAAATTTACAAAATGTTATTTAAAAACTTAAAATCTTGTCCACGTTTAACTTAAACAACTGTATCAATTTAATCAAGCCGCTTACAACTCTCACTCAAATGAAAATACTTGCAATTAAGTGTAATTAATTTGGAGACACAAAAGCGATGGCTTAAATAACATAACAAAATAAAACAAAGGGTATTTAATCTTCAGTCAGCTTGAACAGTGAGCGGTCATTCATTTTGGCCATGTTTTTGTGTTTTTTTTTTCACCGCTTTCAAAATTGATGGCACACCTGATCAAATTCCTATCAGCTAAGAGGAAATTACCGAACATTCGAAATGGTTGCGCGCGCGCCAATCCATCAAAATGTGCAACATCGGATATCGGCAACATTGATCAACTAAGTCGCAACTCCGCTTGAATGCACAGCTAACTGCCACAGTGCAACCAGCAGAAAGCCGTGCAGGGAAAGTATTGCAACATGGCCAGCCCCATCAAGCAAGTCATTTAAACGTCAGTTATTGTTGTTGTTGTCGTTTTTGTTTTCTAGCATACCGGGCAATTATAATGGATACAGCTAATCAACATTTTAGGGAAATCAACAAAACCAAATACTACTACTACACTAACAAAAACCAAAAAAAAAAATGCATTACATGCATAAATTCAGGCAACCACACTCAATTTTCGTGCCTCAGTTAAATTTTCATTATGGTTGTTTTTTTTTTTTTTTTTGTTAACTATTTTTTTGTTTTGTTGTTTGTTTGCGGTTGCACGAGCTTCTGCTGGACACGTTTTAAGTGAGACAATGCTGCAGCCGGTGAGCCAAACAATAACGGTTTGATGCGCTCCAGCAGATCAGTGCAGCAACCAATTTAAAACAACCCGAAACTCAATAAAAAAAATATTAAAAAACAAAAAAAAAACCAAACAAATGAACTCCACTGATGAACAATTACTCGGACATTTGTTTGTTACAGACGAATGAACTGAAACTTTTAAAAACCAAACTCATTCAACATCCAATAAATGTATAAGTGCAGCACTTGTTCAGATCTCTTCATGATAAATAGGTAGCAGACTATGTACACTCTTTCCAATACATCATGAAATTAGAAATTTAAATATCAGAAATTATAATTGTCATCTAGGTGTCTACTAAATATCAATTTAAAGCATAGTTTCTTTTATCCATTATCCATGGTGAATTTTAGCCATAAATTACAATAATTAGACAAAATATTTTCACTCGTTTTCAAATCTCTCTCTAGCTCTCTGTCAAAAAAAAAAGCAGATGATATGTTGACCGTTGGGAAATCTTTATGACAGACGATGAGTGGCCATGTTGTCAAGTTTAAACAAAATCATAAAAATTAATTGCAATTAATAAATTTATACAGATTTTGCTGTCACTCGGTTTTCGTTAGCCTCGCCAGCGACTGACGGTGCAATTAGCGCTTAGGCACTTGCAACAACCTGCGGACCTTTGATGACATGGAGCCCCAAGCTGCACGTTGCACGCTTCACGCTGCAAGCTGCAAGAAGCAAGCAGCACGCTGCACGCTGCAAGCTGCAATCAGCCAAATAGAAAATTAGCTTCCATTGGGTGGGGTTTTCTTTCTTTTCGTTTCGTTTCGTTTTACAGCCGCTTTCTTTTTTTGGCTGACAGACTGTTTGTTGAACTATTGAAGTTATTGAAGCTGCAATACCAACAATGTCCAACAAATTGTTATCATCACTGCCACATTCCACATTCCACTGTTTTTCGTCTTTCTTTCCTGCTTTGTAGTCTTCAGGAATGCATTGTTGAGAGTAACAAAAAGGTTAATCATAAAATTAGACAGACAGATCCCAGGCAAAACAGAACAATGGAAGAACGTTGCGTAGCGGTTATTTCTTAATCGGGCACGATCATTAAAATTATGTTTTTACTGGCTTCCATTTAATTTTTAAGATAATAATTTTACTGTCTAGGAATTTATGCACGTACATGTTATGTTTTATGCTAACTGTAAGTTTTTATATAAATAAATACTGATAAAAAGAAAATTATTTTCACTGACAACTAATCAAACATAACGTTATGTGGGAGAAACAATAAGTAAGCAATTTACTTAACAACATTTTTGATACGAAAACAAAAGTTAATCAAACAGTCAAATCTTTGATCCTCCCAAACATTGTTGATGTTAATTGAACAAGGTCTGTAAGACAAGTCTAATATTTACAAACAACACGAAAAAATTGATTTTAAAATTGGCAAAGAAAAGTTGTTGGCAGCTTTCGTGGAAAATGGGAAAACGAAAAGTGATAAGTGATAAGATTTTGCACAAATTAAACTTCACTATTTGGGAAGGCGTTAATAATATATATCGCATCTCGTATTCCCAACCTCAATAAAAATTGCAATCGCAACGCAAAATATAAAAACGAAAAAAATATGCCAAAAAGGGGCTAGTGTTTTGCTTAAACTAAATCAATGCAGCAACTATCACTTTTACTTTAAGTGATCACAAAACAACTTTTACCCGTAAGGTTTTTTTTTTGTTTTTGTGGATAAGAAGTGTTCAACATTTTCGTTGTCATTGACTCAATACATATTTAGTGGTGTCTCCATTGCATGCTGCTGCTGCTGCATGCACAATGTACTAGGTAAAAGCACTTCAGCTCCAAGTCCCGCTCCAAGCTCCCAGCTAGTAGCTTCACTCTCCGTGTGTTGCAGATCGGCTGTCACCGAGAGCAAGTTGAGCTCACTTCGTTTGCCGATGGCATATGAACCATCTGCACCGCAAAATTACCTGCCGGTCAGGTTTGCTTTTTTCTCACATTCTCTGGTCAATTACAAAAACTAACCAAAAAAAGGCAAACTTTAATTTCTGATTTGCCTCAGTGCTGCTAACACTATATCACATGTGAAAGGCATTCGATAGTAGTAAATAGACGATTTGCACCAACAACAAGTCAAGTTCGAACCGAGCGCCTCTTCCATCCATCCATCGATCCAACCATCCTTGTGTGTATGTTAACTTTTACCCGTAACGATTAATATTTGGTCGTTATATCAAAATGACATAAACAACATCTAATTAGGCATTATGTGGGCAACCATTTCCATATGTGTGTACTTTCTAACTACTCTCTCATATTAGCCTATATGCAAAAAAAAAAAGTAATAATAATAAAGAAACTCCACTGACAATTAGTCAATTAATCTGTCTGCTAGAAATTGATGGTAAATGTGTTATAAGAAATGGGATTGCATCATTGCTGAATAATGAAATAATATGATGTATTTAAATGTTAATCAATAGTGATCAAATGTAGGATAGCATAATTTGTGCGGTATTCAAATTAAGCTGAGATATTAATGCTTAAATAAATAATTAAGGAAAACTATGACACGCAAGTTTGAGCACGTCACGTAACATTTTATTGAGTAAAATGTTGCATTACACAATTTATGGCTCTCTTTGCCGAGTTTGGCGTTATATTATAGATTCAGACAAGACACACTTTTCTTTACTGCTACATTTGTTGCTACATGTGCTGTGCTATGCTTACCGCAGAGTTGAAGCGGTGCAATGCAACCATTTCTGTGGTGTAAGATGCATTTTCCTGCTGTTTTGATTTATGCCTCTTTTACACAAAAATACCAATTGCTGCACTTTGCAATATTCACTAGTGTACTTATACGAGACATCCGTTTGTATATATAATGTGCGGTGGTAAGATCACACCGCAACCGCTGGAACTTCCACTTTGCCGCTGACCGTTCAGTTCCAGTTCCAGTTCCCAGTGTTTACAGTTTACAGTTCTTCTTCATTCATTCTATAATTATATGCGTGTTTCTACTAGAATATTGCCCATATACCTCGTGGAGTCATAATTGTTTTATGTACCTATTACTTCTGTGTCTGCATGTTACATAAATTTGTCCAGGTTGTACTATATACACTTCTAACACGTTTTTAATTGGAGCCGAGTTTATTTACTGTGCGAATCATGACAAATTTTATTACTTTATGTGGGAGTAGTAGCAAGAACAACAACAATAACTATGAGAACAAGAACAGCAACATAAACACACACACACATACACAATGAGAACACTCGTTGAGTAATTTCAGCATAGGCAATGTGAATGCAACTGTTGTTGGTGGTCGAGCTTTTCCGCACCGTTGGCTTCAGGCACTGAGCTTTAACACCAGAATCTGGCGTGATGTTAAGTGCCAACCGCCGTTGTTGCTGTTACTGCTGCTCTTTCTCTCCCTCTCATTCTCTCTATATCTCTGCCGGTGTCTTTGTTTCTTGGCTTTCATTTTTTGCTTCTCATCTGATTTTAATGCTTGACTTTTCTAAGCCAAGCAGAATAATTGCAATGTCTGCATAGGCATACTTCATATCCATTGCCTTGTAATTTTCTTATGGCACGTCTGTGGCTAATTTCTTAAAATTAAACTCCATAATTGTTTAATTTGAAATGTAACTGACCTCAAAAAAATTATTTTTTCTTTCCTTTTTTTCTAGGGTGCTGAGGGCCCCAGGCGGCGGGTCAAGTGACATTTTTGGATCTGATATGCCGCAGACACCACGCAACGTCAAAAATCGCATGGTATCAAATATATTCTCAGCCGATAAAGATGCAGCTCAGAAGAACAACGGTAAGTAATGGAATTATGGCAATAGATATAAGGAAATATACAATATGAGATTTATGATATCTTAACCAGACACTAAGCTAATAATTGCCTAGTTCAGCTTATAAAAACGCTTTTCAGCAGTTTCGTTTTATTTATTACACACAAACTGCTTTATGAAAACATAAAAATTAACTTGTGATGAGTTTATTTAGTCTTTAAATTGAATAGTTCTCCCTACAAAATACTTTATCGTTTTATCATCGCAATAGAAACCCACAACTAATTGTGACCGTCGTCCAACATGCAATAAAATTATAAATGATATTGTGAGCTTTTACTGAATGTTTCTCGATATCCATTTTTCTCTCTCTCTCTTTTTCTTTTTTCTCTATATATATCTTTACAGTACGGCAAGGAGCTCACAGATTCTATTTTATTGGTACATGAATATATATATATATATTGAAAGTGTCCGATTTAACATAAACAATTCTTTTGTTTACATTCTGTTCTTGATTTTCCATTTACTAATTTAATTGTGCAAGACAAATAAATTAAATCAAACAAATCTTCTGTCACCTTAAACTCTGGCACAACGCTAATAAAGAGAAAAATTTAATTTAAATTAATTCACAAAAAGTCTAATTTACACCCACTAAAAATGTTGGCTCGCGTGTAATTGAATTAAAAGCATTAATTTTAGAAATTTAATTACAGTGTCTCTTTGTGTTATGTTGTTTAAATTTAAATTAAGCAAACAAAAAAAGTAAAAATAAATTATGCCTGTTGTCAGTCTTAATTAAAGATTCTTAAAAAGGAAAAACGATTGTTCATTTTTCACGGATTTCCATAGCTTGATTCATTGAGAAATAAAAACAAATACAAATCAAAAATAAAATTGTTTTGTAGGTCAAAAAATTACCCGCTGAGTTCAAATATAAAATTGCCAAAAAACCACTAATTATTATTCTTTGCTGTTTTTCCACTTACATCATGCAAATTTTAATCGATTGCCAATTTCAAATCGAAATCCATTTGCATATGCAGCCAGCAGCCCAGCATCTCACTTTATTAATAATACTATAATTAAATGGACTAATCTCATGCTTTCATAAATGAGAGCTACTTAAGTATTTACTTGTTAATCGTTTCAGTCTATGGTTAACATATTTTAATTTTTTTTTTTACTTTTGCAACATTGTAGTTATGTAAGCACATTCACTCTTACAGCAAACTAATTTATTGTCTATACTTATTTTGTTTTTCCAAAAAAAAGAAAATATAACTAAATAAATCAACGATTGTTTTCATATGAAGTTTGTACTCTACAAAATACAGGTGATGCACCACGTAGGGGCCAAAAACCCGTTGACTCATATTCGCGTCTATTTGGTGAGCCGAAACGTCCCATCACGCCGGGCAAGGATCACATGAAGAGTAGCATTCCATTCGGTCAGAACACAAATGCCGCACAGCAATTACTTGCCAATAGCAAGGGAAAATACAATGGCAAAAGTGGTTCGGTATCGTCGGCATCATCTTCCGTTTCTTCTTCGACTGAGAACCTAAAAATTAACGTTGGCAACCGATCAGGTAAATTAAAACTGTTTTATATATATGAATTTTATTTTTTACTACCCAATCACAATAAAAATCATTCACAAACAAAACTATTAATACTTGGAGTCAATTTCAAACCCCAGTCAGAGTCCTATCCGAATTCTTTCAATCGATTTAGTTTATATTGTTTGGCTATGTGGCTAGTGATTTTTCGGGGCCGCTTCCTAAGCATTGCGGTGCTGTTTTATAAATAAAGTTTTTCACACTTTAGCATCGACACAAATTCACATTTATTGCTTAAGGCACGCGACAATTACTACAAAACTAAATTAGGTCGAACGAAAATCAGTTTCGGTTTCAAGGTTGATTTTCATCCGCAAATAATTCCAATTTCTCACTATTGTGATTTTGTACATGAAAGATTAAAAGAAAAGGATTGTTGTATTTAAAATATATATTAAGTATAACAAAATTCAATGACATAAAGTGTTACACATTTTAATTACATATATTTTCTTTCCTACTATCAATATCAGATGGCAATCCGGTGACTGGCGAGGGGTACAAAGCTGGTGGAAACGATTATATACAACCATCAACTGCTATGAATGGCAGCAACCAGGTTATAAACAAGAATCGTGTGCCACCCGGTGGATATTCATCGGGCCTTTGGTAATTACAAATTATGAAGACACGATGGAAAATCAACATGGTCGGATGAATGTGTGCACAGCAAGAGACAGCCCAACAACAACAAATATAATCCCAAGAAAAAATACATAAAAAAGAAACGAAAACGAAACCCCTACTATCCGCATATGCGAAACTAGCCCTAGCGTTTTTAATAATAAGAATCAGCAACAGAAGAGCATTGAAGCCAACACCATCCAACATCAAAAACAAGTCGACAACTACATCAATTCTTATATAAGAATAAAACCTTGTTCTTAGCATTGAAAGAAGAGAAAAAATGCCGCACAAGATCTATCAATCTGTATAAAATCTTTGTTTCGCAAATGAGGTCAAGCACTTTACGTCACGTCAACATTATTGCTCAATGTCGGTTCTTATCAGCATTACTAAGCCAACTAGCATTATTATTATACACACAATACCACACAAATATTTGGAATCTCTCATCATCAACGCTTGGACATAATTGATTTATTGCTGTAACCACAATTATGTATGTCCCATTAAATCATCAACCACAATATGCAACTAAATGGAATACATATACGTATGTAAAACGCTGTAGAAATTTAAATAGAAATGATTTAATTCTATCAAGCCCCATACATATTGACCACAAACATCATTACATAAAATACCATACGATACCATTAACATACCACACCTAGCATTACTTACATCCAATATTATATACTACTACGATATTAAAATATATTAATGCGTTGTTCAGACCTGTTGTGGGTAAACGAACAAAGACATACATTCATTTCTACGCATACATACGTGCATTATATTAATTCTTTAATTTACACTTATGTTTAAAATCAACACCACATTTATATTTATATCAGTGCATACAACAAACACATACATACATTATATTTACGTACATTAAATAAAAACAATAGTACGTGCATGTGCGCACGCACATAAAAATAAAAAAAAAATAAACTAATATTTTTGTTTTTATTTTGGGAGAGTTATAATTGGAAATACGTATTTAAGCTATAAATTATGGCCGATTTATAGCTTAAATACCAAGGGAACATTTCAAGAAATGTCCTAAAATAGCTAAAATAAAAAGGGGTCAGTTTCAGTCGAAAATATGTGTGTAGTTGGCAAACTTTCTGCTATTTTTTCGGATAAGTAGTACTTTCATCATAAAAGTATGCTTCAAAAAAGGTTTTTTGCGTAAATTCGTAGGTACGTCATAGCATTCAGCTTTGTACAGCAGTTAAAAAGATGTGTAGATGTATAGCAAACAGCTTGTATTTGCAGCGCCAATTACATTCCAGGGCTTGAGTTGGTCGCGTACTTAAGGAATTTTTAAATTGAACGAGTTTACAACTTATTATATAAGTTATGCAAATAAAAACGACAAGGTATTTAATCTAAAAAGTAACTATTTTATTAATTTAATGGCATAGTATATTCAATCATATGAACAAAAAGCGCAAAATGTATATTTTCGGCAATTTCCAACACTGCTTCAAACTGTTAATGCCGCTCAATATTTTGTTTATTGTGGATGAAACGTTTTAAGACGTATACAAACCCACAATGGAAGAGGAAAATAATAACAACACAATAGTACCAGTTGAGAAGAGGCCAGCAACTGCCGATGTTGAAAATGACGCACAAAAAATCAAAAGACTAAAGCACAATGCCAACGACTCCAGCGACGAAGCGCACGTGCCTGAGGAGAATAACACAAAAGAGGAGTGCCCTCAACGAGCGCCCGCCCGGAGTCCAAAGAAACGACTTCAGCTGGATAGCAAAAATGTCGGCTGCACTGGCCCAGACAAGCCCAGACACAACAAGAATGAGACATTCATGTACGGCAACTACAGGCACTATTATGGAAAGCGTATACTGGACAAGGATTTCCACGATATACGCTTGGATGTGCTGGCAACACAGCCGGAGCTGTTTCGCGGCAAACAGTTGTTGGACATTGGCTGTAATTCTGGGCACCTCTCCATTGAGATTGCGAAGAATTTTGAGGCCAAGAGCCTTGTTGGCCTGGATATTGATCGCAATTTGGCGCACAGCGCACAAATGGTGGTAAACACGCTAAAACGTTCCAACATGACTCCCATGACTGCTGGCATATTTCCATACAATGTGAAATTCGTGCATGGCAATTATGTGCTGGACGACGATGTGCTCCTCGAGATTGAGCGTTCACAATATGATGTGATCCTCTGCCTGTCGGTCACCAAATGGATACATCTCAACTTCTGTGATGCGGGCCTAAAACAGGCATTCAGGCGCATGTTCCTCCAACTGCGACCCGGCGGCAAGCTAATCCTAGAGCCACAATCATATGATACGTATAAGCGTCGCAAAAAGCTGTCGGTGAGTTAACTACAAGATAATACTTCTATATATCCCATTAACACTCTTCTTTAACTCGCAGAAAAGCATACTTGAGAATTACAATGCCATTAAGTTTAAACCCGATCATTTTACGAAATATCTGCTCAGCACAGAGGTGGGATTTGCCAGCATGGAACTCATGGGCATGCCGGAGCATTGCAAAGCTGGATTCAAGCGACCCATACAGATCTTTAGCAAAGTTTAGTTTTATCATAATATTAACACGTAGTCAAAAATAACAAATAGTGAGATTTATTCATGGCAATCGTTCTCTTTTTGTTAATTTGGGATTTCTAGGCGGCAATTGCTCTATTATTGTGGGTACTCTTTCCAGTAACTCCTCGGACGTCAGCTTAAAATTGTTATTTGCCCACAGCAGACGCAGTTCGTGTAAAACCAGACCGATTTTCCAATCGACCAGGCCATAACTCAATAGCATGTTACCGTTAACCGGAGATTTTGGTATCTTCCACACCTTCAGCTCCTGGTAAAGCTTCAACTTGTTGGCATACTTTAGCAGCTGCTCCACATAGTTCCGATTGACGGTCCAATGCAGGCACAGTTTTTGATAGTCAAGCAGAGATTTATATTCAGTATCGACCTGAAAATAGATAATTTATTAATTTATATGTTTGGAATTTGCAATCACTTTTCAGCATACCCGCTGCCGCTGCTGTGTGATAAAGAGTGCCAGGTCGCGCTCGTAACTCGTTAGTTTGAGACGCTGGCTCAGCAGCATTGCCTGATCGGTGGTATGCAGCAATCCAATCATGTAGAGAATGGGCAGATGTGACTCCTCTTCGAAACGTTTCAAGCTGCTGCAGAGTCTCTCAAATTCCGAGTAATTTGGTTTAGCCGGCAATCCACAATGCTCAAGCACGCCGCAATCAAACATTTCCAGGAACAATTCCCGACCGAAGTTGCCCACAATAATCTTTTTGAGCTCGGACCAAACACGCTCGCCACTAATTCGCGCCAGACCCAGGCAATTAGACTTGATGGCGGCCAACGTGGCCGGGTCGTGCGAATTGGGATCCGCTGCTAAGCGGCCAAAGAAGCGAAAGTAACGCAGAATGCGTAAGTAGTCCTCCTTGATGCGCACGTCTGCATCTCCAACGAAAACGATGCGGCGTCGCTGCAAATCCTCGTAGCCATAGAAATAATCGTAAACGGTTCCATCGAGACCGAGAAACATCGAGTTGATTGTCAAATCGCGACGATTCGCATCAAGCTGCCAATCGGTGGTGAAGACCACATCCGCATGGCGTCCATCGGTTAGCACATCAATCCGCAATGTGGTCACCTCAAAATTCTCCATATCGTAGATGCGCGGCGTTATTGTGCCATGTTTCTCGCCTTTGGCATTGACCATGCGCACATTCTCCTTGGTGAACATCTCCTTCATTTGTTCCGGTGTCGCTGTCGTTGCAAAATCCACATCCTTCGGTTTGATACTCATCAAAATATCCCGCACGGCGCCGCCAGCAATGCGCAACTCATAATTATATTTCTTGAAAAGCGCCACAAGTTCCTCCAGTTCTGGTGTGAAAATGCCACGGAACTCGTCATTGTCGACCTTGGTAAAAGCTGGATTCCCACGCATCCTGGGCGGCCTACCAAGCTGTGCAGTTATCTCTGCCGAAAGATCAGTTTTGGCCATTTTTTTTAGTGGCGGATCCATGCTGTTTGCAAATGTTCTAAATTGCTGGCGACAACGAATGGCAATGGATGTAGTAACTTGTGACGTTGACAGTTTCTTTAAGATGTAACGTATACAATTCATTTTGAACCCATTAAATCGGCAAATTAACGTGTTTGGCTAGAAACAAAATCAGCAACCTTCCCAACAGGCAACATAACTATTGTGAAACAGCTGACAACTGACAGCTACAGAATCGGCTGGTTTAAATATCGATTAGAAAAGTCTGCTATCGGAGTAGAAATATCGATATAATATTATTTGAACCGAATATGAAATAGTTTTCTACTTAGACAATTTATTTAAAATAAAAATTTATTTTGAACATATATAGAGCAAATAAAGAATTGGTGCTAGATGTTAGTAAATTTCAAGGCCCAAGATCTTAATACACAACTTGAAATAAATCACCATTAATAGCATTTATACACAATTTATTATTTCTAATCATATATATATATATATATATATATATATATATATTTTATAGAATCTATATTACCAATTTTCTGAAGTTATAATTCCTATTGCCAATTTCAACAACCAGGCTTCATTTTCACTAAACAGTTTCACATTTAGGCTTACATTAAAACATTATATACATAATATACGAGCGCGGAAGTAGATTTGAAACTTAAATTTTAGGCAATATATATTAAATTATCAATTGATCACAATCAAGGATTTATTGAAAAACGACATGACAATTAGCTAATTTCTACATATGTATAACATCTAGCAATGTTCAATTAAAGAATTTGTAATTTATTGCAGTATATATTTATTAATGATTTAGTTTTTTTTTTTAATAGTTTTGCCTAATGAACAGTATCAAACAGCACTGTTAAAAACAGGCTCAGTGAAAACATGCACGCCTTTCATACCACCTCACTCACACACATAGTTTCCATTTTTTTTTTAAAGATTTCTTTATAAGTATTTCTTAATTATTCAATGTATAATGATTTCGTTTTTACAATTTTAACATCAGGAATTCAAATTAAATTATAAAATGTGCAATATGACAAAAGCGGTTCGAAAAATAAAATAAAAAATGTGTATATGATTCGCCCAGAAGTCCATGAAGCTTTAACTAACATCTATGCTAAAGACTATGGTCTGTACGCTCTGACAGTTTTGCTCACTTAGTATGTATATCCTAATCGCGTGTATTTATAAAAAAACGTACCACAAATTTCAAGAATTCCATAAAGCTGCGCTCAGCCCAATGCATTGTAGTTAATTTTCTTCTTTTTTTTTTGAGCTAAACATTAGTTACATAAACTTTTGTATCGCTGCCGCAAGCACAAGCAGTCGATCCAACGATTTACACAGACTGACCTTAATTATTTCTATAATGCCTAATTAACTAATACATAATTCTGTTCATATTTTATACTATATATATATATGTCTATATATATATGTATATATATTAATGTATATATATGTATATATTATATTCTCTGTTTCGTATATTTCTCAAACCTAACAGCCAGATTATGCAAAAATATTTGTTATACTCTTGTATTTATTATTGGATTTTCTTGTATTTCTTTTAATAACTTCATTAATTCATATTATGCGCATGTGTGTATTTGTTTGCATTAATTATAAATTGTTTTCATTTTTGTTTTAGTTTGCATTTCTTTTTTGTTGCATTTCAGTAAAATCGGAGATCGCAGTATCTTGGGTTCAACATAATTTAATGGACGAGTCTCAATGCTATTTGCTGGCTTAGTGTTTTATTCATTAGTTATCGTGTTCAGCATTTTCAAGAGCTGGATTGTTTCGATTATGATGATGATTTGGAGGAGAACAAACGTAATCATGATCGATATCCTCCAGCTCGACATTATCATCTGCATCGTCGTAATCATCGTCGGCGTCAACATCACCATCATCATTATCCCCATCCCCATCATCATCTTCGTTTTCGCCACCGTTCTCATCCTCATCACTTGAGGAACGCAGCTCAAGCTCCCGGAGCTGCCTTTGCACAAAATGTTAATGTTCCATAAGCGCCGCTAAACAAAAAACCCAATAACATATAAATATTTAACACACACACATATATAAACAACAAGTTGAGAAAAAGTGAAAGTTTAATCTTACGTGATGGTGTTCGGCCGGTCTTATTCTCATTGGGCGTGAAATTTAGAAAGTCCCATATCAAAATAGTATCGTCGTGCGAGCTGCTCACAATTTGAAATTCATCAAATTGCAGACGAAAAACGCGACCAGTATGCTCCTAGATACAAATCAAATAAGTAATCGTAATATTTGGTGAGCATTAGCTGGTAGGGAATATTTACACTTACCACGAGGGTATTGAGGCACAACGTATTGGAGGCTGCACGTGGATCGAGTGCGGCAACTAAATCCCATACCTTGATTTTACCATCATAGGCACCGCTGACAATGCGCTTCGTATCAAAACGGATGCAGCGCACCAGCTCTTCATGGCCCTCCAAGACACGCAAGCAGGCGCCACACTCAATATCCCACAGCCTTTAGACGAGTAAAATAGGAGGTAAGTAAAAATAATTTAACTACACAAATTTTAATATTTTTATACCTGATTGAATTGTCGGAGCTGCCACTAACAACGAGACGATCTCTGTACTGTAGACAGGCAATGCCACGTTTGTGACCATTCAGGGTACGCACAAATTCACAGCTCGACGTGGACCACACTTTAATGGTGCGATCTCCGCTGGCGGACACAATATATTTCTCATCAAAATCAACAACATTGACTGCGGCACGATGGCCGACGAGTACGCGACGCAACGTGATCTCGCTTGGCGAGGTCATGTCCCAGACAGCAATGGAGCGATCCTTGGAGCAGGTAACCATCATGCCATTATTGAAGCGCAAATGTAGCACCGCCTCGCAGTGATGAATGAGCGTGTTAACCATTTCACCAGTATTCACATCCCACACACGCACCGTCGAATCGCTGGAGCCGCTGATAATAACTTTGTCGTCATATTGCAGGCACAGCACGGATCCAGTGTGTCCCATCAGTGTCTAAAACACAAGTAACAAATCGTTTAAAAACTATCCCAACAACAAGGACTTGTCACGTCCTACCTTGACACACTGCAAATCCGTGCGATCCCATATCTTGATCGTATTATCCCGCAAGCCGGACACAATCTTGCCATCGTCGTACTGCAAGCAATAGACACCCTTTGAGTTCTCCGAGCGACAGTTGATCCGGCGCAGCATATGTCGACCGGTTCGCCAGTTGTTCTCTATGCTGTCAATATCCTGCAATCAAGGCACAAACCAATATTTCAACATTCATCTAAGGAATTTGTAAATATTTTCGGTACTCACATTCATGATCTTAGGAAATAGCTCGCGATGGAATGAGTGCGGTCTCTGTATTTGTCCCGGTCGCGGTTTAAACAGATGCTGCATCCAATTGCGACGCTCGGCCAGTCCACGCCACAGGGAATCTGTGCGCACCTTGCGCTCGATGAGCTTCTTCCACAGCATACCCTCGGATATGACACGCAGCCATTCTTTACACACCAATTCGGCGGATTTTAGTGACTCCGCATCCAGATACGATAAGATGTTTTCGGCAATATGATCCAGACCTTTTTCTGTAGAAAATTGGCATTAGAGTAATGAATAATTAATTCCGAGAATATTTTACTCAAATTTTTAGTGCTTATTTGCAATTTAATATAATATATAAGTAACACGAAGTAATCTGCTTCAGATTATAAATATATGCGAATGAACCATTACGTGAAACACATACATGCAAAAAACAATCTGGATGACTCATCACAACTTTCAGTTTGCTTAGCTTGAGTGCGCTTTGCGCTTCCTGACAAGTGAGTTAGTGACTAACCAACGTATCCATATAATAAGTGCTATTTATATGGCCATTGCTGTGCCTGTTTATACGTAACGATGCATAAGTAAATACCAAGGAAGGTGGAGTCGCATAAGGTCTAGTTGTGACTCATCGCAGATGCGGATTGTGATCTGCTGTCGCTAATGAAGCACTATGTAAAACCATGTACCAATCAGTGGGAAGTTGCTTCGGAGACGCTATGCGACTCACACCTCCTACAGACGCTAACTTTGGACGCACCTAACGGCGTTTAGCAGCAGCAAGAGTAGATAAAAGAATTGCTGCAAGCAATCGACAGATATTACAAGCAAGGAATGATGATGGTGTGATTATCACCCACCAAGGGATGAGGGAGAGTCGAAGGGGGGGTCAGGTAAGGGACAAGTGGCCCTTTTGGTCTGCAAGTGAAGTGAAGTGCTTGCTGCTGCATTTGCCAAACACAATTAAAAATGTGCATAACTCGCAAAGTGACTCTGCAACGACAACGAGAGAACAGCAAAAACAACAAGAACAACAACAACAACAACTTCAGCAACCAAGTTTTCAACGCTGATGTAGTTCAAGTTGTCGCCGTTTGGCGCTCTTGTTGTTGTTGTTCTCGTCGCCGTCTAACGGTTCGCGTCGCCTGCCTATCCTCAGTTCTGTCTGCCTCTGCATCACACATATGCATATATGCATATATATACAAATGTATATGTGCGCGTGTGCGTGTATATTACTGGCTGGTTAGCTGCCTTTGAAGTGCATTACAATGTAAATGGAGGAGGAAACAACGCTGCTTATTTCCCTGTCTCTTTCGCATTTTTAAATGCACGAGCTCATCCTGAAAAAAAGAAGAGGAACAAATTCACAAGGCGAGACTGTCAAGAATATTTGTTCCTCTCTTGTCTGACTTACTGTTCCAGCCAAGTTGTTATCGCTTTGTCAAGCAAGATGTAACGATTTGAGAAAGTTATCTACCAGAACAGTCCACGTAGATGAGTAGAAAAAAAAACCTAACTGACATCATGAAAGAATATAAATTATGATTTCAACAACTACTGCTATCAATTTTCAACACGAGAAAAATAGTTAAAATATTAATAAATTTTTTATCGCTGTCACATATGGAGACGATTCGTTTGATGATATGTTTATAAACCTAAGAAAAATTTTAGAAACACAAACTTAAAAGATCAATATTACATAAGTTGCTTAAATAATTCGTGATTATATTCTATAACAAAATAGAGAGAGATAACTCAGTATTAAGGGAGATAGAGCAAGATCTAAGAAAAAAAGACAGGTATTTTGAAGAGAGAACAAAAAAATGCATTCTTACTATTTATTTAAAAAGCTCTGTATGTTAATCAAATGTCAAGCAAATTGATCTAAACTATTTCGTGTTGGTAATTTATATATAATAATAAATATCTAAAAAAAACTCTTCTTTTGTATTTTTCTGGAAAAGATAATTACGTGTGTGCCCCTGGAAGTTGTGTGGGCTAAGGGTATTTCAGTTTCGATATGTCAAAAATATATTTCTTGTCTTGTTTGGTATTAAGAACTGCTTCAGGTAAGCCTTTGACAATGGACATGTAATTATTCGCTTGCATTTACCTGAGGACATCCTGAGTACATTCAACTTTACAGCACTCCGGAACAAGTGTCAATTATAAGTGAACTGCTAAAGTTCAATTAATGAGGTATATATAGGTTTATATATGTCTAGAGATATATATATTATTTAAGATTTATCTATTGCTTTTATTCTACACCACATTCGAATAAGGTGCTGTAGCAATAACAGTGAAGTTCCATACAATTACTTTTTTTGTTCATTGAATTGATTACAAAATTACAAATATACACAACGATTTGCGAAGGCTTTGCTTTTGTTGTTTTCTGCCTGTGACGGCGAAACGCGTCACTTAATGGAAGCAATGACCTTTCAGTCAACAACATAAGCAGCGCCGCCAACGACGACGACGACAATACTGCCAACGGACAGCAGACGGCACAGCACCTGCAGCAGTAGCGTTATCGCACTACGTAACAGTTAGTTGCGGGGCAACTCAACGCAGTCACGGACAGGACAACTTAGGGCGAATGATGGAGCTAGCGATGCGGTGCGGAAAATGGAAAATTCCCTTTACCTTTTCAAAATTTTTAGTTTGTTTATATTTGATTGCTTCCCCCTATTTCTACGTCACTAGTTCACTTAAGTGTTTTTTGGGTGTAGTTCATGTTGCTTTCTGTTGTTTAACATAATGTTTAAAATCAATTGGCTATTATTAAGTAAGTTTGGATATAGCCACTACTTGAAGTAAATTAGTTAGGTTTGCAGAGAAGGGCATTGTAAAATAGGTGTTTTCCACGGAGTGAGGCAAGTTTATTTATACTAAATATGAATCTTTTGGAAGAATATATATAAATGTGAGCCAATATATAATAAAAACAAAAAGTATATTTATCTTTTTTCCTATAACTCATATATACATTAATTATAATGTTAAAAAAAAGCCTTCCAGATGTTGGAGTTAGTAAGCATTGCAGTGTCATCATTTACTTACTTGGCAGCAGTGTTATAAAGTCTCGCTGTAACATCGGCTTGAGAAACGCATTGATCTGTCCATGCTGATAGTGGCACATCCGCGACAGCAGCTGCTCCACAAAGTCCACCTGTCCTGATTCGCTCCACTGTGTGAAGTACTGAAAGCAGACATCCCGTTCCGTCTGGTATGTGGGCGATGAGTCTTTCTTGCGCACCGGATCGTACAGCATTGTGGTTGTGAACTATAGAAAAGAAATGCAAAAGACGAAACGATTAAAATTATGAAATCTTCAATATATATATATTTGTTACATGTGAACTCTTTGTGGAGTTTATCTCTCTCTTTCTCTCTTCAACTGTTTTTGGATGTCAAAGGGCAACTCTTACGAGCTGAAAAATAGGTAGCTCTTGGCAATGGCATGAGTAATAGCCGAGTCAGGTCAGGTTATATGCCAAGTTGAGAGATTGTGCAACTCTTTCAGACAAGTTGGCGACCATCAAGCAAAGCAAACTTACGGCTTACAATTAGCCAATTAGTCGTTTTTTTCATTTTCTTTTGGTTTATTTTTGTATATTTTGACTCTATTTAGCACAAAAATGCCAAACATTAACTTAACCCGAGAACGGACAATGAGGCAGCAACTCCATATCATCCATTGTTCGAGAAAAGAAAAAAACTGTGTATTTCGTACCAGTCTAGGCAATAATAATAATTTTTTAATACTTTATCTTTCCATGTTTATTTATTAGGTGGTAAGGAAAGGTGGAGAAAGGTAACTAAAACTGGGCAATATTTGAAAGTAAGCAATAATATTTATGACTAGCGAAATTTCCAATTAAAAATTTTAAAAAACTTATTTGAGTTATAGAAAAAATATTTATTTTTCAGATTTAACGGAAACAATTGGAAACATATAAAATGCCATTCAAATATTATTTCAACTTCTCAAGCAATTGTCTTATTGTTACCAACTGATGTTGACCTTGTATCTAAACATTTTTTCAAATTAAACTAAATTATTTCTAAATAAATTTACTGCAATATCGGTGAAGGCTACATTTTTAATAGATATAATAACTTTAATGCAAAAAATTTCAAAATAATATAAACACGTGTATGTTTTTTATATTTATATAGTATGTAGTAGTAGTATTAGTACCTTGACTACATATAAACCTTGTCTATGCAGGTGTGTGATTAAATGAACAATTGTTCGCGCTTCTATTTGCAAATATTTCTCTGTGTGTGTGTGTGAATTACTGTACACGTTTTTAGCTGCTTAATTTAATAGCATATCATATATGTTTTTGTTGTCGTTTGCTTTGCTGTTTGTTATACCCATTTATTTACGTTTGCATTCAAAATAAAGTTAAAATTGTTTATTTTTATTTTTTTTTTGAGGCTAACATTTCGGTGCAGGTAATAACTGTTGAGGCGGCAACTGTGGCCTCCAACTACGCCTATTAGCCGCACTTGACAATGCTAACAATATTTTTCCACTTGAAACTTGAACAAGCTTTTCCTACTACTCACACAATTACTGCATATGTAGGTCAGCCAGCTAGTTGCTGTTAAGTTCCACCTTTAATACCCATAAAGACCGTTTACTCACTGCCTGTTTAAGTTTTCGCTTAAATCTATCATTTATCATTCTTCTGAAAAACCAATACAATTTGACAGAATATTTAATATTAAATTGCTTATGACGTAGTTAAAAAAATGAGCACAGTATATCCCAAAAAAGTAAACTTGTTGAGAATCAAAACTACAAATATCCATAAAAATTTGAAATTCACACGCTGCGGTAATTCCAGATGAAAATTATTTGGCAAGCTGTGTTTTTATAGTAGTCACACCTCAAGCAACGCTATTGCACACTAATACACTCGCAATAGTATGAATACTGAGTATAAAACTCGACATCCGATCGTCCTGAAAGTCTTTGTCAAAGATCTAGCGAATCTAATTATCTTCGAAATATCTTTCAAGCTATTTTCATTAATCGTACACAGATCAGAATTAAACTTTTTGTTGCCAGCGTATGAAAATAGTTGATCTTTATTAAATTTATTTTAATTACTATAGGCAATTTCCACGTGTATTTAAAGAATGCATATGGCTACAAAGATTTAATATTGGTCATTCTTAATTGTTTTTGGATAATCGCTTGAGACGATTATCAAAATCCAGAGACCACAGCAACTATGCTGTTCCACTGTGAACCGGTTTGCAGCCTGGTGTACGCATATATGTGCGTGTGCGTGCGTACACATGTATGTATGCTTATATATGTAAACATTTATTATGTGACCTTTTTTCTTTGGACCTAATTTGAGTGAGAGTTTGATGCGAAATTTGAATGTAAAACTCAATATAAAATAAATAAATAAAATCAATTGCGTATGCACAATTTGGCCACCACATCACCTTGATGACCAACAATAACAAAGATGACTCAAATGCTTAACTTAATTGCTGAGCGGCTACATTTATTTTGCCAAAAATCTACTTTTGACCCAGAAACAAAAACCGAGTAAATAAATCGAGAAACATAAATTGAGTGATTTGCGGAGACAGGGGTTGAAGCTAATGGACTGACCTTCATTATTACGCACAATAAATCGAATTCAATAAATGAATTAAAATGGGCAATAAATAATAGTAAACACTCTATATATACAATTAGACAAATGTAACTGATTTGTGTACATAAGTACATAAACAAACCTAAAAGCAACAGAGGCCAATTAACTGCAAATTACAAAAAATGTAAACACGCAAAACATGAAAAATTAACAAAATAAATATAGCATTTTTAAACTCCTGCTCAAATTACTAAGCAATAAGCGTGATCAAGTAGGAAGAAAAAACGACTAGCAGATGCTCTAAAATGATAATTCTTATTGTGTGAATTGACATTTCTATATCAGTTCAACTAATTTTAATAATCAATAATTTAGCTAGATTTGTGGCTGTAGCCTACGGATGTACCATTTATTCTGCATTTACACGTTACCCATTTTTATAATGGACACATAGCAGAAACAAATACAAATATGAGGGAATGTAAAATGCTTAAGGTTAAGCATCAAATAAGAAATGCTAACAAAATGTTAATAGAGTGCACGAGTGCAAAATACATAAGTATATGTATGTGTATGTACGTACGAGTGTGTGAGTGCGTGTGTGTGTGTGTATACGAAAATAAAACACACAGATACAAATGAACATAATTCGTTTATATGTGACACCTTGAGCATTATGTATTTGTATATATATTGAACGCTACACACACACATATGTATATGTACACATACGTTTACAGCTCAACTCATCAACTACACCTCAAAAATAATAATGATGAACTTACTGCTTGTGCATTGGAGTTAGTCTCGTCCATCATTTTGTCAGTCTCCATTTTAATCATTGTGTTGTTGTTGTTGTGTTTGTTGAATTTATATAGTTGCTTGGGCTGCTGCTACTCTTTATTTTATTACACACACAGTCACAAACACAGAAGCACAGTAGCGCACGGATTTATTGTTTCGCAATAACTTAAATCAAACAATACCGAATTTAACTAAGCACATGTATGTTTCATTCATTTGTAAAATGGGCATTATATTAAGTAGTAAGAAAATTACAAAAAATTGGAGGTTTGAGGTTGTCCCTACAACAACTCTCTTCTCAGGGTGGTGACTTTAGCGCTTTCTCGTTTTTGCCCACTTAAATATTTCATTGCTTTCTCGTTCGCGCTTATATTTATTCACCACGCCGCGCGTTACTGCCTCCAACAAATTCGTGTTATTCTCTTTGACAAGTCATTCTTTATACTTTTCATTTGACTTTTGCGTTGTATGCTCGTCTTCTCTATATTTTAGCACAGCAATAAGATTGCAAGAGCACCGTGCTATTGGCCCGCAAATGCACGTGTGTTTGCCTCGCACTCTCACACTATTACACATTAATTTATATATTTTAATAATTTTTTTTCTCCACCATTACTAAGCGACGGCACGTAAATGTAAGAGTTGTACCAATCGTTTGGTGTATGTTCAATCGAACTACTTTATAAAACTGAATGAACGAACAGATTCACTGAGTATCGTTCATTTAGTTCGTTCGTAAATTCCCGTTGTTCTTTTGAGCTAAATTCTCGCTCGTTCTGCTAGCTTAAATTTACCCTCGCTCACTTATGTTCTCTTATTAATGATGTTTTCGTTGTCCTAACTACAGTAATATGTAGTTTTATTAAATACTTTCAGTTATTCGATGTCTAAAGCAAATAAAATATATTAATGATAAAAGATTCAGTAAAATTAAATGAATAAAAACATGAACGTGTTCACCAACTCACAGCTGTCGATAGTTAATGAAGTGGAATACGTTATTCATTTTGCGCTACGTTTGGCACCCGTTGGCTTTTTTGCGTTTACGTTGTCGACTTTGCGCTTAAATTCTTAGCTCGTGCGTCGGTCACACTAAACTTTATGAACCGCCGATCTAGTTCACTGTTGATCACTCAATTTTTATGTTATTTAATTTCTATTGATAAACTTTTTTAGGAAGAGGGGCACGTCTCCAGATAACCTTGGGTCGCAATTAATAAAGCGTTGACGCAAGTAAGTGCTTATTAACATTGTTCTAAATTCACAACACATTCGCTCACATTCATTCGACCTCAGCGGTTGCAATCTCCAGTTTTACTTTCTGTTTGTAAGCCTTACTTTAACATCCAGTCGGTTTGCTTGCTACATGTGTATTTAAAATAACGATATTTTATTTTATTTTTTTTTTAAGTGGTGCGCCTTTCCGCTCGATGCCTCATGGCCTGCCAACGCAATCAGGATGCGGCCAACTTTGTATTAGAGGGCAAAAAGATTATTGGAGTTGCGCTTAATTATATGTAATTAATAGAGTATTCAAACTATGAATCGTTAGTTCAAATTTGTTTACCATAAAAAGGTGCGCTGTCAAGGCGAGGAAATTGCCGGTGCCCAAGGAGCCAATTGTTTTTTTGAAACCAACAACTTCTTATCTACGCGAGGGCTCTCCAATTGTGGTGAGTTTCTTTCAGTATAACACGAACCGAAAATGATTACGCGAAATATTTAATAAATTAAAATTAAAAATAATAAATAGCTTATTTTCTTATAAGAAAACGGAAAGCATAAAAAACAAATTTATTTTCCAAATCCTTAAAATAATTTTAGGATACTTAAAGTTTTAATGCGTTTTCACCTATAATAATTTTTAAATTATTATTTAATTATTTATGTTTATGGCTTTTCCTCGAACTAGAGTTTTTTAAATAATTGGCTTGATACTCTAAAAATAAAATTATTCGTGTGGTTTGTGTGAGAAAAGAAAATACAACAACTGAAAACAATTGATTAAATACACAACATTTCAGTTACCCAAAGTGTTCACAAAGGTTGCGTATGAAGTGGAACTGGGCGTCATCATCGGATCGCGTTGCAAGAACGTCTCAAAGGAGCAAGCAATGCAACATGTTGGTGGCTATTGCTTGGCTTTGGATCTAACTGCTCAATGTAACCTGACTGCGGCACGTGCCACTGGCGGCTCGTGGACACTGGGCAAGGGATTCGATACCTCTACGCCTGTCTCTCAATTAATATCCCTCGATGCTGTCGAGGATCCACATGCGCTGCCCCTTTGGCTGAAGGTTAATGGGGAGGTGCAGCAAAGTGGTTGCACCACAGATTTGGTATTCAAAGTGCCCGATATTATTGCCTATGTCTCAAAATACATGACATTGGAGCCCAATGATCTAATACTCACAGGCACGCCACATGGATCCGAAGCCTTCAAAGCAGGCGATGTCATCGAGTGTGGCCTGGCAGATCTGGCCACCATGAAATTCAACGTGTGCGCCGAGTGAATACAGTCTTATCTTACAAATAAGTGAAATTTGTGTAATTTAATTCAATTAAAATTGAAGTTATTAAACAACCTATTTAATTTTGCTGATTATAAATTAAATTAGTGAAGTTCACTTAACTTTCTGCCACGATTATCCTTTATATTTTTTCGCATGGCCAGAAACTCATCGGTATTCTTCCATCTGGTTGCCAGACAATTTTAAAAGTTATTTTTCCAATTAAAAAATATAAATATAAAAGTTATTACCATAATAAGAAAAGGAATAAGTAAATTTCAATTTTTAAATTAAATATATATATATATATCTATATACCTTGTGAGTGAAAGTTTAATGTAAACTATTCCATCATCAGCATTCCATGCTCCTCACCATTGCCTGTGCAAAAACAACGTCATTTCCATAGCGCTGTTTCAAACTCCTTTCGATAACGGGCAAATTAAGCGTGCCATGCTGCTTGAATACACACTCTGCAATGCTCTTATAAGCGATCCATTTCAAATATAAAAACCCGGGAGTATCCTCACAATTGTATACCTACAGCATGTGAGGCAATTTTATTCGTTTTCAAACTACTTTTCTGTCTATTATTGGCATTCTGCAATTTCTACATTCCGTATATTTATTAAAATGACTCCGATGTTTTTATGTCGTTACATTTGTGCTTGCTGTTAATAACATTCCAGCATAATGTTAAGTTAACAGGTGGGCGAATAACACGAAATGGAACCACAACAAACGACGAAAGTAAAAAAGATGTGTGTGAATAAATGCTGCTGAATGAAAATAAAAATATGAAATCCCAATTATATAAGGGGCATTTAGCATTTCGCAATCAGCCGTCCTATAAGGTGTTTAACAAATCTTTCGATCATGCTGACGACTCACTTTTCGCCTTCCTCAACGAGTTAGATCCAGACATTTTCAGAGAGGAGCAACAACAACCATCAGAAATCTTCGCATCATACGGATGTCGATTTGCCAAACAAGATCCACGCACACAGCAAGTTCCGGGACAGACTGTTTATGATCACACCAACGAACAGATACAGTACATATTTCCCAATGCCCAGGAACGCTTTTCGGTAATGGGACGCGCTCAACAGTCTGCCTGTCTGCGTGTGCTGCTCTCCTTCCAGCACGGCACCGATGTGGACGAGGCTGATTTCGTTGTGTGGCGTTCCGTGCAAGGCAAATGGTGCAACGAGCAGCAGCTGGTGCAAAAGCACATCTACGACTATGCCAGCACACAAAGGGAGCGTCTCTATGCACCGATGAAGCCACTTGCACAAAACTACAATAAATGGTTTCATCTGCGAATGCAACATTTGCTGCCATCGATGCCCAACGCCAGCTATATAACCCACACTGGTCTGCCGCAGCTGCAGCAATGCAAGAGTCTCAATGTGGACGCGGCCACCATGCAACAGGTGCAACTCCTTCATCGCATTGGTCAAGTGCGTCACTGGCCAGAGGTGCGACTGCTGAAGCAGCATCTGAGCACATTGCGTTTACGCTTGGATCGTTATGCACTCGCAGGTGTTGCCAATAACACTGCCTCGGAGTTGGTTGCTTCAGCAGTTGAGCGGCAACTACTGCATGTGGAGGAGGATGTTTTTCTTTTGCCCTTGGATGCGATGTTGCTGCTTCTACTGCCCAACGCCTACGTTGATTTGCCCACAGAGATGCTGTTGCATATACGTCACATTGCAGATGGAGAGCACAAGTGTATTGAGTTTAAGGAACCGCTGCCGGCACGCAACTGCGGGTGGCACACAAACAATCACATCCTTTCGGAAGGCTATGCGGCATATGCGCCATCCCAGTGGCTTAACTTTACAAGCGATGGAGCCGTTGAGTTGCACACTGAACAAGATGTGCAGCAAGCTCAAAATCAGCTTCCGCCTCCATATGAGCTACAACCGATCGATGAGCAAGTGCATCCTATTAAGCAGGCAAGAAGCAATGGTGCTCTCGTTAGCTGGCGCCTGCAGGCTGACGAAAAGGAGGCCGCCCTGTTAATCTACAGCAGCCTCGCCATTGCAGCCGTTCGAGACACATTGGGTGAACATCCGCTGGGCTGTCACCTCATCAAGCTGGAGAACAAGCCCGATTGTGGCTGTGAGATAATGACCAAGTATGAGCTAATCAGCGCCTGGCTGCAACTGAAATTACTGCAAACGAACGTGGGTCATTGTTCGAGGATTTCACTTCGCGACTTTGCACCGTTGCTGGAGCAGCAGATAACAGTGGGTGCACTCGAGGAGCAGCTGCACGAATATTATCACATTAGTATGCCTCAACAGCTATGCCATCTGCACGAGTTCCTCAAACTGTTGCGCACCATGGCACCCGGAGAATATCTGCTACGCTATACAAGCAAATATAAAGACAAGTTTATACTGTGCCGTCCAGCATTGGAGGCGACAACACACAGTTTTCAATTGCATGATCTGCTCATGAGCCAGCCACCCACTGACATTAACTTTCTCACTGAGAGCATCAGCTATCTGCCCATCTCGACCAAGTTGTGTAGTCGCCTTCACGAGCAACTTCAACTGTTGCCCTGCGCCTTTCCAGCCAAAGAGCGGGGTGTGCGCGCCACCAAAACCAACAAACCAAAGGTCGAGGCGAAACCACGTCTGGTGCAGCGCACGCACAAGAAGACGACAGTGGCTAAGAAGCAAAAGAAGACAAAACAGAAGCAACGCAAACGGGCAGCAGCCAAAGCAATTAAGCAGCAGGATGAGCAGCTGGAAAGGTTTATGTGTCTATAACTTATTATTATTAACTTTGAATCGATTAAAGTATGCAAATGGTTTTGGACATTGAAACCTTTGTATAAACCAAATTATATATATATATATATATTTTTAATGGTATAAAAATATCTTGAGTTTCTTTAAAATACAAACGTTTTTAAATTAAAAATGTTTTTTTAATTTATTCTGATTACTAATTTCAGAATACAGATGTTGATCCTATAACATATGTTTTGTCTTGTTCGTCCGACATTTGTGAAAATTATAACGATTAGTTTTTATTTCAAATAAGATATTGCCTCAATTATTTTGTAACCTTTGCAATTTATACTACGAGCTAATGCTCAATGCGGCCATTCCGGCCTCTGTAATTAACTGTGTTTGTAATTCATCTTCGTTCACCTTTAAGGGGCTGCTGCGCGTCCAAAACACGTCATCATCTGCTGCTGGCAGTTTGTCGCTGGGAAAGGTGTGCAATGACAAATCATTGAATACATTGTGCTGCTCATAGTCATCCTCCAGGACAGCCTCCGTGCAGTGGGACGTAATGCGGGTAATGTGATCATCTGCAACGCTACCCTTCATTCTGTTTAGCGTTAGCATCTCAAAGCTATTCGAAATTAGGAATACATTTGACAAATTCTCCCTGGTCCAGTTACACCAGAGCAGATTGTGCATTAGCGCATAGGGACAGTGGGGTAAATAATAAAGTGTGGGCACTGTGGCCTCATGTCTGCCCGATTTGTCCTCGGTCAGCACCGTACCACTCAGACGTTCGAGCAACTCTTTCTCGGTATCACGAAACACGGGATCGTAGTAGAGAGCTTCCTTAATCTTGTGTTGCCGCTGGGCGCTGACAATAAACGCGACTTGATGCAGCGCCTGGTGGGTGCGTGTGAACGGTCCCAGGCCCAGGCAGACAATGCGTTCAAGCGGCCGCTTGAGTAAGTCCAGTTGCTGTTGCAGCGTCTCCATTGATAGCATAAAATAATCACTTTGGCTCATTATGCCACAGAGTCGCTCCAGGCGACTACAAAATGAACATTAATCAAATTATCAGCAAGGATGTGTAAAGCAAGGATAATTACGTTGTAAAGCTGTCCACATTTACATCAGGGCAATCGTTTAAATAGTCGCTTTCTGATTTGTGGCGGTTACGTCGACTCAGGCATTTACGCGCCATCCATTTCTTCCGTGTGACCACCTGAAATTCATCGCCAGCTCCAGACATTTAAAGAAATCTATTTTGTAAATAAATAAATGTGTTTGCTGTTGCAGTTTCACTGTCATTCGTTTTATCTCGTTATCGCTTTTGCTGATATCGATAACTTCCTATCACTTACAGTTGGTGTGGGGTATCGAGTATTTATGAATGCTCTCTAAGAACAGCTGGTTTTGACTTTGTTCATCTTCTTTATAGTAGTTTCGTACTTTTATGTTTTGAATATGAACGATCCAAACAAAGCAATCAGCGTAAATTTATCATCACTGCTTAGTTTAAAAGCTGAATTACAGCGCAAACAGCATGAAGTCAAATTGGCCAAGGCCACCAAGGCGACGGCCAATGAATTTCGACCCAATAAAGTTGATACCGACAAGGAAAAGTCTCGACCGAGTGGCAGTAAGAAAAAGGAGCACAATTACAAGGAGATCAGCCGCAATGAAAACGCCAAGGTATATGAAACAGAAGACTCAGGCCAGTTGGAGAAGTCACGTCGTGTGCTGGAGGCAAAAAGTAAATTCTATGATCGTATGAGTCGCAGCGGCGGCACCCTCAACTCCGACGACAATTGTCTAGTGATGTTCAATCGCAAGCGCCAGGAACATGATATAGAGGATGTAGAGCCACCCACTTGCGCTCCGAGAGAACAGCTGGTTAGCAGCAGCAGCAGCGATGAAAGCAGGGACAGCACAGAGCATGCCAACGATGATGATGAAGTGGAGTACACGGATTGCCTGGGACGAACACGTAAATGTTTGCGGCATGAGCTTAGCGAGGCAAAGGAACGCGACAAACAGCTGGCAGACAGCATGCCCGAGCGTCTGGATCAAACCAAAGCCAATTGGATGATAGATACAAAAGGCAGTGGCCAGAACATGAGCGACAACGACGAGGACGACGAGGAGCCTAGCTATGGGCCAAGACCGACAGAGAGTGTATTTAGTGAGGCACTTTCCACTATGACCAAGCACGATGAGCAGCGAGTGAACTGGGAGCGCAAAGAGCAGGAGAATGTCGACAAACCAGATGTTCACTATCAGGATGTGTTCTTCGATGAAGCTCGCACACACGGCGTCAGCTACTATGCCTTCTCCACGGACGAGGCCGAGCGAACGAAGCAGCAACGTGAACTGGATTTGGCCCGAAAAGCAACGGAGGCGGAGCAAAAGCGGCGCGATGTGATGCGTGGTCGTCGCGATAGAATCGTTGCGGATCGTGTGCTTGCAGCCAAGAATCGGATACGGGTGCGCAATGGTCTTCCGCCCATCAGTAAGGAAGACTACGAGCGGGAGCAGCAGCTAAAGATAGAAGAAGCTGCTGCCAAATCCGCTGAAATCGAACGTGAAAAGACGAAAGTCGATGAAGCCAAGGCGGCGCTAAAGGCAGCTGAGGAAGCGGAACGAGATGAACTGCGCAAGGGTTACATTCGAGATTGGGATAGGGATAAAACGGGCGTGGCCAAAAAGCACGCTGATGAGGAGTCAGAGCCAGAGGAATGGCAATACAAGGCCGAACGGTTGCCCATGTCCCAGGAGCAATGGAACGAAAAGCAGCGCGCCCAGCGTACCCCAGAATTTGCACCCATGCCAGAGATGCCACCGAAACGCACCAATTTCAATAGCATGCCACCACCGTCGCAGCTTTCGTTTCCCAATGCTGAACAAGAGTTTAACAGCTTCCATTCGACCAAACGCGAAAAACAATTCCAGAGACGCAATTATACGAAAGCTAGCGATGATCTGGATGCAGATCAATCAGCTGGCAGCTCAATGCAGGCTCATAGTCACGGCGCTGCAATACCGCCTCCTGCGTGTCTGGATGCTGGTTATGGTGGACCTCCAGATGCCAAGCGTGCTATGTCACAGATGGAACTGGAGCGCTCCATTGAGGCGGGTCTAAGATTTCTGCGCAATAACTGCGACAAGGGCGTGCTGGCCAACAAGGCTACCTGGACCGCCAAGGCGGACTATTAAGTATACAATGATTAGATTAAATAAGTTTCTGGATCATTAAGAAATGATCGAAATAATAAATAACTTTTTATACATTATTAATTGCAGTTGTGTTTAGCTAACTCAAAGTCACCGAGACAATTGGAACCAGTTGTGAAAAGTGTCGCTCTTATTGAATAACCACTGTAATATTATTTTGTGTTCGTTCGTATGTTATTTATTGCTTTTGTATAAACAAAGTACTATAGAAAAACACGTGTTTGCCCCGACAAATTGTCTATTGTCTGTTGGTGTTAACTATATATGTAGGGTAATTGGATTTATATTCACGCATACAAATCAACATCGATCTATATTTTTAAGTTGGCTGCTCGAGAAACGTAACGGTAAACATATTACAGGGTATTGGAGTAAAGTATTTTAATCCCAAATCGTGTGGGTACGTTATGTAAATTATGAATTATGACTTCCTTCTAAATTAATCACTAACTCAATATTCAAATAACTTGTACTAAATCAATCTAATCAGCAATTTTTGTCCTTTAGAGCATGTTACTGTCGACCATGTCAATTACAATTTCGGACATCTTCTGTCGACACAGGTCGTTGGGCGGAAAGTTTAAGGCGGGCGCGCCTACATCCTCCTCTAGGTCATCATTACGATTTAAATACATATCGGGTGCATCCTCCGAAGAACACGTACTAATCGGTATTATGTCCATGGCCAGACCGAGAGCAAATCGTCCATAAGTTTTCAGTTCTTGAGCAAAGCTGTACGACAAAAATTTAATTAGTTGAATTTTTCATGACTAAAATTGACTTAAGCGACAACTTACAGTACTTGAAATTTTTCCAGTGTATCACAATGCTCTGGCAGAATTGTGCAGAGCATTTCCAGCCACTTGAACAATTCCTCTGTGTAGACCTTGAGCAGCGTCTGCAGTTGAGCGTCCCGCAATTGCTTGGTGGTGCAGCAGTACAGGAGATTAGCAATGTCCAATGCAATGGAACTGTAGCGCACTAGCTGAAAGTCAACCAGCGCCACCTCTAATACTCGTTGTCGATCCTCTGGATCATAGCGATACAGAAAATTATTCACCCAACAGTCGCCATGGCAAATGGCTGAAAGCGGCGACTCTGCGCTGGCCAACTCCACCATTTGGCTAAAGAATGAGGAGTCCTCGGCAAATGTGCGCATTGCCTGCATATATTTGGAATCGGCAGGTAGAACATCGGATACCATTTTGATGGCGTTCTTTGTCAGACGCTCATAATAGTTTTTGTACCAACTGGTATTCGCAGTGCAGAAGATTCCCTCGCTGATGACGCTGCACATTTTCGTAAACTCCAGCGGGTGCTCAAACTTGTAGGCCAAACTGAGTGCATGCAATTGTGCCACCTGCAACAGCACAGACTCCGTCTCCTTCATGCTAAGTCCCTTGTGGCGATCCGACATCTCAAAGCCGCGAACACGCAAATCCTCTGAAAGAATTTACACATACAGATTAATATGATATATAGAAAGGAATAATTGTATTATAAATAGTTTATGAGACCTATGACAATGGAATTTACATTAATCTGATCTTGATTAAACATCATTTGCTTATAACTTCAGCTATTAAGCTTTTCATGGTATTATTAATATAAACTGAGGAATTAAACAAGAATATGTAGGCAATCTACCCATTTGCATTGCTATCAAAAGATAGAGATTCAAATATTTTTCATAGTTACCCATAATAAGCAGATCATGTCGAGCTATATAGCATTTGGGAATGGAATTAAATAATTGCGCTTCCAGGCCCGTTTTGCTCGCCTGAAACTTGACCAACTCCGGCATTATTGTGGTATAAAACTCCACCTCATTCCTGCAAAATATTTAACAAATTAAATATACATATAAGCATATATATATATATATATATATATGATATAAAAACTTACCGAAAGAGCTTATCGCTTTTGTAAGCCTCTCTTTGCACCGCACTTTCTGGCAGCACTTTGCAGATAACATTCTGCTCCCATTTGTGTGTGCCGCCATCCAAAATATGACGCTTCCCCCTCAAGTAGATGCGATACAATGCTGCCGTATAGTTATCACCCCGACCAGAGCCTTGCGCTAGCTGAATAATACAAAATACACACACGCAAAATAAACACGTAATACGATATATACACACACACACACACACATACCTCGAATGCCTCGATTTGCACATCAGGCTCTACACACTTGAAAATCTCCTGAAACGTATCCAAAGTCAAAACTTTTTTGCTTTCAATTGCCGCTGCGGTGCCTGTGGTTGTTGTTGTTGTCGTTGCTGCTCCTGTTTTCGGCGCTTCTGTGATGCCCATTTTATGCCCGATCCTTATCTAATTGAGTAACAGCCGGCAAAATGAACACGAAACCTTAATATTTGTAATTAATCAATAAGTGTTAACTTTTGTTTGGTCACACAGAACTTTTAATTATAATAAAAATAAGACACGTAAAATATGCAAAAGCGTTCATTCATCGATTTTGCGTGAACACATGTTTTGCTCACATTGCCATCGTTTCGTCCTGTTTTGTGCTAAAATTACGCATGGCAATGCCAAAATCCATAAAATACCAAAAAAATGAAGTCCTTTTAAATTCGCAGCCCTGGTCCGGAAGCTTGACAGTTTCATTCGTAGCGCGCTAATTCAAATTGAAAATGGCGGTTGAGTAAATGCAACAGTTAATTGATGATAATGTTTATGAGTGGCTTAAACAAAAATGTGGGGATTATTTCATCTTCTTCTTGTGCAAGAAATTCAATTGACAAGACTAAAATGCCAAAGTGTTGTCTCCCCAAAGATGCATTAGATATGTCAGCCCTAAACCTGTGTCACCATTTTGAAGTTAGGCGCGCAAGTTTAAATCTTATTTGGCATATGTAAAATTTATTTTAGGATTTGAATGTCACATACATGTGTTCGAATAAGTGAGTTTGGAAAAAGTAATACATAAATTTGCATGTGTATTTTTATCGTTATTATCCTTTAGGCTTAGGGCGTTTCGAACGCCTTGACTACAAAATATGCATCTTGCTCCTATTTGTTAACTATTCATGAAAAAAATTGTTCAGTGCTGCTGCTGCTGCTGATGATGATGCTGATCATGTGTAGGGATCAATCCCATATCCTGCTGCAGCTCGGTGGAGAGGGGCAGCGGCCGTTGCGGCCAAGTGCGTCTCTGCAGCAGCGATTGACCATTGACCAACTGCTGATGCAGTGCACTAATGCTGGGATAAATATGCTGCTCCACAAACTCCGACACGGTGTGCTCATCGTAGACCTCCCACAACAGTTGCTGTGATTCACGCGCCATCACGCGCAGCTCCTCGATCAGTTGGGGCGTGCGCGCCGTCAACTCCAGAATGCGCAGCGGCGAACTGAAATTGTGCCGCACATTATAGTTGGAGAGCCAGGCGCTGTGGTCCTGCGTCTGCTGCAGATAGTTGCGCACCTCGGCTAGTTTGTCGTACAAGCGGAGCGCATACTTAAACACCAGGTGTCCCGGATAGCTGCACACAGCAAAGAGTTGACTATAGTGGGCATTGGGGTGCAGCTCCAACCAAGGATGACCGGATCGTCGGCTATCCGGTTGGAAAACACAGTGAAGCACACGCAACAGTTCGTTGTCGCGCGGATTGGTGCTAAAATAGCCCTTGGCGACGGTAGACAATGATGTCATCAAGCTGGGCATGCCCACCGGCAGCAGTTCACAGAGCACAGCAAAGTGATCATAGCGCTGCCAACCCGTCAACGCCAATCCCCTGAAGCCCTTGGAAAAGCGTCCGCCCTCCTTGGCAATAACAGCCAGCCAGCGTATATTGTTCTCCAGATGCTGTTGCAGCGGCGGCACCAACAAACTCTCCCCAAAAGCACCCTTAAATGCGGATGCAGCCCAGGCACTGGGAAAGACCTTCGCATAGGTATCCCACAGCTGGGGCTGTATAAAGTGATATATATCGCTGGCATAGACCCACACCATGGGCTCCACGTACGTGCCAATCTGTGAGTTCTGCAGTTCACTCAAAGTCATCTCACGCAACTGATCGTCCCAGATGACGACGTGCAGCTGCGGCCAACGGCGACGCACAAAGTGCGCCAAGCTGATCACATGCGTGAGAAACAGTTCGCTGCGCATCCGCTGGCGGCACAAGGAGCATTCACCCATCCGCTGCACTTCATCACAGCCGATGTGCAAATGCGTAAACTTAATGGGCAGCTCCGGTGTCGCCTTCGTTGCATTTGCGGGCGACGGTCGCATGTGCAGCTCAATCACCTGGGTGAGCATCTGCTCCAACAGCGCCATACTCTGCGGCTGACTGGGGCATATCGATTGCGGACTCTCGGCTAGTTCACGCAACTGCTCAAAGCCGGAAAGTTTCAGTGCGTACTCCAGGTGCCCAAATGTCTGCACCAGCGGCATTACACTCAGTCCATACTCCACCCAAGCTGACTCCAGAAAATCCTATGGAAGAAAATCCAAAACAGGTAAGGAAGCAGGGGAAATAATAAACAATCTGCAATAATTTGAAACTAAAATTAACGCAACTGTTATCGATAACCAAAATCAAGCATCGATTAACAATCGAGAATTCTATGCTAATTTTATCCTACCTTTAATTCGGCTTCTTTGTAGGCATTGTGAGCAGCAAGTGACTGGAGGACGCCGCTGTAGGGAAACATGTCCTCGTACTCAATGAGCAGACCTGTGGCGCCCAGTGACCGCAGCACGGGCAACATTTGCTTGAGGAAACTAAGCTTTGGCGGCGCACCTTTCAGATCGAGATGCACCAGTCGCTCGGCCGGCGCACGTGGTCCATCCGGACCAATGCCTGCGACAACTGGCACACCCATGCGTTGCAGCTCGTGCTCGTATTGGGTCTGACGCTCCGCAGAGCTGAGCATGCGATCATCCTCGGCATTGGCGTTCAGCTCCTCCATGCCAGCGTTGCGTTGACGCTGCTGCTGGGCAAGAATTTTGAGACGTTCCTGTTCGAAGAGGTAGCTGTCGGCCAATGGCAGTGGCGCCTTCTTGGCCTGTGTGGGACGCACAAAGCGCACGTTGCCCAACAGCCGTTGCACTGGCGATGGATGCTCAGCGATATCCTTTTGCCGTTCAGCGCGCAGGACACGATTCGCCTGAGCAATCAGTTTTTGAATAATGTGAACGTGTTGATAATTTGCCTCACTGGACTGCGGATTGTTCGACTGTTGCTGTTGTTGTTGTTGTGTTAATGTTGTTGGCAGCGTTTTGGTCGTTTCGACAAGTATTGCCCATGTCCAGAGACCTAGTAAAACCAGTCCAGACGCCAGCAGCAGAAATGAAAGTTTGCGGCGCCAAATAAATATTAGCAAATTCGAGTGCATCTGCAAGAGGGAGACGGAGAGTGAAATTCAGTTGTAAAGAAACTGCAATAAAGGACTAGGCCCACTCTGCCACTCAGCCGTTTTTTTTTTTTATAAATATTTGAGAAACCTACAGTAAATAGCCCCCAGAGTTATGCTACAGCTTGTGCACCATAACAGCTGCGTTACTCATACGCCAAGTGGTGGGCGGCTCATTGAGGTTAAGAGTTGTTGCTGCTGGTTTGTTTTGTGTGCTCCAAGTGTGTGCTGCACATATGTATATTTATATACACAACAAAGCACATACATTGTGTACAATGTGCGGTGTTTACTTTAGTTGGCAGCCATTCAGCAGCAGCTCGCTTAAGTGCCCAAAACTGCCAGCTCATTTAAATGCCTCCTTTTGGCCAGCGTTGCCAGTTTATTTTATTTTTAAAAGAATAATTTACGAATGAAATGATTAATTACAAATTGCTTCTTAAATATAGAAGACAAGTAGAATGTGGCATCTAAAATTCGCTGCCAAGTAATTTATTTATGTTAACTCCTAAAAAAAGTCACGAATTACTAAAATAAAAAAGTTTTGTTTATGAATTATTATAAAATGTCACATTTTAAGCTAAAAAGTTTTTTATACAAATTTATGTATGCAGTCATTTTGTAATGGCTATATATATTATTTATACATATTTCTTACTTCGCTTTAGGTTACTTAAATGAAACGATTTGCTCAATATAAGTAAAAGAAAACGAAGCTTTTCATATTTGCTTCTTTATATATATAAATCGCATATGTTAGCTTTTATTGCTCAAACAAAGGCGAAACATTACTGTGCACGTGGCAAAGATATGTATATAGATATAGCTATCATATATGTGTGTGTATTTTGTTGTATATGCCCCATTATGCTGCTGCTGCTGCAGCTGAATGCGGTTAACAAGGAAAGGAGCCATGACCCGACCTGACACTCAATAGACATTACTTTGACAGCCAACAAATGCAAGTGTTCATGTTGAAATGAAACTGCATTCAGCTATCTGAAGGAAATTGAATTGACGCTTTCACGATTCGAGCTGAGTGCAGCTAAAACACCCTCAGTAAATTCCAGTTAACGCAAATAGTTGCACAAGTTTGTGCAATTCTGTTTGTTGCCACAAAAACAGACAATCGAATATCTTCATGAAACCGAATGCTATTCGGTTTCCTTATCTACAGCTCAAGATTTTAAATAATTAAAGTTAAAATGTAATGGGAATTGACAACAGAGCTATTAGATCTGGTTGGCATAAATGATTCCTAAATCTCTTCTATATATATGCGAAAGTTTGCAGTGTTTAATAGGACTATTTCTGATGGTGTTAAATATTTAGTTAGTGTTATGCATTAGCATTATCCATCTCAATTTTATGAACAAAATTATTTAGTATTATTATCATTAACAATTCCATGTAAAATATTTATTTTTAAAAATGTTTGCTAGAGCTTTGTTTTATTGTTTTTTAATAATCCTCCTTTGATTCCAAATAATTAAGACTGTAAACCAATTGATATAAACATTTTTAGCAACCAAAAATTAAATTACGACTGGAATTTATTTAGGAGAAGTCTTAGAGAAAAGTTGTGTTATTGCAAAATAACAAAATTTATTTATGGAAACTATCTAAAATTTATGCAATGTCGATTTTTGGTAACCTTTTTAATGATACTAATTGCAGCCAGAAGATTATAATTGTAGGAAATTATGTTCAACTTGTTGATTTTAATATTTGCAGCATAAAATGTATGCAAATGACTTCAAATAAACTATTATTGTAAGCATTTAAGCCAAATATACCATTGGCAAGTCTCACGTTTTACATTTCGGCAATAACAAGCTGCATTTTTGCAAACTAGGCAATTTCAATTGTTGACCCATTTGGCTACAACGTCAATGCCACAGGGTGCAACCAAAAGACTATATACAAATATATATATATATATATATATATCTATATATACAAGTGTGTTAATTCGTGTGTGTGTGTGTGTATGAGTCACTGGCGTGTGCCCAAAAAAAATTGAGGAAATTTGGGTCTCTGGAAATACGCTCTGTCGAAAATCTACACCTCAAAGCCATAGGCTAATTCTTAAAGTGCTTTGGCTTTGTCCGCTGATGCAAATATACTCTTAGCTAAACAAACAACAACAGGCCCACACAAACAATGAAAAAAAAACAAACAAACAAACTAATGTCGAGCAGGGGTGTCAACCTAATGTGTCCCCATTTTGGGGCGCCACACTGTCTGTCTGTATGTCTGCCCAACGCCTTCGCCTACGTTTCCGCCTCTTTGATGTCGCTTCTATGGAATTTGATGCTTTTATGTTATGCTTGTTCTGTTGTTGTTGTTCTGATGTTGTTGTTGTTGTTGTGGCTTCTGGCTTTTGGCACTAATTGCACACGCAGTGCAGCTTCAATGATTTTGCAGAGCAGTTTATAAAATAAAATTTAATTGCTACGTCAGCCACAGAGCCAATTTGCAGCTGGTGTCTCTATGGGTTCCCATCCCATCCGTGTCCTGCCGTTTTTTGTCGTCCTCCCGTCCAACCGTCTGCAATTCTGCAAACTATCCACTATGTTGTTGCAATTTATGCAGCACATTTTCTGAGCCAAACATGTTCAGAGCAATGAAGACCGATAGCAGGAGTTCGCCTACTGTGAGCTGCCACGCCTCCAGCTGACAGTCCGCCCACGTCAAATAGCACAATTTGGTTGCCTGCCAGCAGCAAGGGCGACCAGTATCAAAAAAAAATACGAGAAAATAAAATTTAATCGAGCGAAACGAATATGAAATACCTGAACTTTAACCAAAATTAATTCCGTATTCTTGACGGAGTATTTAAATTCCTTTTATAAAATATAGAGTCTAGTTAAAAAAATTTAATGAGATTGTTATGTTTATTCCCAATCTTTGGAAACTACCCACTATGTCTCAAAAGATTTGATCCACTTTAAGAGATTTATAGGAATGTTTTTTAAAGGCAGGTGTTTAAGCTCTAGATAATCCACAAAAAATATATATTTACTTCATAGAAATGTGTGTGGATGTTGGCCATTTCCTTCCTTTATTCAAAATGTTGAAGTCTCGACAAATTGAAGTACTCTAGCCAAATATACCCTAAAATTCATAAAGTGAGGGTAGGCAAAAAAATAAAAGTTGCGAAATCTTCTCAAAAATCGCTAAAGCGGCATCGATTGTAACAGTTTTTTTTTTTTTTTTTGAAGTTGTTTGCTATTTATGATTTTTGGGGCACATGTTTCATTTTGTTGATGCTCGGTTATTGAATGCTCTGCACTTCATTATTAAGTACCGAAGCTGGTTTTGGGGGCATCATTAAATTGCTTAAACTAGGGAAACCGAGCGAGGATAATCGCCAGTGTATACAAATTTAAATTATGGCGTTTTGGGACTCCGTCGCTTATCCCAGCAGGGGCTTATCGTTTGCTCCTTCTTTTGTAATCGGCAATTAGGCAATTTAACGCCTTATTAACGTCCGTCCAGTTGGCGCAATTTGGCTTCCTTACAGACTGACACAACATTGACTCACGGTCTGGTCTGAATATGCGCATTTGAATTTTTCCAGCTTGCTGGCATGACTGAAAATGTGCACCAAGTGCCACTCGAGGCAAAAAAAAAAAAAAAAAAAAACGGAGAATGCAAAAAGGATGCGAGCAACGCGAAATGGCAGGAGTGGAAAAAGTGTTAGAGGGGAGGGGTTTGCAGTCCCGCCTGAAAGGAGCACTTGGCCAAGCACTCGAGTTGTGGGTAAATCAAATGGTAAGTTTAAGGACGATTTTATGGTTGAAGTAAATCAATAAGAGAGCTCATACTCAATAGCTAATAAATTTTGAACACGAGTTGGGTTCAATTCACATGTGTAAGCAAAATTAAATCAAACAAAATATAAAAGCAGCATAATTTCTAAATTTTTTCTTTTTTCTTTGAACCATTGAAACGAGATTTATGTTTAGATATTTATCTCTATTTATTGCAAATAATTTGGCTCTGCTTACTTAATGCAAATAACAAGAATACAGATGAAATTCTAGCAAATATTTAATCGTCACTTCCAACAAATCGTCTTATCTACATTCAATCACAAAACATGTCAATTCCATTTAATTTGAGAAACCTAATTTTCTATTTAACTAAATTTGCTAAATGTGGGTTATTTCTATGAAAAAGGCGCCACAAATTGGCTGCCAATTAATGTATAAGCCTTAATCCCACTCGACCTCAAAATGTGGTGTACAAAATGGAACGCAATTATTGATTCATTTACAGCGACATCATGGCTTTGAATATGAATTTCAAAGTAGTTATGCAAATGTAAATGTATTTATTAATGTTTGTTCATTTCATAAAATCGACACAAAATACAACAACGAATTGCAAAGTGCATCCAAATGTAAATGTAAATTGGAAAACTTTTTGCACAAGTTTCAAAAATTCTGAAGAGGTAAACTTTATATATATATACATCTATAAATAAATATATATATATATAAATATATATATATATATATATATTGTGTATACTTAAATTTTTTGTACCGTTTTGTTGCAAAATACTAACTAATCTGTCACGTACAAAGTTTGGTCATGGAGCGCTGATTTTTTGTTGACCAAAAACTGTGCTCAGCTACCTACTTTGTAAGCGCATTAAAACTGGCAAAAACTTTAGACAGAAACCGAGAGTGCAACAGATGCGAGTGACAAGGGGGATGCAACGAGAAATGAGAATAAATTAGAGTGTTGCACAAATCTCGGCGCTCTTAACTATGCAACACTTACTTTGTCAGCGCGAGAGTAAAAAAATAAAAGGCATCTGCACAAATGCTATGTTTAAATCCTTAGCAAGGACACTCTAATACCAGGCACAGGATGGGACAAAGGGTATTTCAGTAATTGTGATTGGTTTGGTAAACAAAATCTATTTTTGCTAACTGAGTTTCTTGTGCTTCAACGACTGTTGACAATTTTTTATGTTAGTTGAAGTTTAATATGAATTTAAATTGTTTTAAATAACAGGTAAACTAGTTTTGTGAAATTGCAAATATTGCATATATTTTTATCAGTTCTTAAAAGGTACTATTTTAATTATGCAAAGTCAACACATTAATTTTAAAATACTACCTTTTTATCATTATTTTTCTATCTCAAACCAAGTGAATAAAGTACAACTTTGCGCTTAATTTTTTTGGCATTGCAATTAAAATAAATTTGTACTATTTCTTCTTCAAGTAATATAAATGTAGTTTTTAACTTGAGCAGACTATAAAGCGAATTCTTTGACATTTTGTAGCCGTTAAGTTTATTTGAGCAAATATGTACATATGTTGAAGTGGCTGATACAGAGTATTCAAATAGTCAAGCACACTTCAATTGCAACACATTTATGCTAGCTTTGCAGCAAAGGGTCCCAGATGCTCAACTGAATGTCTGTCCGTCTATTCGTCTGTCTGTCCATCTGTCTGTCCGTCTATTTGTCTGTCTGGGACACATAAAACGTCGCACGATGCTCGTGTTTATAATTTGAAATGAGATTCTGCCTGCATTTTAGCACAGACGACAGACATTTGGACATATTGTTTGTTGTTTGCTTCACTGATTTCTAAAAAGGATATATATGTATATATGTATATATATATATATATATATATTTGTGTGTGTGAAACGTGTATCTGCACTTGCTGATTATTGTAGTGGTCAGCGATTTTGTATTGGGGATTGTTCGCTATTCAGACGTGTTTGGGATTATAAATGTGGCCGACACAGTCCTTTGACCGGATTTACATTTGCGAATTGAATTCACAATCGTATTGTTATCCGATTGATTAATGGCTTGGCAGATTGAAGATAAAACGTTCTGTGTCATTTTCAATGTGCTGACAAATATCAGCCATGTAATCTAAATGACCAAAATGACATTTATCATTGATTATGTACGTTTGGGCGATTTATTAAATTACAGTTAAAACAGATAGTAAAATTTATACTATCTGAAAAGTGCTTGAAATACGATTTAAAAGCGATTTTAGTAGAAAAACCCTAACGAATTAAATATGGACTGAATACATAAGAAAATGTATTGGAAATGCATAAAAATTTAATTCAATTGTCTACAATTTATTTCTTTACATTTTTCGGAACTGCTTAACTTAAAACTTAAATTTTAACACTGAGGCCGAATACTTAAAATAGATTAATGTAATATCTTAAACTTTTCGATTTTCATATTTTTTTTTATATATATATTGTCTTGTTTTGTAAAAAATACCATTAGTAAAACTTGTATTAAAAAGTTAAGCTTCTTTTATATTGATTGCAAGACTTGAAAAATTCCATAAACTTTTAGTCAACGTTTGTATGAGCATATAATTTAAAGTTTTTGCTTTCTATTCAACGCTATATACAAAGATATCCTTTACAGGATGCTGCTGTAATTTTTGTTTTGCTCTTTTACCTGTTCGCTTTTGCAGCTGGCTTTTAGAGTTGTAAATTGTGGTTCTTTAAAGCCACTGCAATAAACTATTTGCATATGGTAAAAAGTGTAGAAAATATTTTGCATAAATATTTACCATTTAACATGATGCATCATTAATTCTCTTATTGTTTTAACTTTTGTATTTGTGGCATTATATTTTTGTGTTTTGTTTACTCGACGCTGACTGCTCATTTTATTTGTATTTGTATTTGTATTTGTGCTTTTAACGTGTTTTAATTCCAGTAAAAGCCATTAAAATCTGTCTCTTTGCAACTAGACTGTCGAGCGGCTCGAATTTCCCCCAAATGGCTGCCATTTCCGTTTGCCCCACTCGACTTGGAGCCGACTCCGAACTGGGCTGCGTCGATAACTCGTCTCCTTCTGTTGACAGCAAATGACGAGAACTGACAACAAAATGTTTACTAATGTAATGCACTGCGCCACACAAATCAGACGAACACACACACATTTGAAGTGTTGATGCGGTGCTCTATTCCTGCATGAGGCCCAGTTAGGATTGGAATGCCATGGAATGGCATCAAGTGCTTTTAACGAGTCATCCATTTGCGCACCCCGCCCAGAGACTGACAGAAGGCACTCGGGTAGCATGCCCCCCTCGGTTACTGATTGATGCTTATGAATTATAGAGTGCACAGCCATAGCTGCAACAAGATAAATGATTTGCCTCAGCTAACCATGCAACCAGGCATCCTTGCGAGGCTGTTCAGCAATGCTATTTGTGTTGCAGCTGCAACGGCGCTCCTTGTGGCAACATCATTGCTCAGCACAGTGCACATGGGGAACTTAGCGTCCGAAATGCGGCAAAAGCGAATATTGGAATATATGAGATAATCTAGAGCCAAATGGGAATTCCATACGGTTTCATTATTTTCTACTAAAGATAATATCATTTATTTATTTTTGTTTTTAACTAAGATTAACCTAATCGAATATGTAAATGTTTTTGTTTTCCCAATTTATATTTAACAACTTATGTCAGCTGGCATAATTTTATATTTTTAAAAATATATAAAAATATAATTCTTGTTATATAAACTAGTTGTTAAATTTGTCTGTCAATACTTCTAAAAATTTTATTTATTTTTCTATTAAAACATTTATTATTCATTTATTTATTAGTAAGTATACAAAAAAAAGTAAAAATATAATTCTTGTATCAGAAACTGTTTTTTAAATTGGTCTGTCAATGGTTTTAAAAGTGGTGATTGAAATGAATGTTTCCAAAATGTTTACCTTTTTGCTAAGCTTTTAGTAAACACTTTAAAAAAAACAACATAAATTTATTAGCAAGTTGCCAAAATTGGTTGCAACAAATAGTTGAATTCTGTTTTAACTATCAAATATAATTGCCACAAATTATGACAGGTTAATTGCTAGGCTATTATGATAAACTATATATAATTGAATATGAGAATAAGTGCATTTTGGTTATATTTAACAGGAAATATTTAGTATATAAAAATATATATTATGTAACAAAAATTATTATGCCAGATTGTGGACATTATTATCTGACTGCATTTGCAAGAAGTTGCAAAGTTATGCAACGAGAAATGCTCGTTTATATTTGTCTTCAAGCCATAAATAAAATTTACACACCCGCTAAATAAATATTTCTTAAGCAAATAAATGCAATTTATTGCTTTAACAACCAACAATTATTTTTGTAAGACCATTAAAATATCAGCAATTCAGATGTATGTGACTTGTCTCTTTAAATCATATTTGAAAGTATGTTTTTTGTATACACACAGAAGGTGGCAAGCCACATTAAGAGTTTTTTATTCATACAATAAAAAAAAACTTATTCATATTTGTTATTGTCGTTGCACGTTTCTAATTCCCCAATGCCGCATACAAAGCAAACTTGCAACACTTTTTGTTTGCATTGTTATTGATGGAACAGAAAATCAGTTCATACGTTTTACCTGAAAAACTTTTGGTCGAAAACCATTTTGGGTTTTCATACACTTGCAGTGGGTATTATAACTTTGTAATATTTATATAATATATTAGAAAATACGTTTTTTTATTGATGGGACTAGCAAAGACTCTCTCAACTCTTTAATCATTTTTAAATCTATATTAATTAAACTTCATCTGTATTTATCATACAGATACAGAGCCGGAACCGATCAGATCGAATCACTATATTACATAACTGTCATATCATCTTTTAAAATATATTTTTTGGTATAAACAATTTTTCATATGCTTGTTTTTGAGTTCCCCATTTTTAGATAAAAAAAAATGTTATGATGATCGAAATATGTTTGTTTCCTTATCGCTCTAAGAACTTTATACTCTAAAAATGTAGAATATAAAAAAATGTTATAAGCCAACAGGAAAAAGTGTCTGCTGAACAACTTTAGCTTACTCAATATGTGCGCAACTCACTTTATCACATTGAATTAAATAATCATTGATATAGTATTACTATTTTGTATAACTAAATTAGAAACGATCCGTCCAAAAAGTAGTTGCTGTATTATAAACTATTTTTATTCTTTTTGCGTTTAATTAAAATTTTAATAAAATGACATGAACATCGAACTACTGCATCACATAGATTTTATGAAAACAATTGTTGGGATTTCTTAAAATTTCTATTCAAGTTTTCACTGCGCCCTGCTAGAGTATGGAGTCTTCAGCACAACTAAAATAGCCAATTATTTGTGCTGTCACACAAACTGAGTTTTGGGAAACTAGAAGCAAGAACTGAAAACTTCTGAGCCACTTCGGTCACGCCTTTAAAGGTAATTGAATTGAACTTTACTGTGCTTTGCAGTAACTATTGCCATAATTTTAGTGCAAATTGAGTCACCCTTCATTGTGAAGACATGAAATGAAATTTGGTCTTTTTTACCTTTGTTAGCTTATTTGTATGCAATTTTATCGATTTCACACGATAGTAAAAGCAATTACTTAAAACTAATGCATCAGAATTTGTTAGAAATATACTTTGGCATAATATTGATAGATAATAGAAGTATCATTGAAAGAAAACAAAGTAACTGTACACAGAGACATATATGCAATGTATGTGTTTAAAGACTTGCATATAGTATATATATTCCATCGCCTTGACCACTTTTATATGCGTTTTTTTTTTTTTGTGCACTTGACCAGTTCGAATTGTTGGCGATGTTAGACAACCGCATAAACCGCAGCACGCAATATTGCTTGCAACGCATTGCAGCAAGCCGCAAAGAGACGCCTGCCCCATAGACTACTGCTCTCTGTTATCTGAATGCACAGAAATTAATCAACGTCAAGTAAAATGTGCAGTCATCGTGGCGATGGTCGCCTTGGCGTATACGCAATGCAATGGAACACCGGCATCTGACATCGCTTTGCTTGCTTCCTTTTTGCTTTGCTTTTAATCTGGCCTTAAAATTAATTAAGTGCCTTTTGCATTGTTGTCCCGCATTCTTCCTTTTCTTGTACTTGTTGTTGTTGTTGTTGTTGTTGTTGCAACGACAAGTGCTCAGCGGGTGCAGAGACGCAAGTATCCAGTTCATCTTTTTGCCAAAGGCAAATATCAGCTTTAGAGTTTAAGCCAGGCTAAAATTTGCAACAATTTCGAGGTTTTCTTACTTAAATATTCATTTAATTTTTTCTATTTATAGAGCGTAAAGCGCGCAATTAACATATTTGCTCTAAATTCATTTGCAAAAATTACCATTCAAATTATAACAATTTGAACGAATTAAGTGCTACACAACACCTCCCATCCCCTCCCCCTATCAACGTATTTTTTATATAAATGCAAATAAGTTTTGCAGCATTTAACACCCTAAACAAACATACAAAAAGGAAGAGGAAACAGCTTTAATCAGTTGCTTTTTATATACTTTTTTAGAGAGGGTACAATGAATATGGACAAAAGTATGTATCAGGCATATGGAAGCATTTCCGATCTTATATAGAAATTTGCTAAATTCTTAAGCACATTTTATTGATATAAAATTTATAATTTAAATTTTATATGTGTTCTAGTAAATTACGATTTTCAAAACATATTCTATCGATGTTGGTGGATGAGATAAATAGGAAGAAATGCTGCATAGGCTCTTCCGAGAAAAGGGTACAGAATGTGGTTTGTGCTTGGCAAACGGGCATAAATTGGGCACAGGATCTGCTTTCTCTCGGTAACAAGGACCGTCGGCATATGGACCAACTGGTGCAGCTCATTTTGCATGGGGAGCATGAAAGGAAAGATGGATATACATTTTGCGTCGCTGCCAAATGAGGAGATTGTATTGTAGTTGCTGGCGTTGAGGTTGCCTTAAATGTTATTGTTGCATGTGGCACGTATACTGCTGCGGCTGCTGTTACTATTGCTGCACGTAGTCGCTGTTTACTTTGGAATGTTATCGTTGGCGCTGCATAGGCGTATTCCCTGCCACTACCTCGGCCTCTGTCTGTGCCTCTCCCCCTAGCCCTATCCCAAACCCATCCCATTCGCGGCTCTACTCTGACTGCAAAACGCAGTCATGCAAATATAACACGCATCTCCCACATCCGCCGCATCCACGCCCCAATGCGTTTTCACAGGCCACATGAACTGCAGTGGAAACTCAGCATCGAGTTGCAACAGCAACAAAGTTGCGATAACACACACACAGTGCAAGAGGGAGCATTGGGCTGGGAGTCTGTTGCAAATGGACACGTTAATGAGTTGTGGCAACATAGCAACCAGAGTTAAGCAAACTGTCAATTTATTAATACACTGATCGGGTAATCAGCGATTTTCTCTTTTTATATTGTGATTGAGTATGGGTATTAAACTCTGATAAAATTAAATTATATGACAATGATATTAATTTGATTTAAGAGTATTCATGAATATTTAATTATAGCCAATAATAAGGATAATTAAATATCGTTCTGAATCGAACGCGGAGGGATAAAAGAGTATCGAACAGAGACATACAAACATATAAAAGTATTTTCATTCTCGAACAAATATTTCGCTTCCAGAAACAATTATTTAAAATATGCAAACTTTTAAAAAAAATTTGCATATTCGAAAAATAAACTCGTTAATTCTATTTTAAAGCGAAACTTAAACATTTTTGGGACTTTATCTTTTACTTGTGACTTTTCCTTTAAATTAAATTGGATTTTATTAAATTCTTCTTTTAATTTTTTTATAAGAAAAATTTTTGTACATTTCAATTGTAAACTGAATTACAAATTATGGACTGTCCACGTTAAATAAATAATAATAATTTTTAAGATTAAAATCTACCTTAGATGTTTAGAGCTTGAATTAGAAATCTAGGAAGATAAACGATACTTAACGATCTACAAAAAGCAGAAGCAAATATTTTTTATTTTATGAATGGAATTATATAGCATAAAAGTTGAAGTTTAAGAACGTTTCTATGAGAAAAGAAAATAGGCAATTAAATAGTAAACCAAAGTTTCAAACTTATTTAAATACTATTTATTCTATATTTTGCAATTTAAGAAAAATTTAAAGTGTTTTCTAAAATTACTACTTTAGATTTTGCAAGGAAATAACTTTATTCATTTACAATTGACTTTCCAGAAAGTCAAGTAAAATAAAGCTGCCAAAATTGGATTATCTAAATAAGAAATCATTTTATTGTCAGAGTGTGCCAAATTAATGTTTTGCATATCTTTAGATAAGCCAGATATTTTTAGTTTATTGAACATTATTTGCATAACTGAAATTTCAGCATCTTCGGCTGACTCTCCCATGTGAGCTGACAGCAGCTCGAAAAAAAAAAAGAAAACGGAAACATGCATCAAATGTATGTGTCTCGATGTTGGTCAGTATTTCCGCCACGTGCTGCTCCGTGTATTGGCCACACGTTGCAGCTTTGTGCCCATAGCACATAACCCTTCAGACCTCAAACCACCCCTCACACCTGTCTTCCTTCCGTTCCCTCAGGCATTGGCTTTCAATTTCTGTCAGTGGAGCGAAGCGACTATTTTGCTTCTGTTTACATTTTGGCTTTTGCTCCTCTGCCCGGGCAGGGAGGGGGCACGGCAAAACGACAGTACACACAACGTGCCATTGTTTTAAACTTTAATAAAACATTTTTTTATTTTAGTATCTACTATATATATGGTAGATGTATGTAAGTAATTAGGGCTCTTGCTCGTTCGCTTATGAAATTTCACAGCAAAAACTTAATTAGTTGCGTGCTTCACAACGCTCTCTATGTGTGTGTGTGTGTGTGCGTGTGAGTGTGTGTAAATAAATGTGCGGTAGTTCATATTCCCTGAGATGCAATGCTAATGAAATATTTAATTGACATTTTTACAGCTATTAAAATTAAAGTAAATTAACTTTGTCAGCCATTTTAATTAAGCGATAAAAAAAAGAGCCCTAAAATATAACACATGACATGACGAAGAGGGGTCGATAGCGGGCTGGGGGGAAGGTAAATGTTGGGGTAGGTCACGTTGTCACATTGTGTGCCATACGCAAAGGGAATTTAAATTTAACGGTAATGAGCTGCCCAACTTGTGGGCCAGGCTAACGAGATTTGTAGTCGAAATTTATTTAAATATTTTAAAGCATAAAACTCAGTCTGACAGCCATCTTTTGGTACAGAGTTTAAATTTAGTTTAAAAATGAACATTGCAATATATAACAAATAACAAGTATTCAATGCAATTATAATTTATTTCCCCAGGAAAACAGTTTTCTTACACTGTTTGCAATTTTCCCAGTGATTAATATTTTACCAGCCAACCAATCTTTTTGCCGTTGAAAGGCACATTTAATATGTGTGATAGTAAAAACTAGCTAAGACATAGACATGTTTATAGGGACGTATAGTAAGTGAAACGACTTGTGATTGTTGCCAATGTTTGTGGGTCACAAAGACCAAGCCATAAATCGCATAAATCAGCTGCCATATTTTCGTTCGTGGAAGTGCAATTGAATTATGAGCTGTACAACCTGAAAGTAGAAGCGGCAGGAAACGGAACTGGTCGTCTTTTGGGGCAAGAGTTTCATAAATCGTGGCAGCCAACCAAAAGGCGACAATGCCTGGTTGCCTGCATGCCTGCTTACGTGGGCAGCCCAAGTAAGATGCACTTACTCGTAAAATATGCTCTATCATCAAACAACTGCCCAACGGAGCCTGGAAGCGACGTGTGTGCGTGTGTGCAACAAATTGCTTGTTATACAAGCACAAGTATTCCTTATGCAGCATTCTGGTAATGCCACTTAAGTTGCTGACTCAAATGGGGACCGTAACTAATCAATTTTCGCACAATAAGCTTGGGGATAACAAACAAGAAATTAACTCGTTAAACTGCAAACACATTTTCTGTTTTAAATGTCATTAAATTTGACTTTAAGCAGCTTTAATGCAGCGAATAAATCTGACTTGTAATCACATGTACAGATTGCAGCTGCTGCAGAAGGTCGGCGGATTAATTATTAATTAATGTGCAGCAGGTGTAAATTGTGTCATTGACGTCAACACGTAACAAGGAAATTGTCTTTCAATTCAATTTTGAATGTTAAAAATGGGTAAAGAAAGTCATCGATTGCTAAATAAATCGATAATTGAATATCATATAAATCGGTAGTATTTTATAAAAGAAAAACAAGCATATAAAAAAGGAGCATATAAAATGAAATTATATAGATAAATGTATGTAATTTAATTATTTTGAGTTCTTAGCATGAAGAAATACCGTCGCCGAATATAAGTTAACCACAGTGTAAATAATAAATATATAATAAACTTGTGTTAAGTACTCAATTTACATTTTGAGTGTAGGACAAGGTAGAAAAATATTTGTTTGTCAATTTAACTGAAAAGAATATTCTGTCTTTGCGTTAATTTATTCTGGGAATCACATTTACTAATGGTAAATAAAAAAAACATATAAGCTAATTCGAAATAAGCTTTGGCTTACTTTGATTCCAAGAGTGCCGATTTTTCAACTATTGTTTGAATATTTATATAGATATTTAAAAACGAAATTTAAGCATACAAATGTCATACAAATCACTTGCAGTTTATATTCATTGAAAATACTAAAGTAAAGTTAAATCAAATTATGATAAAAATCATCATCTTTCACTCACATACATGCTTTAAGTCAAATGAAACTAAATGTTGCAGCTAAGCGGATTCCACAGCATTTTTTTTTTTTTTGGAAATTAAGCAAGAGCATTTTTGACATAAGCTTTCTGTTTGAGAAATATACTGCAAAATTGTGCAGTTTAGCAACGGAAATTCAATTTAACAAAAAAAGAAGAACACTCATAACGGAATCATAGTCAAGCCCGTTAGTGCAACTTGGCTAAAGCGATTTTAATTGAATGCTTTGCATGTGTGTGTGTGGGGGGGTTATGTATGGAGTGGAAGTGGTGTGTGTGGATGTAGGTATGTAGGAAATAGAGGAGTTCGTTGCTGAAATTATTGTAACGCAAAACAGCAACAGTAGCAGGCCAAAACAAAAGTCAGATTTGCAGTCAAATTTACAAGCACTGCAGAAAAACAAAAGAAAAGCAAATATCAACGAATGTTGCCCTTGGGAGCTGATGGGAGTCGAGTAGCCATCAAATAAAAAAATAATAACTTTGAATGGGAAAAAAAAGAAACGGATTACAGCTAAGCGATTTGGACCAATAAATGTGTCGAATAAAAGTTGCAAAAGGGGAATTGACAGATAGTCGCTCAGCGCCATTATTCATTTGGTAAATGATGAAGCATGCAAATATTTCTAGTTGAATTGAGCTGTAAACACGCTAACAAACATTGAATGTTTTTAAGTTAAGCTGACTAAAAGAAAACAATTGCTGTCGATATTCTTTCACTGGCTGTTCCTTAATTTTACACTTTAAAGATTTATTTAAACATTTGCAAAAAGGCAACTTAACTGTAAGCGGTATGTCCTTGCGTACGTGAGATGTTACTTTAATTGGAATTTAAATTAATTAAAATTGCAAGTGCAACATTAATTAGCTGCATCGCTTTCCACTTTCGAAGCGCGCTCGCGTCACCCAACAACGCTCGAGAATTCCGCGGTATATATATAGTAATTGCATTCGTTTGATTCCACAAAATACTCCGTTGCTCGCACCGCTGCCGTGCACAGTTGCAGTTGCACTGTTTTCTGTTTACGCCACGCGGCTGCTGCCATTTGGCGGCAAGGCAAAAGGTTCTTGCGCAGTGGCTGCCAATTGGTGAAAGTTTATTTTTCGAATAACTAACGGGTATTTTGCAATCGACAGTAAGCTAGTTTGCACAAAGCTCATTTAATAGCTGTTACCATTTGAAATACACATGAAATTGTTTGTACTTTTATTTACAACTGAATAAACTCAAAAATAAGTAGAAATACTTATTAATATAATTTAAAGTGAAGTTGCTAGCGAACTTAATTTCAAGCGTTGTTATTTTACAAAAAGTAATCGATAAGCACATGCGCTGATAACGCGATGTTCCGATTTATATGTACATCCCTGGCGGCAATTTTGACAAGTTAGATTCCAAAATACAAATTAACAACAATCAGTGGCATAATTTTAATTTTGTACTTATAAGTCTAATTAATAACAAAATTTTTACAAACTCACCCATTTGCACTTTCTCGTCTTTTAAACACAGCAAACAATACTGAGTGCAATATCGACGCACTCGCAGTCAATTGTACCAACCCATACACACAAATGCATGTACACAAAAAATGAGAGACAGAGAAGGAGAGCGTGTAAAGAATGAGGGAAAAACAAAATGAGTAAAATGCCGGAGCGGCAGCGCTGCCAGATGCTGTACTGCCGGTCAAAAGTTATCAGAAGTTTAAGCTAAGAGTGGTTATGCCTGCTGTTCATTAAATAATCAAAATAACTAAAGCTTACTTATTTGTATCACATGATGTTTAAACATTTTAGACAGGTTTTCCAGGGCTTTAATTTTCCAATATGCTTTATTGGACAATCTGGCAGCGCTACTGGTGCAATGTGCGTGCGAGCGAGATAACCAGCTTGTCCAAGCGCAAAGCACTTATCAAAATAATGAGCAGAAAAAAGTGTTGGTTTGTTCGTTCCTTCCCACCACATTCGCCATTTGAAACGCGACGACGAGAAGACGACGACGACGACAACAGCGCAACTTGTAGCAGTGAAAATATTTATACAAATCATTTATTGTGTAAAAATCGTCTTAATTATTAATTAAATAAAGTGAAAATGTAAACGCAGTGTTTGCGAATGAAATGAAATTCATTTAAAATGTATTTCAACGTAATAACTCGCCGTGAAAATTTCGTCGTACAGGCAAAAAAGAGCCGATTTTTAGTGGAAGAAGAAGAAGCAGCAGCAGCAGTGAAGGCAGTAAAAGTCGTCGACAACGACGACGAACATACGGTCAAAGCGCAGTGCGAATGAAAAGCGTGTAAAGAGAAAACTTGCAAAAATTACAGCAACAACAATAAGCAAGGCGAAAAGTGTGTTTAGAAAAGAAATTAAAAAGACACACGCACATACACACACACTCACATAAACACATACACAAACAACACATACTTATGCAAATGCAAATACAAGCGCAAAATTCGAGAATTGGTGCAAAAAGCCGTCAGGCGCGCGGTTTAATAATAAACAGTTATACGTATGTATGTTGCGCGAAAACATATGAGGCGCCGCAAATACGAAAAATCAATGAAATTGTAATAAAATTGCGTATTTTGCTCTCTTCATCCTATGACAACTACAACTCTGTCTCTGCCTCCACCACCACTCGCTGTGAGCGAACTCTCTTGTTGATTTTGTGATAAAATTGCAATCAGCAGCAGCGCAGCGACCACAACAATAAAAACAATTGCCACCCAAAAGCAGCTCAAGTACATAATACAAATATATATTCACTAATATATCTATCTGCAAAACAGTTTAATACAAGGTGCGTATTCAGCAGAAGTAAGCAGCAATAACAAAAATATTAGAAATTGGTGTGGTGTGTAGTTAAATGTAAAACGTGTGAGAGAAGAAATCCCGCGTATAAAATTTGATGACGTCTTCAACGCGATACTATTGTCGCTGTTGTTTTTATTGTTGTCTAGTGGAACAACAGAAACAATAGATTGGTATCGAATAGTATCGAAAGACATTTACAATGAAAACTCGACAATTACAACATCTAACTCTATTCAAAATTGTAAAGGAACAATTTTTGAATAAAATAACTATAATAGTTGAAATGTGCTAAATAGCTTCAACATTTAAATAATGTTTTTAAAAGTGCAAATGAATTAAGAATTGTAGTACCTTGTCGCCTGTAATTATTTGTGAATAGTTTTCATTTATGATAGTAGTTATATGAGAGTGACCACTGTATGTGCCTACAGACCGTACATTTGTACCTACTTACCACTGTTACTGTTTGGGGTTCGGCCAGCGACGACCGGTATTTTTTAGAGCCCCCTGTAGAAGAAGCACAGCATGCTATGATGCCGCTGCTGTTGATTAACAACAACAACAGCAGCAGCAATGAGAGAAGCCCAGAAGAAACTCAGAAAGTAGTCAGAGCAATGGCAACACAACAATAAGAACAACAACAAGTAAATAGTGTAGCTGCCAAGCGAATCGTGATGTAGTCAAATTTGAATAGGTTCCAATGAGTTGACAGTGAAACAACAAAAAACATAAAAGTAACTTTTACCTGTGCAATGCGTGAATTAGCCATGCCTCGGTCAGCACAATGAGACAAATCAAGATTTGTATATATATTTCATATGAATGCTATATATGTAAATATGATGAAGATTCAAAAATTACGTTCTTGAATATAATAATTTCAAAAATCATAAATTGCACCAAAGAATTAGAATATTATAATGTTTGTCTATTACATATATTAATGTTTGATTTTGGTTATTCGCTATAATGTAACTTAGCATAAAGGACCAGTTTCGATTCGAGTAGTCATTATTTAAGTAGATATATTCTATATTTTCAGAATTGATTATTAGTGTTGGCTGAGCTTTCACAAATGTCCAATAATATTTGTTTAGGAAACGTCGAAATTTAATATGATAGTTTTCCAGCATTATCAATGAACATTAATTTAATATATTTAAAATTATTATTCTTAAATGCTGTAATAAGTTGTTCGGCATTCCAAATCAAGTAAATTTTTTTTGTTCATAAAATATATTTTTCGCTGGATATTGCTTGTGTAAGCGCCTATTACAACACGCTCCATTGGCGTTTTATCTCTTTTTGACTGCTTTTGTTGTAAAATCGCGATACACCTGTTCCGGAGAAGTCTTATCAAAACAAAAAAATAACTATATATATGTGTGTGTGTGGTGTCAATAAGAGCGATAAATCTATCATGCTGCTCCACTGTACACAAAAGTGTACACGAAATTTGATTTGAATATAAGCATTTGACAGTCAGCGCGCGGCGGCAGCAGAAGCAGATTACGCTGCTTGCTGTTCCTTGCCTTTTCCAACCTACAAACAACTGAGCATCACTCACTCACCTGGTGAGCAAATAGGGGAACGAACACACGAGTGAACGACGCATTAAAGTCTGTAACGAAAGTCAGCGCACGTCTCTTTTGGCATGTACTATGCACATTTTAGCATATGAAACTGTGGAACTATGACCCGTTGCGGCCAATGTTCAATTGTTCAAAATCCATTATTCAAATAGTTGAAAATATACGATTTAATGCAGTATTGACAGTTGGCACGTGTGCCATTTCTTTTAGCTAGCAGTGTAGCACTTGTGCCGTTTTGTCGACAATGCGCGCGCTCCCTCTCTCTCACACACGCTCAAGCCGCAGCCGCACTCACTCACACATACACTTTTTGCAACACACGCATACTCACTCATATTTGGCTCTCTTTGCTTATATATTTTTTTTCTGTTTTCAGTGGTTGTGCAAGAAGAAGCAGCAACAATCAGGCAAAATACCTGAAAAAAAGAAAAATAAACGGTAAAGCGAAGAAGAAGTGGCGACAGCAAGCAGCAGCAGCAAGTCAAGGTAGCGCGCTAAAAGTTTATTGTAAAAATCAAAGTAGAAGGCACCAAGTGATTTTTGTATTTTGGCTTTCGAAGTAAAACGAACGAACGTTAAACAACATATAAAAACAATAAAATATAACAAAATGGTGGAAGCAATAGAGCGGCGGAGAACGGCTGCGTGAGCAGCGCCAGATCTGAGCGCCAATTATACAAATAATAAGAACAACAACAAGAGCAATAAGAAGAGCAACAGAACAGAACAGCAACTACAAAAAGCAAAACGAGCACGCAACAGCCGCTGGAGGCAGCAGCAGAAGCAGAGCAGCAACAGCAGCAGCAGAGGCGAGCCAGTAAAACAAACTTTAAAAATTTAAATAAAGTGGAAGTGGAAGTTGAAAAGTGTGCGAGAACAGCAACCACAACAACAACAACCACAACGAGAGTAGAACAAACTCAAAAAGTGTAACAACAGAAAACATCACAACAACACCAACAGTAACAACAAAAACAGTAAAATGTACGGAAAATCGAAGACATCCGCAGTGCCCTCTGATGCGCAGGCAAGAGAGAAACTGGCGTTATATGTTTACGAATATCTGCTGCACGTGGGCGCCCAAAAGGCGGCACAGACATTCCTCTCGGAGATACGATGGGAGAAGAATATAACGCTGGGTGAACCGCCGGGATTTCTGCACACCTGGTGGTGCGTCTTCTGGGATCTGTATTGTGCGGCGCCCGAGCGACGCGATCAATGCGATCATAGCTCAGAGGCGAAAGCCTTTCATGATTATGGCTTCGTCAGTTCCGGCTATGGTGTGAACGGCATCGGACCCGGTGGACCACACAACGCTGGCGGACCAGCGCCCAGTCCTTTGGGACAGATGCCGCCTGGCGGTGATGGTGGCCCAATGGGTCCAGGTGGACCAATGGGTCCTAATTTTTTCCCAAATTCGACAATGCGGCCGTCGCCGCCAACGCACGCCTCAAGTCCACAACCGCCGCCGTCGCAGATGATGCCCGGCCAGCCCCCGTTTATGGGCGGTCCGCGCTATGCGGGCGGACCACGGCCCGGTGTGCGCATGCAGGGCATGGGCAATGAATTCAATGGGCCACCCGGACAACCGATGATGCCCAACAGCATGGATCCAACGCGGCCGGGACCAGGCGGCGGCATGGGTCCGATGAATCCGCGCATGAATCCGCCCCGGGGCCCCGGCATGGGTCCTATGGGCTATGGTGGACCAGGCATGCGTGGTCCAGCGCCCGGCGGACCAGGTGGCATGCCCCCAATGGGCATGGGCGGCGGTGGTGGTCGACCACCGCAATGGCAGCCAAATGCATCGGCGCCAATGAATGCGTATTCGTCATCGTCGCCGGGCAACTATGGACCCGGACCCGGCTCGAATGGACCGCCTGGTCCCGGTACGCCCATCATGCCCTCACCGCAAGATAACACGCAAGGCGGCCCTGTTGGCGGACCCGGCGACAGCATGTACTCATTAATGAAACCAGAATTCCCGATGGGCGGCGGCCCCGATGGCAGTGGCGGCGGCGGTGGAGGCGGCGGACCCGGCGGCATGGGACCCATGGGCGGTGGCCCCAACTCAATGGGTCCGGTACTTAATGGCGGTGGCGGCGGGCCCGACGGTACCGGTCTCGATGGCATGAAGAACTCACCAGCCAACGGGGGACCGGGTACGCCGCGAGAAGATTCCGGCAGCGGCATGGGTGATTACAATTTAGGCGGCTTTGGCGGTCCCGGCGAGAACGATCAAACCGAATCGGCGGCCATACTGAAGATCAAAGAAAGCATGCACGAGGAGGCCAAGCGGTTTGAGAAAGACACAGATCATCCGGACTACTTTATGCCATAACAACATCATCAACATCAGCAACACCAGCAACATCAGCTCCAGCAACAACAGTTACACCAGCAACAGCAGCTCCAGCAACAACAACATCTCAATACGATGGCAGCTGCTGTGGCAGCTGTCGTTGCTGCTGCCGCATCTAATGGCAATGGAGGCGGTCCGGCCACTACAACGGCTGCGTCTATAGCTGCTGCGGCGGCGCTTGGAGCAGCTGCCTCCAATTTGCTAAGTGGCAATACCAACAATAATCACAACATCAACAGTAGCAGCAGCCGTAGCAGCGGCAACCACAACCACAACCAATCTGGCAACCCGACGACTGTTCCCACTGGCGCGCATTTTGCAAAGGAACTCAATTTCTAAATAAACACACGGTAGTGAAAATCCTCGGTATATAAGCATAAAGTAAAATAATTATTATATGTAATAGTCTAAAAAGAAAAACAAACAAAACTAAAAAAAAAAAATACAAGAAAAAAAAAACAAAATATGTAAAATTGCAATTAAGCGGAGCAAAAGAAAAACCAAACAACAATATTCCAATTCACATTTCAAATTCAAATGCTAACAAATGCAACCAGGTGGCAACGCCAGCGAGCGGTTCAGTGGCTGACTTTAACATGGCAGAAACCGAAAGAAACAAATCTACTTAAAATGCAACAACAAGAGCAACAAACAATATGTTCAACAAAGTCTTCTGATTAGTTTAGTTGCAACAAGTCAAAAACAAAAACAAAAAATTGTAGCCTCCATATACACAAACACACAATCTGTCTACTAATTTTTTAGCACTTTAATAATTTTACTTGCGCTTTGCATTATTAACAAAAAATAAATAACAAAAATCAAAGAAAACAAAAAAGAAGGAATATTTAACACAGCTACACCATCTATGTACATTTTCTGTTTGTGTGATTTTTTGCATATACTTATATAAACTAAGTATATAAATATAAACTAAGTATATAAATATTAATAATATTGTATTGTAGAAATTGAGATGGCAAACAACAGAATTTTTTGTTAAGCAAAGTCTTAAAGGCGCAACATCAAAAAAAAAAAAAAACAAAAGAAAAAAAGAAACATTGAGGATGCAAAACAAAGGAGATGAAATATTTATAATATATATTAGAAAGGAGCATAGTTAGCATTATTAAACATGTATATGTATTTGTAGTCCGTAACACACATACATGCACATAATGGCAATATCTTGTTTGTTTGTGTGTGTGCTCTTCTCACAATGTACGTTTTATTTTATATATATATAGTTTTTTGTTTGCGTCTCTTTTTTTTTAAACAAATTGTAAAGTTGGCACTTTGTCGTCGTCGTCGTCGTTTTATATACATGATATATATATATATATATATTTATTTATATATATATATCTATATATACTTTTTAAATATTTGTATTTGTATGCGTTTCTAGTTTGACACTTTCGTTCTTAAATCATGCCAAACTTCAATGTGTAAATTAAATTATACTTCTATTTGTGTTTGTATATTTTATGTGTTTTACAAACAACAAATTGTAAATTAAGTTCCTTCAACTGCCGTCTCTGGCAAATCGAGCAATATATATATGATTTACCCCAATTATTTTTATTGGAGGACGGCAAATAACACTTTTTTGCACTTGTTTTCGATTTCAGAAATTCCTTCGATGTCGACATTGTGCATTAGGGCAGCGAATTAAATAAATATACATATAAATATATATATATATATATAGATATAAACAGATTGTGGCGCCTGTATGCACATATTTATTGCAAAATAGCTACGCGTATAACTAAGATTTAGCTGTTTAATAATGCATATAAATATATATATATATGTATTTATAAATATATATATACATTATCTATTACTTAAAGGCAGCAGGCAACAAAATGTAGCAAAACCTAACCTAAAATAAAAGTTTACTTCAAAAATATCACACTAAAACAACACAAAACAAAAAATACATTAAAAGAAAGCTGTACAAAAGTTAGTTAATGTTGGCTGTGGGTGCGCAGCTAATGTTAATATTATGCATAAAATATATATACATATATATTTGTAGCATACATATATATATATATAAATATAAATATAAATATTAGGATATGTCTGTGCTTGCATCTTTTTCTCGACACAGCACATTCACATAAATAAGACGAGGAAGAAAAACCAAGAAATCCGTAGAATTTAGATTTGAAAGCTAATTTATAAGCGTAAAACCCATAAAATAAAAAAAAATCAAACAAAAAAAAACCAACTAAACTAATAATAAAACAAACAAATCAAAATGAAATTCTTTGCATTATAAACACAAAACCCCAAATCAATTGATAACACATAATTTAACGACAAATTCTATTTTAAATATTGTATGTATATGTTTAATGTGTCGGAATTTGAAATATGTAGTGCGACAAACATATATATATATATATATATATATATTTATATATATATGTATGTATGTGCGTGCTACATGAATTATTATTATTGAATTGATGCCGCACCAGATAAAATGATGCGAATGCGAAAGCCACAACACTTAAATAGTATTTAAGTTAAATTTATTATCTGCAACGCTTTAAGTTTAAGCGTTTCAATTGCTGGATCTATATAATTGTATGTATGTGTAATGGCGGGGCGTTTAGTAAACAAAACTAAAAATTAACAAACAAAACAAAAATGAAAAAAACAGCAACAAATTGAAAGATAACACAAAAATAAAATTACGAAAAACCCAGAAAAAAATTGAAAAAATCCCGAATGAATATATTAATAAAAAAAAAGTTTAAATAAGTATTTTAGTGTTAATTATACAATTTACAAGTACACAACACAAAAAAAAAAACAAACAAAACAAGAATATAATATAAAATGAAATAAAGTTTTAAAACAATATTTGTAAAAAGTAAAACCGCTTTATTTTTATTCATCTTTATCCATTTTGGTTTCTTAAAATATGTAATATTGAGGACTCCATCAAGCTGAAATTTTTTTTGATAAATAATCTTTTTTATTTCTGATTATTATTGAAGATTATATATACTCAATTATATGTTTACAATTTTAAATAATATAAGATTAGAATATTTTCACACAATTCATAATCATAGTATAAATGAAATCACTTTTTATTTGTCCAAAATCACGAACATCCATTTAACGACTTGGTTAATGTGTTTTGCTTAATTAGCCAAATTATAGCATATATATATATATAATTGTTTATAATTTCATTCAATTACTCAGAATTAAAAGCTATTTTGATGACAATCGCTGATTAACCTGATAAACAATTTCAACAGAAGCGCTTTAAAATTTAATTATTTAACGCACTAATAATAACCCTTAGATCTCTTTGCAGGTCATTTGTAAAATGGTATAAATATATTATTTAAATCTGATTAGAGGGAGTGGTAAATACTTGACTGATAGTGGATTAGAATAATAAGTTTCACATTGAGTTACAAATATTATTTTTAGTTAATAGCACGTTTATTAATAATTTGTTATGAAATTAGTTTGGCGGAGCATAGAGAAATAGATAACTGAAACCAATACATCAAATTAGATTTAAATGGCTTTGTCTGGAGTTTGGCTCAAATGTTCATCAGCGGGCAATGATCTCTTGATTGCCACCGTTTTAATTGCATAATTTTGTACTGAAATGCGTGCGGTTAAAATGAGACGAGAAACCAAGTCAAAGCGCTGACAGAGAGACAAAATTGGCGTGGCACACGCACAGGCCATGCAATATATCTACGAGTACATCAATATAAATATGTGTATGTGTATGTGTATGTGCATGTGTATATGTGTGTGTGGTCAGGACGGAACTAATTGAGCGTCGATTGAGGCACATTGCCATTGGCAACCTGGCCAGGCCAAATGACCAGATGGCCCACACAAACTTTTCACTTAAAGCTATTAACACTGACCAACCAATGTCCACTGAGCTGTTCACTCAGTGTTAATAGCGCCGCCAGCGCCGACGTTGCGTCAAGTCAATAATCAATAAGCCGAGTGCACTAAATATATGTATAATTAAGGAAAACAAAATGGATTTATAATTTTAGTATTATCAAACGCATCCATTGAGACAGGCAAGTCGAATGCAGCAAAGTGGCGTCCTGTTTTTACAGTTGCCTTGGTTGTGCGAGCAATGTCGCTGCCGGTGAGGAAGTCTGCCGAGGAACGGAGCGAACTGCCAACGGTTTGTCCAATTGCCTAACGTATCGCCAAATTGCTGGTGGCGGCCGCTTTTGTGTAGGCTCAGCTCCAGCGCGTCGCGTTCCCGTCTTATTCTCCACAAATCGTGGTCTCTATCTGCGTGTGGCACAGCCGCAGACGACGCTGCAACCGGTGGCACAACATTATGACATTAACTTTTGCGATCTGGAACGCTGGGTGAGTCACATAACACATTTTGTTGCACTTAAGCAAAATCTAATGCAGTCAAATCTTCACACAGAGCACCAATCGCGCCAATGTGGTCAGCTTAGAGGATACATTTAGCATCCTTAAGCCAGGCCAAAATTCACATCCAGATCAACCGCAACCACAGAGCAATCAACCGCAACGCGACTGGCATAACTTGGCTGTTTACAAAATGCATCATTAAACTAATTTCTTTAATTATTCCCGTGTCTCTGTGTATATGTATATATTATATCTTCGATGTGTGCTTATTAAAGTAACTATTTTTTATTACAACTATAAATAATAATCTGTTATACAACTAAATCGCGTGCTACAATTCAGGCCGTGTTGCTGGTCAGCGATGCCATCAGAAATTCCATTTTATTCAGAAAACTTTTGCCCTCGATTTTGTCGAAGCGCACCTGAAAGTAAATTGATAAAAATAGATTAGTTGACAATTTGGTTTCAAGTGCCGAAGATTATTTTATAACTTATTAGTTACTATCTTATAGACAAACTTATGAACGAACTGTTGTTTTAAATAAGTCCATTTTGGACGTATTATTTTTAGCTTTTGAGTAATTAAAAACCATCTTATAGAAATTTTATCAGACTGAAATCAAAGCTTAATAATTATTTAGTTTTGGTCAGAGTTTAAATTATATGTTTTTAATTCTATGTTAAAATCATAATCTAGATATTTTGGAAACCAAAAAAGTTCTTTAAGCAGGTTTTGATTTTAGCTACCACAATAGGTATGCTTACGACTTGTGCAACATCAAAATGGAAAATATATATTCAAAATGCTAAATTTAATATATAAACTTAATTCTCTACTGATTCCTATTATGCATTTTTTTATACACAATGCAAACATAATTGTATAGAATTGCATACGCTACCTCTTTGAAGTTGCCACCCAAATTTTCCCAGAACTTCTCGGGGACAAGGGGACTGGGAAAGAAGTCCTGTCGCGGACTGCGCGCAATATAAACCTTGACATCGATTTGCGGATCGCAGCGTATTTGTACGGCAATCATGCGATCGCTGTTGGGCGAGGCCAATAGACAGGAGCTGGCATTGCCCAGCGGCTCCACTTTGCCAATGCCCAGATGATTGCTATTCGAGAGCACCGTCCAAGCCATGCATCGCGCCAAGCTGACCAGGCAACTAATCTGATGCGAATTAATTTGGCAGAGTATAAGATCACGCAGCTCCTGCGGCTCATACGACAGTCGCATGACGCGTCCATCGCGACAGATGCACTTTAGCGAACGCTCCTTTACATGGATGACCAGTGATGTGCGTCCAATTGCATCATATCCATGTGTCACAATATTGATCTTTACACAGGACATGGTAGGGCTATTCATAGCGTTCCAGTGCGAAACAATTTGCGGATCTTTGACATCGCGTGCCAGCGTATCGAGCACATACTGTGTCCGCTTGCGCATGAAGATGTGTTGTGCCTGGGCAATGATCTGCTCGAGTATTGTCTGTGTCTTTGTCATATCCAGGAGCGCATCACGATCGGCAGCTGTTGGTCCGGCGAGCATCCTTTTCTTGCTGGGGCCAAGCGGTGCGCTCGCCGGATGCGGAAACGGATGATGAGAGTTTTTGTAATGCACCTCCCTCAGCAGCTGATGCAGGGAGTGCTCCAGCACATGATCATGATCATTAATAGGCGCCGGTTGGTTGGAATCGAAACTGGTCGAGTGGCAAAGCGAAATGATTAGCTGTATATTGGGTAGAAGTGTGGCACGTATCTGATTTCCAATGACAACATGCGGAATGGGTGCCTGCAGCTGAATGGCCTCGCGTGCCAACTGAGCGAAGAGCTCTTTGCAGAAGAGCACATTCTGTGCAAACTCCAGCGTCTTTTGCCAAACGCCCACCTGGGCGGTAATGTTTGGGCCATGGCCCATTAGATTCACCTGGCAAAATTTTACAAATGTAAGAAAAGTAGTAGTAGAAATTTAGGCTTATAGCATATACCTGGGCAGTGCAGAGATCTTCCTGATCCTTTTGGGTGATCACCTTTATGTAGGCAACGCCCTGCAGCTCTGCGGGCACAATGACGCGCAATGCTGAACTGGCTTTCAGCTGCATGCCATTGTTGCTGCTGCTGGCACTGGATGGTGCGGAGGCACTAGCACTTGTTCCAGCACCACCCTCCTCGTCCAGGGCATCCTCCGCCTTGGTCACCTCAAAAGTGCCGCTCATGCCGAACTTGGAGCCAGCAGTACGATAGCTGAGATCTCCAATAATGGCACCGTTCGACACCTTCTTCAGGCGCCAGTTCTGGCGCAAGCGCAACAGCTCAATGTGAAAATCAGATACGTTGCGATTACGCTGCTCGCTATTGGCTGTGCGTAATCGCTCGGCACCACCCAGCAGGACTTGGGCGGCCTGTGAAAGGGCCTTTTTGCGACTGTAAACCTGTACAATAGCCTTGGTGTCGTCGCCATCCTCCAGCAGTGGATCTAGGACCAGGTAACGCTTGTCCTTGGCAATTGAAATGACATCGGATAGCACGCAGATCTCTGTATAAGCATCCTTCAGCTTGTTGCGTACTGCATCCCAGGGCCATAGGCTTTCCTGAAATTGATTATCCTTGTCCTCCTTATCTTCGGCAGCGGCCGCCGATTTCTCCTCCTTCTTCAAGTCATCCAGGGACGTTTTGCTAAAGTCAATGCGTGCCGCGCATTTGGCAAGACTCTCGGAGAGTGTCGGCGGCCTGTGGGGAGAGCAACTTGTTGAGAAAAACTCGAGACAACTTGCAGTTTTTTCGTCTGCAGCAGTTTTGGGCACTTACGGTTGGTACAGCTCTGTGCCATCGTAGGCAATTTCACGTATTTGATTCTCGCACGTTGTCTCCACCGATATATTTACCGAGTTGGACATGTTTTAAAGAGACAATATTAAAGTGCCGGGCATTTGCTAGAAATGTATTAAAAAAACAATGCCAAATTGCACAGTGCTGCATTTGCAACGATAAATTTAGAATCGATAAAATTGTATCAAAAACCCGAATCATGAGTACTTTTTGAATTGCTAATGCGACAAACTTTATTTCTTATTGTTGGGCAAAAGGCGACATTAAATATCTCTTCGTAACATCGTAACAAAAATTTCGCATACATTCCGCGTTGCCAGGGGATGTTTTTAATTCGTTTTGTTGCACTCAGTACTTTTACGATGGTTTCGGTCCACCACTATATTTGACATTCTCTGCGAAAGTGTAAACAAATCAGTCCGAAAAATTCGAACTGCATTTTTAAAATGGCGGGTAATTTGTTGTAATAGATTATATCTTCAAGTTTTTTATATTTATTGGAATATATTTTGCAACGATTACACAATTTCAAACAATAGCTTGGTAAGCTTGAAAATTTTTTAAAACAATTAAGGGGCTGCTTAAACCTAAATTTGAAAACTCACCAATTGCACATCGCTTATGCATCGATCAGCTGTTTGAGGTCGCTAACAGGTGAATGGCAACACTAAACTGTTGCTGCCGCTGTTTTTTTTGTTTTTTTTTTTTGGTTTTTCCTTTGGTTATTTATATATAGATCGTCGCAGCAATTGCCAGAAATTTCAAAACAGCGTGCTTGTTTTCCACAAACGCAAGTGTGATTGTGTGTGTATGCAGTATCGAGAAGTTTCTGCAGCTATTGAATTTAGGACAATCGGCATAAAAGAAGCGCACAGACGGCCAGAAAAGTGAGTCATTCGTATTGGAAACAATTAATTTGTGCAGTTTCAAGCTAAATTAAGAGTTTTCCATTTAGAAAAGCTAAAAATCATGACAATTGACGACAAAGACGCCGCCGCCGCTGATGTCGCTGCCATCAGTCACAAAGACAAAGGCAATGAGGCATTCAAAGCCTCCAAATGGTCGGATGCAGTGCAGGAATATACCTTCGCCATCAAACTGGGCGCCAAGCACAAGGAGTTGCCCGTGTTTTACAAGAATCGTGCGGCGGCCTATTTGAAGCTGGATAAGTACACGGAGGCTGTCGATGATTGTACAGAGTCGCTGCGCCTAGCACCCAACGACCCCAAGGCACTGTTCCGACGCGCCCAGGCGTACGAAGCGCTCGCCAAACCGGAGGAGTCGTACAGAGATGCCACGGCGCTTTTCAAGGCCGATCCGGCAAATAAATCGGTGCAGCCCATGTTGCAGCGACTGCATCTCATTGTTCAAGAAAATGCTGCACGCAATGCAAAAACTTCGACAAAGGTGAAGCAAATGATGGATCTGACCTTTGACATTGGCGCGCCCATTGAAAAGCGACGCTCGGGTGCCAATAATTTAGTGGTGCTGGCCAAAGAATCAACCGGTGCCGATTTGCTGTTCAAGGAGAAATGTGTGTCCAAGATTGCCACGCTAGCCAAGGTGGAGAAGGATCCCGAAATCTATTTGAATATGGTGCGTGTGGTGGCCTCGATCTGCGAGAATAGCGTCGAACGCACCAAGGGCGTACTCACCGAACTGGGCATCCCTTGGTTTATGCGTGTGTTGGACCAGAAGCACGAGGAATGCGTAACAACCGTCCAGTTCTGTCTGCAGACCATCATGAATGCATTGTCCGGCCTGAAGAACAAACCCGATTCTAAGCCAAACAAGGAGTTGTGCGAACGCAATAACCGAGAGATTGATACGCTGCTCACGTGCTTGGTGTACAGCATCACGGATCGCACCATTTCGGGCAAGGCACGCGATGCGGTCATTGAGCTGATCACACGCAACGTTCACCATACAGCCTTGGCGTGGGCGGAACGTTTGGTCGAGATTCGCGGCCTGTGCCGTCTGCTGGAAGTGTGCTCTGAGCTGGAGGACTACAAGTACGAGAGTGCCATGAACATCACCTCCTCCTCGAGCACCATTGCCTCGGTGTGCATGGCCCGCATCTATGAGAACATGTACTATGATGAGGCCAAGTTGCGTTTCACTGACCAGATTGATGAATTTGTCAAGGACAAGCTACTGTCGCCCGACATGGAGTCCAAGGTGCGCGTCACTGTCGCAATCACATCGCTACTCAACGGTCCCCTCGAGGTGGGCAATCAAGTTGTGGCCAGGGATGGTGCGTATTCAAAAATTTTAATTTTCAGTAGTTCAAATTTTAATAAATTACTTTGAGCAGGCATTCTCCAAATGATTTTGGCCATGGCCACCACGGATGATTTGCTGGAACAGCGCGTGGCCTGCGAGTGTCTCATAGCGGCCTGCTCCAAAAAGGACAAGGCCAAGGCGATGTGCGAACAGGGTGTGGAGATCTTGAAGGGTCTCTATCACTCCAAGAACGATGGAATTCGAGTGCGTGCTCTCGTCGGACTCTGCAAGCTGGGCAGCTATGGTGGTCAGGATGCGGCGATAAGACCATTTGGTGATGGCGCCGCTCTCAAGCTGGCCGAAGCCTGTCGCCGTTTCCTCATCAAGCCGGGCAAGGACAAGGACATACGCCGCTGGGCTGCCGATGGTTTGGCTTATTTGACGCTGGATGCAGAGTGCAAGGAGAAGCTGATCGAGGACACTGCATCCATACATGCACTAATGGATTTAGCACGTGCCGGCGATCAGTCGTGTTTGTATGGCGTCGTCACCACATTTGTGAACCTATGCAATGCCTATGAGAAACAGGAGCTTGTGCCCGAAATGGTGGAGCTGGCCAAATTTGCCAAGCATCACATACCCGAGGAGCACGAGCTGGACGATGTGGATTTTGTGAACAAACGCATCACGGTGCTGGCCAACGAGGGCATCACGACGGCGCTCTGTGCGCTCTCCCGAACCGAGAGCCACAACTCCCAGGAGCTGATTGCACGCGTTCTGAACTCAGTGTGCGGACTGCAGGAGTTGCGTGGCAAGGTGGTGCAGGATGGCGGCGTTAAGGCATTACTCCGTATGGCACTGGATGGCACCGAGAAGGGCAAACGACATGCGAGTCAAGCACTGGCCCGCCTCGGCATCACCATCAATCCCGAGGTGGCGTTCAGCGGTCAGCGATCGCTGGATGTGATCCGGCCGCTGTTGAGTCTGCTGCTGCAGGATTGCACGGCCCTGGAGAATTTTGAGGCGCTGATGGCGCTGACCAATTTGGCCAGCTTGAATGAGAGTGTGCGTCAGCGCATTATCAAGGAGCAAGGCCTGTCCAAGATTGAATTCTATCTGATGGAGGATCATTTGTATTTGACGCGCGCGGCGGCCCAGTGCCTGTGCAATCTGGTCATGTCCGATGATGTGGTCAAGATGTTTGAGGGCGAAAATGATCGTGTCAAGTTTTTGGCACTGCTCTGTGAGGATGAGGATGAGGAAACGGCCATGGCCTGTGCCGGTGCGTTGGCCATGCTCACCTCCATCTCCAGCAAGTGCTGTGCCAAAATTCTTAATATTGAAAGCTGGCTAACAATATTGCATACGCTCATCGCCAATCCAAGTCCGGATGTGCAGCATCGCGGCGTTGTTATCATACTCAACATGATCAATGCCGGCACCGAGATTGCCACGAACCTCTTCCAGACGGACATCATGGAGCTGCTCAGCGGCCTCAGCCAGCTGGCCGATGATACACGTGCCAAGGCACGCGAAGTGGCCATCCAGTGCCTGGCGGCTGCGGAACGGAATCGCATCATCGAACGTTCCGATGATGTCGAAATTCCAGATGTCTTCGCCGAAAGTGCCAAAATAACCGAAATTGTCGATTAAAGATTGCGTTTTCCCTCCACACATCAATTATTTTATCATCTATTTTATCATTATTTTTCCTGTGTCATTTATCTTATTTATTTTTGAATCACTTGTTTGAATGTACTTAAAGATCAAATTTTTTATTTGATGCTATACGAATTTATAATAAATTTGATGCTATACGAATTTATAATAAATTTATTATAAATGTTTCGTTGAAAAAAAACTTGTTTTATTTGAAGTACGTTGTTTTGCAAAAAAAGGAGCAAATTTTCATTATAATGCCCGAATATCTTTTTGTAAGGCATTGGGGTATAAGGTCTCCGACCTTATAATGTGTATATATCATTGATCCTCTTTATAAACATGGTAGTCTTTACTGTCTTTTGTAATCGGAATCAATCAATATAATTTTGTTTATACTTTTTTTTTCGGGTCACCAACTCCGTCGAATTCGACCAGATTTAAATACTTTATAATGTAGTTGGCTCAGAAACAATCGTTCAAAGTATTGTTTGACCAAAATTTTAACATTTCTGACACAACATAGCTCCACAATTGTGAAATATTGAATTTGCAACATTTCCAAAATTTTTGGGATATGGAATATATAGAATATAGATGAGAGATGAGAGATAATTCTCTTGTTTTTATATTCATTCCATAATTATTTATAATAATTCTTAGCATTAAAATTCGATTTGACAAAATATTTATGTATCGACCGCTGTTTGAATATAAATTTGATCATTTTTGATTCCGTTTTAAAAGTTACTAAAAGTAAATTGAAATAAGATTTAATTTACTCGACAACTAATTTTTTTTAAAATTCATTTTACCTCTTAGCCCAAAAATATTCCCTTAAATTGAATAATTCGATAAGATGTGTTAATAATATACTACAAATATTATTGATTGATTGATTGTTGTCAGATTCACTTAAACTGTCCCAATTTTTCTAAATAATGTTAGAGAAAATATGAGATTTTTCAAATATCTCTCCGTTTATATATATTTTGCTTTTATAGTTTTTTTTTGGCGTACTTGAAATTCATTGCTAATAAGCCAACAAAAAGTGGCACAATTTTTATAAATTCTGTGCAATTTCGCAGGCAACTTGCTCTGCAGTTTTTTTTTTGGCTATATTTTTGGCTTTATTGGGCAACAGCCGCCGTGTGGGTTACCATTTTTGGGGCAGGCGGCTGTTTTAATGTGATTTCAGGCCTAGAAAAACGGGTCCCCCCCTGCGAAAATATACATGTATTATATGAACTTAAGGACTTGGAATGCATTTCATGCATTGTTAATGGCTGCGAGTCTTATAAGAGTAGGTATGGTATTTTCCCACATTGTAAGCGGATGACTGAGTAGCTTGGCTGGCGGGTTGGTGGGTTGGCGGGTTGGCTGGCGGGCTGGCGGGTTGGCGGGCTGGCTGGCTGAATGCCTGGCAGCTGAAAGTGGATTCATTCCAACACTTAAACTGGCATTAGCCAAGCGGCTCGGAAGAAGTTCTAATGCAGAAATAATTGCCGTAGCTGCCACCAGTTGTTGCATCTGTATAGAAAGGTTTGTGCTCATAATGATGCTCCTAGATCTTGGCTCTTAGTTCTTTCAAAATTGCTTAATCTGAAGGAAATCTTATTAATTAAATTAATGTAGCATTAATTCATTTTGCTTTTCAACAGAAAATAGCTGTAGTTCTTTGTTGCCAGCTGTGCAACAGGTGCAACAGCTCAACCCCAATCCGAACAAAACCCAAACCCATATCCAAACCCAAGCCCAATCCCAATCCCTAGCTCAGCATTAAGTTGTTAACTCAACTTGGGCTTAACGGCACTCAGACAATGTATATAAGAGGCACAAATGACTTGGCACTTGGCCACACAGTGCACGTCAATGGGATGAGCCAAGTAAAGAGAGAGGATTGGCAGACAGGTGCCGCATCAACCCAATTGGGTCTCTGTGACAATTGATGGACTTGATATGCTCCCATAAGCCAGCTGCACACAATGCAAATGAAAGTGCATTCACCACAAATTGCAAATTGTGTTTTTTTTTATTTTTTTATTTTTCTATTCACCAAAGGCACGTACATTAAAAATTGCATTAAATATCTATGCCATATAATGAAGACTACTTAAAGTGTTCTACTTCAGCTATTTGATTCAATACTAAACCATACAAAAAGATCGTTTATATGTCGCCTCTTAAAAAATAATATAGATTAGAATCTATTATATATTTTCAATTTTCTACAACAAAGCTTTTCAGTGGATTTTAATAATAATTTAAATTAAACAGTTGGATTTGTATATCAATAAATTAAAACATGTGTTTCATTTTTAATTTTAATCATTTTTATATAATAATGATTACCTTATTTTAAATAAAAATTTTAGCCTTAAATATCATAAACTAATAGTCTTAAATAAAATGTCTTTCTTGCTTAAAATCTTAAAAAATTTTTTATAGATTTTTTAGTTAATGAACTTTATTTTTTATATAAGTTTTAGAATTGTACATTTTAAGCTTTTATTAAGAGATCATTCGAAGAGTTGTTTGTTTTATTCCAATATGCAATATAATGCAAAATTACTTCATTTAATAAGATTAAATCGTTCAGATATTTATTTAATAATAAACACTTTATTTTTAATATAATTTTAAGAAGTGTAAAGTTTTGGTATTATGAGATCACCATTAGAGATGTATTTTTAATGCAAAATAGTTTTTAAAATTACAAATACTTCATTTAATAAGATTAAATCGTTCAGATATTTATTTAATAATAAACTTTTTATTTTTATATTATTTAACAAAATTGACACTTTTTGTATTAAGATATCATTTGTAGAGGAGTAATTCAATATAATTGAATATAAAAATACTTGATTTAATAAGATTAAATTGTTTAGATAATTCCCTCTCTATCTATCCCTAGCTCTGTCTCAGTCTGATGCTCATGATCAATGTCAGTGCACTCATTTCCATTCCAATCAATTCCATTCTCAGCGAGGACAGGTGTCAACCGGGCCGCATTCCTCGCTAATCAGCAAGTGTCGGCGAGTGTCGGAGTAAAAAGTGAAACCAATCAGTTGCCTGTGCTTTGGATTGTTTGGTGCAAGGTGCTATCAGTTTGGCGCCCAGTTCCATAACGATCTTACATCAATTGAGCGATCTGGCGTTCGAATGCCGGACCACTTGCACTTTCAAGACATGGCCATGGAAATGCATTCTACTTGAACAACTTTCATAATTGGTGGGCAAAAGCACTTTCGTCCAATCGGTCAATATGCTGCGCCCGGGGCGTACTCGGCCACGGATGCGATGATAGAGACGTAGACAGAGGCGCAGAGGGTGTTGGAGACGGAGCTGGAGACGGAGCTGGAGACGAAGCTGGAGACGGAGTTGGAGACGTTCGTTGATCGTTCGTCGCTTTGTAATTTGCATATTTTCCGCATCGCGGAGACGACGCCGTCAGCTGTGTGTGGGACAGTTTATTAAACAAAATATTGACATGAAAATCGGCTTTCGATTTTACATGCAAACTTGCGACAAATTGTGCGTCGCCGTTGCTGCTGTCGCTGCTGCTGTTGCTGTTGTTGCTGCTGTTGCTGCCACTGCTGCTGCTGGTGCCACTGCTGCTGCTGGTGCTGGTGCAGTTGCTCCACAAAACGAGATTAAATGGAAAGTGAAGTTGCGCGTTGCGTTGCCAATCAAGCGCAGCATCAAGTTTCGATCTCTTGGTGGCTGCACCGTCTCTTCATTCACTCAGCCACTTGGCCTGCCTCAGTTTGTCTACGTAATTAGGACAAAATGTCTAATGTTGACCAAGCCAAAAAGCAAATACGCGTCCAGTGTCTGGTTTCATTTAATGTTGTTTGTTTGGCTTACGCACTTAATGATCATTAACAGCTAAATGCAACTAGCTTATGATATTTATAGTTGTTGTTGTTGTTGTTGTTGTGAGTTGACTTAAGCCGATCCATTTGGTTAGTTGCGGGGCACGCAACTTTTACTCAGGTGGAAAGTTCTTCTGTCAACGCCATGATTTGATTAGCGGCAGATGCGCAAGCATTGCATGTGGCATGTGACCAGTGGGGGAGGTGTAGCGGAGCGGTGGAATTGTGGCACGATTTTGGTCTGGTCTAGTGCAGTATTCAATCAGCTTTTGGGAAAGTCGCGACTCGGCGACACTTGCCTGAAACTGAAAGTTGAGCCAACTTATGCGGCTTATGAGCCAAAGTCAAATAAACATTTGTCAATTGAGTCTTAAGCAAATTCACGTGAAAAATGGGCAATGGGAAATGGGAAATGGAAAATGGAAAAGTGGAAATCATAAAGTGATAGTTTAATACATCTGTTAGAATATTATCGGGCCCACTGAAAGTGATTTCCCATAAATTGTGATATTAATTTAATTAAGTTATTTAAGATTTGCTTTCATTTCGATAGAAATTAATGGAAGAGCAGCAATTTAATTGATTAAATGTTGAACTAGTAAATACTCTGTAATCGAGTTTGAAGTACTCAATTATTGCTCAAAATTATATATAAATTCATATAAACTTACAAACCGGAACTAACGCAAGTAAAAGACAAATCAATAAATCTAATAAGCCACTGGAAAAAAAGGGAACTGATTGTCAACAATAATTTAACAATTATAAAACAATTTGTTTTGGCAGTGAAAATGCGAAAATAGAAAGTTTCGCAAGAAACAATTAAGGAAAAATCTGCAATAAAAAAAAAAACAAGCAAGTTGCAAGATGGCGCAATGAAAGCTGAAAATGTTGCCGACGAGCGTCTTAGCCTTAATGAGCTTCCCTCCCAGATGAGACTACAGTTTTGCAGTTTCAGAGTGACTGGATGCAAACGAAAAAATAAAAAAAAAAAACAATAAAAAAAAGGAGAAAAAAATCAACAAAAAAATTGATGCTTGTGTGGTCATCGGCCTGCATCTTAAATCGCTTGACAAATGCCCAGCAATTGGCATAAACTTGGAGAGGCTGAGTGCTGGGCCTAATTATGGGCACCGATTTCAATCGCCTGCTTCCTCTTCCTCTACGACTTCACACACAATACACAAAATACAGAGCTTGGACGCTCGCTCCATTTCGTGGGGCGATTCAAATGGCCAGCAATCTTTTCAATTATTGCTTATCATTGCGAATGTGGCATGGCCAATGGTCGATGGGCAGACAAATGTCATTAGTGGAGGGCACCAATGTGGTGCATGCAACAAAGTTGCTAGCTAATGGCCCCATTGCCACATGTTGCACACGCTCGCAAATGTTTAGCATCGACTATGCTCAACATTGCCACATTGCCGATTTCCGATTGCCAGCCCCTTGCTATCTTAACAGCCCCGCGACCAATTGATGATATAAATTCCAAATTTTTACCTATCTGTTGACTGCTACAATTTTCAGCGATACATTTGTTGTGGCTTTGACTTTGTTGCCGCCGCCGCTGCTGTGCTGCTGCTGCCGCCGCTGCTGTTGCTGCTGCATGCAACATGTGGCTAATGCCAAACGTTGGCAATTTTTGGCTTTCAATGCTTTTCCTTAACCACTTGGCAGTTGTTTGATTAATTGCCATTCCCAGCGTCAACGCAAAATGCTTTGCAATCTTTCTTTCGAGGAAGTTATGCATCCAATTCCGGTGCAAAACTTGTTGACAAATGCTTCCAAAATAATTTACTGATCTTACCTAAGGGGAAAGTTTTGCGTTTAGCAAAATACATACTCAAAATCGAATAAGAAAATATTATTTTCAAATTGCTTACTAAAACTTCTGCATAAAATTGGCATTTGTCATTGAACATCTGTCGAATTTGTAGCTAGAATATTGGCTACAAAATAGTTAACATCTATGTTCAGGGTATCTTTTGGTCCACCTCTTTCAACTGGAATCTTCTTACTTGTCAGTTGTTGATTTTGCCCATTTTTATTATTTAGTATTTCGTGTAAAAAAGAATGAATTTTATAATTATCGCATTCCTGAGCACAGCGTGGGCAAACAGGTAAACAAAAAAAAAAAAAAAAAAATGAAAGAAAAGAAAAAAAAATTGGACTGTTGCCTTTGGTTTGCTTTAATTATGCAGTTGGAGAACCCTTTTTAGTGTATGGGCAAACTTTGGTGCATTTTATGGGCCGCTCATTAGATGCAACTACAGATTGTGATATGGAGTTTGGGCCGCTCCTTTATAACATGGAATAATATCAACAGACGTTAAAAGCGCACTCGGCTCATTATAATGGGCGGCACTTTATTTAAATGCGCGCACGGCACATCATTAACAAGGCCAACGGCCCAACTGGCCAAATGGCCAGTGACCACAGGAAAAACGGAGGATGCGTCTCTATTAGCGGACGACCGCACGCACCGACAGCGACCAAAACGATTTCATAATATCTCAATTGAGGCTTGCAACGGGCTGCGGCTGCGGCTGCGGCTGCGGCGGCGACTCCATTGGCCATCGCCCATCAAAACATTGCCCTACGCACAGTGGTACAATTGCGTGTATAAGTGCAACAAAATTTTATTTTAGATTTTTATGATTTTATATAATTAATGCACTGGGTTTGGTATAGATTATTAATCCGTATTTGAGTGCTGGTTTAAATACTCTATAAATCAAACCTGGTACCCTTGGAGGACTTTTCGAATTTTTGATTAGTACTTGAAGCCGTGTTTAAAGTACTGGATTATCAGCTTCATTATAGTTCCTGGAACACTGAAGATTTACTATTAAATTTAAACAATTTAAATTTTAAGCATAGACTATGAATCCAGTCACGACTATATTTTTTAATCAGCATTTACTTAGATATTAATTAATTATTATTATTAAAATTATAATAATTAAAATGAGTTTCACTCTTTCTAAGAAATAAACAAATTATATTAAAATTATCTGTTAAACACATAATTAATATTTATATTTCATAACATTTGTGTAACCAAAAGTTAGTTTTGAACTGTGAATTTATTGTTGGATTTTAACAGTGTGCAGCAGCTGGCGCCTTAATTGGTTTCTAAGAACTGGCAGATCGCCCCTTCCTCTTGTCTTTGGCAACGTTCTGGATGTGGTGGCTGTAGCTCCAGCTCTGGTTTCTACCAGTTGTTCTATGTGCGTTTGCCTATTACGACGAAGTCGGCTTCTGCTTCGCCGTTGCGCCCGCTAATTAGGGTCGTCAGTGGATTGCGCTTTTGTGCGTTTGCAAATTACCCCGCAATTGGCTAAAAGCAGCTAGCAGCTAGCAGCTAGCAGATAGCAGCAACACAGACAGCCAGCCAGCCACCAAGTGACGGCAATTGCTGTTGCTGCGGGGGGTAATGTTTGCCTCGCCTCGTAATTGCGTGCAATGCCTGTTGGGCATGCCAGTTCCTGCTAAACTGTGATTCGAAAGAGACAACCTGCTTTTCAAGCAAATCGTCGCATTTCACATCGGTTTCGTTTTCAATAGCTGCATTGCATAATACCAACGATTATAAATAAAAGATTATAATAAAATATAAATAATAAATTAATTATTTATAATGTTAGTATAAATGAATAAATTATTATTAGTCTCTTTAATTACAATATCATTATTATTTTTACATACAAACATTTTTTAAAAAATTAAATATTCTTGATTGAGCATATATAAATGAATAAATTATTATTAGTCTCTTTAATTACAATATCATTATTATTTTTACATACAAAAAATTGTTAAAAATTCTTGATTGATAACTAAGTAAATATGCAAATATCTTTTTTCAAATTTTTTTAAATGAATACGACTTAACAAATTATAGTTAACGAAAATATAACTATGTTTAATTTCTTAGCCAATACTTCCCATTTCCATAAAAATATTTAATTTAAGTTGTGGCATCGAAATAAGAATTTATGCAACTATTTTCATTAGCATCTTATCTTCTTTTTAGAAGAATTTTAAATAAAATTAAATTAAAATAAAATAAAATAACATAATAAAATTTAATTTGTAATCGATTATGATGCTTTTTCATGGCTGGAGGATGTATATTAAATGTAGTCTTGAAATTGTTTTTGTGGAAGATCAGCGTTTAAAACATTTATTTTATAGTCAAGCGTAATGAAGTTAATAGTTTTTTATTTTTTGCAATTTGTGGAAACAATCGATTGATTAAATATTGAGAAAGAAGCTCGTGATTACTGTTGGCAATTAAACGCCCATTAAGACATCATTGGATCAATCAATCAATCAATTTGATGCGTGATTCATCGAATCATCTTTTTAACTACTGAATAAATGTTACTTTTTGTTTTTGGCAACATTTCCGCTCATCCTTGACACAAATATGAACATTTTTATGTGTAATTATAATCAAAGTCAGAAAGTCAAAATAAATACGCATAAACATTAAAAAACATTGCCTGAAAGAAATATGAAGTTCAAAATGGATTGTTTATTGTTACAAATCACTTGCCATTATTTCGCTCGGTTTTCGGCTATTGTTTTTGATTTTTTGCGTTTGACATGAAATGCGGCTCAGTTGTGATTTATATGCCAGCCTTCGCCCACAAGAGCCACAGAGCCACAGAGCCATATATATGCCGTATATGTATCTGTATCTTTTGGTTTTGTCTGTCAGTGTGAATGCTTTAAGTTGTTAATTACATGCGTGTATCTGTCAGATACGTGCGCCAATCTTGGCCAACGCCAGCGGCGAAAAATTGTTCCCAAACAAAGCTAATCAACTGGTTGGCAAATTGTATGTCTAACTTGTGGCACTTATAGAGCCCAAAACGAAATGATTTCGCTGAGAGGAAAACGCAATGAAAAACTAAAAAACCAACTTTAAATGCAAATCGTTTAGAGTTAAACCTAAAAATTGAGCTCACCTGTGCCTCGTCGCGCGGACAAGCCCCTTAGGTATATTGATAGGCCCCACGGTCATAATGTTACGCCGAAATTATTAGCACTTTGTTATTTTTGGCTGCCACGCCTCTTTCTTGTACTCAATAGCACTAAATTCCAAAACACACACGCACACACATACACACACACACATCTGTGGAGAAGACCAGTGAAGTTTAATTTGTTGGCTGCTTCGCGAACTTGAACAGATGATAAACATTTGGTTTTCTGTCCCCTTTGGTTGATTGCTTATCTATACTCCATGGCCACGTAATTAGCTAAGGCTTTTAATTTACTTCAAAATATTAAAAAAAAAACACACACACACTCTAAGGCTATTTAATTAATAAAAAATATTATAAACTCGCCAAGTGAGGTGTGTAAAATAAATAAATCAGATAGCACAACTTGTATTATAATATGTTTATATATGATTATATAAATATATGTATACATATTTATATGTATATATATATATATATTTAATTCAAGTTTTAATATAAATATAAAAATGACCATGTTATTTATATTCAAAACTTCTTTTACTCATATTAGATTTATTAATGGTTTGCCTAACCTTCTACTTTTAGTTACTCCCAAGTTGTTTGTTTTTTATACACTTCTTTTTATAATTTAATAATGTCAAGAAATTTTTTTTTACATTTTTATATACGATGCACAAAATCTATAATCTGAATTTGAAACCTTTTCTGTTTATACAAATTTAAGTTTATAATATCAAATGCTTTTGAGCTTGTGCTGAAATAAATATAATAATAATAATGCATTTTTTTTAATTGAGTTCTTGCATTATTCGTGCAACACATTTTTAAGTAATCCAATTATTTAAATATATAAACACTTTTTTTTTATTTCCAAGATAAAATCAAATAAATTCATTATATATGTTGCTTACAATTTATTTGAATTTTTTTTGGGTAAGTTTATTATATTTTTTGATTGTCCTACTAAAACCTTGGACAACACCTCAAAACTTGCACAATTTGTTGGCCGCATCTTGCATGGTGTCTCCTGGCGGCGTCTGTATGCTCATCATACAATGTGTGCAACTGACAATTGCTGACCGCTGTGAACTCTGACCTATGAGCCACCAGGCCAGGCTTGACGTGGCATCTTCACCTTTGTATTGTTGTTGTTGCTGCTGTTGTTGCTGTTGGTGCTGCCGCTGATGTTGCAGTTGTCGACTTTCCACGCTTCGCTTTTCACTTTCTTTGCACGACGAAACTTTGCCGCATGACAGGCGAATTTTCGTGGCTTATAAACAAAAAAAAAAATGGAAAAGAAAAAGAAAATGAAAATGGATATAGGAAAAAATCAGAAAGAAATGCAAATTGCCAATGTGTGTCGCGACTTCCTTGCAGCATCACGTAATTAACATTAAAGTTGTATTTTGCTGCTGTTGCTGCTGCTGCGGTTGCTGCCGCTTCTGCGGCTGCGGCTGCGGCTGCCGCATGACGCTTTCGTAATAAGGAAATAAATGTGGCCAAATGCGTTGGCGTCGCTGTCCGCTGATAAGCCGCATAGCGGAGACGCCACACAGTTGCGGTAATGTCAATGCACCCACTTGATACTTGCCACTTGGCACTTTTTCCCATAAGCGACTTATCGCTTTCATATCGCATCAGCTGATAAACTGCGATGTGGCAAGTTCGTGCGTAAAGTCTTTTGCCGTTGCGTGTAAGTGAATTCAGGTGCTTACATATCAATTATTATAAATTACTTTTGGCTGCATTAGAACACATATCTTACAACAACCACTATTACTAACCCATCATCATCATCATATTGCAAATGTCAATTGCTCAGCTCATTCAGCTAAATGGTTGCTACGTGTTGCAATTTCAATGCTCGAGATACCGCAAATAAAAGTCAAGGCTTATTTGCCTCCGCTCAGCTGATGTGGTTCCCATGTGAGCTCTTCTTCTTCGTGTTGCTGTTGCAATGTGAGCGAAGAACTGCAACGCAGTAATTCTCAGCTCATTTTCCAGATGTAGATTAGAAACATAAAAGGCAGCATAATTAAAAAAAGTGAATGTAATGATTTTCATCATTTTTTTTTGTACTTTTATCAAGTTTTTAGTAATTTTTTTACACTGCTCTTTTATTAACTGATTATTTAGTCTATATTTATAAATATATATTTACAGATGGATTAACATCAAAGACCCAAAGGTGGTTCCAAAAATAGTGTTTTCAATTATTTTTATTATTCTTCAAACTTCTTTTGGTAATTTCTTTTGGTAAAAAATAAAAATTATAAAAATTTTAAGAGAGTTTTTTTTCTTTAATTTACAAGTTATAATACTACATTCTTGATTATTAATTTAGCATATTTGCACACACATTTTAACATTTTATTTACGGAGATTAACCCAAAATAAATTCGTTTAAATTTGAGTTAAATATTTTTTGTATTATTGTAATAGTCTGCAATAATATTTAAATTCTTTTTAAATAAAATGATTATTATTATTATTTTTTTTTTAATTTAGAAGCTTTAAACATATTCAAGAAACTCTACCTTAAGTGCTAAAGTGATTAATGCTCTCTTCGAGCCGGAAGTGCTAGAAACAAAGGGAAAATGCAACTGAAACAGCAAAAACAAAAAAACAAAAAAAAAAAATGGCCATAATAGTCTCATGTGCATGTTAAAGCTGTTTCCAGTGAGATGTGAGATGGGCCACGAGTTTGAGTCTGTTGGCTAATTTGTTGATTTCTTGGAAGCGCTAATCAAAAGTTTAATGCCCAGCGAAAGGGAACCAGGCAATGTGCCCAGTGCAAGTGGCATGCGAAAGTAAAGCAATGCAAAGAAATATCGACAGCAGACAGTTGTGTGTGTGTGCAGCAGAAAGAAATGCAACTCTATGGAGTCGTCTCAACAATTATGCAACAAAATCCACTCGAGGCGTTGCCCGGACCGGCGCTGCCAAGTGATTCTAATGATGCTTCTAATGATATAGTCAAAAGCGAAGCGCGCGCGCTTCAGGCCAGCGACAGAGGAGTCGCTGTTGCAGTGTTGCAGTTGCAGACAGGCGACGCGACGCGACGGTAGCAATTGCAACTGCAACTGCAACGAGGGAACCTTACTCAAACCCATTTCGCCAGCCGACTTGCATGTGCTTAAAATTAACCCACGACTGACTGGCTGGGGTTTATTTAGACCCCAAATATGCAATAAAGTCAAAAATTATAATTGAATTATATTATTTTATATATTATATATATATTATATTATTATTATTATTATTTTTAAAATTTAAATTTTTATTAAAATGATTTCAAAATAGGTTTACCATAGAATGAGAAAATCATCATAATTTTATTGCTATTACTTTTTAAAGGACAACAAATTATAATTTCGTTTTGGAATGCAATTTAGAATATTATGTGATCTATTTTATTTTTTTAAATATATTTTTATTAGTATCATAAAATAAATCACAATCATATATTTATATATTTTACCTTATATCTATAAATAAATCATTTATAAAAAATTGTATTAATAAAGTTCATTGAGCTGTCATCTTAACTATTCCATAAAAAACCCACTTAAATTTTGGTCTCTTTTTTCGATTGCCTAGTTTCACATAAGGGTTAAATAAATGTTCTATCTTGACGTCTTTTGAAATGCAGTGCCTCGTACTCTGCCTCCGTCCCTGACTCTCGGCCTATGCCACATGGCTGGCAACGTCAGTTCTTTGATTTTACGTTAATCTTGGCTTGCACCTGTTGGTGGCTGTTTGGTGGTGGTGCCCCGTTTGCTGCTGTGGTTCCTTCTGGTTCCCTGTCGATGCCGTTGTTCAATTTTGCGTGCCGTTGCCGCCTCTGTTATTTTAACAATCTGCCATTTAAGCGTAAAAAATGTTGCCTCGTTTCGTGCCGCAGCGTTTTGGGCTATTTGATTTGGCAATCATGGCCAGTGATGGCGCTTTGCCCACTTGGCGGATTCTGCGATCTGCGTTCTGCGTTGATTTTTGCCTCACTTTGATTCGGTTCGCTTTGGTCTGCTTCGGTTTGGTTTTGGTTTTGGTTTGGTTTTGGTTTGCATTGGTTTGGCGGCTGTTGAAGTTGGTCGGCCGCCAGCCTGGGCGGTGTCTGTGGCAACATTGGCGGCATTGCGTTTGTGTCTTTTGGGCCGCCTTTTTGGGCAACCATTGGTGCTTTCGACCACATTCGCTTGGGCAACTTGTGTGTGTGTGTGTGCCAATGCGGCGCACTCAACAACTATGTGGATTAGCCAAGAGTTTGTTTTTGCAGCGTGATTAAAGATCAGATCAATAAATAGCCTAAATATTAAATATTTGTATGCCATTCAATCACTAAGACATTTCCCAATATTTCCAGGGTATTTTAAGTGAGCACAAGAAATGCAGTTGGCATAACTGGTCAGCTGGGCGTTATTGGCCATTTTTCAAGCCATTACTCTTATTGGCAATATGTGACTAATGTTCGTGGCCAACGGCAAGGTTGTTCCGCAAAAAAAGCAGCCCACAGTGATCTTCAGATCATATGACGAGTATCATCCCATAGATCATTCGTATCTTCATGCCCCTTTCCCATTCCGATTCCCATTCGCATTCGCATTCGCAACTTAGTAGTCAATTGGATAACTGGCTTGGCTTGGCTCTTTTTTTTCTTTTTGTTTTTTTTTTATCGTGCAATCGTTAGTCGATATAAATTTTTAAACGGCAGCAAGGAAGCCAAGCTCAAACTAGCAACAATCTAGCTACCAGATTACAACAACAACAACAACAAAAGAACAACAACAGCAATTGCGTAAATGATGTTCTAATACAACATCAATTACAATGGCAAAGCGGCCCATGGCCAAAACGGCCAATGATGTTACAGCATCCCAGATATACATTTGCACAGTGGTTACAATTTACATAAAATTTCGAAATATCAAATGTGTTAATTATTGTGCTCATTCCATGCGACAACAGATATTCATTTACACATAATTGCTTAAATAAATATTATATGAGTTATTTAATATTTATATTAAAAATAACCTAGCAAAAGGGTTTACTAAAATAATAATGATTTATTCAATGTAAATTATATAATATTTAAAGAATTTAATTAATTTAAAATATATACACAGATATACAGGGAACGCAATCAGTTATTTAATATTTTTGGGCTAACAAAAGGCTTTTATAAATAATAATAATAATAATCTTCAAAGTTAATTATGTCAAATTTAGTGATAAGCATTAAATTAATTCAAAAATATATATATACAAAGATTGGGGATCTTTTGAGAAAAAACTTTAGGGGAGAGAAAGTTTTAATATGTATATAAATTCAATATTTTAAATATATTTATTTATAACTGTTTCAATACATCAGCAGCTTAGCTGCGGCCTGCAAGAGTATAATAATAGTGTAAACTGTTACTCAACTAATGGTACACTATTTATACAGGCAAGCCAGCAATTTGAAAATATAAAGAGCCAATTAATTGACTGGAAATCCTTGACTGACTTGCGTAATCCGGCTTTAGGGCAATTGAAAAGTGTTGCGCAGTTTAAATCCTTGGGGCGAAAAGCGTTTTACACTTTTCCTTTTACTTCAGTCCCAAAGCACTGTGCATGTGCGTGTGTGTGAGTGCGTGTGCGTGCGTGTGTGTGCGTGAGTGTGTGTGTGTGTTTATGTGTATGTGTGTGTTAGTATTGGCTTACGGCATTCACGCCTTGTTGCTGGTTTGCTGCTAGTCGCGTGTAGCTGTTATCGTTGTCGCCGCTACTTGCTACTTGCAACTTGCAACTTGCAGCGCGGCAACTCTGCAACTCTGCAACTGGGAGAACATGTCCCCAGCACACTGAGTCTATCGTCGCGCGTTTCTTGTCGCTGCACCAAGCAAACAATTTCGTGCATGTTGCTGCCGTTGCAACTGCTAACAACCGTTTTACGCATGCGTGTGCCACAGAGTTTGTATCAGGCTTCGCTGCCTCGAGCTTAGCCTGTTGCACCTGTTGCCAAAGTGTGTGCCGCCTATCCCGCCCCCCCCTACCACACCCACCAATTCTTAGCCCCTGCATTGCAGTAGCTTATGCTTTAATTGTGAAAATGATGTGACATTTGTTGTTGCTGCTGTTGTTGGTGCCAGCGTCTGTCATAACCAGTAAAGTTGTAATTAAACTGGTGCCTGCCCCTGCCTCTTCCCTTGCCTCTGCCGCTGCCACACCTCCTCGCCACCTCCCCTATTTGCTCATCTTATCGGCAGGAATTGGCTGCCTGGTGGAGCTGCTGTTGCCGCCCATGTTGGCAAACGACGGAGACAGTTTTGTGGGTTTAACGCTGGCTGTAAACATTTTACGGTTGTTTATTGCCACCAATTGATGCATGGGTGCTGCAGATGATGAATGAAAGAAGAGCCAGGCACGCAGCGCAGTGGCAACTGACGAGCAAACAAATCACTTGATAGTAAAAAATTAACAAGAATTGAGTTTTATTCGTTTGTCGCAGCAGTTGCTGTCAGTGGACAGACAATTTTTATACCCTGTAATAAATTAGAATTAAATTGGCTTAGGAAAGTTAATTGAAAGCAATAAGTATACTCTCATATCTGCAAAATAAATTAAGAATATTTAAAATAAATAATTAAAAATCAAAATAACTATAAATAAAATATTATAACACATTTTTATGATTTCCCGTTTTCCACTATGGCAAACTGTTTTTACAGTTTTCTATCAAAAGTAACATTTAATTGATTAATTAAGCAAAGCTTAGCAGCATTCTTAGAGTTAAGCTGACTGCTGATTTACTCTCAAGAAAAGATTAAAAAGTATTTAAGCCGACGACTCTCCATTGTTAAAGTTACTCGAATAAATAAAATTACTTTGAATTGTTGTTAAATGTAATCCAAGTGCCGAGCATCAAAAGTCAAGAACACAACTTTTGATATTACACCGAAACACTCTAACTGCACTTTGATTGATTTATTGCTTCTTGCTGACTGTTGCCGATGTTGCTGATGTTGTTGTTGCTGTTGTTGTTGCTGCTGGCTGCTCATTAACAGACAAGTATTGTGGCCGCGCTTGTATCTTGAACCCTGTTGAACTTGGGCCGCCAACCGCAAAGCGAAGCAACAGCAACAACAACAACAATAAAACACCCACCAGCCATCATAAAGCTTTATACGAACATCCTCTCCGATCTCTCTCTCTCTCTCTCTCTCTCTCACTCTTTTTGTTTTCTTGTAATGTTATGTTTGTGCTCTCTCTGGCGGCGTGTTGAGTGCATTACGCGTGAGTTGAACTTTATGGGGTGTTTGTTGTAATTGGAGTTGTTGCCTAACCGTAACGGTCCAGGTCCACAGCCAGCCCAGCTAGTTACCGATCCAATTCCGAATTCCACGTGAAGTGCAGGTCATCCCATTTAGTGGGGCTGTCATTAAAATCAAAATACCGACACGTACTCCAACAGCAGCAGCAAAAAACAGCTGCAGCAATAGCCCCGCAACATAATTAAGATCTACATTTTTATGGTGTTCAAACTATAAAATTTTGTATTATTAAATTGCTGTTATACATAACAGCAGCAACAATAGCGCAATTCCAACAACTGTTTTGTTGCCTCGATTTACTGTGTCAAAAACAAAAACAAAAAAAAAAAAACAGTGAAAAAATAAAACAATAAAAAAAAATAAAGAAAAAGAAAAATCAAAATGCTGCTTTAATATAATTTACTTATAAATGAGCGCATAAAAGAAAAGCGAAAATCAATGCAGCAACAACAGCAATAACAAAGTCAGCAGCAGCAATAGTTATGATTATCGCTATCGGAAGCCGGTGCAAAAAAGAAACACAAGCAACAACAACAATAACAACATCAAAAAAGGAAGGGAAATAAATGCATAAATTGCTGCGAGGATTTCAAATACTCTACGAATAACCAAAGCAGACTATATACATATATATTTAAAATAATATATAATCATATATAATAATAATAAAAACTGTCATCTAACCAAACTTTAATAGGAAAATTATATTTTCAATTGTAAACATTTTGCAAAATGCTTTCAGTAAATCAGTAAATGTCCGTCAAACAACACTAAATAATCATTGTACCCTTGAAAAGAGAGGACGACAACCGCCAATGCTGCTGCTGCTTCTTATAGCCAATTGCAGCCAATTTCTCCATTGTCTCGGTCACTTTTTCTTTTTCGCTGGCGAAAAATGAAACCGCTGTTGCTGCCGCTGTCGCTGCTGCTGCTGCTATCGTTGTCGTCTTCGTCAACGTCAACGTCGCAGCACCCGGAAATCAATCAAAGTAAGGGCATTCCACTTCAACATCGATTGCTGCCTGGCATCAAATTGCAATGGCCGACTCTTGCTGTTGTTGTTGTTGTTTCTGCCGCAAGCGCAGTGGTCACAAAAAAGAAGTTAACAGCAAACAACAGCAAAACGAAAGATGAAATGGCAGCGACAGCAGCATCAACAAAAGCATCAATAGCAACATCAATAAACTTAAGCGGTAGGCCCCAAATTTGGACGCACTCTCTCTCTCTCTCTCTCTCTCTTTTTCTCATTCAATCTCATTTATGTTCTCGGATTTGCTTGCAATGCAGCTGTGCAGCAGGTGTAAAAAGCTTTTGCGAAGCCGTTGCTCGAGCTTTCAATTGTTTGTTTGTTTTTTACGTGCTTGCGGTTTTTGTGCCGGTCGTTGTTGCTCTAGCGTCGGTTTTCATTGATGAAAATTTTATGGCGCGAATGAGCATACTTGGCAGAGAGCGAGAGAGAGAGCACGAACGCTTCGTACTTTTAAGCGAAGCGTGGCTTAAGCTGCTTAGCACACTAGTGGATATAAAAGATGGTACGTTTGTTGAGTTTGATATACTAAGCCATGTTACTGTTTTTACTGTGTGCTAATAATGAATATTCAATATATTTCCTTGATCTTTAGGCATTGCATTCAATTACGTATATCCCATTGGGTTTTAATTACACATATCGACCTACTTTAAAAACATTAATAAAGCATTTCCGTATAACTTGCATGTTTCACTAACTTGATTCAATACGCAATTGCATCTAGTAAAGTTAAAATGTCAACACTTTAATTAAAAATGCCGCTAACTTAAGTTTTTTGCATGAAAGTCAAGGTTTGAACGCTGCGGTCGTCATCGCCCTGTTAACTGTTCCCACTCCCATTCCCGTTGCATGCCTTTGCGCTCAGAAATTTCGCGAATAGTTCAGCCACAACACAGTAACAGTCAATAGTCAACAGCCAACAGCTGTTTTGCAGCGCGTGCTCTCACATACACACACACTCTCTCTCTCTCTTTCTCTCTCTCTCTTCGTTTGATCGTGCGCTCTTCCCGCAGCAGGTGCAGCAGCAACAATAACAATAACGACAACCACGACGACGACGACAATGATTCGTAACAAGTGCCGAGCGAAGCTTTCGTCTGACTTTAGCCAGTCGACGACACTTTGTGCCATCGCCGCTGAACAGTTTGTGAACGACTTTCGTGCGAGTCAGACGTGAGCATCAGCTAAAGCTCTCAAGCTGGTTACAAACCAAATTTCGAAGTACAACATTTTCGCGACGCTCGAGATAAAAACAAAAAAAAAAATCAAATCAAACCAATTTGTTAAGTGCATGGCCAATTAAAAAAAAAGAAAAACGTTGGCTTGGTGTAAGGCAATTGCTAACGGCAAACAAGTGCAGCAAGTGTGTATTTTTTCCAAAAACAACTCGATAAAATAATGTCTGCAATGTCCACTAAACTGGAGCAACACTCCAAGCCCATACTGAGTCCAACACGATCCCTTGACGAAGGTTTCGAAAGTGATCCGGATCGTGTTTCAACCGATTCAGAGCATCAAACAAGTGCAACTGCCAACAGCAACAGCAGCAACAACAACAGCAATAACAATGCCAGCAAGTTGGCGCAGCTCAGCTCAGCGGCAACGGGCGGTGCCAGCATTAGCAGCGGCAACAACAACAGCAACAGCAGCAACAACAATTTGACTGAGAAGCCAACAGCACGCGGCGCACTCAGTCTGGCGGCGCCACAGCTGCAGCGACGCGAATATTACAAGGATCAACTGCATCATCAGCAGCAGCAGCAGCTGCAACAACAACACCAGCATCAGCAGCAACAACAGCTAAAGCAGCAGCAGCAGCAACAACAACAACAGCGCCTCCAATATCAGAAGCATCGCCAACCGTTGGTGGCAAGTGCCGCCGCTAGCATCCACAATCATCGCCTGACCAGTGGGATCAGCGTTGGCGCCGGTGGCGCTGCTACTGCAGCTGGTTACAGACGCGGACGTCGCCTCCAAGTGACGCCGCAGGGGCGCAGCGCTCTGCGTTCGCATTCCGTGGACGCGATTGGCAGACAGCGACATGTCTACGATCCAAGCAGCCTCATCCTCAAGCACGATGGCAACGGCAACGTGACCAGCAGCAGCAACAGCAACGGCGGCAGCAGCAGCAACGGCAGCGGCAGCAGCGCCATCAACAGTCGCATGCTCAACTACAAAAGTAGCGGATCATCTGCTGCAGTTGCAGGATCAGCGGCAGCAGCAGCTGCAGCAGCGGCTGCGGCAGGTGGACAGGCAGCGCTGTTGGTGCAACCAATATCGAGTGCGCAACTGTCGCCGCTGGTGGGTGTTGGCGGTGTCGATGGTGTTGGTGTCGGTATCGATGGCAGCGGTGGCTCATCGCCAGTGATTGCCTCGGCGACGCACAGTCTGTACACGTTCTATCCGGCCGAGGGTAATCTGCAGGTGTGGCAAACGGAGTGTGGCGATCTCACATACAAATCGTCGAGGAATATGCATCAGCTGCACAAGGCGCCAGTGTGCTGGACACAATCGATACCCAGGCAGGCAAGACGGTGAGTCCACAAGAATCCTTTTTATATCTAATAGATTCGATTTATTTTATATATTAGCATATTAAAATTTATATGGCAAATGGTGAATTTCAAGAGTTATTTAGCAAAAATTATTCCCTATAGAAAAATGTATTCCAATTAAACTAAATTTTAATTTAAATTTAATATTTAAAAAAAATATATTTTACTATTTTCAAAGAAAATTAGGGCATTTTTTTTAAACGGTTTTTCAAAATATTTTTCTGTTATATTATCGGCATCTGTCTATCATTCCATTTAATAGCTGTTGTTGATAAATTTTAAAATATGTATTTAACACACTCGAAATAGTTAAAGTTGAAATTTAGCAAATTGATGTGCTCTGGTTTTTTTTTTTAAAACTATTTCAAAGTGTACGCTAATGGTTTAATTGGTTCGGTTTTATTTTTGGCCAAAGAGTCAATAACCATTTCATCTCTTTGCGGCAAAGTGAAAGTCTTCACAAGCACCAGCAGCAGCGGCAGCAACAACAACAACAACAGGAGTAGCAGCAGCAAAAAAGTGGCCAAGCGCATGTGTCATTTAGCTTGGCCGCGGGGGCTGCAATTAAAATGCCTTCAAAACTGTAACAGCAAAACAAAAAAAAATTGCCTAAAGAGGAAGACGAGAAACAATAACAGTAATTGCCTAACAGCGATCATGGCGTCCTTTAACAGCGCCTTGTCTCCCTCTGTTAACGTGGCGCTGTTAAGTGTGACCCCAAATTAAACGCAAATTGCCATTTTTTCGCTGAACAAATTTCAGGCACATATAATTTGGCAATTTCTGCGCTCTTTTATTACCTGTTACCTGTTTCAGTTGCCTCTTGCCTTACATTGAGGTTGATTTTTATTTTTTTACTGTTATTATATTTGTTTGTTGACCGCTATTACAATTTGTACATGCGAAAAGAGGTTTGAAATTTAAAAATTAACTCGCATTTGGCTAATTTCTATGACTTGGCGCATTTCATGTGCAACACCCTGTGATGCAAAGCAGAGTAGGCGTGATCAGAGTTCCAAGGGCGTCATACCAAGCAATTTAAGAAATTACAAATAAAAAAACTGAACAGATAAAGTTGGTAAAAGTTGGATGGCTTAAATATTTTCAAGATTATTAAACATTTTATTATGGGAAACATGTAGCCAGTCAATTTAAAAATTACACTCTTTTTAAAATATATAAAATATTATATTAAAATATATAAAATCTTTTTAAATAATAAAATATATAAAATCTTTTTAAATAATAAAATATAAAATATATAAAAAAACGATTGCTTCTAGTTACTAAAACTAATTAAAATAATTTTATTATTTCGACTTTTGCTGCATTTCTTATGTGCAAATCTCTTTCCTGCCAGCACTTTATGGCGAATTCCATTAGCATTATTTCAAGCTATTTAAATTCCCCGCACTTGTGCAATAAAAATGCAAATAAATATCAGAAAATCACTTTCAATTTTAGGCGGCTCTTTTAACTCCTTACACTGCTCACAATACCTGGCCAAGTAGGCGGCTTCGTCTAGGCCATTGCATAAGGCCCAGAAAAAAAAACTGGCTTAAATAGTTTTATGTTATTTAAAAGCCTTTTACTTTGGCACAAAAAAAATACCACCCACAAGCATAAGAAAAAGGTGCATTTTGATGCGCTGTGAAGCAGAAATCAATCAAATGACTGAAGCAGCAAACTTGATTAGTACAACACGCGGTTCATTCACTTTTTAGCTGTTGTTGTTGTTGTTGTTGTTGTTGTTGGAGTTATTAGTGTTGCTTGTGTGATTGCTGCTGAATATTGAAACGCACTCAAAAAAAAAAACACATCTTGAATATTACGATTTGAGTTTGCAAATCAAATTGCATGATGCGCGAATACTTTAATACTTGAAAAGTAAAAGTTTTACATATTTATTTTTTTTTAATACTTTGCCAGCACAAAATGTAACTACAATTTATGAATGTGGTTTTTCCGTCATCTTCTCCCCCAAAGCGCTTATGTGTCACTTTTGCTTTTCATGAGTCGCTTTTTGTGCCTGACACTAATTTATTTGTATATGGCCATGTCGGAGGCTGCGTCTGACGTGTAGGCGTCCAGCACAACAACAACAACAACAACAGCAACTTGCTTGTCAATTCAAGGCGCACCCCCCACCCCCCCAAAAAAAAAACATTTGAAAGTGTTTCTCAGTTTCATTGCGAGATGCGTTGTTGTTGATGCGGCTGCATACGGTTTATTTTGTCATCGGGGCGTGCGAAAGTTTAATGTTTTTGCAAAGCGTTTTAATGATTTTTTTTTTCTTATTTTTTTTTTTTTTGGGATTATTTCTCTTTTATTATTACCGCGCTTCCGCTTGAGGAGGGGGCGTGTCGTTAAGTGCGTCTTTGTTAGGGATATTTGAGTTTGCAATCATAGATATTTTTGTACATATTTGATAACTTATGAGCGTAAAACGTGATTGATTTTTTATGGCAGGTGAAATTATGTAAGACTCGAAATTGAATATGTAATCATGCAAAGTGCTTTGCAATGGGCGTTGCTTCAGTGTGAGCGAAAATGTGGGAAAGAAATTAACTAAAAAATATATTTGTTGTATTTAAAGTTGATGGATAACTAAATTATTGAATAGCTGACTGGGTTTGAGTATGTTTAGTGTACATTTAAAGAGTGCGGCAGCTGTTGCAAATTTTTCTTTCTCTTCTGAGCAACCCTTAAAGTACTTTTCAAAACTACCTCAATTTCATTGCATTCCCATGCTTATATTTTTCAACTGAGTCACCACTGCAGTTAACCATCTTCCCCCACAAAATAATTTGCATGACACATACATGTATATATATATATATATATATATATATGTTATATATGTTTATACTTATACATTGGCTAAATAATTACCATGCCATGCAGACGCACAAAAGCCGCAGACATAAAACAAAAATTTCATTACGTCTGTTTTGGCCTTTTGGCACATGTGGCGAGTGTGTTGAGTGCGGGGGGGCAACTAGTATTTACCTCTGCACCCCGCTTCACATATGAGTTCACATTTTTGGCCCGTGACCCAAGCGGGTTGTGCAGGTGTCGACATCCGAGCTGAGTCAGCGGCCCTCGCTCTATGCTGGCTCTGACATTGTGTTTGTTTTCATTTTCGCATAATTACAATGACAAAAAAAATGTAAAGCAAAAAAAAAGAAAGAAAAAAAATAATACTCGAAATGCAAGCGAAAAATGTAACAAAAGTTGTGTGACAGACCGGCGCATGGAAACCCTAAACGACCACAGTCAGGCAGGGGGGGGGGGGGGGGGGCGAAGGGGCAGCGAGTGTGAGAGTTTGTTGCATTTCCGGCTGGTTCTTTGTTTTGGCTGGAATTCGAATCCGTATCGCACTTTAGGCCCCTGATGTCATTGACAACTCAATTATGGTGCGGCAAAACCCCGCATCGTTCACCCCATCCACTTGCCAACAGTTTAGAATGAGTACCACCAAAATGCTGTATAATCCGCATAATTCTTTTGTTTCGTGACTTGCCAAAAAAAAAAAAAAATAAAAAAGACGAGGTGTTAAAGCAGACGTCGCACGAGACAATCGCCAGAAAACAAATCAAAAAGAACTTGAAATGAGAACATAACAACTGAACGATAAGTGAATGCTCTTATGATTAATACAATTGAGTAGCTGAAATAGCCATCAGCAAGATGTCTGTCAAAAAAAATATTCAAGCAAAGCTAACGAATATTAAATACCCTTACAGTCATCTACTTTAAAATAAGGTATCTAAATAAATAAACTATAACTACTATAAAATAAATTAAATTATAAATATTAAAAGCAGTATTTTGTGAAAGAAAATAAATAAATAGAGAATATTTTAATACATTTGGAAAAGTTGCAACTATCTAATTTCAAGTCACAACACTCTAACTTTAATTAAAATGCCCGGCTACAAATGTAGTTCAAATTAAACGAAGCCAGCAATTTGACTGTTTTAAGCTGATTTATAAATGTAGCGCTGAAATGTGGGTGCACTGAAAGTAGAAACAAGGCAAAAAAACGAAACTGGGAAAATAAATCACAAAAATTAGTTTTTGTTTGTTGTGAAAGGCAATTACAATTTTGACATTGAAATTGCTATTGTTATGTATTACACATCTGACTATGTGTGTGGGATTGTGTGTGAGTGTGTGTGTGTGTGATGCAAATGGCACAAATGATTCATTTATGTTTTGCTGTGATTTGCATTCAACAAAAAAACAGACACACACACAAAGATAAGTCACAAGTTTGTTACTTAAGTCATTTGTTTTGCGCATGTGACAACACCAACAACAACAACAACGATCACAGCAACTGTAATGTCAACAACATATTTACACTTTGTCGCTATTATGTAAAAGAAGTTTGTTGCCTCAGTCATTTGTTAAAAGTGTCCATTTCCCATTTCCTCTTGCGCTGCTTTATTTTCGGTCAACATTTTTGACCAAATATTGACACAAAATTACTCACAAGGCAGCCATAATGGATTCGTCTACTTTAGTATTCTTTTTTTGTTGGTTTTTGCCAACAAAAAAAAAAAAAACAAAATACAAATTAACAATAAATAAAAACAAATATATATTTGATATTTGAAAGCAAATGCGGAAGATTCAACTTGCTTTATTCTTGCGGTTGCTCTTGGTCACTTTTGGCTTGGTTTGCTGCTGCTGTTGTTGTTGTTGTGGTTTTTGTCTGCTGCAAATAAGGTGCCTAATTAAAAAATATGAAGTTGAAACCACAAAAAAACAACAAGAACTGAACATTTTTTTTTATTTTCGGCTGATGAGCAATCAGCAATCTCTAAAAGTCCGCAACATGTTCATCAATTCTTTGGCTTGGCATTTTCATCAAAATAGCTTTAAGTGATTGGCAAATATTCGCAGCAATCATAAAAATCTTAAAAATCTTTATAGCAGTTATTGTTGTTGTTGTTGTTGTTGGTTTTCATTCTATTTTTTGCTTAAATAAATTTTCTTGCCTTTTGGAAGCTTAATAAAAGTCAACAATTATGGCCATAAGCTGGGCACAAGTGGTGGTAACAGCTGAGACATGTTTGCTGGATGAGGTGTGTAGAGGGGGACGGGTGCAGCAATTAGCGACTCTGTTTACAAACTTAAGTGACAAATTTTATGGGGATTCTGAATGGTAATCGCATAGCCTTGAGGCCACTTCTATGGCTCTGTAGACAATAGAATATATATAAATAGTTTTTTAATTTTGAGATTTGAAGATGTGTGAATATTCAATGGTTTCAATGATGATATAATTATGTAAAGAACCTTAAAATAACTTGACAGATCAGGGACTTACGCTCTTAATGTCAATACCATTTTTTCGTTTTTATATATATTAAAATCATATTTTAATTTTCCCATATTAGTCATCAATTTATACATCATAATGCTTTTGAGTTTGAGAGCCTTAAACTAACCTGAAAGATCAGGGATTTATGCACTCAATTTTAATTTAATTCTTTCGTTTTTATATATATTATTTTGTTTATAATTTGAAAATCAACTTTTAATTTTCCCATTTTAGTCCAATATGCTCATTCATCAATTTATGCATCATAATGATTTTGAGTCTGTGGGACCCCAAAATTAACCCATGACCAATTTGTGTAAATATTCTAATTTAAGTTAATGCTTCGCTTTTACTTTTGCTGCCCACATAAAGTAGCCGCCAAGTCTTCTCTCAGCTGACCAATTTCCCTTCACTCTTTTAGCCATAAATTGCCGCGTGCGTTTGCCTAATTAACATATTTTGTATTGGGTATTTTGTATAGCGCATTTCGTGAGTCTCTGTAATTAAAACTCTGCGCAAAACTTTGCATTTTAGCCGAGAATTTCGAGACGTATATCAAATAGCACCAAAAATGAAAGTTTTACCAGACTTTTTTCCAATAGCAATTTGTTATTTATGCTTCGTATAATATTCATTTATATTTATAGACTTTATTTTATGGCTGATCTATTGCTTGGGCTGTCTATCTGGGAGTTAGTGAATTTTGCTAGGCTTAATTAATTTTTTATGAGGCAGTTGAACGTGCTGCAATCTTATATCTTAAAACTTTAAGTGTGTTGCGTAATTTTGTAAGCTTTAGTTTTATTGATTTTTATTTGCACTTTTCGCTTTTACGTATTTATAGCATGTGAAATATTTGTATTTATTGAAAGCGAAATTTCGTTGTATTTCCTTTTGTGTGTGTGAAAAAAAAAACACTCATGTTTACAATACACTAAATATAAAATTTAAGTTTTTATCATGCAAATTATTAAATTTCAAATGCAAATCTGTCGATCGTAGAAGTTCTAACAAAAGGCCAAAAACCGGTAGGCCACTTTGGCCACTGGGCCTCGACGTGGCGGGGGGGCATGGCAACAAATTTGTAAACACGCTTGATGCCCGTTTTGTTCGCGCTGTCGTCGCCCATTTTGCCAATTACTGAGCAAACAAAATTTTTTTCTAATTTGCCGACACGGGCATGTTAGCCGCACAGTTTCGGCCAGCCTCGCATGTCATGGCCAAGTTCTAATCAAAATCCGGCAACCGTTTGGACCCCAACTGCACTACCAAAAAAAAATAAAATAAAATAAAAAAATGAAAATAAAAATAGTGCTGGACGTGGTCCATTGATGCATTGGGTGCGATAAGCGTCAGGCGATGTTTGGCTTTGGGTTTTGCCTTCATTTTCGTTTTTGGGCGCACAACAAATATTTTTTCTAATTAATAATAATCACAATTGAAGCGCAGTCGCCGTCGCCGTCGCAGTCGCAGTCGCCGTCGAAGTCGAAGTCTCGCATCAGCTAACGGCACTTCAATACCAACAAATGGTATGTGGAGCAAAAGGTGTTAAAAATGTATCTCACTTTTTTCTTCTGCTGCTTCTCGGTGGCTTTTCTTGGCTCTTACTTGGTATTTTTTTTTGTTGTTTTTTTTTTTTTTTGCATTGCTGTCTTCAGGCCCAAATCAAAGCGGTTCATCAAAATTTCTCAGAAGCTCGACTAAATTGCATTTGTTTTAATTAAAACTGAGGCTTGCCGGTTACCATTCAGCTGCTGACTTAATAAAGTTTAACACAGACAAACTAATTTTAAACATTTATAAACTTATAAAATAAATTATATACTATTTTTTGTAGTTTTAACATTAAGTAGCAGCAGCTATAAATATTAATTTATTATATTATTCTTAGACAAAGAAAAAAAATACAAAAAAACTCTCATGTAACCATTTTAATTGCAACAAATTTAAGAAATACAAAAAAAATCCAAATTAATTTAATTTCCTTAACTTTAAGTCAATTACGAAGCGGCACATAAAAAAAAAAACATTGAAGAGTTGCCTTAAGTCGAATTTTAAAATCGATTCTAATTTAAATGGCTGATCGAAACGATTGTAAATTAAAATTAAAGCTGTGAAAACGAAACGACGCAATTAGAGATAAGAACAAAATAGAAAGAAACACGCAACGCTAATTAAATAAATTGCTATACAAATTTATTTTATTGACCAGCGTGCGTGTTGTTGCAGAAACAAAATACGATTGTAAAACAGTTGAAAAAAAAAAAACACTTCAAGCGCAACAACAACAACAACAACAACAACAAAACAGATTAGCACTTTAATTGCCTACGCAAATGGTCAAAACTAGAATCAAAGTCAATTTACGGTTAACATCGAAAACAATCAAGATTAAGATCAAGAATCAAAAGTACGACATTTATGGCGCAGGTTACGCAACGCCAAATGGAAAGGGTCTAGCTGAGAAGCTGGCCAAAAACGGAAATGGCAAAGAAACAATGCTTTAGGGCCATAAAATAAAACAGACAATAAGAACTGGCTTTTAATTTGAAAGTAACCAAATGTGCCCCACGGGAACCATCCAGACTAGTCAAAATACCATTCTTTTCGCCTAATTCTTTACTTTACATTATATATATATATAAATCCAGAAATTTGATTTTCACACGCTTCCACGCAACCAAAAACAAAATTACAAATTTTTTTTTGGGTTAGCCCACGCTGAAACTTTTTGAGTTCTTCGCTCTTTGCTATAAAGTTGCTTGTTTGTCTTTTGCTCGCTGATTAATTTTAATTTTCATGTTTTGTTTACTCACCACCGGTCTGCCTCCCTGCCTGCCTGCCTCTCCACCTGCCTCCCTCCCTCCCTGCCTGCCTGCCTGCCTGATGGATTCATCTTGGCTCTTGCCCTGGCACTAAGTAGCAATTTAACACACACACACACACAACCAACATGTATTTTGTTTCGTCTGCTGTTTTACTGTCCCCTTCTCTGTTCCCACCCCCTGTCACCCTGCTCTGTCATCATCTTCATTCTACTCCATGCAAATGAGTCGCTCAGCGCCAAAAGTGACAGACAAATCCACCGGCAAATTGCGTGGGCGTGAATAATTTGAGAGCTGCTCATTCAAACAAGCATTTCTACTTTTTTTTTTTCTTAATAATTTGACCAAAACAAGTAGCAGTTGAAGACTCACTTCATAATTTAATAAGAATTGTGAATTTTATAAATATTCTTTATTAATATCAGCTCGATCACAGTTGAGGTAATTTGGAATAAATTTAAATAAAATAGCTGAAAGTGATCAAAATAAGTAGAATTTTTTTATATGGTTATTAAAAAAATTATTAATTTAATTTTGAGCCAGAACTCTTTTTTTTATTTAATATATATTTAATTTAATTGTACTAAATAATTCTTTAATAAATTTAGCTTTAAGCTAAATCTTGACAGCATCTTTAGGGGCTTCTGCACAAAGTGAGTCCCCCCTTTTCCCCAATAGCCGACTAACCCAAAAGCCCCATTCGCTGTCGCAGTTATGCACTTGGCTGATGCTGCTGCTGATGCACTCTGCTGTTGCTGCCACTGCTGCTGCTGCTGCTGCTGCTGTTGGGAAGACAGACACCCTAACAAATTTTAGCTGACGGCGGCATATTTTCAACACCTGCCTCGCTATTGCCATGGCTTGCAGGCTGGCAGTCAGCCAGGCAGGCAGGCAGGCAGACAGGCAACCTTTGTGCCACTTTGCCAGTTCCCAAAACTCACTTTTGTGTCATTTGCAACAAGAGGTACACCGAGACAGGCACACAGAGAGAGAGGGAGAGAGAAACAGGGAGAGAGAGACAGCGAGTGAGATAAGACAACAAATTGTTGTCGCTGCAGCAGCAGCAGCTGCAGACAATGCGGCTGTTGCATGCATTAGAGCAAGTTCGAGGCAGTCAGCAAATTAACTTGGCCAACTCTAAGGCAGCAACAGACGCATCTTGGCCTCCGCTGTGAGCCGCAAGACTGCGCATCTTATTAAGAAAGAAAGTACTTTCAGTCATGCAGCTGCTGTTGCTGTTGCTGTTGCTGCATTTCTTTTAGCTATTTTCCACCCATACAATATGTTATTTATTTTTATTTAATTTTTTTTTCTTATTCAAATGTTTTTTTTTCTTCTTTTTTTTTTGCATTTTGCATTTTGCAAGTGCCGTGCGAACTTCAACTTGAGTGGTTGAAGCCGAGCCACACAAGATGACTCCACTTCAAGTCTTTAGCTCCAGCTTCAGCTGCCTCAGCTCTGGAGTATGACACACACACATACGCACACACACATACGCACACACACACACACATACAGTCACACAACTGGCAAGGAACTGGTTCCACTAGTTTTAGCTTTTTAAATTTAGTTTTTGTTGATATTTTTTTTTGTAGTATTTATAATCATTTCAAATGCGTTTCAATTGCCTGTAAATTGGCCGAAATAAACCATTTGAGACACTTTGTGACTGGTCAAGTTGGTTGTCCAAGTTTTTAGTGTCTTTTTAGCAAACAAGCCTTATTTTTTTTTTAATTGCTGCCCATATTGCAATTAAACACAAATATTTTTAACTTGTATTTAATTTGTGTGCAAATATTTTACTTAATTTTTGTGCATTTTTTTTCTCTGTTTTTTTTTTTTGATTTGTTGCCCAAGTTTTTCATTTTTCGACATTGGTGCAAATGTAATTACAATAATTGTTCAACTATTGCAAATATGTAAATGCAATTAGGAAAACTTAAAATAAATAAAGAAAAAAAAAACAAATAATTTTAATAATTAAAGATTAACTATTTCAAGACATACAAAATTCAAGTTATTACTAATTTAAGTGGACAACTTTGCTAAGTATTCGCTAAATATTTGCAAAATATTAGCTAAAGATTAAAGATTACTATGCGCCTCAGTGAACTAGAATCGCTTCAAATTGTAGATTGTTGACTGTTGGTTGTTGTGCAGCTAAGACTTCCTTCTTAACGTTTCCGCATTTGTTTTTTTCGATGGCTAATTAAGTTATATAAGAGCAGAGGAATCATAAAGCCAGCCAGCCAGCAAACTCACTCACTCGCCCAGCCCGGCGTGTCAACATCATTCGCATTCGCACTGTGGCAAGATCTTCGCATAGTAAATCCATTTTGAGGTTCCAGTGGCATGCACAGGCCGACATGCTGGATAGATAGAAGAAATGTTGATCTTATGACAGCGCCGCCACTTTTCCTATGATGTAATATCGTTTTTAATTAAGTCACGCAAAATTTGCGCTAATTTACACAGATTCTATTTTCTATATCTGCTTCTAATTGGCGCATCCCACAGGGCTTAGAGGCCATTACCCCTAAAGGGCTATATAATTATGTAAACAAGGCAGCAACAAGTCCGACTGGAAGTTACTTTTTTTTTTTTATTTTATTTTATTTTATGTCTGGACATGAGGTGCGTAATTGGTTAGCAATAACCTCTTGGGTCGTTTCCTACGGAAATTACCAGTCCAACCACTGAAACGGCGAGCGAGAGGCGCAGGAGATTTGTTGTTGGGTATGGGAAGTGCGGGGGTGTTGCAAGTGTGTGTGTGTGTGTGTGGCAATCAGATTGCAGCCTTAACATTAACATTCAAAACAGACAAACGGCCGTCGTGTTCATTTCCATTTGCATTTCCACGACGGACGAAGTTTGTTGCCTCAGTCTTTTGATTTTTTTTCCCCTTATTTTTTTTTTTATCACTTGTCGCCGAGTTGTGTTAATTGAAAATGAAAGTGCAAACACCCCGAATGGAAAAGTGCTGCAATGAAAATGTTTGGACAGTCGACAAATCAATAATCAAATGACAACTTTCTTTGCTCTCTTTTGTGGCTGCAGCCACAATTCTTTTTTCATGCCACACTTTTGATTTCCGCATCGTTGCGTTGTGTATTCAATTGGCTGAAGGTCTGGTCCACTGTTCATGCCGGCCACGTTCAATGAACATTGAAAGTGACTACAAGCGAAAATGAAAACTGAAAACAGTAGCAACATTGAGACCACCCAAAGACCGCAACGGATTAATGATCCACTGCTTTAACTGGAGAAAAGATCTAATTGTTGATACGAAGATACGAATGTCAAATATAAAAATCTTCTTTTTTTAGCAAATTATGATCTTATATCAGATCTTTCGACTTATACAATGCATAAATTAGCTTCTATTTAACTTATCAATTCACTTTCAAAACTCATAATACGTAGACTGCGGGTCTACAATCTTTTGTCTCGCTCGCTCTCTCTTACTATCTCTCTCTCTCTCTATCTCACTTTTCTTCTGTGTGTGTAAAATGTAAATGTGCGGCAAGTTGTGTGTTGTTGCCATCGTTGTTTGCAACATTTGCTTCGATTTCTGTCGCTAGTTCGCCGATCGGCGATCGCCAATCGCCAATCGCCTTGGCAATAACAATAATTTCCTGTTGTAGAAAAATTGCAAGTTGGCTAATTTGAGGCAAATAAACGACGCGCAAATAATATACAATTAATTGCTAGACGCAGTTGGAGTCGTCGCCGTTGTTGTTGTTTTTGTTGTTGCTTGTTTTTACCAATGTTTGCAATGTTGCACTCAAAGTCGTTTGGCGGTCAAATGCATTTAGACAGCATTTAATGCAACATTGCACACAAAAACAAAAAAAAAAAAAACCGAAGAGAAAAAAAAAACTCTCCGTTTTTGTATTGGTATCTTATGTCTTGCATCTTCAGCTCTTCGGTGCAGCTCGACATTGAGGCATGTAGGCAACTGGGCGCTGGGCAACGCCCACACGGCGATTTTCGCTGCTGCTGCTGCTGCTGCTGCTGCGGCGGCGGCTGCTGCTGCTGGGCAAATTGCAATTTGGCGCTCTGACCGGCAAATTATGAAGTGCCAGGAAAGCCATTTAAACGATTTAATGGTACGCTGCAAAGATCCAAGCTCGTAAATAAACAGAACACAGTTGCGCCGCTCGGCCACAGACATTGAAACATTTTATAAACAAGTAATTTGGTGGACAAAAAAAAAAAAAAAAAAATTCAAATAATAATGTCTACATGGATTATTATTTACTTTTTTAAGAAACTCTTCTTAATGTCTTTAAAAAGGGTCATCAAACAAGAAATGTTAAAAAATTGTACACAATTTTAATTTTGGACATAAAATCATATTAAAAGATATGTTCGAAATATATGTTAAATTTTAATAAAAATTCAGAGAAAACAAAATGATTTAAGAATAAATTCAAACTTGATTTCTCAACATATATTTTATTATAGAAAATATTTTGCATTTAAATAATCAATTCAAAACTAAAATTTCTGATTGCGAATCTCCGAAATTTTTTTAATGTCTTATAAAAAGCATAAAATGCATACTTGCTCCACACACACTCGAGCCTAGATTTGCAACATGTTATTGCAACTGCTTGTTGTGTTTTTTTGTTTTGTTTTTGCCTTAGCGGAAGTTGTCGGCGGCGTTGTTGTTGTTGTTGTTGTTGTTATTGCTGTTGGCAGCTACCTCAGCTGCGAGATGAACTTGAAGATCAGCTGAACGCTGTGCTGGGTCGTCGTCGTCGCCGTTGCCGTCGCCGTCGTCGTCGTCGTCGTCGTCGTCTTCGTCATCATTTGATTAATTTGTTGTGTTGGAAAGTTTTGTTGCAAAGTGAAATCAGTTGGGTTTGTTTCACCTCGTCGACTGCGTTGCTTGCGCCTTGCCTTGTGTGGCCCAGGCAATTCCAATTTCAATTCCATTTTCCACGTAGCGTTCGCATTCTATTATTAACGTATCTCTCTCTGTGTGAGCCGCAGAGTGGCTAATGCAAAAGGTCTTTTTGGCGCCCCGGCTGCATGCCAAATCAATTGTCTGTTGTCTCTGCGCTTGTCGCTAGATAATAACAATATTTCTGTGATTTTTTTCTGTATTTTCTCCCTCCTTCTCTCCATTTCTCTGTATTTCTTTCGGTTTGTTTTTTTTTACTTGTATGTTGGCTCATCCAATGTTTGTCAAGTGTTTCGAATGGCAGCACGTATGAAAACATTTCATCTGCTTTCTTTTCAAAATATCGCCAGTTGCTGAGTCTTCAAAATCGATTTCAACTACAACTTCAGCATCAACTTCGATGTGTGTGTCGATTTCAGTCCGGGATCTCGGCTACCCTCCCCCGTTTGCTCCACTTTTTGCTCTTTATGTAGCCAATGGGCGCTAATTATCCAAGCACATTTATTGTTAGGAGCAACGAATGCCCACGTCAGAAGTGGGCTCAAACCTAAATGCATAATGCCCAATGTTTGGATTTAGTTAGGCGGTCTTCATTTAGCGCTTCACATTGTTTTCGTATGCAAATTAGTTATTAGAAGCATCTTAATTGAATTAACACCATTTGTGTATCGTCTGTCGGTTCAGTTCCTCTCCAGCTATCATTTTGGAGCACGAGTCTTTGAGTGCTAAAATGTTTGCAAAAGAGAAAATCAAAAATGGAACTTGTAAACAAAGTTGAGTCCAAAATTCTTTTTGCATTCATTTAATATCTAAGAACAAAATGCACTTGTTGGCAAAATACACTTTACTTCTCCAATTTATATTGCAAAAATGAATTCTTTTAATTACTAATATTAACTATATTAAATGGCTGTGTTTATGCTATGCCTAAGATTTTATTTATAGACAAAAATGAGTGTGTAACAGAAAACTCAAAATGATAATTAAAAATTAACATAATAAATATCAAAAATAAAATTTTTTCTCTTGAACCTATAATTATAATAACATTAAGCATTTAAGCTAGTATGGATAAATGTAATAAATTTATTAATAGACAGCTTTTGTTGTTAATATGGATACAGATATATATATATATATATTATATATATACAAATGTATTTTTATAGGTTTGCTTATATAATTAAATAATAAAGTTTTGAATACAGAAACAGATATAGAGATATATATAGATATATATATATAGATATTGATATAGACATAGATATAGTTAGAGATATAGATATAGATATTGATATAGATATAGCTAGAGATATAGATATAGATATAGCTAGGGATATAGATATTGATATTGATATAAATATAGATATAGATATATATATAGATATAGATATAGCTTGAGATATAGTTAGAGATTTAGCTAGATATATAGCTAGAGATATAGATATAGATATATTAAGGTATTCCAGATATATAAATCATAAATACTTCTATTTTATCAAATAACAATTCCATTTATGTTCAGGTACAATTTAGGTATTTGTAATCTATTTAATTCCATTATTGAGTCATCAGTTGAGCTTCTTCAGGCACATAAAATATATTGCAATAAATTTCATAAAGAAAAAAAATACTCGCTGCACAAGTAAATATGAGACTCTTCGCACTCATTGGAGTGCTCCACTTGAGGCGCGACGCACACGAGTCGCACATAGACGACTTGGGGCAGGCTGATCACTCATACGCCACGATGTTGCATGACAGCAAACTGGCAACAATAACAACAACAATAACAACCACAACGCCGCATTTCAATTACAGTTTCAATTTTGTTGCTCATTAAAACGGCTGCATAGCCACAAATGTTGATAAACATTTTACGGCTTAAGCTCTTGTTGCAATTGTTGCTGCTCTCGTTGTGTGTGACTGTGTGTGTGTGTGACTGTGTGTGTGTGTTATGTAAGTGGCACGCGTTCAAGTCCGAAAACTGTTCGTAGTTAGTTTAGTCATTAAGTTTGAAATACTTTACTTTTTCTAGCATTGTTTCAAGCGTCGCGTCAGCTTGCCGCATTGCATTTCCTCATGTTATGCATATAAAAAAAAAAGTGTTGCAGCAAACACATTTTCACTGTATTTTCATTTTTATGATTGTATGATGAGCAGTTGCCCTTTTACATTGTTGTTGTTATTATTGTTGTATAATAGTTGAGTAAAAGTTACCCACGCGGCTCTTCCGTTTGTGGCATTGTGGTACTTAACATCCTCCCAAATGTTGTTTCTCACGCACTTTAACACCATTTAGTTGATAACAATCGCCAATGTATATATATTTTTTTTTCCTTATATTATTTTCTGTTTTGGGGTACGCGATTCGTGCAATGCCACTTGCCACGGCCAGACGTAAAGCAAGTTGTTGTTGAAGATGCAGTTGATGCTGCCGCTTTCCCAATACTTATAAGATAAGCAAAGTCCAAAAGCGAGCGGTGAAGGTGGCTCTGGCTCTTGCTGTGGCTGTGGCTGTTGCACTGGCGCTGGACCTGCACCCAACCAGTTGCCGAGTTGTAATAAAAATGCAGGAAAAAGTACACATCGAAGGAGAAAGTAAACGTTAAAACGTTGCGGCTTGCTGCAATGTCGAAATGTTGTTTGCAAAGAAAGCAGCGAGCCGGCAAAAGCCAAAAAAAATACAAAACAAAAAAACAAGGCAAAAAAAAACAAAAAACCAAAAAAAAAAATATATATATATATATATACACCGCCAACTTATTAAAGGAGGGAGGCGAAACAGGTAGGTGTATCTGAGGTTATGGGTCCAGCACTTTGGCAAGTGAATGTGTCTGTGCAGAAATACATACATACATACAGACATACATACATACATACATACATACATACATACATACATACATACATACAAATACATACGTAACACGCAACACGTACAACAACCACCCAACGGGTAATTCACATATCAAATGAGTTTTTAATCAAATGCGAATTTTCAGTATTTATTTTTAGAGATTAACATAATATGTTAATTTCAAATTTCTGTAATTTTTGACAAGTTTACAGAACAAGTTTCGTTGGTTTTATATATATATATTTTTTTTTTCATACTTGTAAACAAAATTCAAAATCAGCTTGTAAAATTTTTATGGCTCACAATTCTTATAGTTGATGGCTTTTGGGGTTTATTGAACTTGCGGCATGCCACAAATTTGTACTTGCCGCCATACATGTAGTGTGTGGCTTTGCAAATTACCAGCACACACGTATACATATACACACACACACACACACACAAACACACACACACACAATTAGACGAGGCAAATGTGGTATGAAATCAATAAAGCATTGAAATGCATTTGCAACAGCAGCTGCTCGCATCTGCATGCACTTCGGCACTTTGGCTGCCACTTGTTGCACCTTTCTCCGAGTGCTGCCGCAATTCGATGCACACACACACACATCTACAGCTTTGCCAGTTGATAAATTTCTGCAGCCATAACGGCTACATATGCCGTTGCTACAAATATTCACATATTCACCTGACCCACCCATACACCTACCCGACTCCCCACTCCCCACACACACACACACACACACAGGCAGAGACAACACACACAACTTATGCGCATAATCTTGGCTTGATTTCATTTTTCTCGCATGCGATTTGTTGTCTGCGTACATTTTTCAATTTCAAATCCCAGGCAGAGCATAGATTGCACCGCGGAGCAGACGATCGATGGGCAGCGGCCAGGTGGCTATTTATTACCTCATCGGGTATGCAAATTTGGCTCGTTTAAGATTTAGATTTAGTTGTTTGCGTTTGCTTTGCATGATTATTATGCGCCTTCTTCCTGCCGATTGCCAATTGAAAGTATTTTTCAGCACCGGAAAACTCAAACCAAATTTTTTATTTTATATTTTATATTTTTTTTGCCTATGAGAAAAGTTCAATGCACCCACGAGAAACCGTTAAATAAGGCTCAAAGCGCGCGTGCCGTACCAAATAGCCAAAACAAAACCAGTAAAAAGAAAAAAATTAAATATACACAAACCAGTTAACAAGCTTTTTTCATCGCCAGTTGCCAATCCATGGACAAGGTCACTTCCGTCACATGGCACCGGCACATGGTTGCGTTGTGGGTGTTATTCACCTTAGATTTGCAAATTTGAGAGCTGTGACTTAATTGTTTGTCAAGGCGGCGAGGCCTGTCACAATTTTTTTTTGCAAATTTCCAGAGCACTTTGACTAACTGGGTCAACGTGTTCTCCAAGCCTAATGGGCTGTCACTTCACTCTGACCCATACTGAGACGGTGGCGGCGACGTTTCAAGTTTGGCCAAAACTGCACAACTGCTTTTGCCTTGGGCCATTTAACCAGCATTGACAGAGACGCCTTGAGTTTTGGCTTCGATGGAGACGTTGTTACTGCCAGCATGCTGCTGGCTACTGAAGATGACACTGGCAATGAAATTGGAGCCGCTTAGGATCTTGGTGACATGTTATACATACATTTTCTGCGGCTTCTCCATTTTAATGAGCCATGCAGCCGCCTGCGGCATATAGCATGGACACCGTACTAACTGTAACTAAAGCGGATATATGTATGATTCTTTGTGTGTGTGTGTGTGTGTGTTGAAATGTGTTAATGCTGGTATTATGCTAAAGCCGTTCAAGATCGTTAGCATGACAATTGGGTCATAAAAGTTGGCTAACACATTTTGAAAGTTAATGGCAGAAATTTACAACAATCTTGAAATGGATGCTTCATGTTATTTATAGATTAATCTGCGGGAATATTCTTCTTTTTTCTTTAGAACGGGATTAATATAGAAATAAACACATCTTGAAGAATATACAAAGCTGAGAATTGTTTTTCTTTAAATAATGCACATAACATTAATATTAACTAACTAGAAATATATAAATATGAAGACAGATAAAAATTTTTAAAGAGTAAATCTTCTAAACTAATTTAAAGATTGATAAAATTTTCATCTTTTTTACTTAAAATAATTCTCAGTATTGAATTGTGTAGGCCTCATATCATAATATATAAATTTGAAGACAGATAATAAGTTTGAAGAAGTAAATCTTCTAAACTAACTTAAAGATTAATATTTTCCTCTAAAATTTACATTTTTTTTACTTAAAATGATTCTCAGTATAGAATTTTGTAGGCCTCATATCATAATATATAAATATGAAGACAGATAATAAGTTTGACGGAGTAAATCTTCTAAACTAATTTAATTTTATGATATTTTCATCTAAAATTTATATCTTTTTTACTTAAAATGATTCTCAGTATTTTGTAGGTCTCATAACATTATTCTTTCATTTATGCCATTCTATTTATAGAATTTTTGAAATGTTTCTAAAAGCAAAAAGTTTATTAAACATTTATTTTATACTTACATTTCATAATTACATTTTATAAAATAAATACAACTTTGCAAATCACTAAATATTTATTCTCTTTTACTTTTCAGGTATGTATTGAATCATTTGATAATCTACCATTGTCAAGTAATTAAGAAGTGAACAATTTTACTTGTAATTCATCTGAGTAAGTTCAGCCCAATAAAAATTTCACTTTGAGTAGCCGACTGAGTCATATTTCTGCTAAGCATTTAGCTGAAGGAAGATTAATAATCTCAGATAGGGAATCAGCTATTGTTATTGTGGGCAGAGGTCTCTCACAGTGTTCTAATGATTCGTTTATCGTTGGTTTATCTGGTAGTCATCAGAAAAAAGAGAGCCGGCGACAAACCGCAGTTTAATTATTCGCAATTCGCAGCAAAACAAACAAAGCAAAATTAAAGAAAATAAAGATACAATTTGTGGCAGAGTTTATGACTTCATTTGTAAACGAAAGCGAAAACACAAATATGAAAATAAGTGGTATTTCCATTGGGCTTTTCAATTGCCTTCACTTTTGTTTTATTTGGTTTTTTTTTTTTTTTTGCTGTTGAAATGTTTTTTACTTTTACTTGTTGATTCTACGTTGGGCAAAAAAGCAAATTGTAAATACTAGTTGAAGTCAACCTTAATTATACATTTTGTGTCAGTTGGTAATTAAAATTGGCGAATTGTTAATTTCAAATGTTGTTTTTTTTTCACTTTTTATTATAATTATTATTATAATTTTTTTGTTGTGTATAAATTTGTATAAATTTGAAGCATTTTATCAATTACAAAACAATCGTTTCGATTCATTAAAACTTTCTCAAGTGTTTTGGCACTCGATCAATTGAAGCGATTTAACAAAAGATACGCTGAAATAATTACAGAGCCCGCCACAAGATCTTGAAATAAAAACCTCAATGCATAACCCCCCCCCCCCACTTCAGAGTACCCTTACTTATGCTGATGAGTATAACAAACAATAATTGTCCAGTAATTTGAATTTTGGAAAGTAAAAGTCAGAAGTGTGTGTGTTGCGTGTATATTTGTGTGTGTGTTCAATGTGTGTGTGGTGTGTGTGTATGTGTGTATGTGTCAACGGTTGGGCCAACCCCCTCGCCGTTACTCTCAGTTGACTTTGGCTCCACATATGAGTATTATTAAGTATTTGTCGAGACTCGTTTGTCATGTAATCAAAATCACTCGCATGCATCAATTGTTCAATTAGTCGGTTCAATCATGCAATCAAGTGAGACCAACTCATGCCACAAGCCACAGCTCAACCGATGGCAACAGTTGATTGAATTGCAATACAAATATGGCCTAAAGCGGTTTCTTGTATTCCATGAACTCGTTTAGTCTTAGAATATTGACAATTTAATTAAATGTCTGCTTAAAAACTAACAAAAATTGATGTATTTATTAGTTTGTTATTTAAATTAATAATAAGTAAAATTGAATTAAAAATTGTTTTAGAAATTATAATTCATTAATGTAGCATCGAGTTCAAATGAATTATTTTTTATTTGTTATTATTATTAATGTATATATAATTTAATAATATATTAATTTAAGCAAATTATATTAACACTTAAATTGCCAATTCATTTTGGGAAACTTACCAATATATGCACAAATTAACAGGATGTTGCTCTCAATATTTATTGTAGTATAACTAATTTTTTTACCTTCAAAATAATATTTTTTAGAGTTTACATAGTTTTTTGGTTATTTTAATGGTGTTTTATGCGCATTGTTAACTTTAGCTAATTTGTAAGATTTCAAGTTTTACGATCAAGCCAAATGAACCATAAATTTGCAGAAAATAATCGCGTCTAGTTGCAATTTGAATGCAAGCAGATTGCATAAATTCAAATATCTAGTTATATATGTTGTCCAATTAAATCTAAATCTCTTGGCAAATCGACGCCTCAATCAACTCATCCCATCTAATCTCAAAGCAATTCATCTGGATTTCCATGTCGAATTTGCCTGGTTACATTTCCTGACTGCAGCTCATTAAAGGCCGCTGGCTGCACCCGCGCCATGCATTTCGATGTGTGTGTGTGTGTGTGTGTTTGTATAAAATGGAAATAAATGGAAATGTCCATTGGCTGGTAAAATATGCAACGGGTTTTTTTTTTTTTTGGCCAAACAATAACGAGCAGCAGCCACGATAGTATGCCATAATTTCTGTCGAGGCTCTGGCTAAGATACTTGCCAGTGTATTTTGTATTTTATGAAAGTGAAATTTCTCGTCTCTCGTTGCCCATGGCCGCGGGGCCAGCGTCGGTTTGCCGACCAACCAGTCAATCAGTTAGTCAGCCAGTCAGCCAGCCAGCCAGCCAGCCAGTCAGCCAACCAGCCAGCCAGCCAGTCAGTCAGCCAGTCCAACTATCCAGCTAGCCAACTGGATGCTGTGCTTGACGCTGATGATGACGTTGATGAATAAACAAACAAAGCAAGCAAACATGTGAGTCCCGCCACATCGCCCCCTCGATCAGCCTCAGCCTCGGCATCGGCACGGTCTCTTGGCCACTTGACGACGATGTCTGTCAACGGCAAATGAAAGTGTTTTTTTCTTGGGCGATGAAAAGGGGCGCGATGTGGTGCGGTGATTGCGGGTGCCACTCATAAGTTTTATTACCACACACAAAAGCTCATGATTTTTCAAATTTTTCAAAAGAAGAAAGTACACAGAGCTCGTCCAGAGCCGCCGCAGCGCCGACTTGGACCTGATTCAATCACACCGCTGGAACTGTCTTCTCGAGTGGCTTTCTTTAAACACTGACGTTCGAATCCCACGCTCCGATATGGAACGTTCAGCAAATGAATTGCCAATTAAACGGTTCGATAATCACATTCGCTTTGGCTTTAGCCAAAATCTCAGATTTATCATTAAACATATAAATATGTACAACATGGATAACAAGCACAACAAGCAAAATCACATATTAAAAAAAAGATTTCGGCAGGTTTATAAAATGTAATTCTAAACGTAAAAAAAATTAGAAATAAGTTGCTCATTTTAAAACAATTTAATTAAATCATTAAGCCAAAACTTATATGCTTAAAATGCAAATATAAATCTTTAAATACATTTTTGATGTAGCTTAAGTCAGCATACAAAAATAAAGTTAATCACTACAATTAAAAAAATTCCCAAATATTTATAATATAATTTAATTAGATATTGATCAGTCTATTTGAAAGATCATAATTATGGCCAAGTCAGTTCAAGGGCTCTTATCTATCTGTGCTACACCCATAAGCCATGTGACAACAGCTTTCAATCCTCAAGCAACAGCTGCTTCCACTTTTCTCTGGCGCGATTTCACAACTTTTGCTTTTTTGTGACCCTTTCATCGAGATACAAATACAAAAAAGAAAAAACAAAAAAAAAAAACTCGTGCAAAAAAACAAAAACCGTAGCCAATCCGCATGAATGACAGCGATAGACAAAAGCAGTGGAGGACGCCGGGCAAATTACATACTGGCACAGTACTATTTTCAAGTGAAACAAATAGAACAAAACTTTTGCTTTCACCTTTGCAGTATTCAAGGCGTTACTGCACCGTGCCCCCCACCCCCCCCCACACCCCTCCCCACGTTTGCCACAAAAAGGGGCAACTGTTAGGCAGATGCCAAGAGCCACTCAACGACAGTTCCGGGCAAACGTTTTGCATGTGTTTTTTTTTTTTTTTGTTTTTTTTTTGTTTTCAACGTTTTGTGTATGCCAAAAAGGCGTCGCAGTTGGATAGGGCACGAAGACGGCGAGGGGTGTTTGGGGGCATCATGCACAACAATAGATGAAGCACCAGCTTTCCGGGCAGAATTCGGAGCGTTTGTTGTTTTGTTCAGTTGGTGTTGCTGATGTTGTTGTTGCTGTTGCTGTTGTTGTTGCTGTTGTTGTTGCTGTTGTTGTTGCTGTTGCGTTGGCGGCTGGCGCAATTTGCATGCCAAAAGCAGCAGCCGCAGCAGCAGCGAAGCGAGTTGAACTGTTGTTGTTGTTGTTGCAGTTGTTGGAGTTGTTATTGTTGTTGTTGTTGTTGGCCTAGGCAATTTGTTATTTGCCTTTTGAGGCGCACGCGCTGCCTTTTCAATTTGCGGTCGGGCCTGCCCTACACAAATTGCACTTGAGCGTGAGAGAAAGAGCCGGATTCAGATATAGATAAACAGTGAGAGAGAGAGAGGGAGAGAGAGAGAGAGAAAGAGAGAGACAGAGACAGCTAGAGAGTAGAACTGAAATTGTGCGCTTGCAACTGGCCCAGTGACCAAATGAACCACATTTTCTAGTTACACACTTTGGGGCAAAAGCGTAGATGTTACTATTTAGATATTCTAAACATGCGGTGCAGACGCAAAAATTGCGCATCCGCAAGATTAAAAAACCCAAAATGCTCAACGCATGCAAATGGCGCTGCAAGAAAGTTTTTTTTGTTGTCAACTTTCTTTGCCATGGCTAGAAATGTTTTTTTTTTTTGCTGGAATTTACGAGAGCTGCGAGCAGCTGACAGCTTGTTGGAAAGTTCATTTGTATTCATTCTTTTTTTTTTTGTGTAAACCCTATTTGTGGAATCTTAACACTTGCCAAATGGTAACTCAATGTTGTGTCGAAACAAATGACTTAGGCAACAAACTGCACTCATTGGTCTAAAAGACGAAAAAAAAAACCAATTGCAAATTTGGTGTTTTTTGGCGTTTTTAATTACTTTGGCAAATGTCAAGGTTTGCACTGCCAAAAAAGCGTCAACATTCAAATTGATATTAAAACGCAAGATGATTTCATAGATTAGCCCAGTTAGCCAATAAACTTGCGTGCGGCTTATAAAAACACTTATGTTTTTTTTTTTGGCTATGTCTCATAAAAAGAATTTGATAAACAGCAACAATCCGCATAAACAATCCGTGTAAATGTGAAGGTTAGGCGTGTCGAGCATCTGCCATTTTAGCCATGTTTTAATTTACGTTTTTATATTAAGACTTAAAATTTACATCAGTTTGTTTCGCTCATTCATTCTTTTTATATTTATTTTTGATATTTTTCTTGCATATATAATGCAAACACGTTTAAAGTTTGTTTCATATAGAAACTTGTTTTTTTTTGTTGTTGTTGCAATTGCTGCTCCCCTGGGCAATTTACAGCCTGATAAGTTTAGCCGGTTTCTGGCCATTTTTTTTTGATGACGATGACCAGACGCAAAGACGACACAAACAATGATTTATAAATATTTATGAAGCTAGTTTTTTGTTAAAACCAAATTTTAAAGACTTTTATGTGTTAATGAAATGATTTGTGCACAGATAAAACTAAGTTTGCTTTTTTTATTGGATTATATTACTGACCAAAGTTGAGCTGCAGCTAATTTTCTAGCTCCAAAGTACAGGAAGTGAAATAAATCATTAATAAATCTTAAATAACATTAAAATGATGTGTATGTGTAGTATAAAAACGCACAATTTATTATACTCAAAATGAGCAATAATCAAATATTTAGTTTTTTAAAACTTCGTTATATTCCAGAGCAATGCGCTAAACTAAATCACTTTTGATTATTTAATTGCCGCTGACTCTAGTTTCTGTTGATGAGCTGTCATAATTTTCAGACAAACAGTGCAAAAAAAAAAAAATGTGCACAAATTTTTCGGTGACTTGAGTAAAAAGCTAAAGTCATAAATTTGCTGCTCTTTACATTTTGTTAATGTTATTTAGCACGCCGCACATCACGTAATCGTAAGTGGAGCCCCCAAAACCCGAGGCAGCAACTACAAGTTGCTAAGTTGGAAGCTGCGCTAATAGGAAAAAATAAAAGCAAAAACAAAAACAAAAGCAAAAAAAAAAAAACGACTGCAGTTACCACAACTAGGCAACAATAATGATAACTAAAAGATTTTGGCTTTAATATATAATTTATAGTTATCGGGCAGCGTTACGAATTGAGTTAAAGTTTTTGCTTTTGCGCAATCAACAGCGCGAGACTTTTAATTTTAATGAGCTCGACTCGAGTCAGCACTCTCACTTTTTTTCTTTTTTTACTCTGGAGGGCCTGTAATTAAAAATTACGCATATACTCATATTTATGTATATATATATATATATATAATCTTTATGAAGTCGAGTGCCAGACATAATGCAACTGCTGATTACTTAATTAAATTGTATCCCATTGGGTTATATAAGAGCTGACCAAAATAATTATTGATGCGCTGTGTTGACTTTTCTTTAACCTAAAAAGAAGAAATTTAATTAAAGTATACGCCTCGTTTGTAGTACACACACACATACACATGCACACACGAACACCCATATTGAGGCTTTGCACACCCACATTTCACTAACTAAACCAATTGGTCAGGCTTCGGTTTTTGGGTTGGTCCCTGACCGCAAACGAGAACGCCTCACAGTTATAATAATATTGCGCATACGCCACCTACAAAGTCAACCAGCCCTGGGCAGCAACTCCTCTTTGCTGTTTGCTGCCCGCTTTCGGGGGGGAAAAAAAACAACAACAAAATATAATAACAATATTTTTCAAACAACAAAAGAAATCAACTAGAAGCGCCCCAAGCCTAACTGAACGAAAAACCAAACCCATTTTAACCGTTAAGCACATTTGACTAAATCTGCTACACATGGCCGCCCATAGGCGCAGGTTCAGGTGAATGGAATTGCAACACGGTTTGGCTAGGCTGCCAAAAAAAAAAAAAAAAAATAAGAAAAAAAATAGGCGCAGGGGGGGGGATGCCGGTGCAGGTGCAGCAGTTGCATTTGCTGCAGGAAATGCGCAGAACATGCGCGAGCTTCAACTGGAATGGCCCAAACATTTTTGTTGTTGTTTTATTTTATTTTTTTTGAGCCAGATAGCAGATCGCTATACTAACAACAATAGATAACAAGAATTAGTGAAGATGGCTGCCCCAAAACCGAAGTCAAAATACACTTGCAAATACTCACTTAGCGGCTCTTGCCAAATATATATACAGCTTTTTATATAGCTTATACAAATATGGCTTATACAAAGTTGAATTGGTTCCACAAACATAAAGCTATTTTATGGCTATAGTGTTTTTTTTTTTAAACACATCTTAAAGCCTTTTCTGTGTTAATGAAATGATTTGGGCATAGAAAAACTAAATTTAGTTTTTTATTGGATTGTATTACTGACCAAGTTGAGCTGTAGCTAAATTTTCTTGTTCACAGTGCAGGAAGTAAAATAAATAATAATCCAGAGTAATTCATTTGACATTGATTAACAAATAAATTTAACTATAATTTCAATAAATTCATTTTTCACACACATTAAATATAAATGGCTACATAAAATTAAGCAACAACTATAGCAAATAAAATGGTAAATAAAAGTTTTTAGCAAAGATTAATTATCGAAATTATCGATTAATATTTAACAGAATATATTTTTTAGATCAGAATGTTCTTTCACTTTGCGCTACTAATAAAAAGTCACAAGTACAATTTAGATATATAAAAATAATAAATACAGCAACAACTGTTTACTTATTTATAATAAAAAAAAAGGGAATACCACTAATATTTAGAATTTGGAACTGTTTGCCTATAGCTAACATACCCGATGGGGGAAAATGTATTTAAAAGGTAGCACGAAGGCAGGTCACTTGTTGCTACAGGAAGCCAAAACTGTAGAACTGTGGTGCGCGGCGTCAGCGGCAGCAGCTGACAAGAGGAAGAGTAACAGAAAAACAGCCCACATGCTGCACACACGAGGCGAGTGAAAACAGTTAAGACAAAAACAACAAAAACAACAACAGCAACAACAATAATAGCAAGCACTGAAAAACTGCAAGCTGCCAACTGGCAACAGGAAGACCTTAAACTTGGCCTCAACGGCGGCAGCAGCCACAGCCGCCACAGCAACAGCAACAGCAACAGCAGCAGCGACGACGGCAGCAACATCGTGAACAGCAACAAAAACAACAACAACAGCAACAGCAACAAATGCTGCACAGTCAAACACACAATTCAATTTTATTTCATTTACGTTTTGGTTGCTGCTGCTGCTTGTTGTTGTTGTTGTTGTAGTTGTTGTTGTTGCCAGTCGCTTGGCTCGTTTGGCTGCCTGGCTGGCAGTTTGTGTGTGGGCCGTTGCCTGCCTGCTTGCCTGCCTGCCTGCCTGCCTGCTCCTCGGTACATCGAATCGTTTGGATCATTTGGATTGCAGCTCCTCGAGCGCCAGCCTCATGAATGGGAGCTGCAGATTGCCGCTGCTTCTAACTCATTTCTACTCTTGTGGTTGTTGCTGTTGTTGTTGTTGTCTGCGAACTGGCATTTTTTTTTTGTGAATCGGCGTAAAAATGTTGTGAGAACAAATGATTGTTAACTTTTGCATATTTTTTTCGCCTGTAAAACATTTTTTTTCTCTTATTTTTCATTTAATATTAGTTTTGGTGTTGATTTTGTCTGTGCGGCAGTTGTTGTTGTTTTTATGGCGTTCAATTGCGTTTAACTGTTAAACGAACAAGCGGCAAGTTCGTTGCCTAAGTCTTTCGATTTTATGCTTTGTTTTGTTGTTGTTGTTGAGCGTGATTTTATTGCCTACACCAGAGTCACAGACTTGTTGTTGCCGATGTGCTTTGCCATTGTTGTAATAATAATAATAATAATAATAATAATAATCATAGTTTATCTGTGCAGCAGCAGTGCAGTCGTCGAGTCCAGTGATTGAAGTGGCTGCTGCGCCTGCGTCGTTAGGGTTACCTCATTTTTTTTTTTAGCTATTTTCCGTTTTTGGGTAGGGCGTTGAATGAGGCGATTGAGGTTATGATTTAGTGGGACACAGGTGGGCATATCTCATAAATTGAATTCCTAAATTGTGGGCGTTTACATAGTTAGCGGTGACAGCGGAAGGGGCGTGGCATGCACAAGGGTGCCAAGATAAATGAAGCAGACAGTTATTCGCTTGGGGGTAGTTTAAAGCAATGATGAAATCAAAATTGCATTTCCTTTGACTTTTTAACATATAGAAATGCATTTGACATACACTGACTCTTTGAATTTAAATTAAATAATGTGTAGCATTTTGTATTGTTAGCATAATATCGTTTTTCTCATAGCTACTGTATTGAAAACCTAAGAAATCGAAGTCAAGCAAACAATTGCTGGTCATTTAAAACCTTGAAATTTCAACACCACTCGAATGATAGATGGGTAACCATTAGTAAGTGAACAAATAATATTTACATATATTATGACATCAGAAACATATACTTTATATTGTGTTGAAGGAACAATGAAGCCAGTCCATAACAAAAAAAAAATCACACTGATTGTAGAATATTTAAAAGACCCATAAAGCATCATACAGAGAATAAATCAAAGAAACAACATAAATAGTCATACATAAAGATGCCTTTCATATGCAAAAAAAAAATAAAAATATTTATAAAATATTCATTTAGTCTTTTGATGGCTGTGTGACAAAAACTCAAAAAAGTAGCCATTGAAATATAAAGACGAACTTCACCTTTAGCTTGTCTGTTTTTCTTTTTTTTTTTTTTTGTGTGTTATTGTCTCAACCAGAACTGTGAAGGTCAGCGCGTTTAGCACGTCTGGCTTTAGGGGGGGAACCATTTTGGTAGACTTCTTATGAATGTGCCATGTGACTGCCAACTGTCTCTCTCTCTGGGTCTGTCTATCGTTTGGGCTCTTCCAGTGCCAAAAGTAGCTGGACGTCAACTTTAATTGCGTGTCAAGTGCTCATTTGGCCAATAAATCAGGCGGGTTGGTTTTTGAATGCAAATAGCTGGTTGGGTCACAGCATCAAATGCAGAGTCTGATTTAAGAGTCTAGCAATTAGAAGAGAGCCCATGAGTAGCATTGAATTTATATTATTAGATACGTTTACAGTTATTCCAACTGATTTGTGACTGTCGCTGCCTTTCCTTTCTTACAGCATTTAGTCAAAGTCACACCAAAAAATAAAAAAATAAAAAAAAATAAAGAGAGAATAAACCTTGCAGACAAGACACAGTCAAAGACTCGGTTGCAGCCTCCATTCTGTCGCAGTCATCGTCATCGTCAGCGTCATCATCCTCATCTTGTGGCGTTGCGGAGTAGGTTAATAGTGCCAAAACGTTGCGACGAGTCATTGCGGCAGCAACATCAAACTGCAGCAGCAGCAACACTAAAGCAAAACCAGCAACAGCAACAGCAACACTAACAAAAAGCATTTATTGCAATGACTCCAAGAACAAACGTTGCGCCATTTCCTTTGTGGCACAGCAGTTGCACCCTTTCATTCGCTTAGACACTTTTTCCCAAAGTACCTCCGTATGCCACCGCTAACCACTCTGCCCTCCCTCCGCTATTGGCAAATATCATTATTATGCGCCCAAGACAGAGTCCCAAACTCGAATCGAAGCATTCCCAAACGCGAATGCAGCATATTTATGCAGCATTATTATTTATTTTATTGACAGCTTTTCTTTTCTTCATTTTTATTTAGTTTCGTTTCATTTTTTCCTCTTTTTTTTGTCAATATACTCTAACTGCTGATTGAGAGTCCTTCGCATTGGGTCAGCCAGCTCAAGCATTTAATAAATAGAGCTTCAACTAAACATCAAATTATCAGATAAACATCATTTGGGAATTTAAATTAAAAGTCACCTTAAGAAGCATCTTGAACTGAACTCAATTTAATTTTAATTACCTTAAACAAGAATACTTAAAATTGATAAGTGATAACGAAATTACTTAACTAATTTCTGTGTCTTTATTCAAAAATATATAAAAATAAAATATAAATAAAATTCATGATAAATAAAGAGCATATGAAAATCATGAGAACTATTTTGTCTATTGATTCCTGTCCATGCCCTGTTGTCTTACTTAATGCCTGCTGATCGACAAAAGCTCAAACTGAATGCAACAATCGACGGCAACATTAAGTTGCAGCAGCAGCAGCAGCAGCAGCAGTCGCTGCCACAGCGTCAGTCAGTCAGTCAGTCAGTCCAAATCTGCAAACGACTGCTGCTGCAGTCCAAGTGCCAATAATTTCCAGCTGTCCAGAACGAACCTTTTACTTTGCGCTAATAAATTGCCACTAAACGACTTCGACGGGTGAGGACTTCAGCTGCGACTGCGATGGCGACTCCAACTCCAACTCCAGCAACTGCAACTGCAACAAACTCTGGATGGGAAGTCTGTGCTGTGCGGCATGCGCTACAATTGTTGCGCCATAATTTCCCATCAAATTTTTCACACTCGCTGCGGCTGCCTGCGATAATCAAATATTTGACCTCTGCAGCAAATAAATTTCACTGCAATCGCAACAGCAACAGCCAAAAAAAAAAACCAGCCAAGAAATGAAAAAAAAAAATGCACGGCAAACGTGAAAGCGCATTGACTGCGCCGACGTCACCGTTGCCGTCGACGTCGCCGTCGCTGTCGCTGTCGACGTTGCGTGTTAAACACAATTCAAAGTCTATAATTATTGTAGAATTGCCAGCAGAACCAACACGGGACACACCGCATCGGGCACGTTTCCAGATCCCAGCAAAGAGGCTGGCAGCTGCTCGCCGCTGCACATGGAACATGAAAATTGTAGCGTGTATCTGCAACACACACAAACACACACAAATGCACACACATGCACAAAAGAATTCCAAACACACATTCTAATTCCACATTCGCCTCGACTTGACACACTGCTGGCAGGGAGCTGCAACTGCAGCTGTAGCTGTACACTCAAAAAAAAAAATAACGGCTTTAAGCAGCTTTTTAAATTTATTTTATTTAGCTGACTCTAGAAGTATTTTAATATTAAGTGCATTTATTTTTAATAATTTTACATACTAATATACAATTTTAAAATCTCAGAATTATAAATTCACTCAAAGTTCGATTTATTCTCATCAACAAAATTTCTATGTTTATTGAAGGTTTTTTAGTCAAAGTATATTAATTTATTTAAATTTATTTCAAATACGACTTTACCAATAATTTAGTGTGCCACACAAATATTTTTTCAGTGTAGCTTTTGCTGGGGATCGCTATCTCTTCAGGTGGTTGTGATTCAGTTGGGGCGCCTGTGAGAATCGCTTGCTTAACTGTTCACAGATCTGCGAGCTGCTGTGTCTCTCTTTCTCTATGTGTGTGTGTGTCTGTGTGTGTGTGTGTGTGCAATTAATGCCCAGAACTGCAAGTTAGCATTTGTGTTTGCCTTTTTGGGGGAAGCGGAAGCATTGCACACGCCCACTTGTCGCTCGCTAACTGGCATTGCAGTTGCCACACCGTTTGATGTTTGCTATCGTTGTCTCTGGCCATGAGACGTGCCATACACAGTCGGTGAATCGGTGGCACCAGGAACAGGGACCATTTCTATTTTTTTTTCTGTCCCGCCCACACCATTTGAGCTTTTGCCGCGGCCGCAGTTGAAAGTTCTTCTGCCGACTAAACTAATTGTAAACTGTTGTTCGCAGTTGCTTAACTGTTTGCTTGTTAGCCGCTTGTTTATTAACAATTTAACGCTCTATACGAGATTCGTAACACACAAAATGCTGCTCTCTCTTAACTCAACTCAACTCTCAGCATTTGGCAGCGTGGGGGGGGGGGGGGGGGTTTTGTTTTGGAGATCAAGTCCGAGGCGTTACCATTCAACTGGGCAGTCTACTAACAAATTTATGCACTGTAAACTGTTTTGGCAGCACATAAACTACCCCGTTTTATGCGCTGACCGTTTGACCTTTTGGTTATGTGTTAAGTTCTTAGCGCTTGTTGCAGTTCCTGGCATTGTTGCCAATTTGTGTGTCTTGTGTGTTGGTTGTGTGTTCATAACTGTCACAGGACTGCAAATGGGGCGTGCTGGGTGGCTGGCAACTGGTGGGCGTCTGAAGCATTCACAGTTAATGGTTTGGGGCACTATTGAGGTGTGCAACAATAAATGACTGAAACTGGAAAAAAAAAACAACTTAAAAAGATCTGCCGATAAATATGTAGATACCAAATGTAGGACTTAAAAAAAAATAGATAGCATAGAAATATTTAAATTAGTTGCAATAGTAGAATTTTCTATTTATTTATTTTTATTTATTTATATGCATATACAAATATAATTGTCATTAATTATTAATTATTTTCATCAAACGAATACAACTCGAATGCAAATATCAATTTGATTAGAAAGTATTTTATTTATTTAGTTAAACATTTTGTATGCCATTCATTGTCATGGCCCTAAAACTAACAATTGTTATTTATTTTTCATTGTACTTGCAGGTAAGTGGTTCACAACGGAACAACAATCGGGAATACGATCTCTGAGCTGTTTATAGTACAACTCGACAAAGTTATGTAAGTGGGTAACTAATGCAAATAATTGGCCAGTTTGCTGAACTGAACTGGGCAGACCAACGCCCTGCCCTGGTGGGCAGCAGCAGCAGCAGCAAAAAGTAAACAAATCCAAAGCGAAATTGTAACAAAGCCAAAACCAATTTAATTTCAAATGTTAACGTTTTTCGTGTAAGCGAAATGCGAACATTTTGTTTTTTTTTGTTGTTGTTGTTTTTTTGTGTGTGTGTGTGTGCGGCTTGCATAAGTTGCAATTTAAGCTAAATAGAAGCAAGAGTCAGCGAAATAATAATAACGGGCCAACAGAGCTAATGATGCGACATGTTGGCGAGCATGTGGCATGAGGAGGGCGGTGTACCTGAATTGAGCAACAACACAAGAAATGCGTCACGCTTACCGTTAGAGCACGCACGCAGCATGCAAGCATCGCCCCATGGGATGTGGCTGTGCCGCATCCCAAAAGTTCAAATACAAATACGATGGCCACATAGCTGGCTTCCGTGTCTGGTCTGGTCGGGTCTGCTCTCCCTCCTTATCTATCTATCTATCCACTGCCACTGGCCCAGCATGTGGCGCGCTCCCTTTTTGGCAAATTTGGTGCAGCATCGCAGCATCGCCTTTCACAAAAAGCAAAATAAATAAAATAAAATCTAATCAGCAAACGGGCGACCAGGTTCGGGAGAGGGGCAGGGGTTGGGGCCGGGGTACCATTCCGATTCGGATTGGATTGCAGCAATTTACTCAAGCACAAAATTAGCAACTAACTCTCGGCGCACAGTTTGATGCTGAGACGCTTGATTTACAGGCGCTATGAGACTGACGAGGGGGGGGGGGAGTTGCAAGACGGCGGGGGCTTTGCCTCAAATAGTTAACTTTTACCCATACACAAGACGATACGTAGAAACCTCAACATGGAGTTCTTGTTAGCCTCGCAGACAGTTTGGCATCCTGTGGGGCATTCTAATTGAAATTCCCGGCGATGCCGCCGATGATGATGTGCCAGGAGTCGCCTGACCTCAGGCAAATTCGCATGCGGCAATGATGCAAATTTGATGGCATTTGTGCATATTGCGCATACGACATGTATGCACACAAATAGACACGATACACAACGCAGCAACGAGTGGCAAACAAGATATGCAACACCAACAGCAACAGCAACAGCAACAGCAAACAAAAACTAAATTATTGACTCATTTGCCAACATTTTGCAACACGCAACAAAAGAAATATCAACACACGCAGCTGCGTCAGCTGACCATGCGCACAGTGGGGCAAATACGTAAGCTGCCCAGAGCGATTTAAGCAACATTTTATATGTTGCACGCAAATTTGTCATTATAATTTCACAATCACAAAATGAAAAATGAATCATAATAAATTTGGTTGCAGTATTTATTATAATTATAGTTAAACATGGTAGGAATTTGGTTCTATGAAACGTAAAAAAAATTTAATAAATTCAGTTTTAGTCAAATTTGTCACAAATTTAAATAATTCATTTTATTTATTTTATATATTTTTATTATATATTTTTATTAAAGTACTTTATATATATGTATATATAGCTTCCTTTATATTGGCCGAAAATTTAAATAACTAGATTTTTTCGCTTGCCGTTCACTTTTCACCACTATTGTGGCAACAAGTGGCGTCAAGTTGAACGTGGCTAGGCATCAGCATGACTGGCATCGACACCTCCAAGCTCGTTGGCTACGGCTTACCATAATATTTATGCCTATGTACGCACTCGGCCCATCAAGAGCAGCCACCATTTGCATAAAGACGCCAAACCCACTAAAATCGAACCAAAAAAAAAAAAAAACCAACAACAAAAATAAATAAATTTAAAGCGCTTAGTTTTTAGGCGCAGACACTTTGAGCTTACTCCGAATTGGTTGCATTGGGCAACGTCGTCGAGAGTCGTCGATAGAGACCACAACGCAAAAGTCCGCAGCAATTTCCATATGTGTGACACATATATTTTGTGTGGAACGGTAACAGGTGAAACATGGCCTAAAGGCGGACCGCGTAAGTGAGTTAGGCAGCAGCTTTGAATTGGACTCACCAGTGTGCAGCAATCATTGGGGCATGGGGCGTTGCGTCTTGCGCAGTGCCCCAAGAATTTATGTTATATTTATGCCAAGGCATGCTCCGGGGCCAGTTGCGTCTCTGCGAAACGCAGCCCAATGAGCGTGTGTTCATCGCAGAGCTGGCTGCCACAATGTTAAGTGTGTCAGCCATGAGACTTAAATACGTTAACTACTCAATGCTTGGATCACATATTAATAACGGCAGACTAAACACATGTGGAAGTCTGCATAACTCTGATGGGATTTGCCCCCCAGCACAGCCTAAGCACCCAATCCAGTGGCATTGCAATTAGCGCATAACTGTTCAAGGCATCCCAAACATCTTGTTAAAATATTGAATGCCACAAATCCGAAAATCTGTTAATTTAATTAGAAAAATGTTGTTCTCATATATACGAAAAATACTACAAATTGTCTGTTCAGTTATTTCATCTTTAACTTATCAAAAATATATTTTCAATATATTATTGACACAAAATTTTCTTATTACTTTTTTTGAATTTCATTTATAATTTTGTGTAAATCTCAATTTTAAACCTTAATTAAAAACATTTTAGCGGCATCTTCACATCGGATGCTGTAATAATAATTATCGTAGAATTCATTTAACAAAAAATGGTTTTTTTTTTTTTTTTTTTACTTCTCTATCAATCAAAGTGGACGACTTTTTCAGCTTCTTCTTTGAAATTCTTGAGCAGCTTTACAGTTTAATAGCTTAAGAACTTGCCGTGGGTGGTCTTTAGGTATTAAATGCTCAGAATACAATGCACACATAATCACGCACACGCACACTCGCACACACACTTACACACTTACACACATAACTGCTGATACGCGCTCACAACTCAATAGCTGAGGATCATTAGGAGCACACGCAGCCATTAGGGTTTAGAAGTGGTATTTGAGTTGGGTGTAGGTGGGGAAGGGGTGAAGGTATGTGTTTTGGGGGTGCTGCAGATTTGCGGAATAAACTTAAGTGGCACCTTTAGCCGTAATCCATGCCGCCAAACATTGTGTGTGTGTGTGTGCCACAGTAGCCTCAATTTGTTCGAGTTGTGTTCCAGCAAAGCAAGAAGCATTCTAACTAATAGCCAAAGTGTGGGCGAATGAGGGAGGAGCCGTGCTGGTTGGCATTAAAACTTGCAGACTGCCATACAAAGTAGAGCTCAATTTCCAAGCTGCCCACGAAGTCGTCGTCGTCGTCGTCGTCGGCGTCGTCATCGTCATCGTTGTCGTCGTCCACGTCGTCATCAAAGCTGGAGTCTGCGCCGCTGGTCACGTCAAGCCGTGCGCGTAATGAGCGTTAAATTTGTGGACGGCTTTTGTTGGCTAGCTGTTTTTTTTTTTTGTCTTTTGGGCAAGTTCTAATCACCGGAGAACACGCTTCGCTATTAGTTAAATTAGTCACAAAACGGTTTCCAAACAACATTTTCTGCTCAGCTCAACTTTAATTATTGCAAATTTTTCAGTTGCCTTTTTTTTACAATTTTTTTTTTTTGTGTTTGATGACTCTAATGAAAACTCATTAAACGCTTTGGCAGCTACGGCAACATAAACAAAAAAAAAAAAAAAGTTGCTTTTTTATAGTTGTTGTTGTGCTTGTGATGGACTGATCAGAAAATGTGGGTCAGTATAAATTATGAAAGATATAAATTATGTTTTGGAACTCTACAAGTACAAAAGTACTCAACGAAGCATCCAATTCTCAGCACTCTGCAGTCAGCTTGTCCGCCTTTTGCTGCCTTTCACTGCTATCAATAAATATTTTCGTTTCGCTCAGTGCGATGTGCCTGCGATAAAGACAAACTGCCTGCCAATATGAATTAGCTAAGCGAATTGGCCATTTGGCCAGTTGGTAAACAACTTCAGCAACAGCAAACAGCAAACAGCAACAACAACAAACAGCAAACAGCAACAACAACAACAACAATCGCCAGTTGGTCGTTCTGTGTAGTTGGCAACATGCTGGCAACGTGCTACTTCAATATCATCATTATCATTAGCACAGGTTTGCGCCCAGAAAGTAACCAGCAAAACTGTAGCAGTTGATAAATGTTAATGTTGATAGCCAGCGAAAACTATAAAAAAAAATAAAAAAAAATAAAAAAAAACCAAAACACAAGCGCTGGCTAAAAATGCATTATAATTGAAGCACAGATGCCCTTCTAAAAATGTTAACTGGCCACAATTCGATTAAAACGAATATCAAATAATTAATTATATACATTTTAGACGCTATCTGAAAGCGATATATATATATAAATAAATTTTCAAAAAAATTATGTCAATCAATTAATATAGTAATAAAAAATTTTCTGCATCTTGGCCAAGTTAGAAGAGAATATGTTTTAAGGCAGTAAGAATCGCTTTACAAGCATATATAATATTTATACACTCAGATACAGATATCCATTAATGTGCCGTTAGTTAAGCATTTGTCAAGTGTCGTAATACCCTCTGGGGTAAGTGTATAAAATGTGCATTAGCTTCCTGCTAGCCCAAGGTTAACAAAGTTCAGCAACAAATTCCATTCATTCGGCTGCATCTGGAGCTGTACTCATTGACGATGTCGTCGCTGTCGTTGTTGTTGTTGTTTCTGTTGCTGTTTTAGTCGTTGTTGTTGTTGTTGTTGTTATTGTTTTTTGGCTTTCAACACGCTCTGCCAATAAATTTGCAGCACTTGTTACTCTTTTAACGGTCTCGTGTCCGCTCACAAAACATTCCTTGGCATTGGCATTACCCGCCAGAGATCTATTTTTGCCTAACAACAAATATTTTCTTGTACATTTTACTTGTTGTTTTGGGTTTTTTGTTACTCTTTTTTTTTTTTTTAGTTTTAGTTTTAGTTTTTCCATGCAGGAAACTGAAATTGCGCTCCATTAAATGGTGGGCAGCCCAAAAATAAAGCTTGTTGAACTTTTTTTTTTTTTTTGCTGGCAACTCTGCGATGCGGCTCATTCGATTAGAGCTGATTTAGCCAAAAGGTTAAGCAGCCGCCCAAAAACTTTTTCCATGGAATTTCCGTTCGTGATGCTTTTTCCACTTTGATTTTTTCCATCAGATTTTTTTTTCTTCCGTTCGCTGGTACGTTTACTTGATTGCATCGCTTTTGTCATGGCTTAATATATGAGCTACTGTGGTTAAAATATTTATTTTGATTTACATTTTTTATTTTATTTAATATGACAAATCACCTTGGGTGCTTTAAAGAGCTTTTGACTGGGCATGTTGATTTGCATAAGCAATGTGGTCAAGTTTATTGGCCCACAGGCTATGTGTGCTATTAGCCTAGAAAGTATACACACAAACAAAGCATACATACATACATACATACCACACTATACCATACCATATTCATTCTTCAAAGACTGTTTAAGCGCCAGTGCCTGATAATAATGATAATGATAATGATGTTAATCTTTTTGGCAGCTTTTTGTTTGTATAATTGCCCAGGTTCAGATTCCACTATATCTTTTCTCTTCTTCGCCTTCATCGACTTGGCCGTTTTGTGCTAATCACTTTAACATTTTGCAGCCGCTTTTTGACCCGCTTTTTTTTTTATTTTTTCATATTTTCGCTGTTGTTGTACGCATTTACAGTTTGAGAGGCGTTGCGTGTCTCTAATGATGGCTTAAATTTGCAAATGCAGAGGATCTCTTCGATTGGGCAACAGTCACGTCACGCATAGATCATGCAAATGTTGATAGATTGTTATTATTATTATTATTCGGCACAGAGTTCGAAACTGGCAAAAAATTAGCATTTGCGAAAAGATTGAGAATAGTTTGCTAGCTGAAAGAACTTCATTAAAACGCAAATGGCTGGAATGCAAAAAAAAAATCAAATGATGATATCCCAATTAAATTGAATTAAATCAGCTTTATTTCATGAATACAATGTTTCACAAAAATGTAATCCAATATGTATTTCTGCCACCATTCAAAGCTCACATTTCGCAAAATATCTCAAATTTCATAAGTAGTTGAATTATTTTGCTGTTTTTTTTTTATTGTTAGTTAGGCTTTACATAATTTGGTAGACGCCTTAACGTTTAATTTATACTAGCTTATTTAATTTACTTACACATACTTATACATATATATTTGTTAAACTTATCCGCCTTTATTTATAGTCGCGCATTAATTCAGCTGTACGCCTATTGTTGTATAGAGGGAGGGTAGTGGGGAGTGGTACGAACATTTAGTTTGGCAAGATCACGACACTATCAATTAGAGGGGGCCAAACGAGACAATTGTTTAGGACTCTTGTTTTGTGGGGCGTGTCAGTCGTTTATTATATCTGCAAGTTTCGTAATGAAACACAAAACTAAATTCAAACAATAAAAATTAGTTCGTGAGTTTTTTTTTTTTTTTTTGCTTACAGAGTATAATATTACAATTGCTCTGTATTTGTTTGGGAACTTTCGGAACTTTAATTATGCAAGTGGCTAACACCCATAGAAAAGAGGAGCTAAAAAAAAAACCAACATTTCATTAACTAATTTGCATTAAATTAGTTTCAAGTTTGCGACCGAAAATGCAGTTTACAATACAAAATCTCCGATCGCTAGTTTTTGTAAAAATCTTGAAGGTTGTTTTTGATTATATTTAAATGTTGTAACTGCATTTTAGTGTCGTCTTTTTTTGTGCCAATTAAGGCCAAAGTCTAATGAAAAAAGATTTAAAAAAAAAAAACCATTTCATGCGATTTGCTAATGAATGCAGCCGCGTTGCTTGAAAACTTTATTATTATAGGTGAATTTTTTATAGGGTTTCAGTTTCGCCAGCGCCGCTTGAAGGCCCTTAAAAGGAAATGTTGTTTGTCACACTGACTTATTTTTCCACTTGCCACTTGACCAACTGAGACGACAACAGACTCTCTGGTCTTGTGGACAGCGTTGTCATCTTCTGCGTCTTTAGACACCTGCCCTCAAAAAACGGCCCGATGAGATCGGTGAGCGAATGTGCGGTTGGCTGGCTGGTTGGCTGGTTGGTCAACAGGTGGGTCTCAGTGGCTCTCCTCTCCAATTTGCCCAGCTTATAGACACTATAGACACTGGTCGTAGGTGCAACCAGGCGAACAGAACAGACTGCCAGACGGCTGGACGGACGACGGATAGACGACACTTGACGCTGACTCGCCGTGGTCGCCGTTGCTTGGCTTCCTGCTCAGAAAGTTTAACCATGTCGCTTATTCTGCATCGCAGCCTTTCCCAAAGTGTTTTGCGGTTTCTGTTCTGCGTGAAGACGGAAAGTGTTTCTTTATTTTATATTCATTTTGATTGCACCCAGTCTTCTCTAAGTTAAATGCATAAGCACCTTTAGTTTAGATCGGAGACCCACAAATATATAAAACAAAGTTATAACTATTTTTATTGCTCTGTGAGTTTAGATATCGAATTTCAATTGACATTTTCTGTTCGAGATTTATTTTAGTATAGTTTATTTGAGCCATTTCTTTTCTAGTATGCATTTACCCCTTACATCATTTAGCTTAGTCTGGCAACAATCAGTTTTAGCCAAGTTGCTGCTGTTTCTTTTGTCATCAGCAACAACAACAACGACGACATGGAAACATGTCGGGGAGACACTTTGACCATGTTGCAATTGTCGCTTGGTTAAATCGAAATGCAGCAACAGCAATAACAACAACAACAACAACAACGGCTCAATGTCAAAAGTGCATTGAAGACTAAAGTCAGGGTTAACAGGTAGTCAGCTCTGCCAGGAGGCAGACAGCCAAAAAGACAGACATTCAGACAGTCGGACAGAAAGCGAGAAAAGTCAGTAAGTCAAACAGTTTGCACAGTTTTTCAGCTGCATGTTTGTTGTTGCTGTTGTTTCAGTTGCTGTTTGTGTTTGTGTTTGCTGTGATATTGTGGGCAAAAGTTCAAGTTGGCTGACTCAAAAGCAGACAACAAACAAAGTGGGCGTGATAGCTGCATCTGAGTCAATAGTTCGCTGCACTTTAACGGATGTTTTTTTTTTACCACGCTGCTGAACTTGGCCAACAGCGGGTATAACATGAAAATGCAATTAATGCATTGCACTTTAAAATATTACAATTGAATGTATTTATAATTGAACTGAGCAGATTGGAGATGAGCCCGTGAAATATGACTAAGATTTATATATACAATAATCATAGAATTAATTAATTACATTTTTTTTTGTAAACAATAATTTATAATAACAATTAAAATTTATATAATAATAACACATGCTGAAGTATTATTTTTAGAAAATATACATTATCTTCAAATGTTTTTGTCTGGCTTCAAATTAATAGTCTTAATTGTGTTCTTAAATGTTTACAAATTGTCTCAAAATATGCTAATTGAAAAATTACATCAACGGAGAGGCATTTTCAGAGTCATCTTTTTCCTGAGTATGATTTAAGCAGTATAATATTTAAGTATATATCGATTTGTGCTGATCAAAGGCTGAGATCATTGTTGATTTTAACAGGTATTCAAATGCATCAATAAAAACAACAAAAACAAACAATTATAATTATTATAACTAGCAATATTACATTTCCTTTTTTTTTGTATGCAAATCTCAAGGAACATGTCATGTATAATGCACTAACTATAAAATATGAAATTGTGCTAGAGAAACATGTAAAAACAAAGCATAAATTGATGTATCTTATATCTTTCTCTGACGCAGTGCAGCATCATAGAGGGAAAATGAAATCGAAAACAGAAACAGAAACCAGACAAGGTGCTGGAAATTATGGTGCATTAAATTGTAATATTTATATGCCATTTGCGATGACAGAGTTGTAGTCAAGTCAGGTCGAGTCGAGTCGAGTCGGGTCCGGACATCGGGTCTCGAGCTGAGCTCCCCCTACTCGTAAACTATATAAATTGTTTTGTTTGCATAGTGCAACTGTCGACGCGCATAAAAGTTAATTGTGTTTTATGGTCTATAGATTTTTTTTATCAGCATTTTTTACATGCGTCTCATGCATTTTCATTAGACAGCCAAATGGAAAAGATAAAGCATAAAACACAAAACACAAAACAGAAACAGACATCGCTTCCTTATGCCACTTTTGCTTGGATTTCCGCCAGACCATAAAGCTAATTGACAGTTCGAATCGAAACGATCCATCGATTTGCTTGACCGCCCCCTTTTCCAACTATTGATTTGTTTTGACTTTCAATTTCACTGCAAACAGCACTTATTTTATTATTATTAATAATTATGGAAAATGTTTAACAACTTTTACTGCTTCCGTTTGTCAGCTACCTAAGTACCTAAAACTGAAACAGACAGTCAAAAACAAGATCACTTTGAAAGTGCTAAACGGTGTCTGCTGTGGCATCAACACGCGGCAACTGCGGAAGTTGTTTTGGATTTGGGATGCTCGATGACAGAATAAAATATAAAGAAGTGTCGGAAAGTGTGATGACTGCCCAAAGTGTTGGTTAAGTAGACAGTCTTTTATCTTATATGGTACTCTTTAGGAAGAATTACTTCTCTCTCATTTCAGCATTTGTCTGCTTTAATGACGGCTTGTTTCTATAAATAACAGCATATTTTTTGTAGAATTATTACACAATTCAAAAAAGCTATTATATATATATATATATTTAGAGAGAAATAATTGTTTCCGCCAAGTAGCTGTAAAAGCCGCTTAGAAAAGATTCTTTTATTGTTAAGTAACCACAAGGCTTATCAAAATATTAACCTATATAAACGTATTAATATTGTAAAAGTAAAAATTTGCAGCCACATATATGTAATACCTATATTAAATAATCATATATTTACTATAACAAATTACTTGCGTATTTGTAAATTTAGTTAACTTAAGCCAGACTTGTGAAGAATGTAATTTTTAAAGTAAATCGCCTCTGCATAAATCTATTTTAAGGCAAATAAAAAATTCTTTTAGCATTTACGTAACTGTACAAATATATATAAAAAACTGAGTTAATTCGTGATTATAATACTTTTAAAGTGTTTTTCAGACTTAAGTTTAGTTTGCTTAAGCTAGTTTGGTCAAGTAAATAATTTTTAAAGTAAATCTCATCTCCATAAATAGCAAAGCAAAACAATTTTAAGGTAATTATAAATACTTCTAGCATTTACTAAGCTCAAACATTAACCATAAATATCTCAAGCTGAGTTAATTCGTAATCTTACAGATCTCGCAATAATTCTAATGTGTCTTTCAGTTACGTCAGTTAGGATCAATTTTAGTGCAAAAATTAGGCAGAAAAATTAGTCATGTTTTCCGCGATTGCATCTTCATAAGGTGCATGGCCAAGGGGCTGATGATCATGTCATGGCTTATCTATGCATCTTTCGGCACGGTAGCTGCAAACGTAGTCAAATTGCAGTCTTTCAACGGCAACTGGCAGCAAAGTATCCAGCGCTTTGGGTCAGTAATTAATTCACATCATGAGCGCATGACTTCCATCCAAAAATTGCCATGGGGCACTTGGGCACTTTTCGCTTTGTCCAGACAATTGGCCAATTCATGCGCTTTAATTACTTCATAAAAGCCAAGTGTAGCCATGGCCCTTAGCAGTAGCTAAACAACAACAATAACAACGTTGTGTGTTGGCCTAACTGTTCTCTGAAATTTGCGAGCTCTTTTTTATTATTGCGCTTTGATCGGCATTGTTAAATGCCTTTTTTTTTGTTGTTGTTTAATGATAGACCTAAAGGTTTTTATTATTTTTGTTCTTATTGTTGTTTTAAAGCTAAGGCAATCGTCTCCCTCTCTCTCTCTCTCTCTCTCTCTCTCTGTCTTTCTGTCTTATCTTATTCTTTTTTATGGTCTTCAATTGTTTGAACATTTTCAAGGTTCGATCAACTTTCAGCGCCTTGGTTTTACAGATGCTGCTCTTGGACTTTCATTGATGGTAACTAGAGTGTAAAGCTTGTACTTTAAACACCTATGCATGTGTGTGTGTGTGTGTGCGAATGGCACGCTTGAATGGCTTTTCTGGGCGACCATTTCACACCATTAAACGTCTGCATCTGCTTAAGCTAGTTGTATGCTGCTCATTAGCAAGCAGTGTTAATCACTCGCTTATCAAAGCAGTACCCGCTTTTTTATTCAAGTTTCAGCAGAGCTTTCTCTGTCCAATGAAAAGCTTTTGTTTATTGTTACGCATTCGTTTTCGTATACATCTTTTTTTTATAATTAAATTAAGTTGTCGCGTGGTTTGTGAACCACTGCACACAAAAGACTTATGCGAACTGCACAATAATTGTTTGAAATGCACTTCTCGGTCATTACACTTTTAAAGTCACCATACAGTTGCAGAGGTACTTAAAGTCAAAGGAACTTTTTATTTGGCTACGTGAGAGTCAGTAAGTTGCTAAAGAGCAATAAATTTGCCACAGTTTTGCAGTAATTGAAGCTAGTACGACTTGAGCAAAAGTCCCGACTATGAAAAGTAAAAAGCGCAGAAATAGCGAAAAAGCGAGAGATAATAAAAAAAAGAGCTCTGTAGAAATTGCGCAGAAAGCTGAAACATAAAACGCTGTCTGTCTAGAAAAAACAATTTGTAAATTGCTTCCGACAGCAAATTCAATAATAACAACGCCAGCAGCCAGAGCAACAACAAAAAACAACAAAACCAGCAACTAATAGTTACTTTCAATCATTCATCATCGATTTCAATAAACAATTTCAATGGGTAGCTGCTCAGATTGTACGAAAGGCAGACGACGCACAATGCAGGCACTTGCTACACGTTTCAGAGAATGTGGCAGCTTCCCTACGCCTCCCTCCTTTTCTCTATCCCTCTTTCTCCCTCTCTCTGTCTTTGTATGTCTATCGATAGACTGCCCCTCACTATGGCATTTTGAACGTGTGAAAGATTTGTTTTTCATTTGCCAGCTTGCTGTTGTTGTGTGTAGTGTGTTGTGTGTTGTGTGTCGTGTGTGGGGCAGTTGAACTCTCGGTCAACATCAGCATGACTAGCTGAAACAAACACACAGCGAGTCAGCCACATTCGTTTGATTATTTGGCTTTGGGCTTCTCTTCACAAATTCAAATTATGAATTCTCTGTTTAATTTGTTGCAAATTACTTCAGAGTTTTTGGTTGCTGTTGCCGTTTAGGTTAGTGGCTCAGCACAAAACCTTGACATTTTATGGATAGCAAGAACTTTATGGCGAACGCCCATGCAAATTAAAAAAAAAAATATTGTCATATCAATTTGGGTAAATCGCAAACCCGTTTATAAAAAGCGCGTCGCATTTATTTATAATTGATTGTTTCTCATTTTCGGCCTGGCTTAAATCGACTCTGTGGCTGTCAAATGTCAAAAGTTAAATACTCATAATGCTAATAAGTATATATTTTATAAGGCGGCAACAACAATAAGCCAATTTAAAAATAAAATCAAAAGTAACGATAAGAACTGGCGTAACACGTTTCCAGAGGGTGACAATAAATATATTTAAAACAGATTGTCATGTTTTGGCTGTGAAACCAGTAACGATTACATCTTATAATACTTATTAAACAAATTTTTGTCTGGCTTTTGCTTAAAATTGTATTGTTGTAAGACTTAAAAATATTGTAATTTAATTTAATGTAATTTTTAAAAATTTGCTGCGCTGCCTTGGACTAATATTTAAATAGTTATCTTAACAACATTTTTATTTTGATGAAAATATTGTTTACTTATTTTAATATGTCATTCGTGTTTACGTTTGTTGTGCCATTTTAATGAAACACTGTTCAAATTAGCGTTTATCCGGTGCCATAAACACAATGCTTGCCAAACTGCTGCAGGCTGAGCAGCACTGTTGTTAAAGCATTTCAGGAGCACCTGCTCAGGCGCGATTGCGACTTTAACTTTGACACTGGCTGCCAACATTTTTGTCATATGCAAAACAAAAGAGTTAAGCAACGAACTGGCTGTTAACATACGGAATACTCCTCAAAAGGCTGCCTAGCACCACATAATTGCGGCATCAAAATTGCTTTTCATTTGCTCTAAAATGAAGCAATTGTTGGCCAGTATGCCGCATGTCCCATGCCGCTTGCTGCATGCAGCATGCAGCAGTCAACAGTCAACGATGCGGATGTGAAACTGCGCATGTGCGGCGCTTCTTTTGTTTTGCCTTTTTGCCACTTTGTGGGCACAGGCACAGGCCCAGTCCACGTCCAACTCGACAGCTCGGCAGCACAGCTGCTTAACATGCCACACAGCCAGAGCGCAGCGCGATCTGCAACTGCATGTAAGCAAAATATGTAATTATGTGAGAAGCAAGTGCAACGGCTGGTAGCATTCAGATCTGCCCGTACGTCCCTGCTTGCATCCCGTTGTGGCGCCTTGTTGACTTCTTGCTCGTCACACTGCAAAAAATGCATAACCTTCATTTCTCCAGCTACATATTTTTATCAGTGCGCGCACTTTAAAACTTACTATACAGAAATAGTATATCTGAATTGCAACATTGGCGCTTTTTTCCAAATAAATAAAGGATATAGATTATTCTTTTATTTTGAAAAATGTAAGAAATCATTCAAACTATTTTTCTGAGTGCACTTGTTTATTTGCAATAGTTTTTATTCGAATTTATTATGCAAGTTTTTAGTTAGCCTTAGCTGAGCTCGGCTCGTCTATTGATTTTGTCGTTGGTTGCATTGGGATGGATTTATGTCAGTCGCGTATTGACAAATTGCGATGCTCGCCTGTCATTTGCTTACGGTCTTCGCTCTTTAGCATCTGCAATTGGCAATCGACAAATAGGCAAACAAAAGACTTGGGCAAGAAACTTGCTTGCCAACATGGCACTTGCGAAGCAATTTGTCAAAATATTTGTTGACGTCTAAATAAGCTAAACAACAAAAATCCGTGACAAAATATACAGACACACAGATATATACAAACTTATATTTACAAGCAATATTTCAACATAACAGCAAATTTACGAAGACAAAAAAAAAAATACGATATAAAAATTATTTATTTGATTAACTGTCGTATCTTGGGGAGATAAAACAATAAAATTCAGTTGTTCAAATAAGTTTGTCAGCAGCTTTAAAATAAGTCAGTTTCGCGAGGGTCCCAATTTCAAATTTACGATCTTGAAAAGCGACGGCAACTACAAACAAAAGACTTTGGCAACGAACTCGACTATGATTTATTACCAAACGCAGGCAAGACGTTTAGTGCAAAAAAAAAAATAATCGCGGTGACAGCCTCTGAGAATTGGGTCGCAATTAGCAAGAGCTTTAAATTAAGCTAAAGATGATATGCTATAATTTGAAGTTCAGTCAAAAGTCTTTAAATATAATAGATCTACGGAAGTGAAAAAAATGTTTCTTCAAAATATATTAATACTTGTCAGTTTTTAACTTTAGTAGATAACTTATTAATTCATTTAATTAAAAACATACTTTAATATTTCAACTATAAATTTAATTCACGTCACACTTTCGCTGACATTGCTGCAGACGAATGATCTAAATATCAACTGAAAACCGTTAATTGTGTGAAAAATGGATTAAAACATTTTCTCACACATGCTCGCTTCAAACAATATGAAGATGTTTATAATATTTTAATTAATTACGATTTCTTGAATACTTTCAAAGTCAAAGCAAAGTTCAATGCCAAAACAAACAAACACAACAAAAACAAAAAAAGAGAAGAGAAGATGTAAATACAAAAAAAAACCTAAAAGGTATTTGTTTTGTGTGCATCTCAAAGGTATGCTCCCATCTGCCATCTATTTTCCATTCGCTGCTGATAATGCTTAATTATATATACATAAACCGCACAAGACAATGCAACAATAAAACGTACAAATCTGACTGCCTGATAATGGAAAACAAATTCACACGGCTTGGCATTCAAAAGATAAAAAAAAAATACTCTTAAAACGAGCATTGAAGGTACATACTTGTACAAACCAAACAAAAAAAAAAAAAAAAAGAATAATAATGATAATAAAAATAAAAATCATAGACAATATTACTATTAAGTGGCCTGGGTATTATTCCAATTAATTGAATTAAATGCTTTAAACGATGCGGCATCTGAGATCTTCGTTTGTGTAGATGACCCACAAAGTTACTGAGTTGATCAAAATATTACAGCTCCCCATGCCCCCTAAATTGTGCGATAAATTAAATCAGAATTCAACATCAAGTGCCACATTTTGAAGTTCATCAACAATTCCCAATTCACTTGTTTAAAAAAACAGAAAAGTAAAAACTCATTTAACACGGTGTGTTTTTAATTTATTTATGCATTAAGCGCTTGTCGCTCAACCAGTGCGAATGACGCTCGGTGAATGCCAATTGAGTGGCCACAGCAACAACAACAACAACAATAATTTATTAACATTAATGAGATCTAAATGAATTGACATAAAATTGTTGACATCATGAGGAAGTAAAGTGCGAGGCAGTTTATGCTAATTACACTTTGAGGCAAGGCTGCCAAAAATAACACTGCAATTGCAACGCCATTTACAAAGGCAATCGTAAAAATAAATAAACAACAACAATAAATTATGCAACTTATTGGCAATCGTTTGCAGTTAATTCGTTGCTAACTTTAACGGAATTTATGTTTATATATCTGAGCAGCTCTACCAAAGACTCGAAAAACGTAGCCAAAAACAGGTTGTTCAGTAATTTAAATAATGTGGGACAACAGAACTTTTACAAGCTAAACAAAAAAATTTAAATAAAAACATATATTAAATACATATTTTATGTATGAACACACTTTGCATTAACCATTTTAACATTTTACGTGTTTGTTTGCCAAAATTATGAGATTGCCAAAAAATAATTAAGTTAAAATTAAAGTTACCGTTGCTCGGCACCTCAACTTGAACTCATTTAAGTATTTCAGTGTTGAATCGCGCGTGTTTATGAAAATAAAACTAAATAACATCGAAAAATGTTGCGAAAAGCCATAAATAAATACATCATTTTGGTTAATGGTGTGCCAAAAGTAGCGCAGCAGCAGCATCAGCAGCAGCAGCAGTTCGAAGATCGAAGATCGATTGACTGAAGGCAGATCGCATAAACAAATTAATTAGCATCAATAAGGTCGACACAACGTTGTTGAAAAAAAAATTGAAAAGTATGAAAACAAACAGCACGCTTCACATGCTGCTGAATAAATTATTATTTGAAATACAAAAAAAAAAAAAATAATATCCGAGAACTAATAACAAAACAGATTTGACGCTTGTTGCTGATCTCAGTGCAAGATTTCAGCTAAGTGTCTTGTTACCAGGGGCGGATTGTTGTGATTGGTGTGGAAACCAACCATGTCGTGTTGGGTTGTTCACAGTTGTGTGCGACTCATCTCTCATTCGTTGATATTATCGATATGACTATTTATGAAAGCTGTTCACACTTCGAAGTTTTTTCGACAAATAAAAAATAAATCAATTAGCGATTTAACCGACTGACTAATCCAATTTTGCAATGTCTCTTTTTCAATAATATTTTGTAGATATATTACGCCAGCAGCAGCAGCCACAACTACAACAACAGCATCGAATGGCACCTCCACGGGCGGAACTAGTCTAGCGGTTTATCCCACGGCAACGGCACAGGTCTATCGCTCCAACAATGGCATCGATGTGCTCGACTGTGCAGGCCTGGAGCATCATAATGCAGCAACAACAACAGCAACGGGCAGCAACTCCAGCGGCAGTGGCTTCTCCCAGCGACTACGCGAACTAGCCGCCTCCGCCGGACTCCTGTCGCTGAAACCACGCCAGCCGCTTAAGCCCGTGATCAAGACGCGCGGCTCACCGGGACCAGAGTTTCCCAAGAAGGTCACATTTAGCGCCTTTGCCACGGTGCAGGTGGTATGATCGCCCAACTGGGGCGTCTCAGCTGTGTGTGGACGCAAGCACTAAGACTAGGTAATAATCGAATTATAAATCAATCAGATATTAAAATTTAATTTAAGAGTATTTAAATTATACCAGAAATTTCTAAGAATATATAACTTGCTTACTTTCAATTGTTAGACAATTTTAAACTTCTATAAAAATTGTTTAGATTTATAAAAATTCATTAGAATGTTTGTGCTAAAACTTTCCGTAATTAATTTAAATAATTGCTTGTCAATTAGGATCGTATCTGTAAGGAGAGTGCTCTATTTTTCATTTACATTATTTATCTTATATTAATAATTTATTTACTCTATATCATTTCAGAGTCCACGTGTATTGCATTGTTAACCGTTATTGTTGTTTTGTTGCTGTTGTTAAATGTTTAGCATTACTATGGATCGGCATCTGGCAGACTGGGAAATATTTCCTATAATTACATTTAAATTTGTGCCATGTCTTTGGCTTGAATCTGTTATGAAATATGTACCAATATACATATGTATGCTCCATAGCTGAAATACCTCAAAGACCCTAAACACTACTAAAGCATAAATCAGAATTTTCTCCCGCTCTTCTATCCCATCTTCTTTCATCAGTAGCGACCTCTTCCAAGTATCGTTATTTTATCACTAATCATCTAAATGCTTTTCCTGGAAGACTGACATATTCAATTTACCAGTTCCTTTCCTCTCTGGATTCAGAAAAATCTCATCATTTTCTTCCTAATTCCCAATCAGTATTTTTCACAACTATATTTCTGGTAATTCTATCCTTTTAATCGCTTCCAAAATTAAAGACTACACACAAAAATTCTAATATTTTCTATCGAGTTGTAAATATGTATGAATTTTTGCATAGTCATAAATATATATCTGGCGTATATATGCGTATTATGAAAGTCTGCATATGTGTATGTGAAAGAATTTTACTTATGTTTGTATTGTTTAAATACAATGTAAGAGTAAAATGAATGATAAAAATATATGTATATGTATATGTATTTAACTGCTCTTTATAAACTCAAAATGTAAACACAATCGCTGTATATTGTATTATATATATATTATTAAAGATATAATTCTAAGCTTAATTTTATATATGATCAAAATAAAATATAAATACGAGAAAACCAAATTGAAGTGTTTGTCAAACGCGATTAGGTGGGAGGGGAGTAATTATATAAATAAAATGGAACGAAGAATGATAAGAACAATTTTAAATGTTGAACGACTCACTGTGAGTAACATTTGAGTAGGAGAATGATATTTTAATATAGTTAAGAGGCACGAATATATGCTAACAGACTTTTTGTACTTCTGTTAGGCAATTTCTGAAAGATCTTCGGTGTGCGTAATTTTGTTAAATTGCATTAATTTGTGGCGTTTTAAAAGGCCGATTCACTATGTAAGTAGCTAATATGTATTATGTAAATATGTTTCAAGTAAAATCTCTGGTGCAGTTGAGAAAGAATACAAGAACAGTGCGAGGGGAGTAATTATATTACAAGTGCATCAACAGTTATATCAGTAAATTTTGGAATGGAAAGAGGAATGATAACAGAATGATAATAATGTTTAAATGAGAACGATATTTCATCAGGTACAATGTAGTTAAGAGCCACGAATGTATGCTAACAGACTTTAAGCAGTGATAATTTACTTAAGGGTTGACCTGTAGAGCGGAGGAGTATTTCTGTTAGGCAAATGTGTTGCCATTCGTCAGTTGATCAGCTTTGCGATTTTTAAATTTTAGCGGAGTGTTAAATTTAAGTTATTTACAGTGCTGGCGTGCATAATGTGACCCACCATGCTGTAATAAATTTATATATATATATATATATAGCAACAGCCGCAGCATAGAAATTATAACGAAAACAATATAATAAATTGTTTACAATTTGTTAACAGACTGCACGGTTAACAGAAAGAAATACATAACATTGTGAATAATCGTCTGCTGGAGACAGAGACACAGAAAGACTGAGTTTCATGTTAACAGAAGGAGTTCGTATGTTAATTTAACAGTGTGGCAACGCCGCGAGCCGATTAGTTTTGCTATTAGCTTCAATGTGTACACACTGACTATTTCCCGCCATTTCTGAAAGATCTTCGGTGTGCGTAATTTTATTAAATTGCATTAATTTTTGGCTTTTTAAATGGCCGATTCACCATGTAAGTAGCTAATATGTAGTGTCTAAATATGTTTAAAGTAAAATCTCTCGAGCAGCTGGTCCGCGTGTCAAGAGACAACGCATCGACAAATCGGATCGATTTGCGGCGCTGGAACGCCTAAGAGGCCTCAAAGGTACCAAAAACAAATGCGAGGTGGAAGATAAAGTGGATGATGTGTACGAGGTGGTCGACGAGCGGGAATATGCGAAGCGTGCCAATGAGAAATATGGCGGCGATTGGATTGAAGAAGGCAAGTTAAACCCATACTTAAACGAAAAGCAGCGACTAACAAATTAAACTACATCAACAGACGGCACTGGCTACGCCGAAGATGGACGCGACTTTTTTGAGGATGAGGACGAGTACTCGGACGGTGGTGATGAGCAGTCCAATGGCAAACAAAAGAAAGCGAACAACGCAAAGAAACGTCCTCGTGAAGCCGAAAAGCCTGCCAAGGGCAAGGCTTCGATTCGCAATCTGTTCAGCAATGCGGTGCCAAGAAAAGTGGTCATCAAGAACAGCGTTAAGGATGACGACATTCTGGCCGATATACTGGGCGAAATAAAGCAAGAGCCAGCGGGCGAGTCATCTACGCCGCAACAGCAAAAGACGATTGCGCCTGCCAAAATTGTGGCTGCCACAAGAAAATCGGAGGCAGTCGCCGCCAAAGAATACATGAACAGTTTTCTGAGCAACATCAAAATGCAGGAACAGCAGCGCAAAAAGTCCGAGGCAGCCAGCGACGATGAAATGCTGGATCGCATACTGCAGCCAAAGTCGGCAATATCCAACAAAAAGATCACGTCGATTGTGCCACCAGCTGCGACTAAAGTAAAGCAGGAGAAGACGGAGCAATCTGTTGAAAAACAGCCCAAGCAGCAGACAGAAGCTGCAGCTGATCATTGCGAAAATGACTTGGATTTCAGTTGCCTGGAAGACGATGAAAATCAAATGGAGCCAGCGGCCTCTATCGCCAAGCCAGAGCCCCCCGCGTCACCAGCAGTTGCAAAGCCCGAGACAGACGATATGAGTAAGCTGCTCAGCAATTGGGAGTCCATATGCGAAATGGACGATGATTTCGAGAAATCAGTAATGGCAAGCGAAGCAGAGACCATTGCTGGCAACGATCCGGTTGATGTGGAACAGCTTCGCTTCTGGTATTGGGAGGCCTGGGAGGATCCAATTAAGTTGCCAGGCGAAGTGTTTCTTTTTGGGCGTACACCCGATGGCAAATCCATCTGTGTGCGCGTGCAGAACATCAATCGTGTCTTGTATCTGCTGCCCAGACAATATGTAAGTATAAATATAATATCAATCTCAAGAGCAGAATTTTAAAAAAGTCTTTGGCAGCTTCTCGATCCCATTACAAAGGAGCACACAAAGCAAAAGGTGACCGCTGCCGACATGTATAAGGAGTTTGACACGCACATCGCCGCTGAATTGAAACTGGACACGTTCCGATCGCGCAAGGTGAGCAAAAGCTTTGCCAACCATGCCATTGGCATCGATGTGCCGCAGACCTGCGATTATTTGGAGGTGCACTACGATGGCAAGAAGCCGGCACCGAATATGCTCAACAAGAAATATGATTCCATTGCGCACATCTTTGGAGCGAGTACCAATGCACTGGAGCGTTTCCTGCTGGAGCGTAAAATCAAGGGTCCCTGCTGGCTGCAGATAAGCGGATTTAATGTGAATCCCGCTGCAATTAGCTGGTGCAAAACGGACGTAACAATTGCTGAGCCCAAGAACGTTGAGCTCTGGCTGGAGCAGGGCAAGCCAACGCCACCGCCGGCTATTACACTGTTGACCCTAAACGTACGCACCTCGATGAACCCAAAGACGCTCAGGAATGAGATCTGCATGATTTCAATGCTGACCCACAATCGCTTTCACATTGACAAGCCGGCGCCGCAGCCGGCCTTCAATCGTCACATGTGCGCCTTGACACGACCCGCCGTCTCCAGCTGGCCCTTTGACTTGAATCTGCAGCTGACCAAGTATAAGTCGACGAAGATCTATAAGCATGACTCGGAGCGTGCGCTGCTCAGCTGGTTTCTGGCGCAGTACCAACAGATCGATGCCGATCTCATAGTCACATTCGATGCTATGGATTGCCAGCTAAATGTGATCACGGATCAGATTGTCGCCCTCAAAATACCGCAATGGTCACGCATGGGTCGATTGCGCTTCACGCAAACATTTGGAAAACGGCTGATGGATCACTTTGTCGGTCGCATGGTCTGCGATGTGAAGCGTTCGGCGGAGGAGTGCATACGTGCCAGATCCTATGATCTGCAGTCACTCTGCCAGCAGGTCTTAAAGCTGCAGGAATCGGAACGCATGGATGTCAATGCCGACGATCTGCTTGAGATGTACGAGAAGGGTAAGTGAATATCACAGATATATTATATAAATTTGAGTAATATTTCTCATAACTAACCCATTGTCTTTCAGGCGACAACATTATGAAGCTCATCTCGTTGACCATGCAGGATGCCTCGTACATGCTGCGCCTGATGTGTGAATTGAACATAATGCCGCTGGCCTTGCAGATAACCAACATTTGTGGCAACACAATGACGCGCACCTTGCAAGGCGGTCGCTCCGAGCGCAATGAGTTTCTCTTGCTGCACGCCTTTCACGAGAAGAACTACATTGTGCCCGACAAGCTGCCACAGCGTCGTGGCGCTGCTGTCACAGCTGCAGCTGATACGGACACCACCGCTGGCAATGACACAACGGTGGCAACAACGGGTGCCGGAGCTGCACGTAAAAAGGCTGCTTATGCGGGTGGATTGGTGTTGGAACCGCTGCGCGGTCTGTACGAGAAATATGTGCTGCTAATGGACTTCAATTCACTGTATCCCAGCATCATCCAGGAGTACAATATATGTTTCACAACGGTGCAACAGCCTCACGATGCGGAACAGCTGCCCGTGCTGCCAGATTCCAGTGCGGAGCCTGGTATTCTACCATTGCAACTGCGCCGTCTGGTCGAGTCACGTCGTGAGGTGAAGAAGCTAATGGCTGTGCCGGATTTATCGCCGGAGCTACACATGCAGTATCACATTCGGCAGATGGCTCTTAAGCTGACGGCGAACTCGATGTATGGTTGTCTGGGATTTGCGCATTCCCGTTTCTTTGCCCAACATTTGGCGGCACTGGTGACGCATAAGGGTCGCGAGATTTTGGTCAATACGCAGCAACTGGTGCAGAAGCTCAACTACGATGTTGTCTATGGTGACACAGATTCGCTGATGATCAACACGAATATAACGGACTATGATCAGGTCTACAAGATTGGGCACACCATCAAGCAGAGCGTCAACAAGCTGTACAAGCAACTCGAGCTGGACATCGATGGCGTCTTTTCCTGTCTACTCCTGCTTAAAAAGAAGAAATACGCTGCCGTCAAGTTGAGCAAGAGTGCAAAGGGCGTGCTGCGACGTGAGCAGGAGCACAAGGGTCTGGACATTGTGCGTCGCGATTGGTCACAGTTGGCTGTAATGGTGGGCAGAGCGGTGCTCGATGAAGTGCTCGCCGATAAGCCACTCGAGGACAAACTTGAGGCTGTGCACGCACAGTTGGGACGCATCAAGGATCAAATTGAGCAATCGGCTGTGCCGCTGCCACTGTATGTGATCACCAAGCAACTGACACGAGCGCCGCAAGAGTATGCAAACAGCGCCTCACTTCCCCATGTTCAGGTGGCAATGCGCATGAATCGCGAACGCAATAGACGCTACAAAAAGGGCGACATGGTTGACTATGTGATCTGTCTGGATGGCACCACAAATGCGGCAATGCAGCGCTCCTATCATCTGGACGAGCTGAAGGGCAGTGAAACGCTCAAGCTGGACAACAACTACTATCTAAGCAATCAAATTCATCCAGTGGTCACGCGAATGGTCGAAGTGCTCGAAGGCACCGACGCCAGTCGCATTGCCGAATGCCTCGGCATGGATGCCAGCAAATTCAGGCAGAACGCGCAACGGTGAGTGTAAAAGAAGGTGGACATTTCATCGATGGCATCACGGCAATTACTCTTATCTCTCGTTTAACAGCACGCAACGTGAACGCACTGAGGAGGCTGAGGGTGAATCTTTGCAGAAGACGACGTTGCAGCTGTATCGCCTTTGTGAACCCTTCCGCTTCAATTGTGTGACCTGCAAGACAGAGCAGCTGATGGCCAGCGCCTATCGACCAGGCCCAAATAGCAGCCATGTGCCCGTGCTGCAGCAGTGCGTCAATGCCGAATGCCAGACATCGCCGCTGCAGTATCTGGTTAGCATACGAAATCAGCTGCAGTTGCGCATACGCGGCTATGTGCAGCGCTTCTATCGCAACTGGTTGGTGTGCGATCATCCCGATTGCAACTACAATACGCGCAGCTATACGATACGGCTCGAGTTGCGACGACCGTTGTGCCTCAAGTGCAACAGCGGCGCCATGCTGCGCCAATACTCGGAACGTGATCTCTACAATCAGCTGTGTTACCTGCGCTTCATGTTTGACCTCAACAAGCAGCAGCTCACCCAGAAACGTATGTTTACCTTAACTTGATTGCTTATCAACCATTAACTGTCTGCATTCGATTTGATTATTATAGCTACGCTAACGCCCGAATTGGAGCAGGCTTATCAGCTGCTGTTGGACACAGTGGAACAGCAATTCCAATGTTCTGGATATGTGGTCATATCGCTGGGCAGCATATTTGCGCGCAGTCTGGCGCTGTCGTCACTGCAGCCCCCCAAGAAGGCCCAGCGAGATGATGAGATTGCCAGCAGTTTGGCGGATGTTTAGATCATTACACAACCTGAACTTTTATTATTACACACAACTATAACACACGCAAATCTGTTGACAAACTCTTTGTATAAACTCTTTGATAAACTAGCTGAGAAACTTGTCGAGCGGAAAGTGGCGAAAGGATTCGTTGAATATATCTGTGAACGCAGTGCTCACCAGCTCATTGATCATTGGCCGCACAAATGGCAGTCCCAGCTGCCACATGCTGTTGATGACTCCGTCAGCGAGTTGATTCAATGGCTGAACTCGCAACAGATTTTCAGCGTGCAGCTCCATGCCACCAATGCGATCAACCTCAACGTGTACTTTCAGCAATGATCCCGGATTGCCCACTCTCCGCACGCTTGTCGTTTGACTACAGTGAAAGAAATCAGTGGTCAATATATTGGGCAGCACACGGCATAAAACATATTTACCTATAGTCGTAAAGCGTCAAGTTCCAGTGGCCCTGACGTCGCAGCTCTGTGCCCAGCATCTTGGCCACAAATTCGTATTCGCCCTCTAAACTTTTCTCGGGGAAGTATTGCGTGTAGACGATGCGTTGATCTTCGGCATCGCTGTGAAACTTGGTCACCTCGGAGCGCGACCAGCCGTATTCGGAGACGTTGCGCAAAACCAGCTTGAAGCTGCCCGGTCCATGCGGATCACCGCGACGCAGCTCGACGTAGGGCGAGTGGTGCGGGTCAAAGGGCTGAATGTTGTAACTGGGTACGCCTAAAAACCTAACTGATTAATGACCGATGTTAACATTTGAGTTGACCCGTTGTGACTTACCTGTTGGGAAATAAGCTCGCAAATCGTTAAACACTTGTTTCATGCAATCATTGTATTCATCCGGATTCGCTGGATCTCTGTGACATCGTCCAATTAAGTGTTTCAAGTCCTGTTCAACATCTATTTGGGTAGAGGCTTCCGTCAATCCAAATACGCCCGCAACAACAACAATTGCTGCCGTCAAAAAGAGGCTGATGCAGTTTGTTAGCGACTGTTGCGACATATTACAGGTTTAGCCCAGTGTCAAGAGCAACTCTTAAAATCAAAAGCAAATTGATTTTGATAAGTAAATATGTGTTTTGTTTTTGTGCCTGCTGCAAAGATATTCCACTTAAAATATCAGATACTTAATCAAGTATTTGAATATTTATTTAATCTTATTTACAGTTTGAATCACACTAGATAGTTGCTTTCGATTGCGAAGCACAATTTGAACTGCTTGCTAAATGAAGTGGCACTCAAACTGCGTGTCGGTTTTAATTTTCGAATCTTTTTTATGGGCAACAGTTGACACCATTCTTTAATTAGTTTTAGTTGTAATATGTTTTCCCATAATTTCAGTTTAAGCTGTATTCAGAACTTGTATTACAATTTTGGTGCCTACCGATGACAATGCTTGGCATATTGTTGACGCATTTCAGGGACATGGCCAAGTAAACAAAACTCTTTGTCAAAGCAATTTGGAGATCATTTTTTCGGCAGCTCATCAATTGGCTATAATCTCTGTTGCACTTGACCCCATTTAATGTACTTAAGCAGTGGTAAACTACCGCTTTTATTGTTGCTATTACTTTGCTTCATTTTGCGTTGTCATTACCGAATAGCGACATTACCGAGCGCTCGAGCGGACCGAAATATGCGATGTAAACAAAAGACTTGGACAAGCCACAAACCTGCGGGTGCGCAACATTTTCTTGTTATTTTTATTTTTTTTTTTAAATTAAGTTTCGTCTATATGCAACTATAGTTTCAGCTTATTAGCTTGGCTTGTGCAGCAACAATAGCAACAATAACAACAATAACATCTCTGAGTTGTGCATTTTAACTTTAACGGCGCTGACCAAACACAGGTTGACCAAACCAACTACTTAAACTTAGTTGTTGGTTTGTTGTTGTTTTTGCTTTGGCTATTGGCTACTGACAAATTGTGTAATTTCTATTTTGTCTTGAAAAAGTTTGAAAAGTGCAATAGATGCTTTAAGTGTCTGTGTTAGTTTTTTTTTGTTTTGTGTGGGTAAGTGTGGCAAGCAACAGTTTGACAGCCACTCCACCCGCTTAGCACAAATATTTACTTGCAATAGTTTTTTTTTTTAATCTGTCTCCGTTTTGGTTTTTCTTTTTGTTTGGTAAACAACTAGTTGACCAAATATTGCTTCCTGATATTTTGGATTGTGCCGAAAATAAACCAAAGAAAAAAAAAACTCCTTCGCTTCGTATGCAGCACGAACACTCAGTTTTACAGTTAACTTTGCCGAATACGCGATGCGATTTATATTTCTTGCGTGTGAATCATGCGAGCGGCAACTGGCAACTGACATCAAATTTCAGACGGGCCAAATAAGAGAGTGGAAGTGGTGCCGTAGACTGGCCGACAGTTGCCACGACTGGGAGAGGCCAACTCGCAGACGGCATATCTCATTCTCTGGCTTGTAATTGTCAAATAATTTCCTTATTATTTTTTTTTGGCGACAAACCCACAAATACAATCACAAATCATAATCGACTTATTCGATGCGCAAAAGGCCATTTTGTGAAATGAGCTGAATTTAAAAACCAAAAATCGTGCACCTATTTTTGAGTGCACACAGTCAAGTTCATGGTATTGAATATATTAAGTTTTAATGCGTGCCTCGCATCCCAAACTGTGTCCATCGCGCAACTATTGGTATCAAGTTTAATTTGTATCTCTTCTTGGCCAGTTGATCAGGTTAAGAGTGAAGGTTGTACGCAGCTTTAATAAACTGAATTGCACGTGAATTGTAGCAAGGTCAATTTCAGTTTGGTTCAGTTTCAAATTCGTAGCCAAAGTGCGCGCTCAACACACTAGCGCCATCTGCTGTTTGGTAGAAGCGACATCATTTACTTGAACCATTCGTTAAGTTGACATTCGTTGGGTTTTAAAATTGACTAAAATAATATGTATAAACTATTTTCGGGCTGAATTCCAAAAAGTATTGTTATTAATTATTATCTATCTTTGCAACAAAAGCGAACAACGAGTGATGTAAAAAATATATACGCATAACTATTTTAGAATTATTTGTTTTGTTGTGATTTTTATAATTGTCTCCATATATAAAAACAGCACTTTGTGCATTATAAAAACAAAAAATGTATATTTCTGCAGTTTACAACTGTTATTCCGATTTTAAGTTCAAATTAATATTTATCAGCGAATCGGCAAAAAAATGTGGAACGCTTCACGATTTTGCGTGTCATCCTTGCGCAGGGGCCATGCTAATCTTCTCTGTATCGTTCCAATTTTAGTATATGTTCTGCCGAAGCAAGAACGAAAGTAGTGCCAGCAAAACAGCTATTTATATTCACACATTGGCGAATAACAAGTTGGGAATTATAATATGTGGTGAGTCACAAGTCAGTGGTAGCTCTTGCATGAGGGTTGGTTTTTTTCCAGCCTTTCTATTTCAGTTCTGTTACCTGAAATCTCAGAAGCATTATTTTTCTAATAAGGCAAATTTGTTTTTCGTTGAAATATATTAAATATTGAGCCAGAGCTGCAATGTGATCATCTGTGTTTTTCAATCTTAGAAATATAAAAAAGATGAATCATTGTTAATAATATTTATATTAATTTGGACCAATTTCTTATTTAAAAAAGGCGTGCCATAAATATATTTTTTTTCATACTGGCCAAATTACATGTTTTTTAAAATCGAGTCTGGAATACGATAGATATCGAAAACAGCGTTTTTGCATTTAATAAGTTTATTTTTCGTCAATAACATTTATTTATATTATAAGTTAGAGACTTTCAATGGATTTAAGTAGTAACGTAATCTTTAAAAGAGGTAATTCTTTTAATTTATAACTTCTTTACACAACTGGCATATATATGTCTAGCAAAGATTAGGCTTTTCTGCAGCTTATAGATATAGTTATAAAATTTGGAAGTTTGTTCTATATGCTTAGGAAATTCTTATTACGGCGATAACTTTTTTTCAATTTCTTTTGCAGCTCAAGCAATTTCTTGAATTAAATCTGACACTAATCCAAGTCTGTTAGCAAAACTTGTATTGCAATTAAAATTAATATGATTTTGTAGAACCAGAAATCGATAGATGCTTCCAATTCAAACTCATTTGCACAATGACAAAGCATGCAGTATGAGTGTAATTAAGTATCTCATTTATTTATTTTTACGTAAATATAGAAATATTAATTAAAGTGTCAGAATAAGGTAATCTTATATAATTGCTTCAACTCATGTGCAAAATAGTCGATTATACTAATATTTAGTAAGTATAAAAATAAAAGGGAAGCAGTCGGCTTTATACATCTTTCTAACTCTCTGTTGTAAGTTGAACTAATTGTAATCTTTTTGGGTAATTTGCCAAAGTCACAATTGAAGGACTTGAAGCACTTTTTCTGGACACGATTAAGAGCGGACTTATAAATATATAATAATACCTTACATTTACTTTATGGCGTCCAATGCGTGACATATTCTGTGATAAAGTTATTATGCTCCCACCAAGGGAATAAAAAAATAGAAGGAACCATAAATGGCAGCACAATCATTTCATGGTGTGTGTTTTTGTGAGTGCTACGTGCTGGCAGCCTCAAGTGCGTGTATTTTCAATGTTCACACTTCTTTAGCGCTTAAAAGTAGGCGTCTAACCCCAAAAACTCCATTCCCATTTCCATTCCAGCTGCCAGCTGCGTTGTGGGTCCGAGCAACAAGTGTGCCGAGCTGCGGTGCCAGCATCCTGCTGCTTCAGCAGCGCTTATCTGACTGGTGGATACGAATGCTGCGTATTATCCGACTGTTGCGATTGGTAGTGCCAGCTCAAGTGCCACGCCCACACACACTCATTGCGCAGGCTTCGCAACTTGAACTTGCGTCACGGGCTCCTCAAAAATTGTATTACATTAAGATTATTTGTGCAATACGTAAGTAATTCTTATATCTTATATATATTTTTACATATATAGAATTGTTGGTGCTAACTTATCTGACTGACTGACTGATTGACTGACTGATTGACTGACTAATTGGTAATCAACGCACAACCCGAATATTGAAAAAATCCACACACATATCTCAATTTTATCTATTGATAGATTTTTTAGAACAATTCCATTTTGTCCACTTCTAGATTGTGTTTATATAATATAAAAGCCTAAGTAATTTCAAACAAAATTTAATAACTGTGCGCTTGTTAAAATATGTCTGTTCGCACAAATATATTTATCCTATCATATCAAGAGCAGAGTTACAGAGATATAGGAATGTCCGTATGTCTGTATAAACAAACGGATCTCCGTTACTATAAGAGTTATAAATATATATACAATACAACTTCTCGTATACCACTCCCAGTAAAAATTTATTTTATTTATACCGATAACTCTCACAATTACGCGTATATCGATGTATAACGATTTTTATTGTTATTAGCCTGAAATTAAAAGGCATTGCTTCAATATACAATATACATTGATATATGATTGATCCACTTAACAAATTTTATGGGAATCGGATAAGTAACACCAAAGCTATGGTCCCAAATTCATTTCGTATTTGCATATTGATTCTTATACTAACAGAGCATTTTCACACGATTATATTATATATGATATGGTTTATTAAAGACCTATTTTACTATACAACTTTACTTAAATTAGTTTTGATCTTTTTTTTTAATTCACCTTTTCAATTTTCAATAACTTTTATTATAAAGACAACACAACTAATATGCCTCAATGGTACATGAGAAATATTGTCAATTCGCTACCACAAAGCATTTTAATTTTGTGGGTAGAAGAAAAAATGATAAAAATGCGAAATATGCTTGGAATTTCTTAATGAAATTGGTTGCCCCGTTGGAAATTTACTGCGCTCCTTGGCTTAAGACAAATGGTTAAGTAAAAGTGATGAAGACCGAACCAAACATGGCATAGAATTCGAGGCAGCACATCAGCACGTGCTGATATTTCAATTGAATGGCACAAAGTGTGGCATGCCACAGACACCCCCGCAGGTCACAAGGAATCTGCGAAACAGCCTCAAACTAAATGAAAAATATTTTGCTCCACTGCATACGCACAGGAGCACTATTTGACATTTAAACTCTGGCTGGGACTGGAATCGGCTGATAGTAAGCCAACCCAGCACATAAGACCACAAAATGCTGATGACAGTTGTGTGTGAGTGTGTGTGTGTGTGGGAGGGCTGTCTTTGCTGCATTTCAAACAATTTATACGCCCCGTGGTTGAATATAAGGAAATTAAACATTTTCACTCCGGCGGCTTTTGTTTGGCAAATTGCCTTGATAAACGTTGACCACCACAAACCGTTTATCAGTTGTATTCTTGCTCGTATGTGAAATACCCGCATTTGCTTAGTTTAATTGTTAACAACCATTTTACAACAACAAAGCTTGCCCAGAAGCAGCCTCCACTTTGGCAACTCATGTTAAAGTTTTCAGGACATGGATTGAATTGTGTCAGGTTTAAGCACGTTTTTTTTTTGCTCTGCAGTAAGTATCCACTCTTGTCCAGTATTTTTCTATTGTCCTGCACTGAAACCCAATTCCATAATCCTCCCATATATGTATACATTGTTATAGTGTATTATTTAATGTCATCAGTCATGGCAGATTTCTAGTCCATTAACTTTCAAGTTATTTGGCGACGCTTCTTTAATGGCCCGAAGCAGCGCATGCTTTGCAGCGTTGTGTGTGTGGGGGTGTGTGTGGTGTGTGTTGGGGTGTGTGTATGTGCTTGTGCCGCTAACAATTGCTTAACCCACAGCAGCATTTCGACATTTTGCTGCGTCAATGGGCAAAATTTCACAAATTGTGTGGAAGGTATGGAAAGAAGCTAATCAACTTCGTCACGAAAGCTGCTCAGCAGTTCAACGCCATTTGACCTTTTAATGCCATTTCTAAAAAATGGGTAAAAGGATGTCATAAAATTGTGCAAAAGTAAGCCACAAATAGATGGAGGCATATTCTGAGATGTTATCTAGGCAAAAGCACTTTTACTTATTTTTTATTTTACTTTTGTTATTTCAATGAAATTTGTCGCTTCTAATTTATTGGTATTTTTTCAATAGTGTTTGGCTCTTGTTTTCAATTAGATATTTTTAAAAGATTCATACAATCCAAATCAATGTAAATATACGTTTATTTATAGCTATATTTATATATTTTAAATAAATTTATATTTATTTAAACTTAAATGTAAATTTAATATAAATTATTATTGCTTATTGGTTTATTATAAAGCAAAAAATGTGTGTGAGTCAGAAAGGTCTTTGGTATCTTCTCGATTGTAAATGCCAAAGATAATGTTTTTTACTTTTTTTTTATTAATTCTTTGCTTATAATAACCCAAAACATCTTCTGTATTAGTATTATTTTATATAACTGCTTTTTATTGATAATCAACACAAAGGTGAAAATATTGTATGATTGAATAATGACAATTCACATACGAAAGATATTTATTTATTCGTAAATCCAATTCGTCAGCGTCACTTGTCGTCTTCCTGTCCGACTAATTGCATAAGCTTGCCGCTTGTCAGATCAATTATACTCAATTAGTAAATAGTAATTAGTAGTATGTGTTGAGCTGACCTACATAAGAGCTTGAAGAGCTCTTGAAAATAATGGGACCATCCATCAGGTTACAGATTACTCCTCTTTACTGGCCTTGCCACTCTCACAAAAAACAAAATTCCTTGCAACAATTGCCACAATCGGAGCAACAACACGTGCCACAGCAAGTCGCCCTTCTTAGCGTATGCATGACACCTGTTAAACTTTGCCCCAGGCAAAAAAAAAAGGTTCTACTCAAGTCAACCCAGCCACGCCCTTGTTCAGATACATTCGCACTTTCTATTTTGTTTCTTGACTCTACTGATTTAATATGAATTAAGGTATTTTTAAGATCTGTAATTCTTAGGTGTTGGAGAGATTTAATACTTAATGTTTTATCTTTATAATTGTTGCTGTTAGAGATGCTGAAAAGCGAATTCGATTGAGCTATTTGAAGTGAATTTAGAATCATTAGCTTCTATAGTCTCTGAGATCGGCATTATCATTATCATTTATATCACAGAAATATATAAAATTGTTTACGGTATATTAACAATTTGTAGAGTTACATGCATAAATGTGTGCTATAATATACATCAATTTCACAGTGCCAGCAGAAACAATTAATTATAATAAATTGAATTTTCGTTTCTGCTAAGCTGGAAGTACATTTGAAAATATTGCATACTTAGGTACGCATATCGACGAAATTGACAGTGAAAATAAAAAAATCAGCAGAATGCCTATATAGAAATACACACACACTTACACACAGATGCCGCTGCATCTCAGACATACACACACACTTACACACACCTTCACACATAAGCACACACAATGAAGGCAATTGAGCAGAATCATTGCCGCTGGCAGTTTTATTTATATTGATTTAAGAGGAAGGCGGGCACTCAACAGGCGACAACAACAACTAAAAGCAAAGTCAACGTTGACGCCAACGCCAACGTCAGCGTTAGCGTCAGCGTCGCCGTTGACGTCGCCGTCATCATCGCACACAACAAGTGGCAGCATATACGAGGCAGGCAACACCCGATTTGAGTTTATACTGCCCTTTCACATCGCATTCCACATCCTGACGCAGTCAAAGGCGCTCTGTGCGCGCCTCGTGCGCCGTTCGCAGCTGGGTTTCAGTGCGAGATGAAATCTCGTGGCTGATGGACGTGTGTTCGTTTCCACGTTTCCAGTGCAGCACCAACTGTCAGACACTTGTGGCACTTAAGTATTGACAACACAGTGGCTCAGTAATACTACGCACGCAACATTTTCTATTATTTTCGCATAGAAAATGTAGCTTTAAATCAGTTTATAAAATATATATATCAATAAATAATAATATAAATAACAAATGCATGCCTAAAATTGTGCTTACAAAAACCAAAAAAACAACCAAACAACACAATCTGAAAATATGTGATTTGTCAGAGAAACGGGCGTAAGTTATAAAATATTAAAAGTTATTTAAAATGCAATCAACCAATATTTGCTGATGTCCACAATAATAATTTGTTTGTCTGTGTTAATAAATCCGTTGGGTTTTTCAGTTGCCTCTTTACATATATAGGGCACAAAAAATAGACTTCATACTATTTTTATTGTAAAATATCTGATTGTAATTAACAAAATGAATTTGCAAAATCATGAATAAAAAGATTAACATTTCAATAATTTTAAATGTGTAGGGTACAATCAATTTGTGCAGTGTCTTTGAACAAGCAATTTGGTTCAACGCAAAAAATTGTTGAATTCACAAAGTTGTGGCTGGAGTTGATTCCACAACGTTTTTGTTTGCATAGCCTTGGGTCCGCATCTATACATATATGAGGCAATTTGCGTAAGGTCTTTGGGGCATCGGCTTCAATACAAATTTCTCTTTTTAAATATATATTTATTTGCATTTAAAAATAGAGCACAAAACTGATGTTTTGATTTAGCCTGGGAATTATGACAACAAAACGCCCAACAGCAAAGAGCCATTTTAAAAATATGTTCAGTTTTTGCAAAAGATTTTGTGTTTCATAAGTTGAGAAGGGATTTTCTCATGCAAACATGACATAAACTTTTTAAAAGCCACTGTAATCATTAAACAAAATATATATTTCTTTGCAATGCTAAATCTAATAAATAATTTAATTATTCATCCACAGGAATATTCCAACGCAACTTCACCCCCAAAGCAGCAATAACCCATTAATTGATACACCACCAAAAGCAGTATCTAAGTTTTACTGCACTCACAACTACAACAACCACATCGCAATACAGAACATAAAACATCATTCAACAGGTAACTTTATTTTCACCGTTAAAAAAAAATCAAAATTAATCAGGCAGTAGTTAAAAAAATATTGCAAATAAATTTGTATATATCCAAAGAGGAAGCTTTTTAGTTAAACTGGTTTTCCCTCTAAGTAAAGAAACATTTGTCCAATTAATTGATAAATTCTTCTTGTTATTAACTTTTGAATTTATGCATTCACAACCCTCGTCTGTATATTAATATACACGTTTCAATGCTTAACACAAAATAATGCTGGATTCTAATTAATATTAAACAATTTTACAATTAAATAAAGTTGCGTGCTAAATGTTATGCAATTAAGGCAAGCCAGAAGATACAATAAAAACAAAATAAAAATAAAAAACTGAGATCATAAATGAATACACATTTAGCTAGTTTGCTTATGCAGGCGAAATCAGCACATTCTCTGTGTGTTGTCTAAATCGTTGATTAACCTCTTAATTAGGCATTTAATCAAATAGTAAATCATTAAAAAATTTATTCAATTAAATTGAGAAAATAATGACGGGCCGATAGTAAAATTGTTGTATTATTGTTATATAGTTAATAGAGTATAACAAATTCGACTTGAAGCATTTTAGTTTACTTTAATATAATTGACGCAGTGCTTGAAAAAAGGGTACATGCAATGCAAGCGCATCGCATAAATTAAATATATACAATTCATAGATTGACGTTAAAATGGGGCCTTAATTCTCTCTCTTGATATCACTTTCTGGAAATAGGTCTTGAAACTAGAATATCTTAGCATATTTTTTTTTTATTGCCCTACAAGCTTAAGTTTTCCTCTCACGCTCAAATAATAATTGCATGTACATTGTGCTAATAAATATTTAGAAATATGTACAAAAAAAACCATTCATTCCAATTGAAATTTGAGAACATTAAATCCACGGGACATCAACGATGAGCACGTGCGAAAATCGAAAACAAAAAAAAAGTTAAAGCAACAAGTTTCTGTGTGTTGAATTTTAAAAATGATTAAAAAAGCGCAAAGCGACACGCTAATAATTTTAGTTCGAGCTTAGAGCGCCGACTAAGCGGCAGAATCAGTAGAGATCACATCGCTCACAACGCGACAAAGCGAGGAGTGCACCACAAACAGTTGTAAAAGTGAAAGTTATAATAATTCCTCAGTGAATGACAAAATATAAAATTTAATTTCGATACGCGCAGCAAATGCAAATCATCATCAAAAGACACAGTAAAATTACCTCTTGTTGCAGTTTAGCAAAACTCGTTTGACTTGCCTTAAAAACTATTTTACCACTTAATTGAATTTTTGAACAGTCAGCAAAACACGCAAAGTTCATTAAAATTTGTATGTGATTTTACAAAAAATTATAAAAATAAATAAATTAAATATATTGAGAATTCGTGAAAAAGCTGAAAAATTCAAAACATATTTTTTAAAGACAAATTTAAATTGCACAATTCTAAGAAAACAATTAGTTCGAGTTGAAGGCAATACATAAGTCAAAGCATAAAATTCGGTGTACATCGCATCGAATCAATTGTGTTATATATTCGTTACTCAGAAGCAGCGCTAATTGCATAGCTAATTTAATTACTTTAATTGGATGTTTGTTGACAAAACAGAGATCATGTTCATGTGCCACCACTGGAGGAACAACAAACATATTCATAAACAAAAAGCTTCAAAATGAAACGTTTTAAATTCAGCAACGATTGTGATAGATAAAAACCAAATTCGACATTCTTTCTTTTACGAAAATTAATAATAAAAAGATATGCACAGACAACGAATATTTCTATTTGAAAAAAAATATTGATATCAAGCTTTATAGACTAGCAGCAATTATATTATAATTTTGAAAAGTAGTAGTAAGATTAAAATACGTCAATTAGCAACAAGTGCTTGTGAATAACAAACAGGGCTAACAGCAAGAGTCGAACTTAAAAAACACTTTGAATGCCATATTTTCTCTGCCTCAATCAAAGCAATCATCAGTGCATTTTAGTAGCTGGCAAATAGAAATTCATCTTCCTTCTTTCTCTCAATTAAGTCAGCGTTTTGATTTAATTGACTGCAAGTTAATTCAATTTTTGGAAAGTCGCACCCAGCACTTAACTCTGGAAAAGTCGAATTTGGGCAAACACACTTCACCAAAGAAAACTCCTTGAGGCGAGGCACTGACAAAGACACTCCTCGACGAGGGCAGGCGAGTGTGTGTGCCTGGGCGTGGCAGTTGCTGACACTGTATGATGCCTTCTAAACGAATTAGATGCGAAATTCAATTTCAATTTGTGCCGCGCATCTCGCATCCCAAATTTGTTGAATTTTCAAAGACCAATTGCAAATGGTGCGCACTGCTCGAGAAATGCCAATTAAATTAAATAAATATTTAAATTTGGTCACATTGTCTTATAAGTACATAGCCATTATTATATTTCAGTTATTGTGTGAAACTGCCAGCATTGTGGAAATCATTTTTTAATTTACGCCTACAACTGCTACGCAAAAATTTGAATTAAATTTGAATTAAAATCCGACACATATAATTTAATTTTAATTAGTGAAAATCATTGAGGCATAACGCATAACGCTGGGGGAATCTGTTTCTGTTGCTCACCCCAAGCAGCTTAAACATTGATTGCATTTTAAGGCAATCCGCTTAGCATGAATCTGATTAGACGTTACACTCCCATAGACTTACCATAGCAACAAGCGGCTAGCGAAGCAATGCAATCATCGACTGATGCGGACAAAGATGGCACACGTAAATACACAGGACACCAGGAGCACCAAAACCAGCAGCACCAGCAGCAACAGAAGCAGCAGCAGCAGCAGCAGCAACAGTCGCAAGCAGCAACGGGGGCAACCACTAATCAGACCACTTCGTTTACTGTAAACGGCTTCAATCCGCAACAGACGAGCACTGGCGACACGCCTAGCAAAAATCCGTTCAAGCAACAGTTGGACAGCCATAGCCAGCCGAATGGCGCCATGGAGACAGACTGCGGCATTCTGGGTGCTGGCATTGGAGTCGGCAAGGACCAACAGGAGGCACCATATGAGCCACGGAAAATGATGGCTGGTGGACAACCGCCGCCCGACCAATATCGACAAGAGGATCCACGTGCTGCCGGCTCATGGTCGGCCGCCAAATCATGGATGGTCAGCTGGCGTGGCTCCAATCGACTTGTGCTGGTCATTGTTGCCATAGCTCTGCTCCTGGACAACATGCTGCTCACAACTGTCGGTAAGTGAAGCAACAACCAAGTAAAAATATATAAATATATATTTTCCAAATCCAAATCGTAAAAGCCGCATACATTAATGGCTCATTAGCATTTCATGGCCATGCATCATCATGACAACGATCCAGCAATGCAATGCAATCACCTGGAAAAATTTTCATTTCAATTTCACGATAGGTTTTTAGCACTCTTCTGTTGCCATAAAATTACCACAAAGCTCCACTTAAGTTAATGAATGTTCCTGCTTACCGCCAGTCACTCAGTCAGTCAGTCAGTTACCCCTCTCACTTATCCGTTCATCAATTCAACTGTCATTGAATAATGTTGGATGAGTGGTGCCCAGGGACTGTGATTAGCTTTGGGACTTGGTGTAATATTTATTGTCTCCCAGAATAAGTATTTACTGTATATCCTAGATTTATAGTCATATTTATAAATGAATGCACTCATTTGAATTTAGAACTTGAGTTTAGAAATGCACAAGCTCAGAACATCTATCGATGAACATAGTCTTGTGGATGGTTCCTTACCTAAAAGCAGCAGCGGACAACCCTCAAACTCCAAGTTGGCAACCAACAACAACTAATCAATTCTGGAGTACTGTTATGCGTAGTCGTCATTATTGAAAAGCCCACACAGACAGAAGGGGATTGGGATTTGGACTCGGATTGTGACTGGGACTTGGATTGGGATTGGGTAGGTGGCCACTCAAAGTGCGGACAGTCAATTAAATAGACACGCGACCAACCATTGCGATTGCTGTGTGTGACACTAAACCTATGCCTGTGTAGAGGGTGTGCAAGGGGAGGCAACGAACGAGCCAAGTGCTTATGTCAAGTGTCTGGACAAACACGTGGACATCAAGTGGCCGTTGGCCGGACCACAGCTCTGGTCAATGTTTGACTGCGGCTGACAACAGCAAAAACGATTGAAGTTCCTCTTCATTTCTCTTTGTGTAAAACGTTCATGAATTTATATCAACAAGTTTTCGGGGGGTTGCTGCTGGAAGGGGTGTCCGCTTGGACTGAGTCGAAGACAAATAGCTGTGCGAATGCGGCACTTGAGCAACTTGTTGATAAATGCGGAAGCCGAAGCCAGTGCAGATAGAAAAGAAAAAAAAAAATAAAATAAAACTCAAAGAGCGCACAAAACGTAAAAGTATTGGCTCAACACACAAAAAAGAGAAAAAATAAAGTAAAAAAAAAACAATCCCCTTCCCCCATCAACCGTTACAGATTCAGCTGCCGTTTGAAGCTTTTCTAGTTTCCGTCTGCCTGTCGCCTGCTAGAGCAAATCACAGTTAGCACAGTAAATGCCGAATGGCAAGGCGTGTCTGATTGTGCTGGGTGTAGGTGGAGGGGGGGGGAGGAAGGTTACGGTAAATATGCTTTTAGCGTTTGACTTGAGGCATTTCCACTTAAGTGCTTTCACTCCACCGTTAAAGGTGTTGGAGTGTGAATCACACACACGTTCACACACACACACACACACACACACACACACTTCTTGCATTTGATCTTCGGCAATGAGCATAAAATGCTCATAAATTTGATTAAGCTGCAAAGAAAAAGGAGCTTCCCATAAGAAATGACTGCTTAGCAAGCTGAAACTGATGCTGCTTCCCTGATTTATGTGGGTCAAACGAAAGCTTATCTGCGAGTGCCTCCTGCATAAGCAAGCAGTCAACTGTTGAGCATATATATATATTTCGGCTGATTTAATGAACAACAAGTGGTGACTATAGTAACCCAACACTCTATTAATATATGCATATCACAAGCAGTGAGTAAAATGCAGGTTTAAGAAGATGAAATATAAAGATTTTATTTAATAAACTCCATTAATACATTTGAGAGATGCGCAGTTTTACGTATTAGCTTAAGGTTAATTATATGCATTAATTTGAAGAAGCTTTTTTTTTATCGATTTAATACACAAAATACACACCATATATATTTAGTGAGGTGTCGTCTTGATTGGTTTTTCGTGCTTTTTGGCCACATCTAAAACACCATTTGGATGGCACTGTTTGGTTGGTGTGGTGACCAAGGAGCGTGTCTTTGTAGCCGCCACTCCTTCACTGCTCCCCTGCGTTGGCTTGAGCAGCTGACGAAATCCATCGGCTGCGTCCTTTGTGAGCGAAGCACTCCGTGCAAAGGGAAAATACGCATTTAGTTGTCTTTCCATTACGTCCTTGTTAATGGTCGTCTCCCATATTTGTTTCTGGATTATGCTGCTGTAGCGCGCCTCAAAGCTGCGCTGGTGGGTCAACGGATGCGATGCATTGCGTACTCCCGCTTTTCCCTCGGGTTCCCGGCCCGCTGCCCGATCGAATACAGATTCGGTTGGCTTTAGGGAACTGCCCTCAGAGTCCTCATCAGTTGACATTTGCTGCTTGTACTAATTACAGGAAAATTAAACAACACAAACTATTTTTGTTAGCCGGAACAGGCCTTGGTTGCCGTACCGTTGCCGTATCCTAACCGCTTGCAACCTGCCGCGTGCGCATCAGAAACGCGAATAAGTCACGGCAGGCATTTTGCTGTCTTGTTAAGCTGCTTTATATTTTAGTATAATACTCGTATTGTTGCGCATTTCTTTTACCAAACTCGCAACAACTCAAATGTCAGGCAAAAGTTTTGTTTTACTTCTAGCCAAGTTGTAATTGCGAGCGTGCCCTTTGTCTTTTAGAGTTTCGCCTTTAGCAAAAAAAGTTTTTCCATGGCCTTTTGCGTTACCACTGTATGACGTTATTAGCGTTCTCTCTCTCTTACCCCCCACCCCCCCCCCCCCACTCTATATCAGTTTCTTTCTCTATCTGTCTATGGAGACAGTATATCGCCTGACAAAGTAGACAAATTTTCATTTTTTTTGAATACCCTTGGATGCTGCTCCGGATGACTCATTAGACGATGTCACAACCCCTAAATTATCCTTTCAAGCCAACTAGTTACTTGTTTTGCTGCCCTAAAGTATAAAATAGGCAGTGCGTTATTGAAACAATTACTTTCACTACCCATCCACTACATAAGTAAAGTTTCGCATGAATGAAAACCAAACAAAGGTTTTGGGTAAACTTGTCGACCAAATCTAAAAATACATTTTGGAAAAGTCTCAATGACAACACACAAAAAATAAATCAATAAAAACCTGTCGAACAATGACAAAACTCATATCTCCGATTTTGCATTGCTAAAGAGAATTGTTTGCATGCCAAAAATTTCTTAGCGATATCAATTAAATACTTAAAAAACTTGGCAAATTTAGCTCACAATTTACGAAAAAATAAAAATAAAAATAAAAAATAATAGTTTGATAATAATTAGTTTCTGCCAAAATGTGTGGATTGATGACACATTGGTAACTTTTTGGTTTAGTCGGAATAACTGTAAATCTGAATAGTTTCTCTAATTCTATATAAATGATAAGGTGAATCTATATGCCATCTATATCCTGGTTCGACCTACACTGTCTGCGAAAACTCTTGGGTTTGAAAATGTCTCTGCAAAAGATTAAAACTTATTTAAGATCTTCGATTAAGGAATACAAAGAAATATTTTATTAAAAATACAGAAACCAGAAAGTTCTGTTTGAATCAGTGCCTAAAAATACAAATCACTGAAGCTGGCGCTAAGCGCATCCTCACTGCTTGTTGCTGCCACAAGCAAACCCTTCTTTGGCAAACTTGGCATGAAGATGTGCAACTGTTTCCTGCTATCCTGTTGCTTGGCGGTCAAGCCACGGCTGCTTTGCGGCGGCGTGCGTGTGTGCTCCAAAGTGGGTGCAACAGCGGCAGCGACAGCAGCACCAGCAGTAGTTGTTGCACCAGCAGTGCCGTTGTACAACCTGGCAGAGGCCAATTGTCCGGCCAGGCGGCGTGTTGTGCTGGCGCTGGTGCTCAGCGAACACAGATCAATGTTCCGCGCTGGCCGATTGAGGCGCACCGGCACGCCCTCCTTGTTAAAGATGATGGTAATGGGCTTCGCATTGGACGGATTCGAGCAGTAATTCACAACCGCCTGCTTAGTCACGGTCTTCCTAAGTGTCTCCCGCTGTGAAACAGTGCCCGTGGCACAGCGCTTGAGGCTCATGATCCGATGTCCTTGTCGACTGACGCGCTGATTTGCGCTGCTGCTAGTCACTGGTGTCGCTGGCGTCGCAACCTTCACGATATCCGCACGACCTGCCAAGTCCAGCCAATTGATCACTCGCTCCGCCAAACGCTCCTCCGGATTCGAGGTGAGCGTGCTTCCGGCGTGTGCATCCTGCAGCGAACTACGCCGCGACTGCAAATGCGAGTGCTGATCAGCTAGATGATGATGATGATGGTCCAGTTGATAGCTCTTGCCACTGCTTAAGAGCCAGGCACGTCGCTTGGCATGGCGTCTGCTGTGCAGCGTGCTAAACGTGGCCTGCACCTTGTTGGCCATGGCAGCCTGGGCCTGGCTCACCTGCTGCTGGCGCTGCAGCGTTAGTTTGGTCGCGTCCAACAGCAAATACTCGTCGAGGGTGTAGTCAACGCTGTCCTCGATTGCCATTGACTTGTCTACGAATGGGCAGGAATCGCTTTGATAGCTGGCACCTGCATCCAAATGGGATTAGTTTGGCCTTTAACTTTGTTTTTAACTTACCAATGCGTTTGGCGCTTTGGCGTTGAGAGTGTATCCAACGCTGTCGCTCGCGCGGCTCATAGTCGAGTATAAAGTGGCGTCGATGACTGCGTCCCGTCTCTCCGATCCTCTCCAGCCAAACGGAGCGCACGAACAGCGGTCGACTGGCCGTTTCCCAAATGGATCGAGCTGGCTGTGTCATTGCCACCTCTCGCATTAATTAATCCACCCACCCCGTTTCCGTTTCCGTTCCCGTTCCCGTCCCAAATAACGATTAACCAAACAAACAAAATCCAAGGAGATTTCATTTGTCACGGCGTCGCTGTCGTCCTCATCGCTGCTGTCCTCGATGTCGTGTGCCAACACTGCCGGTTGCTGTCTCACTGCTGCCGCTGTTTTGCCTGACGACGACAACAACGCCGCCGCAAAACTATATAGTTTCTGTCACTAGGGATGGCCTAAAGTCACCGATTTAGAATCACTTTCTGCCTGACAGTGATTTTTCTTCTTTTTTTTTTGCAACATAATCTTTTTGATTTTAGGTTTTTGATTTTAGTAAATGCATAAAGATAGTCATGTGTGTCCTTTGAACATAAGTTAATGTTAAGCTAGATAAAATAAGATTAATTCTTTTTAGTTTACTTGCACTTTATGAAAAATGTTTATAGTTTTTTACTTTACTAAATATTTTATTAATCAAACAAAAATGCCTGAAAAGTTTTGCAGATAAATTACAGATTTATAGATAATTTTTATTATTTATTTTATTTATTTTAAAATCTTTTTAGTTTAATTGCACTTTATTAACAATGTTTAAAATTTTTCACTTTACTAATCATTTTATTGGGTACAATAGATCTAATAGGTCGCAGTGCCGAAGACCCCAATTTTAATAAATCATTTGATTAATCATGCAAAAATGACTAAAAAGTTTTATAGATAAATTACAGATTTACAGATAATTTTTATATTGAAATTTGAATTATGGTACTTTTTAAAGACAATAGTATATTTTAGATATATTATATATTTTATAAATAAGTGGATTTTATATATAGGTAGATTTCTTGAGTTATGGATACCAAGTCATGGTAGCTGCATCACTGTATCGATCAGTCCCTGGTCGTTGCTGTTTGTTTGTCCCGTCGTCAGCAAACTCCGCTGGTTTTTTTTTTTTACTTTGCCTTGCGGTTTAAGTGTCTTCGACACGCGAAATGCGACCCAAACAACCGGAGACCAATACCACACACCCCTCCCCTCCTCCGACTCCACCAACACATGTTCAGCTCCATTAACCGCCTGTCAGTTGCACGTGCTTTTTGATTTTTGTATGTCAAATGCTTGGGGACAGTTTAATGAGTTGCACGGTAAAACATAACTTTTTTGCATAAAATTACTTGATTAATCGTTGAAATTTTAGTGATATTCCCTATTAAAACAACAGATTTTGGATACATTTCAACCATCATTCATTTTGAGTTGAGCATGATTTTAATATTTTTGTGTGATTATTTTTTTATTTTTATTTTTGGAACAGTCGAAAATTGCATGTCAAGTTACATGTTTGCCGCATTTCGCCAGTTGTTCTTTTCAGCGAGGTTACCTTTGACTCCCAAATTGGAAGTGGGTGACAATTTCACATTCGCTGACTTATCTAGGACTCAAAGGACTCTAGTCACGTGCTGGCACGATACATGAATAAAGCCTGCCTTAATTAAATGTTATGCCTTTACATGCCACATTACTCATGCTAATCATGAACTACGCATATAAATATATAAGAAATATATTATTCAATAAACACCCGTCCATAGATAGCATAACTTATAAATAATTCAGGACAAAAGATTAAATAGTCAATTCGATTGTGATTGGGGATATAAAATACTTAATATATAATATATATTATATATAGATTATTTCTGAAGAGTTAATAAAATTTTCATTAATGCAAAAAGTTGTAAAAATCTTTCAAAAATGATGACAATACTTTTATGATATAATATTTAGGGGTTCCTCGATATGCCCCATAATAATAAGTAAATGCTTCAGTCTGTTAAAAAATTTGATCAGATTACAAATTTGATTGTTTAAATCGTGCAGCTATCAACAAGCCAACCACAACCAACCGCTGTCTAGTTGCTATCCACACATTGTGGCAGCAGCACTTCAAAACTGAGGCAGGTACAACAATAACGAACCCTGGCATCAGCTATCGCCACTCAGCAAGTTGTAAATCCCATTGAAACATGCATTTCAAAACTGAATCCACGATGTGGCAAGCAACGGCCTCGCATTATGCTACCAAATACAATTACAGCAACGAAACGAGCATTGAGCTTGGGGCAGGGTCGGAGTCTCAGACTCGATCTGACGAGCTGGTGTTGATAATAAATATAAACAGAGTCAAAACATGCAATAAACAAATTGAATTCTTACCAAGGGGCAAGGGCGCCAGGTCAGGTGTGGTGAGGTGAGGTGAGGTAAGGTGTGAGGTGAGTGGTGCAAGCGCTTTCAAGTGAAACGAGTGAATAACTGTGCGGCAATTATACAGAAGAAGTTCCCTTAAGCGCTTGCAACACACGCCTCAACTCAGCCCAACTCAACTGCAACGTATGCGCAATTTTGTGCAACCTTTGTTGTTGTCGTGACCGAACAACTCAATTAGGGCAAGCAATCTGCTGCTGTTTCTTGCAACAGAGAAGAGAAGCCTAGAAGCCATTATAAACTTTTTGCAACAACAATTTTGGATGGGGCCTTTTAATGCAATTAAAGAGCGGCTGGTGTAAAATTGCTTTCGTAGCGTCATCTAACGGTTTGTGCCGTTAGGGCTAATTGTGCACAAATTCTTTGTTGCAACTCAATTACAAAACCATTACTCGACCCTTACTATTCCTACATAGTGCCCATCATACCCGAGTTCTTGTACGACATACGACATCCGGACGCACCACTCGACAGTTTCCCCCGCTTACCACCCCCACTGCCTACACCGGCAGTACCATCGACCTGCCCTTGCAAAGATGGTGAAAATGAGGTGATCGAGGTGTCCACACCCTCGGCAGAAGGTATGTAATGTACCCCAAAACGTGGCACAACTTAAATAAACATCTGTTAATGTTGCACAATCTTCCATAGAAAATGAGACCTATTATCGCGAGATGGAGGAGAGGCACAATGAGCTGGTCGGCGAAACGGTTGAAGTTGGTCTCCTGTTTGCCTCCAAGGCCATTGTACAATTGCTAGTCAACCCGATAGTTGGACCACTTACGCATCGGTGAGTATTTAGCTAACGTTTCATCAAATTTATAACTGTCCTAAGTATATATAATAATCTGTTCCTTTCACCTTTCGTTATATTCTCAGAATTGGCTACAGCATTCCAATGTTTGCCGGCTTTGTAATTATGTTTCTCTCAACGCTGAGTAAGTTTTCAATCAATAAATCAATCAAATATAATGTGAAATGCATTTATCAAAACAATAATATTTTTAACAAAAAACAATTAATGTTTCTTACCCCAATTGAAAATTGATATCATCATTTGATCGTTTGAATTTGTTTTATATTTTACGCTTAAGCAAAAATGTGTTCATAAAAATGACCGCAATTTGCATTTTGAGCTCAAAGTTGATTTAAGTAAATTTTAGGCTAAAAAGTGAATTTTGCTCATGGATTATGTCTTTTATAGTTTTTGCCTTTGGACGCTCTTACTTGGTGCTCTTCGTCGCTAGAGCTCTTCAGGGCATTGGCTCATCGTGTTCGTCCGTCTCTGGCATGGGAATGTTGGCCGATCGCTTCACCGATGACAAGGAACGTGGTAATGCTATGGGCATTGCACTGGGTGGACTTGCTCTAGGTGTGCTCATTGGGCCGCCTTTTGGTGGCGTTATGTATGAGTTTGTTGGCAAATCGGCGCCATTTCTGGTGCTCGCTGCTCTGGCGCTGGGAGATGGCTTGCTGCAGCTGTTCATGTTGCAGCCGTCCATACAGAAAGCGGAAACAGAGGAGCCACCGTCGCTGAAGAGTCTGATCAGTGATCCATACATTTTGATAGCGGCTGGTGCAATTACCTTTGCCAACATGGGCATTGCGATGCTGGAGCCATCTCTGCCCCTGTGGATGGTGGATAATATGGGTGCAACACGTTGGGAGCAGGGTGTGGCTTTCTTGCCGGCTTCCATTAGTTATTTGATAGGTACAAATCTGTTTGGACCACTGGGACACAAGATTGGACGATGGTTTGCTGCCTGCCTCGGACTGGTTATCATTGGCGCCTGTTTGATCTTTGTGGGTGCTTCAAGCAGTTGTCCATTACACATTAATTAACTGAAGCTCTTCCATTTCAGATACCCATGGCGACCTCAATCACACATCTGATTATTCCGAATGCTGGTCTTGGCTTTGCCATTGGTATGGTTGATTCTTCGATGATGCCGGAGCTGGGTTACCTAGTCGATATACGCCACTCGGCCGTCTATGGCAGTGTCTATGCCCTGGGAGATGTGGCCTTCTGTGTTGGCTTTGCTGTCGGTCCAGCCCTGTCGGGTTCCCTTGTGAAAAGCATTGGCTTCGAATGGATGCTGTTTGGCATCGCCATACTCTGTTTCCTGTATGCGCCGCTCCTGACCCTGCTCAAGAACCCGCCGACCAGCGATGAGAAAAAGGTGCGTATGGCCAGAGAAGCTGCGGCTGCCGCTGCCGCTGCGGAAGCTGCCAACTCCAATTTGATTGGTCAGCTAACGGCATCGTGTCCATCTGTGTTGCACGATACTCCAATGAGTGCTGGCAGGACGAATGAGGCTTTTGAAAGTGAACGATTATAATTTAAGATTAACTCATGATTTAATTTATACGTTTAAAATATCTTATTATTTGTACATTATTTCCAGATTGTAGTTTTCTAGTTTATTGTATGATATTTTACAAGTTTACGTTTTTACTTGTAATATTTTATTATTTACATTTTGCGTAATTTTTAAACACATTTTTTACTCTAATTTTAATAAGTAAACTGAGTATTTGCTTATGTTTACGTCGCTGGATTTTATGTTAATAAATATAATTTGATTATTATTGTTAAATTCATTTCGAAAGGCATTTCTTTTGCTTAAAAAATATCTAATCTCTTACCTGATACATACCTCTTCACTCTTCCAGTCACTTATATATGGACGCGATCGATCCCAGGTACGTTATGTAACCTATCAAAACTACGATGACGACGAATAAATACTCGAAAACTAAACAAATTTCTTGGCAATGTCAGTACAAAATGACCAAAAATACAAAAAAAAAATTAAAATTAAAAAAGTGAAGAAAAAACCATGCAAAAAAAGAAAACAAAAAATACAACCAGAAATATCAATAATATCATATGAAATTGAGATGAAGTTGTTATAATTGTTAAAAGTTAGAAATTATTTCGTGAAATATCCAAAGCTAAAAATCATTCTAAAAATAATATCAATGAGTAACATCTAAAATGGACCAAATTCTTTTCATGTTTTGATCTCTGATCTAAGCCAAGATACAGGCAAATTCCAAACTCTAATATCCAAATAAAAAACTGACATATTCCATCAGGTAAAATCAATAATCAGATTATACAAACAGTCTTAATTGTTTTAATTAAATATTAAATTGAAAATGTAGTTAGAAACCCGATTGATGATTTTGTAAAGTGTGAGACTCCATCGTTTTTGGAGTAGTTTAGAAAAATGTTGAATTTATTAATTGAATTGTCAACTTTGATTATTCAAAAAAAAAAAAAATGAGTGCAGCAAAGTGAAAATATGAAATGAATATTGAAATCAAAGTGTTTATATCAAATCCAAATAGTTGCAATGGCCAAAAGTTGTCATTTGCATTTTGCTATTTAAAACTCTCAAAAATGTGCAAACGTACATTTTACTCCCAGAATGGAAGGTATTTGCATGTACAATTTAGTAGTGTTGGATTCTTCCATTGCATTGATTTACTGTGAATCCCAAAACTGACTACTCCTCATCATAATTTCATAAAAAATTAATTTATATTTTAATTATACATACGAAAAGATTGACAACCAGGCGGATCTTATGGGGCTGGTACAGCGTCATTATAACTGATAAACAGATCTCTCGCCGAAGAGGACAATTTGCCAGTTATTCTGACGATGTGCCGACCCCACAAAAGCTGACTTGGTAAATTTATAACCGCATCGTACGCAGATTATCCGCAAATACATTGATGCTGAAATTGTAGGGTGACTCTTCCCATTGGAAGCTGCCACAGCGACTCCCCTCCTGGCCAGCTTCTACTGGCGTATTCCGCACTCGCAGCTTACTCAACGAGAATTGTCTATCTTGGCAGGGCGACTGTGATGTTGTTATTCGTATGGGCATATTGTTCAGTCGGGTATGTATCGGCTGATTGGAGTCAACTGGCTTCCTATTCACATTCAGATTGAGCAACTTGGGTTCGCTCATCTTCGCATTTTGCAGACTTCGCAGACTGTCATCACTTACACTTCCACAAACATTGGCATTGGTATTTGAACTGGCCGAACTGCAGCATTCAAGTTGCCGGCTTGGTGATGCTACTGAAGGTGCTGGGCTTATAGGCAACGGCACCTCGTGGGGATTAGCATTGGGCTGCCGTATATAAAGCGGCACCATGCTTGGCAAACGCTCCTTTGAAGCAGGTCTCTTCAAGACGGCAGCTTTTGTTGTTAAGGGAATTGGAATAGACCTTTGTGCTTCGGACTTTAGCTGCCCATTCGCCTGCAATTGATCCCGATCACGTTCTTGTTCATGTAGACGCTGATGACTCTGCAGCTCCTGTTGACACACCGGATTTGCTACTGCCTCCTGCCGTTCGTAGAATAAGCAATCCCGTTTACAACTGGTTTTGGTCTGGGCTATGGGAAAATTGAATTTGGACAGCGTCTTGTCAATGACAAAAATGTCAGTGCTGGGATTACGAGTTGGCTCTTTGTTGTCTGTCCCAATTTGAATGCTCAAGCGGTTGTCCTGCTGTGCCTCCGTTTTCCGGCCACTAATATTAATGTTGATCGCACAGCCGCTGGAACAGCTAGCGCTAATTTTTTCCGATCTCTCAAAAGTGGACTTCCAACTGCTGGCGCCGGCACTTGCCTGTGTACCCTTTGAGTTGCTTGCACTCTGTCCTAAAGAGGTAGCGCTCTGATCACGCCACATCGCCCGATACTCTTCGCGATCACAACAGGTACGCAAAAGCGGAAGTTTCGAAACTGCAGCAGGTAAACTGCTGGCAAGTTGGCTACGGCGTTGTGGTGGTTCCCTGTTATGGATACTATTCACCTTGCTTGTGGGTATAGTGGGCATGCATCTGAAATCTTGCAGAAACTGGCGACGTCTGTGCTCAGCAAACGCTGTGGCCGCTGGAGTTACTGCAGCGCCATGACTCATATTTGTTATAAATTTTGGATTCTTATAGTAGGTCTCAAAAGTGGGACTCGGACTCGGTTGCGTCTGCTGTGGTCGCTGATAGGACTGCAATGAATATTGGGGTCGATCCGCATAGCGAAAATTGTACGATTGAATTTTGAACGGATCATTGTGGAAGACATCGATTGCCTGGCGACGTGCGTAAATGCTGCTGAGTCCATCTGTCAATACGAGAACCTTGAAAATCGTTGCATTTCAAATATTCCGAGTGTAAAATTTACTTACACAAACCACGACTCATGTTTAGTATTCAAATTTAGTTTCTTCAAAGATTTGGGCCAAAGTAGTACAAAATAATGCGCAACAATCAATATTTATGATGATGATTTTCAAAAATAATATAAGTAGTGAAAAATTGAATTTTTTCTCAAGGTCGACTTTGTTCAAACGTAGAGCCCACAAAGTCAGTTTTTGGGACGCACAGTAAAACTCTTTTGGCAATGGGACAAAACATTTGTACTGCAATTTGGTTAAAAGTTAACCAACCTTCTTTAAACAAATCAATTTAAAAGATGATAATCTAATATTTGTTGAAACTAAATAATTGTTTATTGAATTAGTGGAAAAATTTAATTGTCTTTATATATATATATTAATACTATATTTAAACATATATACATACATACACATATAAGTTAATAATCGTAAATTACATAAAAGTTATCTGACACAATAAGGGAAATACTTAACATAAATCGAACTTTATCAACTAAATTATTATACAATTCTATGATTAAATTAATGCGCGTAAAACTGTAAAATGTATTCGAGTAAATTAATAATTAAAGATCATTTGGATCAATTGGATATTTCCGCGAGACACTTGAATGGCTGCAAGTTTCTCAAAGCGTTGTAAAAACTACGTAAAATCCACTTGTTTGTTTTTTTCTTTTAAATTAAGGAAAGTGCCACCCAATGGGCAAAATGTAAACAGTTTTGGGCGCATTTCAAAATACAAATACAAATTTAATGGAAATCAATGTGTAAATAGGACAAGAGCAAAATGAAAGAGTTAAAAAGCAAACAATACTAGTTAATCGCAGGTATACAATGAGGTTATATATATATAAAAACAAACTGTACATATGCAAAGCTGAAGTACTTGCTGATTATTATCGTTCTTTAATTGTTCTTTAGAAACTTAACGCTATAAATAATATATATATAAAAATACACTGTACTAACAGAACTTACACATAAAGATATTAACGCTTGATGTATGTATTGTAACTTGCCACGCTTTTGAAGAATTGCAAAATGCAATCATGCACCATATAAACATTTAAACATTTAACCATATAACTATAAATTATGAATTCCCCAATCAATACTAATCAAGTTATGAAGTACAAAAGCATTGTGCAGGGTATATAAAAAAAAAAAACAAACTGTTTCTCAAACAGCTACATAATTAAACAACAAATATGTTATTATGCATTGGATATATATATTTTAGTTTTTTTTCAGAAGTTGTTGTGCGTGTTAAAGACAGCTTATAAACGTTTTAACGTGCTCTAGCAATATATATATACTTGTGAAATAGACAATATAGCCAATATCTAAGTACATATGCATAACATAATATTAATACAAATATGTTTGGAGTTACGAATAATTACTACTCATGGAATACAATTGGATGTCGTTAAACGTTAAATATTATTACAAATATTACAAAGTACACATGCAAACAAGAAATAAATAATTAATAAAAAAAAATGCTGGTATGGGGTCAAACAAACTATAAAACAAGTAGCATATAAATATGTATCTTCAATAAAATATATATATATACATATATATATATATATATATATATATACGTTTTGTGCACAGTATTACGTACACACATACTCATATACTCTCTCTCAAGTATTGAAATACCGCTAGAATAATTGAAATTTGTATAGCTTAGCGCGAGCATATTAGTCAAAACATTAATGTTCTTATTTAAATACAAATTAAATACTATTACTTACTGCACTTATATTAAACAAAAAAGAAACAATGGATTTAATTACTGTCACATTTTCTGTAACAACACCTAATATCAGACAAAACACTAACCTATAATTGGCTGCACTGCTAGTTGTAGGATCGTAATATAAGTATTATCATAAGCTAATGCTTAGGACATCACAGCATGGATGGATGTTGACCAAGGAGAACTCTACGGCAACTCTATGGGCTCCAATGAGGGAGACCGTGCGATATCGGATTCGTCATGCTGTCGTCCGGCACCCGGGTATGCCGTATCCGGCGATCTGTGGTCACGCCAAGATGATGGGACGGGGTTAAACGGTAACGGAACCAACCCTGCCCATCTCGACAAGAAAAACTGAATACACAGCTCTACAATCGACCGAAAAAACAATTGGTGGAGTCTACGGAATCGTCAGTCGACGACTTTTTTCGAATAGTCCCAAACCGAATGACCTAGTCGATCTGATGGAGGCGGAGAGTCCTGTTGGGCCTGACAGTGCAGCTGGACTATTTAGTTTATTTTTAATTATTATTAATAAATATAATAATTAAATAAATAAATTCACGTGGTTAGAACACGACTGAGTTTTTTTTAAGACTGCAAATAATACTTTTTCAGAAAAATTACTCAAATTAATTTACATCTGAAATATTAACGGCTGCTGCTTCGCAAAATCTAAAAAGATTTTCAAGGGTTATGGTAAGTTAGAATCGCAAATAATTCTTTAATCAAACATCAGTCAAGGTTAATGGGTTTATCTAAAAACCCAAACCCGAAAAAATCGAGTCGAAATCAATTAATCCTTGTTTCTCGATAATTAAAAAGATGATTTCGATGTCCCATTTTAAAATAAAATGTTTGACACAGCACTCATAGTAAACATGTAATTAAGAAGAATAAAAACATTCGAAAAAAAATTTCTAATAACTATCCATCTTATTGCTGTATAAATTTTCTGAGTGTGCAATTTAGTGATGACTCTAAAACTGTATGACAAATTTCTTTGTTCATAGTGGTGACTTCCACTATGAACTGCTTCGAAACTTAAAGCAGGTTTATTTAGTCGTTGAGTTTTGTCGTATTTCAACTGCTTAGTTTTTCATGAAGTTGAACAGTGAAACGAACTGCTCGATATCTGCGATGCACTGCTTGAAAAATTACACATTTTAAATGATAAAATGATTTTGAAGGTAAGCAGTTAAGTTCAACTGCTTTGATTTTGTGTTGAACTGCTTTATTTCAGAATGGAAGCTGAATTATTATTATATAAACTGAATTATTCCAGTTTTGTGCATTAAATTTTTATAAGTTGTTATTAATAACCATAACTTATATAATTTTCAGGTAAGGAACGGAATGTCACATATTATACTAATTCTTAGCCAATTCATAGACAGGAATACTGCTGGCAATTAACTAGACATAAGTATAAAAAAAATCTTGAAAAAGGAAACAAACTTTCAGAAATTTGGATTAAATTACTAAAAACCATACAAAATAATATTATACAAATTGAGTGGCATTAATAACCAGGGCCAAACAGAGCTCATTTTTCTCTGATTCATAAGCCGGAAAATTACACTTTTTATGGGAGAGCTCTAACAGAATCTGATGATCATGGATTTCCCTTATGTGATCCCAGTGCAATACTTAGGACATTCTAAAATATATAAAAAAAAATCAACACAAATAAATTTTACAAAAATCTTAAAGTTTTTGCTATTATCTTTGAGTTTTGTGCATTATGCATATATTTCATACAACCAAAGCTCATTTGTCAGATATAGTTTGTGCCATTTGTAAAGTTTTTACTAACAACAATTTGTGAGTTATACCCATTATTCTCTGGGAAGATCACATTAATATGAGATATATTATTATTTTAGCCTTACAGGCCAAATTGGCCAATGAAAACCTTTATCGTATGTTGCTTGCTTTAATTTTCGTATTATTTTAATATTTATGAAATATGCATTAAATATGTATGTATTTATGTATTCCAATAGTTGGCGATTTGAGCGGGAGCTGTCGATTAATCATCATAGTTGGGCTCTACAGTTTTCTGTGAAAAGTTCTGCAATCTTCCGCGATAAATCCAGGGCAACAAACGGTTCGACAAACGTTTCTTATACATATAGGGAAACATTTTTGGACACAACTCCATATGGCAGTTGGAACCGCTGCAGTTCATGCACTTGTTGCAGCTGCACACTTGACCCGGTGCACATCGAGTGGTATCATCGCCGGGGTAGCAGCTCTCATTTAATTTCCGATAGCAGAAGTTTTTGGGACAGTCCCGAACCATGGTCATGTAATACCCACCGCTGCAGTTCTCTAGTGGTGTCACAGCATCTTCGCTGCATGACTCCTTATACTCGAAATTGCTGTAGAAAAATATAAGTGCATTATTTACTTAATATATTTCTTGACCAATTATAACTTACATGGCGCGACATTGATGCCAAATCGCAAGGATTATAATACAGTAGAGAATTAGTCGGAGATTGCCAAAGCCATGTTGGATCTGTTGTAGGTTACGCATTTTCAGTGCGTTGCTTGAGCCAAGATAATTGCTTCTGCTAGCCATATTATTATATTGGCATGCTTTTATACTCCAAATATACCCGCGATACTTAATTAGATTTAAATCTATGTGAATATATCATTGATTCATTACTGGAAAGCATCAAGTCTTGCTTATTCAATTGATAACCCATCCTCATCCTCTCGCTTCCCTCCAAATGTGCACTGAAGCTTGAGGCATTTGTGCGGTCATCTTGACAATGCCCCATGTAGTTCAATGCCAAAATGCCATGCGGCAGGGATTTTAAATATTCACTGATTTTCGGAGTGGCAGCCTTTATAATTGAGATACACCAACAGGGTCAAGTGCAAGCAGATTTATGAATATTGATTCCTGTTCACGTTGACTAAAGCCATTTGTCTTAAGCGAACTGTTTAGGTCATTTTCCTTTGTTATCCGTTATTTGAATATGAACAGTTACATATTTTATAATTATTAATAGATGTGCATCTGTTCTGAAATCTAAGAAATGTTTCCCTTGAGTGAACTCTTGTTATTTTTTTTTATTATTTTAACTTTGGCATTTATTTTCAATAGTTTTCAGCGGTAAATCAAAAAATTGTATATAGAATTAATCAATTTTATTGGAAGGGTAAATGAAAAATGTAACTGAATTTGTGTTAATGTATACATATACAAATGCGGTTTACAAAATGTAATTTTTAAAAGTAGTAATTTTTAAAAATGATAGATTTTAAATTCTTTTCCGTCATTTCATTAGTTTGGCGCGGCACTTGTTTTGAAATTTATCAGATGAAGCATCCTTTATTATGGTTAAGTTGTATAAAATCTTGAATAACTACGGCATCCTTCTTAAAATCATCATCGTTGGTATACCTAAATTGGTAAGTATTATAAATTTAATTATTAATTTCAGATATGAGTATTAAAATAGTATCAACATAGTCGGCATTTGTCCTTTCAAGCTTTTACGCTTTACTCACCTTCCTAGATAAGGACAAACTGCAGATTCGGCAAATTTAAATGATGAATACAAATTAAAGAATCCTTTTAGCATCTCTTGTACTTCTTTTTCACCAATAATTATTTTAGTAAAGTCTGATAAATTAGCAGGAGAAAATGTGGTGACACACACTGTAAATAAATAAAATTAGAAACAAATTTAATTTACTGTCCATCTCAAGATCCATATACCTCCAATTGAGGCGCAATATTTTTTCTGAAGATTATCAATTCCAGGTAATAAATGTTCAAGTTGCAAAAATAAAATGACCATTAGGATGAGTACGTGACTGCGAAATTGTTCATCAAGGCGGTGAAATTGTATCCAGCATCGCAAAAAAAAAATACCATATTTCGAGCTAAAATTATATATGGTATTTAATTGCATTATTTCATGTGTATATGAACGAACTTACCTATAGATTGTATTTCAAATAAATGCATGACCAACTTATTCTGGCTATATGTTAGCCCATTAGAGAAACATATGTCGCAAACCCACTTATAAACGTAGTAAACGACCCTTACAATGGGACAATGACCCAAAATAGTATATTTATGCCTCCATTTTGATTATAATTTTAAAGCATTTTCAATTAGTTGTTGCCTCTCTTGCAAAGTTTCTCCCACGTTGCATTCATTAAAGTTGCCGTCTGAGTAAAAATTTTAATAAAAAAAATGTGGTTACCTATTTGGCGACTTACCAAACTCAACTTAAATGTCTATATCAGAGCCTAGTTGTGCGACTCTTAACAAACGCGATCCAAAGAGGTAAGTTTGAATAGTGTTGTTTGGCAGTTTGCTCTGCAGTAATTGCTGAAGCTCAAACTGAATGGATTCATTATCTTCCTGCATAATATTGGCCACTCAAACTTGTTGCAGAAGATCCGACCAGAATTTATTTGAATCTATGTAAATATAGAACAATAAAGTAATTGACAACAAAATTATATGGATTGCGACTTAAAACTTACACAGCGACATTTTCTTTTTTTTTAGTAGAATACAGAAGCTGAAGAAAATGAAAAACTTTCAGACAATTTCACAATAGAACTTTCTAGAAATGTCAGCAGTTTTAAAACGTCGTCAACGAAATATCTACTTAACAGTAATCGGTTTAGAGTTGATAGCGATTAATTTTATATCGAATTGACTATATCAAATTAAATCAATCGACTTTAAATATAAATCATTTTTATTCGATTAGAATAGTAATTTTTAAACATGTTGAATTTGAATTAGTTTACATTTTATCAATAATAATATTAAATTTGGCTAGAAATGAAATATAATAAAAATATAGATTACGTATTTAAAGATTGTTTTCAGTGCAGATAATTTTGTAAATCTTGCTAATATGTATTGTGACTATTATTAATGTAAATATAGACTGAGACTAATCTTTTCAAATTTTCTGACAAACACTCTTATCACCAAAACAACGCTCTAGCAATATAAATCAATAGGTGAACTGGGAATGTGAGATGTTCGCTGATTGCAGAATTCTTTCAGTATTCTCAGTATTCAGTTGACGGGCATCTGAGAATCTGAGAAGCTGCGAATAGAAACACGTTCAAATGGCTGGCGACAAAGTTATTTTGGCCTACTCCGGTGGCCTCGATACGAGCTGCATACTCAAGTGGTTGCTGGAGCAGCGCTACGAGGTCATCTGCGTGCTGGCCGATGTGGGCCAGCAGGAGAACTTTGAGGCAGCAACACAAAAGGCACTTCAAATTGGCGCCAAGGAGGTAGTCAAAGGTACACCAATAATTATACTCATAAATAAACTAACAACAATATTGCAGGTAATTGTGGCTGATATCAAACGGAACTTTGTGGAGCAATACATTTGGCCAGCCATCCAGATGGGCCTCATCTATGAGGAGCGCTATCTGCTGGGCACATCGCTTGCCCGACCCTGCATCAGTGTAGCCCTGATTGAGGCTGCTAGGCGGTATGGTGCCAAGTACTTGGCTCATGGTGCCACCGGCAAGGGCAACGATCAGGTGCGCTTCGAGCTGTGCGCCTATGCACTCCAGCCGGATTTAAAGGTGAGCCCTGGAAAATTTTTGACTTTAGTTACTATCAAAAAATGGGACATTTTTTTTCTATTCATTTTTAATATCTAAAACGAACAGCGGCATTTTTAAAACATCTTTCGAAAATTCGGATAAACGAAAAATATATTTGTGCTCTTCACATTTAAATATATTCCTTTTTTTTTATTTGGTTGCAGATTATTGCGCCGTGGCGCGATTTGGAGTTCTGTCGCCGTTTTCAGGGCCGTCAGGATCTAATTGCCTATGCGCGGCACCATGGCATTGAGGTGACAGCCAAGCCAGCAACGCCCTGGAGCACTGATGCGAACATGCTACACATTAGTTACGAGTCTGGTATTTTGGAGGATCCCAATATTGTGGCACCCAGCAGTCTCTACGAACTGACGCTCGATCCGCTCACCCAAGCGCCGCAGACGGCAAGACGTGTGTGCATCCACTTTGTGCACGGTCTGCCCACCGTAGTCGAGGATTTGGGCAACAATCGGAACTATAGCACAGCAACGGATATGCTCAAGTTCCTCAATGATCTGGGCGGCTCATATGGCATCGGACGCATTGACATGGTAGAGAATCGTTATGTAGGCCTGAAATCTCGAGGCGTCTATGAGACACCCGGTGGCACCATACTCTACACGGCCCACCAGGACCTGGAGGCGTTTGCATTAGATCGTGAAGTTCTGCGCACCAAGCAGCTGCTGCGCGATCGCATGTCCGATTATGTGTACAATGGCTTCTGGTTCAGTCCCGAGGCACTCTATGTGCGCCGTTGCATTGAGCTGTCGCAACAACATGTCACCGGCCAAGTAACCGTGGAACTTGCACCGGGCTACTGTCGGGCCATTGCCCGAAAGGCAGCACCCAATGCTGGTGCGCTCTATAACCAGCAGCTGGTCTCGATGGATGAGCACGGCGGGTATGTGCCCCAGGATGCCGGTGGCTTCATAGCCATTAATGCGGTGCGCATCCGCGAACATGTGCGCGCCTTTGGTGCCTACAACACTGAACACAATCAGCCAAAATAGATGGCTTTCGAGTCAAGCCAAATTAACGAACCAACTAAATAAATACGGCTAAAAAGAACGTATTTCGTTTTTTTTTTTACCAGCGTAAAATTCAACGATGCAACTTCTAAAGCAAAGTTAGCATTAGTAAATTTCTGTAAACTTTTAACTAATAAACTTATTTTAATCAACAAAGTTCACAAAAAAAAAAAAATGTGTTAGCTTTGTGTTTATTGCGTCATTTACACTGATTAAAGCCCTAAAAGCCGTCCTACACAGCTCGCAGAGAGGCAGTCTCTGTTAGGAGAAAGGCATTCTCAGCTATGCCTTTGAGAATAGAGAATAGCGAGAATTGTGAGAGTTGTTTGTCAAAAGCGGAAAACGAAACGAAGACAAAGAGGATAATTTGAATGTTGTTAAATTGCTAATTATATTTAATTATCATTATATTCGTGCCACTATTAACTGTTTTAAATTAACCCCCTGAGTAAGTACATTTGTGAAAATCATTCATTTGGCGGCATGCAACCTCGAATCGTTCCCCTTTTTGATGCAATTTCCATGCTAGAGAGTTATCGATGTTACGAGTTATCGATGTTACGACCTATCGATGCTATTCATATTAGAGAAATTTAAAAGTATTGGACACAAATATTATGGCTTAAATTCGTTTTACAATTTTACGTTTTAAAGATAACAGTTTGGAATGTTAAAGCCACGTAAGCTCGACTACTACATATCCTACATATCCTTTTTAGCTGATTTCAATGCAAATTAAGATACAACAAAATATCAATCGATATACATTTAAAGAGCCAAAAAAATAATGCAATTAATAGCCAAGAAAACATATATAGATTAATTTGTTCTCTTCTCGTAAGTATTAAAAAAAGCTTAACTGAAATATTTCTAAGACAACTGCTAGGAAAAATATAAGCCATAATTTGAGGGCAACTTAATAGAATTTAAATAAAATATGCAGATGAAACTGATTATTTTATTTGCTTGATAAAATTTGCCTGACGCATGCAGAATGGAAATCTGCTTAGTTATATTATTTTAGCGTTGACTCAATATATATTCGATATAGCAATAATTGAATACAATCGACATATGTATATATATATATATTAACACACATATACAGATATGAATGTTTGTCACATGTTTCTGAAATAGAGTAGACAACAATTGCAAATATCCAATGTTACAATTCCCAATTGCGTTAATCTTGTTTCCGTAGATGCCAAATCAAAAGAATCTCGACAGGATGCTGGCGACCAATTCGGGCACTTGGGTATTTGGGGAGTTTTGCTTATTTGCACCAGCAAATAAATGCAAAAACTAATATTATTACAACAAATAAAGACGAAACAAACTCAAGAGTCACAAGCAGCTGTATGTCTGTTTGTATAAAATAATGTAATAAATACGTGCGTTTACTCAGCAACAATGGTCAGATAGATTGTTAGACATATATATATATATATATATACTATATAAATACTAAATTCATATGCCTAGGCTACGACGAAGATTCCATTCCATTTGGATATTCAATATTGACATACTATTTGCAATACAAGTCTAAGCAAACAATCTCAGAATCTCTCATTACATTTTTTTTATTATTCATGTTTATTAAACACATTCAAAGCACATGAATAGATTTAGCATTGAGTGAAAGATTGCACGTCTGCTAAGAACTTCTATTATTTCACTTATTTTATTTTATATTATATTATATATATTTTATTTTATATTATATATATTTCCCATGTGCAGTGTTCTCATTTAGAGATTGTATTTAAAATGCTATTATGCTGCATATGTTAAGAATGTGTCTGCTTACAAAGATTCAGTTGCTGTATCAGTTTCAGTTTAAGTCAAGAGCTGTAAACTCAGTGACCATCTGAGTTGCCACACCAAACTGTGCCGGCCATCCATCTATCCCATGCATCTATCTATCCATCACTCTGATGACAGCACCTACTGTTTGTTGTTGTTGCTCCTGTTTGTTCTGGTGCTGTTGGTTTTTTGGGGTGGGACGCGATCAGACATCAGACATCGTTGACATTTTAACTTTGTGTGTGTGTGTGTGTTGAATGACAAAAAATATTGTGAGTAAAAAAAAAATTGCCCTATGATACAAAAACGTCGTTTGAAAAAGTTAAGCACTTGGTTTTGTGGGATTGTTGGCGAGCTTCAAAGGATATGTTCAACTTTCACAGCTCTCTAGTTGGTTTTTTGGTTGTCTTTCGTTTTTGAGCCTTTTATATGTTGTTAACTTTTATTGAATTGAATAAGTTTAATCATGGCATAACCCCATCAAAGTCGAACATAATTACAAGGGGTTGTGACAAAGAGAGTGACTAAAAAAATTAGTTTTATATTCTGGTTAAACAATAATTCATTTTTTGCGATGGGTCAGTTGCTTTGTGAAATATACAAAATATGCTCGAATATTTAGGGTTCACTTCTTAAGGAGTATTTTATCAATATATACTTTTATGGTGCAGTTCACAAAATTAAGTTCTTATGAATATATAAAATGGGAAGTTTAATACTTATGTGCCAAATGTGATTTAATTAATATTTAGTTAGCTGAATTTAATTCAGGGGCTTATTAGTTGATAGAGAGGCAAATATAGGTATTTTGGCACGAATTATGAAATGGAAAATGAAAAGTATTCATTATAAAAAAAAGTCTTATTAGTTTCTGGACTTTTACTGAATACGATAAAAGTTTCTGCTAACTACAAAATATGCGCTATTTGCTGCGATGCCATTGCACCCGAATGGCAAACTTGGCAACTAGCAACAAATTTATCGCCGTGCTGCAACGCCCAATACTACAGTAAACATAAATTTATTTATGAGCTCGTGACGTTGCAAGCACCACCGTCTCCCCACTCCCCCCCATTCTTGTGGCATTTGGGTCTGGCCGGAGCTTACGTTGCGCTGCGCTCCCCGCAGCTGTTGGACACCAGCTCGTCCGTCTAGCAGCTACTTCCGCCGCGCTTGCAAATTGCTTGAGGGTAAATTTTAATTATTCCTCATTGTTTTGATAGCAACGCGTGCAACTCCCTCTCCTCGCTCTCTTTTTCACTCTCCTCTCTCTGTTTCACTCGCTCATAAGACGGGTATTTGGCACAGCTGCATGGTGCGACTCTTCAGCTCTCCCAACGCCTTCAGCAACAACAACAACAACTAATGCCGCACTGCGACCCCAGTCTTCGTCCATTTGAATTTGACTAGCCATCTACTAACCGCCCCTTGCCCCTCGCCCAGGCACTCTCTCTCTCTCTCTCCCTTTAAGTGCTGACAACTGGCTCAGAGATGGTGGCGAAGTGGCGTGGGTGCCATTGCTGACCTAGTCGCAAAAACAATTATTCTTTTGTGCCACTCCAAGCTCATTCTTGCCACAGCTTAGCTGAGGATTCTACTTAAAAAAAAAATGAAAAACCACCAACTCCATGTTCATTTTTGGCTCGTTAAGATAAGAGTTGTCTTGCCATTATGTTAGGTATATACATATTTTGGCTTCATCTTTCAAAAATCTTGTTTTATATAACAAACATTTAACATAAAATTAAATAAAACTCATTGTTTGTAATATTTGTTGATGTTTAATTAAAAACTGTTCTTTCTGGCGCTGACAAAGTCCAACAATAGTTTGAAATATATATATATATTTTTTTAAGTATTTATTTAGTATATTTCAGGTGAAATCGTGTTCTGGTATAACAAAGTGTCAAGCTAAGAGCAATTTCAGCAAAGGGCTTAAAGTACACTTGGAGCTGTGGTGCCCCCCTTTGGGTTACTTTTGTGTGCAACTTGTGTTGCAAGTATTCGTAATTAAATAGAAGGCGCAATTACATCTTCTCCTTACTTAGCTAAAAAATAGTTTCGTTGACATTTTGCGCCGGCTTTTCCTCATTTCCTTTGCGTCAAAAAGGGCCTTCAAATTGGGCAGTTAGGTTGAGCTGGATGCGGACTGAGTTTTATTATTGAAATTTGTTTGCGTTGACTTTGTAGTTTGTTGTTGGCGCTGCTTTTGGCAGCGCATCCCTTTTTGTAATTAAATGCAGATGAAACTCAAAATCAGGTCACTCTGCCCGTCGCACCTCTCCCCCCCACACACCCGTTTGTGCCTCTTGTTCCAAAAAACTTCACTTGCAAATTCATTTTTATAAATAGCTTTAGAAATTATTACATTTGCTGACTGCTGATAAATTTTTTGGCCTGGTCGCAGCTGTAACTAACGTTATTTGGCAAGTCTTCCATTTGTTTGCTGTGATTGGTCCTTTTTGGGCCGGGCGATATTAATTAATTTGCCAACTCACAAAGTGAGTAATTGGCTACTTCTTTAAATTTTTTTTCTCAATGCTACCAAAGTGCTTTACATATTGTTCGAGAGCAATTGAACTGTAATAAAATTGCCATGGCCATAATTCTTTAAAAAAAATGCACAACTCTAGAATAACTTTACCAACAGTTTAGGGCAAAAGTTTTGTTTTGAATTCCTTGCAAAAGTAGCCAAGACTTGCAGCAAGTTGCAACTTCGACCAATGTGATGTGCAGTTAAGCATATATATTAATACGCTTATGCACCTCAATGTGCAGGCAAATCAAAATGAACATTTTTAAAAGTTGTTGCAACATTCTTCGATCGATGTCTACGTAACTTGAACAAATTTGTTCTATAAAATCAAGAATTTAATTACAATATTTTAAGCTCTGATATCGATGGTAACTAAATATATCGCACAGATAGAAAACTAGATATATATATATACAGACATATGAAATAGATAAGATATATTTTTGGCACACAGTGTTTTGTGGATTGGTATTTCTTATCGAATAAGACTATTTCGCAGTTGGGTATTATTTTTTGCATCTCACAAAATAGTTTAAGCTATTATTTATGATAACATTTTGTAGTGTTGAGAAATAAATAATAAGTTGAGTTTAGTAGACAAGTTTTTTTTTACTGGAAAAACTTCTTTGAAAGTCCTTGGTCCACAAGTCAGTAAAAATATGCTTTTTATTCTAAATATACGGTTAAAATATTTCATTTTATTCAGCAGCTACTTAAGCTTTTCTACGAAAAATTAAATCCAATGTAATTTTCAAAAGCCGAGTTTTTACCTGAGGCTACATTAACTGCTGGCTAGGAGCAGCTCAAAATAATAATAGAATGATAGAATAGGTAAATAATTGAAAACAAAATTTTGTAGATAGCCATGCAGCTAGCCCAGAACTGGGCCTGGTTGTTGTTGTTGTGCGTTGCTGCAGCAACTGTGGAACGTGGAACGTGGCAGATTATGCCGTCTTATCACCTGTAATTCCTTATTGGCAATCAAAAGTTTAGCGCATGAACCACGTACTGTCCGGCCGGAGAGCACTCTGGACTCGGCAGCAACGCGACTGCCTGCACAATATTATCGCATTTTCTAGTTTCAATAAAAAGCAAAATCTGTGCATGCAGCCAAACTTTTAATTTTATTGGTAAACTTGCCGAGGTTTTAAAACGCGACCAGCCCCGCATCCGCTTGACTGGATACCAGCTGGGCAACGTGGAGCATCAATTGACGGCCACCAATTCTCAGTCTATATATATAAATATATATATATATATGTGTATATATATATACATACGGATGTACCGACTTTGTAAGCAATCGAAAAGTTTGAAGCTGTTTTTCTGCTGCTTCGCATAGTGGTAAAAGTTGCGAAAGATATTTTTAGTTTTAGGCGGAAACAATTACATTTCAAAACGAAGATCTTAAGAAATCGACAAATTTAATTACTTTTATGTATATTTAATACAAATTTAGATACACAACTCAGCTCTTAGTACTAGTTTTATATATTAATATTAGTATTAATTATTATTTAGATATTAACATAGAAACCGAAGAACTATTTATTTGTTCGTCTTTAATGCATTTTAAAAAAATAAATAAGGTGCATCATTTTTTTATGATTTACTTAGACTGAGAACAGCAAAAAAAAAAAAAATACTCAAATAATATTGAGTATTGTGCAGATTTGATGGGATTACCTGCTGTTAGATAGTTGGAATAAAGCTAAACAATTGAATGAAAATTTCTGTGAAATTGCAGTTTTTTGTACTACTTTTACTGAAATTTAGTTCATGCTCAATTGAAAGATACTTAACTAAAGACGTACTTTTCTGGACAACTTCCGTTCCCTGCTGCCTGCCCCCCTAAGCAGCAACTAATAACTTTGATTGCTCTTTCCATCTCACTCAGCTGTAGCAGTTGCAGGCAGCTCTGTGTTCTGTGGTTATATATACTAATTAAGTATACAAAATAGAAAAGAAATAGAAAATAAAAATATAACTCGGTATAAATGACTCAACAATGCCGTTTCGAGCAGCTACAGCTCCTTATGTTTTGTGCCTTTGTTTTGTGCAACTGGAATTAAAACTAAGCACTTCAGAGCACACAACGCGCATAAGGAGCAGGCAGACGAAGGGGGTGGGTGAGGAGTGAGGAGGAGTGGGGTTTGTGGCAACGAGCAGCAGCTATATTGTTGCTTTGGCCAAGGCACAAAATATACTTCAAAAATCGTAAAATTGAAATTTTAATTGCAACTGCAACTGATTCGAAAAGCTCTTTGTTTTCAACCATTGTTAGCAGTGCTGCACCAGGAAGGGTGCAGCACCAGGAGATGGACTAGGAGTGGAGCAGGTACTACAGTTCCACAAAAGTTGCTGTTTATTTCATGTCCGTTGGGCATTTGCCGTTTAGTTGTCTTCCAAAAGATGCTACTAATTACGGTCTTAACTTGCTCAATACTTGTCAAACAATAATTACTCAGTAAACGTTTTGGCTCTTAAGAAATTAAAAAAAAAGAGGAACACCTCCTGGAATCGTCCTTATTTTGCTGCTTAATTGTTGCCATCTTTGCTTTGTATTTATTTGTTGGTCAGACAAAAAACAAAAAAAGAGGGAGCTGCTTTGGTTTTTTTTTTTTGTATTTCTATAGCATTTCTGCCCACTCCATTCATGTGCCGATTAACAACCGAACTGAATATGAACTGGGACACCACAGCACAGTGAGCGCGGTTTCGGTTGTACGCTTCCAGGAACTGCATCTGACTGCATTGTGTGTGCGTGTCTGTGTATGCGCCCAATCCTTGCCAAGTGCATGTGGCATGCCGGATGTTGCGACATTTTTGGAAAGCGCACAAAAATTTCAACATTTTTACAAAAGTCACATTGGATATGCGCGCCGATAGCATTTTGTGTGCGCTCCACATTTTTTCAACTGCACTTTTGGTCAGTCGAATTTGTGTTTATTTATTTTTTCGTTTCTTTTTTTTTTTTTTGAATGTGTTACATTTTTGCTAAATATTCAAATAGTTGGCTCGTTCTCTTATGCCATTGTATTTGACATTCTATATCCATTCGTTTGTTGGGCTCAAGGGGGCGAATCTGTGATGGCTTTGTGTTACTATATATATATATATATATATACATATATATGGGATGTGTTTGAAAGATTGATTCAAGCTCTTGCTTTTTGTTAGTTCTCAATTGTTTGCGAAATAAGCCTAAATTCGAGAGTTTTCCAATTTGATTCATCTGCATTTGTAGTTGAATATTTCGTAGGGCTTTCAGGTAATCAAATTTCAATTTTGTTTGTAGGTTATGAGAATGTTTCGAATAATTCGAATTGTATGCAGACTTTATGTTTCTTAGTTTAAGCTTTCATTTATGAAACTTAAGCTAATTAAAGCGAGTAAAAAGCCATAAACAAATGTAATCAAAGCAATTAAAAAGTAACCACACAACCCGTCTCTGCCCCACTCTCTCCCTCTCTCTCTCTCTCTCTCGAATTTTCATTTAGATACACAAGTGTTAAATTTAGGAGCAAAGCTCCATCTTGCAGTCCCATTTGCCCTTTCCATTTCCCGTCTGTATTATCGAAGATTCAACTTGAATATGTGAAATTATTTTTAAGCACGAGGTGGCTGTAAATTGCACAAAAGCCAATTGTGAGAATTTGGAAATTGTTTTGTGCGCAGCAACAGCAACAACAGCAAAATCAGCAACAACAAAAACAACAACAACAACAACAACAACAACCACAACAAGATTGTAGTGTTTCAAAGCTTGCACTATAAGGGCAATCAGGATGAGCATAAAACAGGAGGATATAGCGATACGCACACACAGAGAGAGTGAAAGAGAGAGAGAGAGAGAGAGAGAGAGAGTGAGAGAGAGAGACTGAGAGAGAGATAGTAAAATATACTTTGGATGTTGCCCCATTTCGATGGTAACATCCAAAGTCGCAGCTTGTTGAAGATGCAGTTGGAGCAAGAGTTGCACAAGCAGCAGAGGCGACATGACAACAGCAACGGATTTCGATTGCTTGTGTGTGTCCCATGTGAAGTGCGTGTGTGTGCAATGTGTTTGTGCAATGTGTGTGCAATGTGTGTAAAAGGCACACACACACTTCGGGCTTGTGGTTTTGGGAGAAAGCAGCAGCAGAAGTGCTTCTTGTATGCAACTGATTGCAAAGGATTTTATGGTTGTCCTCTATGCTGCTGTTGTTGCTGCTATTACGCTGACGATGGCGACAATGCAAAAATACACACAACACAACCGGCAACCGATCGTAGCAGCAGCAGCAGCAGCAGCAGCAGCAAGAGGCAAAGGCAGCTGATGCAACGGCTCTTTAGTGCAGTTGGTTGCCTTGGCAACTTAAAGGGTCACGGGGTAGATGGGGTGTGTTGTGGGGGCATTGCTTGTTGCCACATAAGGTGTCGCTGCAGTGGCAAAACATGAGCCCATGACAGCAGCACCAGCACCAGCAGCACCAGCAGCAACAGCAGCAACAGCAGCCGAAGTAGCCGTAAAATGCAAACATCAGCATTACATGCGGCAATTGCTGCTGCGGATTTGCAGTTTAATGTCGATGCTATCGAAATGGAATCCGAGACGGAGACGGAGACGGAGACAGCAACATAGCTGGAGACAGTGCAGACACTGTTGTTGGCTTTGCGGGTATGTTTAGGAGGGATGTGGTCTGCTATGCTGCTGCTGGAGCAACTGAGCCACTGAGTCCAGATTAGCATAGGCAAATGTGGCACTGTGTTTGCAGCTTACCAATAAGCCGATATTTTGAAGGAAAATTCGACTGGTCGCTTTATGGCTTTAAGGTTTAAATTGAAAAATCAACTTATGCGCTTTATTGATTTATCACTTTAAATGGTATATTTTATGCGCTGTTTTGAAATTTAATCTAAAAAAAATGTCGTTTATTTTTTATCACTTTTTGCCGAAGTAATTGGCTGTTGTTTAAAATCGATCAATTGATATTTACATCGAGTAACTTTCGGTTACACAATGACAACGTTGCGGAAAATCAAAAGACTTCACGTGTCACAAATGAATTCGGTTCCTCTATTGTTGCAGATTCAACTGCCTGTGGCAACCCCTCGCCCCACCCCATCCAAAACAGGTCTTTCTCTGATGTTGTTTCTTTTATCAAACACATTGATTTGATTTCAAAGCTTGCGAGGCATTTACATTTGCCCGCACATCGCACATCGCACATCGGGATGTGTGTGCTCGTTAACAAAAGATACTTACATGTGTATACATATGTGTATCTAACAGATACTCGCCGACATTCGCTTTTGGATTTTTGGTGGCACGTTTCTGTTTCGCTTTTGCTTGGTTAGATTTAAATGCCGAAATTTCAATGCTGTACACATCACATCACCGCCCCCAAGGACATATGCATGTACATTTCTTTTTTATCCGTCCTTCTGTAACAATATCAGTGTATCTAACTCTATGTGTTGCCTCCCTCGAATAGGTGGGTGGAGAGGGGCACACGTGAAAGTGTAATCACTTGTACTTAATATGCAGATGATGAGAATGTGACAATCAAAATGATTCCAGGTCGCTGCCAGACACTCGCTGACTCTCTATGCGTATTCTTTGTGGATGACGTTATGGCAATCTGATTATTATTATCATCGTTAGAAGTAATCTGCCATCCCAGACCAGCGCATGTGAATCGGATTTCCCTGCTCTGGTTTCCTACAGCCATCAGCGCATTAGGCGTCTGCCTCCTTTGGAGCACTTTGAATTCTAAAAAGGTAATTTGTATTTATTTTTATGATATGAATTGTTGAACATGTTGATGCATCTATCTATGTTGCCCATGAAAACTGAATATTCAATATATGATTTATAAAAATTATTTTATTGATTTCCCATTTCACGAACAATCGATTTGAATCAATTTACGTAATCTATTTGCAATTTCAATGTTATTACTTTTAATAAATTTTAGGTTGAGAACTAAATTAATTTTTTCTTATTTATAAGTAAAATTTGTTATGTCATTATATTATTTACTGCTGAAGAAAAAGCCAAACAATTACACACAAAATGCACACCCAAGAGTTGTTCATAAAAAGTAACTGCACGAAACGTGTGTGATGTGGTTGTGTTTGATATGGTTGAGTGTGTGTGTGTTAAGAATACAAATGTGAGAAAAACTGTTTTTATTTTTATTTTTTTTAAGGAAAACCCACTTACAGAGAGAAGCGCATAAGGCCGAAAAAACTGTTGATGAAACTGCAGAAACACGCGCAGCCTCCTCCTTTTCACTTAAATGCAACAGGAGTCGGCTGTTAATGCAGAGGAGCCCACACAAGCAACAAAAAAAAAAAAACCCCACAACTATAAAAAAAAAACAACCCTTGACGGCAAGTGGTGAGCTCGTCATGAAGTGAAGCTGGAGCTGAAGCTGGAGTTCTGGTCAGTGGTCCTCAAAACGCGCGAGGTCGCATTCATCACGTCAAGATTTACAGACGACTGCACGTCGCGGTCATTGTGTGGCAGTTGGGGCATTCCATATTTTCCTTTGAGCGTTCTTTATTTTATTATTATTATTTTTTCTTTTTTTTTTTTTGTACAACCTAATGAGGCATGTCGTTGACTGTGCTTTTGCTATTGCCACAGCATTCAATGGTCAGCTCCTCCATCGGACATGCGCTTTAAACTGACTGCGAAATTGTGCGAAATTCAATTTACGAGCAGACAATTTGCTTGTGCACATTTCACTTTTGTTACTCTTTCCCACAGTTGGTCGAAAACAGTACTTTGCATATGACCAGGTCAAAATTCGTCAAGTGCACACGATCGAAATTAATTTGAAACACGTGTGCATTTTGGGTACTCAAATTTAAAATTATTATTTTAATTTGGTTAACAAATTTTTCATGCATTTTATATAAAATAATTAGCATACCCCAAATAGTTATTTTTATGTTAATAATAACTTCAATTAACATATATATAAATATATAGTTTTTACTAGTCTACTTTTGATTATATCATGTATATTTAATAATACATTTGTGCAACATATCTTAGCCCAAACTCATGTTTGCGGCACTTCAATTCAATTCACAAAATTTAATTAAAAATTTTCGTATTATGTTTTGCTTGCAGCAAGTTTTGGGGTAATGGAATTGAATGTTTTAACTGCAAAGCGTTCACATACATGTGTTGCCGGGTTTAATTGCTTTATAAAGCCGCAACACAAATGCTGCCTGCTCAGCAACGCCTACAGAGGAACACAAACAAAGAAATACACAGACTGCACACCATTATGGTATTTAGCAAAGGAGTTGAACATGACGGCGACAACAAACAAATACACACAAAGAACTACACACACACACAAACACACAAACACACACACACACACACACATATACACATAACATAAGAAGACAACAGCTCGAAAGGCAATTTTAACTTTTCCGTACACTTCATAGAAAAGTAATTCACATTGTGCTGTAAAAGAATTCGCCGAAAAGCCCATTTAACACACTTGTGTCCTTTATATAGTGGGCTCTCAAAAGGATTGCGCATATGCTGCCACCATATCATTTGTGCGGTTCCCTTACTATGCCCCTTTTAACGAGGCCAAGAACAATTATATTAAACCCATGACTTTATGAAGATTTTAATCTGTATATACATTTCTTATAATTTTATCACACAATGACTTCGAAAAGAAATAAATAAATATAATTTGCACAACTATTATAATTGTCGACATATCCTGCGAGTCCCAGTCTGACTTGTTTGTTTTTTTGGAGCTCTGATATTCAAATTATTATCAATTTACAATTAAATTTGCTTAATCTTAATCTTCATTGGGAAACAAGGTTGCAATATTTGTGCAAAATGCAATAACAGTTATATCAGAGGCATCTGGAAATATTTGACCCAAAAATTCCAAAAGTGCTGGCTGTTTAACAACAACCTCATAATATTCTTCATAAGAGATAATCCCATCCTTGTCCAAATCAAATTTAGTAAATATAAACTCCGTCATATCCTGCAAAAAAAAAAGTATCGAATCTGATATATAGAATATATATATATATATAGTGTATATAGCAGACTTACCGCTTGCAACTCTTTAACCTCATCGTCATCTTCACCAACAAAAAAATTGGTAATGGCCGCGCCAACAGTTTCACGATTTAGCACACCGGAAGTAGTATAAACCTGATAAATGATATATATAAACAATTTAGGTATAGTTCGTATTATATATATATATATATATATATATATATATATGTACGACCTTATAGGCAAACTGCATGCGCTCCTCCAGGTTCTTGCTCAAGAACACTTGGAACAATTTCATCCAGGCCTCCGGGCCGACATGGTTCACATCTACCGTTATATTTAGGAGTATTCGCTCTATAATGCTCACATCGTAGATCCGAAAGAGTACTAGAAACAAATTGTAAACCTGCTTCTTTTTCATCAGCTTTACCGAAGGCCCATTTACACGCACGAATTTGTAGTAGACGATGAGGAGGCAGATAACTTCAGTGTTGGTAAACTCCGTCGTGGCGGTAAACTGTTTGATCAAACTACTGTAGAGCGTCAAAAATTTTGTATTGGCCATATCATCCATTGTAGTATCTATGCGATTCATCTTGTTCACCTTTAATATGCGTGTGTTTGTATTAAATTGTATTCGGTGTTTGTAGTGTGCCTAAGTGATTATTGATAAATACATATATCATTTGAACTTTTCTAACACTGGCCTACTAAGAAATCTTATTTAAGTACTAATCCAGTTCGGCTCACAATATTGTCAAGTTCTGACAAATGAAGAAAGACATGGTGAGATTTACTTTGAATATCAAATATTTTATGCCTTATATACAAAATTCTTAAATTCTTGCGAACATAAATTCAAACAATTTGTCATGCTTAAGAAATTGTCCTTTAAAATGCCAAATACAAAATGTATCAATCAAAACTGTATGGTAAGTGCAATAAAAATCCTTTGCCTTTGGTATCCTTGCCTGAGTGTGTAAATGTGGTGTGTGTGTGTGTGTGTGGGTGTGTGTGAGTGGGTGTTGTGGTCTTGTGTGCTGCGGTGGTGTTGTAAATCCGCTAACACTCCGCGTTGTCAACTTGCCGACATTAAGGCGCGTGAATCTTTTTTTTATTGTTATGCTGCCGTGTTGTGGGGTTTGTGCCAAGAGTGGTTGATAGGAGGGGGGAGGGGGGATTGGGTAGATAAAGGGTGGGGCGGCGTATGTTGTAAAGCCGCATGTATGACAGCATGTGTGGCATACAATTACAAGAGCCGAGCCCGAAAGAATGGCAACATTTGTTACCCAAAACAAAATGGCTGCACGACCATTTCCGCTGATTTCCAGATGAACTCATCTGCGTCCTTTGCTGCCTTTCCGTGCTTGGCGCCTGGCATGGATTATTATATTCGCATTTCTCATGCGGCACAGCTTTAAACATTTTTACATTGAAATATGTATTTCGAAAACAAAAGGGGCAACACACATGCACATGTGTGTGTCTATGTGTGTGTGTGTGTGTGTGTAGCACAGCATAAGGACTCTGATGTATTTTTTATGTGTTTGCTTCGGTTTTATTGCCTTTAAATTGCGCTCGTTACATTTTGCTTTTGTAATAGGCGGGGTAGCGGCAGCCACGCCTTTGGGGCAACACTCTTAAATTCTCGCAAGCAGACAAAGTCTCGAAGAATGTGGATTATTTCAAATCATCTATGGGCAAACGCCAAATAAAAGTAAAATGTCTACGTTTTTAGTACTCAACTCATCCAGCGAATATTTTAATTCGCTTTGTCTTTATAACTTTATATAATATATATCATATAATCTATCTGTAATTCGGCAGACAACTCAGACAATAATTTCTATATAATTTTGTGGCATCTGTGGTTATTTTTTAAACAGCAGTTGTAGCAATTATTAAAAAAAATGATAATATAATAATAATATTAATTTAGTTAGTCTGCTCTAAAAGTTAGAAAAGCTCATTTAAAATTCAAAAATTATTTTAGTTAGTCTGTTTTAAAAGTTAGCAAAGCTTATTTAAAAATCAAAAATTATTTTAGTGAATAAATGATGTATCGAAGCTCGCTTAATTGGGTATGAAATGCGCTTGTCCGTTAATCGCAATGGTTGCATGCCACAAACCGAGCCTGTTAGGTGCACGTTCAATTATTCTGTTTATGGCTGGGATATGGCACTCAACCTAATTATACATATACTGCAAGTATGCCAACTCGATATATGTGGCACTTGTGATTGTAGTTTAGTTGATTCATTCATTGGTTGTATGAATATAATCTTGACTACCGCTTCGATTGTGGCAGAGTCGGTTGAGAGTTGCTTATTAGCCATACATTCAAGTATTTAATTAAAACGCACGCGTTTTCCAACAATGCAAACCAACATTCACTATTGGAATGGAATTGCGTGTATTATGCATATTTAGCCACTTAACAATTATTACACATGGCAAACTTTATCTGCAAATTGAAATTATTGAAAAGTGAACTTTAGCTGAGTTCACTTAAAGAGACTGAAATGGGCATTCATACTATGATCTACTTTAATATAAATAAAAAGCATTAAGCAAATAAGCAATAATTCTATTTATATTTATTTATTCATATAAAATATTTGATTTTATCGGTATTTATGCTGATTACTGTTTCAATAACTATGATTGCATTTGGCTATGCTATAATTTTGATACTTAGAACATGTCCAGCAAATGAGTGGAACGCAATTAATTATTGTTAATATTAAGCATGAAATTTGTACTTGGGGCAGCTGTGAGTGCAATTGAGTTAACGTTCTTGTCAATGATCTGGGCCACGTTGACCAGGACTCGGCTCAGCTGTGGACTTAACTATTTGCAGTTGCGGCATTCGTGTGGCTGCCTGCGTCATTATGCTCATTATAAAGCGCATTCTCTGAATTATATGGCCAGACGACTAAAGGCATCTCAGCCATTAATGGACCCATTGCCGTCCAATGACCGTTTGATGAATTACATTAGGGCATGTGAGTAATTATAATCAATTAAGATGCCCGTTTCATAGTACGTGAAACGATATGTACAGTGCTCAAAATAGAATTAGATGAACGCAATGTAATTTAAAAGAATTTATAACAAAACCTTAGACGATATCAGTTTTTAATTGTATATCATGTAAAATGTAATTTAATCGACGATTATATAAAGCAAAATGACAAATTTATTCAATGATTCTGAGATAATTTTAATACATAACTTTGAATGATTTTGAAGACTTAATTTTAATATTTTTAATATAAAGTAGTTATTTCATAATACTTAACATTTACTTTAATTTCTTTTAAAAACAACAAATTTAAACATTTCAAATAAAATTTAATTACTAACAACATTTTCAACAAAATCGAAATTCAACTGTTATTCTCACAATATTTCATATGTACTATTAATGTGTTATTTACTTGCCAAAAGTCCACTTTTGATTATCTCTAACCTATTTGGTCCACAAATGTGCTTGAAATTGTTTCGATTGAACTGAATTGCATTGGTTTGGTTTGGTTTGACCAGTTTGACCAGTTTGAACGATTACCGCACTAAATGCACAATGCTCAATTAATCCCCTTGAGTAAGACAAAAGCCTCTACTTATGGGTTCGTGGAGCGACAATCAATAGCCCATTCAGTTTGTAAAGCAAACATGCAATTTGGCTTAAGATACAATGTAAACTGTGCGGAAAAGTTAAACTCAACTTTGGCGAGCTGCTATTTTCGATTAAAATTCCAGTTGGCGATTCAATTAAACACTAATTAAAAGACAGTTTTCCCGCAGCTCGTTGCTGAGCAAACCTTTGACAAGTCCCTATTGCCAATCTCAGTCTCAGTCAGTGCTCGGGGTATACGCGCTTCACTCCTCATAGTACTCACTGCTCTGTAAGTGCTCTTGCCACAGCTCATCTGGCAGCTCGGCAAAGGATGCCAACAAAAAAAAAAAAAAAAAAGAGCTGCCAACAGGATAAGGCAAGTCGACAAATGCGCTGCTGCAGTGATAAATGTAGGCGGCTGCAGGGTGTGGCGCTATAATTGTCATAATGGAAAAAAAAAACAGAGAATAATGTTGCAAAGGATGCAAAGTCAAAGGCAACGTTTTTGCTGCAGTAAGCCAGTTTTCGCCTTTTATTCTTTTCCCCCTTTGTTTTTTTTTTGGTTGCCTAAACTCAATGCGAGTGGGTTAATTTTTTGCTCAAGTGTAGGAACCAGCGATCCTATCTTTTCTTTTACCTTATCTCGGTCAAAGTAATTGTTGTGCCTGTGCCCGGAATAATTTTGTAATTCAAGCGCTTAAAATAAAAACCAAGCAAGGCAAATCATTTGCTTAGTTTTTCGTATACTTCAATTTAATTAATGTGGAAAGAAGTAGTACTTTTGATTATAAATATTATATGTGCTACTTGTGGACATATTTTTAACAAACTGTCCAACTAGTGCCTAATTACATTAAAATGTTCGTTAAGCAATTTAATTGACATAATGAAGTTAAACTGTACACATTTCTTACCAGTGTCAACTACCATGTCAATCATGTTAAAATATCCGTCAGTCTGTCTGTTTGTATAAATTTACCAATCTATATAAGTGTTAAAATTTAAGTTATCGGATGACATGCGAAAAAAAAATTTATTCAATTTAACATTCTTTAATGCCGCCGCAATAATAACTTTCAATTACCAATAACAAAATAAATGCACATTTTTATATATTGATTTAATTTAACATTTTTCATTGCCGCAGCATTAATAAGAATCAATTACCAATATCAACATAGATTCACATTTTTATATATATTTTTAATCAGGCATTTATATATATGCCTTCATATAATATTAAACATTTTTACAAATTTCATTAAGACGTGTTTAGCGCATTTGCTAGTCGAGTTTTCTGACTGCGCTTGCTGGGTTTTCCAAGTCGGTGTCAATCAATTCAGTTCAGCGTTCGAAGCACGTCAAGAACATATTGGCTAATTGGAAATGCTTTATTAGTAAATTATCCAACCGCGTAATTATCGACAGTATTACGGTGTAAGTAGAAGTTGAGGAAAAGTAAAGGAGTCGGCACAAATTTCCGGGTACCGAGTGTGCATCAAAGCGATGCCGTGACAGGATTGTCATGGCCAGTCGAGTACAAAATATCAAATGACACGCTGTCGGTAAACTACTTAATTGCATATCTATCTAATTGGGAAAGTTTTACGCGGCAGCTGGTTGCGGCTGCAACTTTCTGCTGCAGCGCAATGTGGCCAGTTTTTTTTTTTTACCGAAGCCAGAGTTGCCATTAGCTGTGCGCAAATGCTTTGCATATCATTAGGACAACGCTATGCTAACAGAGAGAGAGAGAGTACGATTGACATTTATGATGGGGCATTAACAAATTATTTGCTGACCATCATGGAAATTAACGACGATGTGGTCTTACCCGGATCCCGTTGAAAACTGCGCCAATACGCAGTGAGTGAGTGGAATGCGAACTCTGCAAAAGTTGTTGTTTCGACTAATGCCGTAATCCGATTTGCGATTGAAAATTCATGGAATTAAATTAAGAAAAAAAAGAGACACCACTTCAAATGCTCTAATCGAGAGAGAACTCGACTCAGACATATCCTGCACAATTGCAACACATTTTCTAATTTTTTTTAATAAATTTCCCTATCAATTTTAATGAATACTTAACATAATACATATAAAAAATGGATGCAGGTAACGCTTTGGTAGTTTGTTCAAACTGAAATAAACTTATCTGCAACTGGTTTGGGCCATATAAACTTTGAGAATGACGCTTTTTATACAGGTATTAAGTTAAGGTAATTATTAAGTATATAAAATGGGGAAGGAGATGCTTCCATTTGGTTAAATACATTTGCACAACCCATTTTAAATTTTTTAACAATTCCAATGGGTTCAGGATATTAAAAAAAAACAAAAAAAAATGGAAAGCATATAAAGCCAAGGCACAAATATTAATGGCCAAAATACGAACGTGATCGAAACCAAAACGGAAAAGCCAAACGCTCCCAATTCGCATAAATTTCAACTAATTACAATTTCAGTGTCCGGTGTGGCACACACAAGCACACCCGCACACACCCACACACACACACACACATGCACAATCAATGGGAAAACCATAACAATTACAAATACAAATAAAGGAAATTTGATAAAAAAAAAAAAACTACAACAACAAATAAATTAAGTTTAAAGTGTGCCACTGGGAGATATCCTATGCTCAGCACTGCGGGAGCAAGATTGATTCTTGGAACAAACACTCCATCTTAATTATGGATAGGTGATATCTGCTTGATGGGTAATGTTTATTATAATGTTTTGCATCTATAATTATAATCGATAATTTAAGATATTTTTGAGTATTCGACGTATATTAAAAGTGCAGATTGGAGCTCTGAAATGCTGAGTGGGTTTCTTCAAACAGACTGTATAATAACTATTTTTTTTTGGTAATGGTTACAGGGTATAAAAGGTCAGAACTAGCCTCACACACACACACACACACACAGAGAGAACAGATGACGGTTATGGCCAGTGCGCTTAATGGCTAGACGTGAGTCCGGCTAAGAGTGCGGGCAAAAGCATCATGGCCAGAATGGCCATTTTGTGGTCATGGCCAGTACCAATAACAAGCTGTCAGGGTGCATTGGTGCGTTTTGGTCTGCGTCTTTTGTATTTCGTATTTGTGTTTGTACTTTTGGCTTTGTGCCGTTAAAACCCCTGTTCGGCTGCCCACTGCCCACTGCCCATTGCCCACTGCCCACTGCCGTTTGCGCGACCACAGTGAAAACTCATTAATTTGTTCTTCTCTTCGTTTGTTGAACTTAAAATAACAGCGTTAATCCGCTTAGCGCCGCCATTGACTAAAACAAGGACTCCAACAACACAGCAAACACTGCGTTAACTCACTTTTCCTCCGGCTTCGCTCGTCGACTGAAAACACTTAGCTCCATCGTAGAGCAGAGGGTTAGGGACGGGGGGGCAGGGGAGTTGCCGTGGCTGCGGTTTTTATCTATGCCATGATATCCAACTGAATCCAAATGCTGACAATGACTATGACGACGCCCAGCAAACAAAATGAATTAAGGAAGCCGCAATGACATAGTTACACTGGCAGCCAGCAGACATTCATTCATATATGTATGTACATAAATATATATATATATATATATATATATATATAGACATATGTACATCCGTTTATGTCTCGCTGCTTGGTTGAACGACTTGCAGTTGGCCATAAAGTCACAGCACAAAAAGCAGACACACTAAAATGGCCAAAGGCGACTCTTGCCTAGATTGAAATATTTTGGGGTACATGCATAGAACGTGTGGCACATACAAACGCACACATAAATAGGCGTCGGTGTGTGTGTGTGTGTGTGTGTCTCGCAGCTGGCAGCGCTTAAGTGAAAAGTTTGCAACTTGCTTTGAACTTGTGGCATAGAAGGGTCAAGAAATGTGCCCATCAAGTCAATTGTTGACCTTTGCTGACTGATTGTATATATGGAAGTGTATTATTTGTTGGCAATCAGTAAAATATTTAATTTCAGCAATAATCGACTAGTCGATAATTGATTTAAATTATCGTATATTTATAAGGCACTCAGAGCGCTATCGATTAGCAGGTTGGCAGCCATTTTGCTGACTGTACATATGAAAGTGTATTATTTTTTAGCAATTACTAATATATTTCATTTCAGCCATAACCGACTAGTCGATAAGTAATTTAAGTTATCGTATATATGTAATGCACTCAGAGAGCTATCGATTGGCAAGTTGGCAGCCCCTTTGCTGACTGTACATATGAAAGTGTATTATTTGTTAGCAATCAGTAATATATTTAATTATAGCAATAATCGACTAGTGAATAAGTGATTTAAATTATCGTTTATTTATAATGCATTTAGAGCGCTATCGATTAGCAAGTTGGCAGCTCCTTTGCTGACTGTATATATGGATGAGCATTAATTGTTTGCAATCAGTATAAAGCACAATACAATATATTAAATTTAAGAAATAATCGACTAGTCGATAGGCGATTATAATTATCGTAGGTTCATTATACACTCAGAGCGCTTTCAATTAGCAAATTGACAGCACTCAGCTAAAAATAAATAAGAAAATCGTCAACAGTGGTAATTAAAGAGTTTTTCGTATTAAATATTGTTGATTTTTGTCTGTCTCATTAAACTTTGCGATATGTTGAAAGTGGCATGGACATTTTCACAAGTTAATGACGAAGATGGAGAAAACGAACAACACATCGACTTCTTGAGAGTGCCTATGGATAAACTGGAGGGACTGATGGCAATGCTAACCGGTAACTGACACACTTGCAACTGGGTTGACCAATGTTCTCCAAAGGTTTGTCTCTGAGCTGGCCACCTGCCTGCAATTACCATTCCAATGCCAAACGATCAGCTGGGGCCCAAATCGACGTGAGTACAATGTCCACCCAGAAAAGTACGTCCAGCACAATAAGCATGTCATCTGGCAGGTCAGTTACAAAATGGAATGATTGCCCAGATGCAATACCAGACGATGTACTCAAGGAACTTGGCATGACTTCAATTAATTTTTGTTCTGTTGTATTTGTTGGAATCCGATGGATCCTGTCAATTGCAATCTAACCTAGGAATTATCGTTCACAAAATGGGTTATTAGAGGTAAATCTTTTGCTACAAGTTGTACGTGTTATATTTCATAAACTTGAAGCACTTGCAGGACAACTGGAAAGAATAAATTTCACTTAAAAAAATGATTGGTAAATTGACTTTAGGAGCTGAGAAAACAGATAAAAACATAGAGAAAGTAATGCTGAAAAATGTAAATACCATTTGCAGGGTATACAAATTAATATATATTCATATTACGGAATTCATAGGTTCAACATGGGTATTTAAACTTTGATGAGTCGAAGACAGCTGGTAAATCTAGTTGGAAATTGAAATGTTACGCCCACTGTCCTCTCGTTGAGCACAATTTGGTTTGTTGTTTAGTGGCCTAAACGCAAGCGTGAAATGCCACACCCCTAGGGGCAAATGGCAGAGACAATCGAAATTCGATAATATTCAAGAAAAGGAGCATAAAGCCCGGCCAGAGGCAACGTTTGGGTCAACGGCGATGTCGGAAACTCGTTTAAATCAACTGCACATGGGCCGACAGCTGAAAGCTTTAGCTTTGAAATCCGATGACTGAGTGGCAAGAAGGAAGCAAAAAGAAAAATATATAAGAAAATTGCCAAAAAAAAAGAAAGCAAATAAAAAACAATGAAAATGCCCTGAATGCATGCTAAATAGAAGATTTAGGTAAATGGATTTCTAGGCATTTTCGCATTTACCCTGGAAATTGAATATAAAGTGTGTGTCCGCGTCTGCATGTGCGTGTGTGTGTGTGTGTGTGTGTGGGCGTCCCTTTTGTCTTTTGTGATTACAATGCGTGGGTGTGTGTGTTTTTATTGGTGTTTATATGTTTGTGTGTGTGTAACAGTTTGACAGCAGCGACCAACGTTAATAGGCAAAGTTTAGGCAAAAGATTTCCTTTTATTATGTGGAAATTTATTAAAGCCTTTGGGCCAAAACGTGGGATTTTAATCGTCTTGTGTTTTGCGTTTTCTGCTCACAACATTTATGCATGCCACAAAGGAGAGTTGATTTTGTTGCTGTTGCCCTGCTGCTGCCATGTTGTCATCATATCGTAGAGTTCTTAAGCCCTGTAAATTGAATAATTGAATGTTCTTGTTATTTACTTGTGCTGTTCCTGCTCCTGCTGGTCCTGTTGCTGCTGTTCCTGCTGCTGCTATTCCTGCTGCTGCTGCTGTTCCTGCTCCTGTTCCTGCTGCTGCTGCTCGTGGTATTGCTCACTTCTCGGTGACTGTTCCGAAAGCTCAAATGTTGTTAGCTTTTCAAAATGCTTTAAGTAAGTTTAATGGCTCCTCGACTGCAGCAAATTGTGCTACAAACTATGATGTACAACGTGGAACCCTTTTCACATCATTTTTACTTGTCTTTAAAACAACTGAAAGAAAAAGTTTAAAAATGTTTCGCTTTAATTTTGTTACAATTTTAATAAGAAGCAAAAAATGCTTATTCTCGCTTGTTCATCGATTTCAGTTTCAGCTGTATGAACCGGGACCTATAATCCGAGTTGGTCCAGCTTAGATCGTACTTCACAAACTACTCATGACATCATCTTCGATCCCCTAAGGTCATTTAGGATGCCACTTTTCAGTTTAAAATCCACACATTTCCCTATTACACACAACTCGGCTTGTTTCATATTTAGATATTCGAGAGCCCAACACTCCAAGTTGCTGCTAACTTTAATATTTGAATTTACTTCACTTTTATATTCCTCAACAATTCACAACTTTCTATTAGCCTTAATTTGTGCTACTCACAAAGTTGGAATCAGATTCTGAAGTATGTCACATTTGGGCCATGGCCACAAAAAACTACTCGCCAATTGACTAACCAGTCATTCAATTTCTATTGGCAGTAATCGATTTTTTTTTATAGTAGAGTATCTATTGCAGAGCAAAATTGCTTAAAAGTTGTAGATTGTTGTGTTTGTATACAGTTCCCACCCCCTCTTGCAGGGACCACCCACATTTTTGACCTGGTCTCATGTTGTGCACATTTCTGGTCAGATGTAGTGCAGCACTGCAGAACTGGAGGAAAACAAAAGGCGTAAGTTGACCCGGTTTGAAAAACAACAAGAATTTTGTAGATACTTTTGCTTTTACTCAATTTGCTTTGCTTCCTTGTTTGGATGTTTTAACATCCGTTTTTTGTGCCGATGTCGCTTCATAGTTCTCCATTGCTCATGTCCCATTTTTACATGCACTTTTTGCAGTTAAGTCGCCGCTCTTCAAACACACACACACACACACACACATACACTGCCACGCCCCCAAGCTGCTGGCCAACATTGTCGTTGGCGACAGTTACCATTGGGAATTAGCGCGGTCTGTAATAAGGATCGTCATCGCCCCCATAATCATTGGCTTGTGTAAACCTGCACTTAGCGTGGTCATTTCGCCTGCAGTCGCCTCAAGAGACTCAACTGGACCGAGTGCCCGGAGAGCAAACGCCTGCATGTACAGCATGTCCTGTTTAGCTCCATGTCCTGCTCGGGGCGACGTATTCCGCCACTAGCTGGAATACTTGGGCGCAAATGGTGGCGCGCGCTTTGTGCGGCTTCCGCATCGTCAGCTAATACCCAAATGGATGTTTAGTGTAAGTCGTCCACATTGACGCCCCACCAGCACCGCCGGCTCCTCCACAGTTTTGTGTATTGTCATTTTTCCGCATCCCTTTTGTCCTTTAGCCGGCTTTTGGGGCCCCCAGGATTTTGGGGTCTGGGTTCGGCAACGCAATTATGTTGCTTGTTATTGCTGTTGGGTGTTTTAGCCAGAGTCGCTGTCCGAGCTGAAGTTGTTGCTCATTTCAGCCTCTGCTTAAAACTTAATGACACTTTCACTTAATTATCGCTGTGGATTTGCAAAATTAAGCGATTTGGGTACAATTACCAGGGATTATGTGGCCGCCATTGTTTTCGCTTATTTCCTTTTTTTCCCTCCCCCCCCCCCATTGACCGCAGCAGCGATTGGCAGTTTGTGGTTAACAAATCAGATTTTGGTATTAGTAGATAAAGTTCTCAAGGCAGAGAATGAAGGGTTTTACTAAGCTCCTTAATGTGTTTACTTACTCTTTTTAATGCACTTGAAATAACAATGTTTACAGTTAACCACAGTTAACATTTCGGATTTTTTTAATCATCCTAAAAAATCGGAATAAATTATTTCTTTGCATTAATATTACTTTATATTCTGACCAGTTTAAAAGTATGTTTCGTTCAAGAATTTAGTTTATTAATTGCAGAAAATTTAGTTTTTTATAATTAAATTTTTCTTAGCAAGTGCAAGTAGCTGGTGCATTAACTTCCAATTAATTAGAGAATTTTTCAGTCAGTTTCGTGAGGTTTCCATGTGCGAGAAAACATTTTTCTAATATTAATATTAATGCATAGGTGGCGCTCAGGTGCCTTAAATAATTTACCTTTGGCCAAGAGGGCACTGCGACTGGGAGCCAAACTGAAACTGAGCAAATAATTTGTGCGTTTGGGCTAAGCGCAAAACCCAAATGCAACCGCACAAAAACTTTTTAGACAACAGTTTTCAAAGTTTTACAAGTGGTGCAGAAAAACACAGAATGCAGTGCTGGGTAGGATAAGGGTGAGGGTAAGGGTGAGGGTGAGGGTGAGGGTTCGTGGGCGATGGCAGATGAGAAAGGGCCCAACAACCGTCGATAGAGCACAGATATGGCTGGCTGGCTGGCTGGCTGGCAGAAGCGCCAAACTTGTATTTGCCCACTTTTACAAGAAACGAGTTAAAATTTATAGTTATTTCGGCTAAAATCTCGCAAAGTATAAACCACTTACGAGCAACAGAGGCTGGGGTCTACGGAGGGGGCGTGGCAAACGGCAAACACTTTTGGTGTTTTGTCTTGGAGCCTGACAGCAATTTTATGTTGTTTTTTTTTTTGTTTTGTAGCCATTTTTGTTGCTGCACTTTGAACGCATAAATCAGCCATGAGTAGCGCCAAATGCCAGAACTTGCCTCATACCCCCCACTTGCCACACGTTGCAACGTGTGTGTGCTTGTTTCGTTTTAAAATCAGCAGCAGGTAAAGCAACAGCAACAAATGGGCCATATTATTTGCTGTTACATTGCAAGTGTCCTGAACCTCACCACCCCTCCCCGCCCAGCCCCTTTGGTGGCAACGCGGCTGCCTCGTTGCATGGCAAAAAGTTTTATTCTGAAGCAAAGTTTGTTTTTTATTTTATTATATTTTTCGCACGACATTGGCTTACAGGCGTTTTTCATATATATTGTGAAATTTATCGGTTATTCTTTGGAAGATACCCTTTTTCTCTGTTTTGGCAAACATATATGAGAATATATACTCATTTAAAATTATTACTTATTTATAATAATTAAATATGCTGCATGCTGCTTTTAATTATGCTTGACATGCAAATACTTTCTGCATTCAGTTTTACCCCCTTAAATATAGGGTACGAATGAAGCACACACATTACGCAACTTCATTGGCTTGAAAACACTTCACAATTCAGTAGGATGAAAAAAAAATAAAAAATAGAAGAGAAAATATTTCATTTAATTTCCGTGGTCATCCACGTGAAGAGGTCTGCCTCGCGTTTCGAGCACGCCACGCCTCTTGAATAAAAAAAAAATTCGAAATGAAAATGGACTCTGCATTGAAAGGGCACGTGGCAAGTGGCAGGCTATTAGCAAGTGGCTTCAACAATACTTTCCATTTGCATACAAAAAGATATTATTTGTTCTGTTGCTGTCAGTGCCTTAAAGCACACTTCAAATACTAAAAAAACAAAAAAGAAATAATACAAAAGCACTCGAAAACTTTCAAGATTGGTAACTGAATGGAAATGATACATTAATTAACATTAATAATAAATCATTAATAATTATTACTCAACGAATATTTTTGTATTAACCTTAAAATAAAAGGAAATTTCTCGATGAGTGGCCAGTTTTCAAAATTGTGATAAGTTTTACACCCATATCAAATCTTTAAAATTAACTTTGAATATACATTTTTTTTTTTTTAATTAATCAGCTTAAACAGATACAGTTAGGGAGCTTTATTATTTTTCCAGGTCGGGTTTTATGTTATTTACATAAATTAGCATTTTAATTAATTCGATTTGAAACACTATTCCCCATTGAGGGAGACCGCATCATGTTGCACGCTCTGCACGTGAGCAAACCGGAAATTATGTTGAGCTTGCCACTTTTTCTCTTTGGCTTTTGGCTTTGATATCGCTTTCGGATTTTGTAGCTTAGTGTACACTGAACTGCCCAAATGTCGGTGACAGATTCCTCTGAGCTTTCATCTGCTTTACTCAATGGACATCCGGTGATGTTTTAATAATTTAATTTTTTCCCTCTCTCTCTGCTCACTTTTTGGAGCTCTGAGCTCTGAGCTGGGCACTTGGCCAGGCTCTGATGCTGACATCCGCCTCAGCCTTAGACACGGGACAAGCCTGGACAAGCTCAAGCGGCTGGGGCCAGTGCGTCGCCAGAGTTTCAATAATATATATATATATATAATTTTTTATTTTTTTTTTTTTTGTTAGGGGTCGGTGGTTCTAGGAGGTCCAATTGCTGCCCGTGGCTGGTGTCGGCATTGAAATGCAGCCAAGCAGAAAGTTGGCAGAGCAGCCGGATATGTGGGTGGTTAGGTGGCCTTCAGGCACAGGCGATGGCTCTGACTCTATCCCAGCCTCAGGCTCTGGCTCTGGCTCTTCGGAGTCATCTTCAAGTTTACGTTGGCGGAAATTGTCTGTTGTTGCGAAATCCTGCTGCGTTTCATACTCCCGTTTGTAACTCTGTCTGTGCATGGGTTCTCGATGCACCCTGTGGTGGTGGTGGTGATGGTGCTAGTGAACCAAGATGGATTAATGACAGCAACGTCTGGCGCACACTATTATCCTGCAGCACACACACAATCACATGCTGGCCACTGCCTTAACTCACCTTTGGAGCTGTCCTCCGCTGCTTTCCTCTTCCCTTCTTGTAATTGTTTGCTGACTGTTTTTTTTTTTTTTTTTTGTTGTTTTGTGCTTTGACGAAACTTTTAATTAATTTTCATATTTTATGCAGCACTTCACCTGCCACGATATGCCTGTAAGAAATATGAAATTGTTGCGGCCATCTCCTTGGCTGGACTCTTAACTTTTTTCTTCCGTATGGAATAACTTCGGAGCGTGTGCTTCATTTCTTGGCTTGCTTCTTGATTTTTATCATCAATTACACTCTGGAAGCAGCAGAAGGTTGACAACCTTATGTCAAAATTCCCCGGCATTGTATAACTAATGAATGAGCTCGAATTTGAGCTTGACATTAATCTATCACAAATTGGAAGAGCTGTTAGAAGCAATTATCAATTTTTTTTGCCAACTATCTTTACGAACAATTAAAAGCCTAAAGAAGCTATTTTCATCTCATAGTTTAACTAACATTATTCATAATGAAGTGTTTAGTATTCATCAACAAATAGCTTCAATATCTTAAATATTCAAGTTTTTCTTTTCACTCAATCCCTGTATCCATAAAGTTCTTATAACTACTGTGAATATATAGAGAATATGCAACTGGTGCATTAATGAATATTTATAATGCACTGTTGCGATGTGGAAACTATTTTTAATTTATTCGTTTGGACGACTTTCATTTCTTTCGATTTCGTCATGGAATTCATAAACATAGTAAACTTTTGAGACACACACAACACACACAGATTGATGTAGTGTTCCCGATGTGCCACAGTAATCAAGTGACAAGCAAACAGAGTGGAAAACAACACAAAATTTACTACTCAAACCAATTTGAGAATGAAAAACGACACACAGCGAAAATGGACTGGAAATGCAAGGACTTCGTCAAGATTTTCTAAGAGTTTTTGCCTTAATTTTGTTATACATTTGCATTTCAAGTTCGACATGTGAAGAGCATTTTGCAGAGTTACATTTGGGATTTGTTTTATTTCTCTGTGTCTGTCGTCGGCAAGTGGCACACACACAGCGCCTGTGTGTGTGTGCGTGTGTAGATGCTACTGTGCATAATGCAATTGCAGCGAAAATGGCAACAGTTGCAACAATTCTACTCAAGCACCTGAAATTGTGTAACGAAACGTTTTGATTTGAAATCTCGAAGGAAATATTTTATTTTTGCTTTGCACACAATTCAAAATGAATTTCAATTTATTTGAATTTGAACTGTCGACGAGCGTTGCAGTCCCTTGAGCACAGTTTGTAATTGTAATTAAATTAAATTAAATTAAAGAAATTGCCATTTAGAGTGTGTTTACTTTCAATATCACATTTTGAGCGAATATGGAAATTTCCTATCATTCCACATGAAATTTAATTACAATGGATTAACACTTAAAATACGTTTGAATTTTCTCTGTTGTTATTTGTTTGTTTGTATTTTATTGACATTTAGTTTTCTTTTCAAGAGTAATTCTCGTGTCAATTTTCCCATTGCCAAATTAACAATTTACAATTTAATTGAAATTTAATCCTCAGCAGAAAAGCACATTCTGTCAATGTGTATTGTGTGTGTGTGTGTGTGTGTGTGTGTGTATAAATGTGACTCTTGTATTTTAATTGTATCATGATTATAATTGGCAATAAATAGAAGACATTTCCCACTGCGTATTTTATCTTGTATACAATTTAAAATGCTTTTAGGCCTGATTTAAATTGATTCACATCTTGTACAGTTATTCCCATGACATTATCTTTAATATATATTATTTATTGTGAGATATTTGGTTGACTTCTTTGCCAGGCATATTCCAAAGATTAACATTGTACACTTAGGATTATTTACTTGGGAATTGTTTATAATTTACTTACTTTCTGATGAATCCACTAAACTTATCTTTATTTGTACATTTCTGTGATTTATTATATGGCTGTCACTTTCAAGTATTGTCATTAGTTTTCCAGATGACCCAAATATCAGCGTTGAAACTAACCCGGTTAACATATGTAATGATTGTCAGTGCGCAATTCCCGCGTGGATGTTTTAGGGGCAGAGTTGAAATTGTTGTGATTTCTGGCGCGGTTATTGTTAAGTGCTGAATAAATAAATGTAAATTCTTCAAGAATATAAATCGTATGCAGTTGTAAACAGTTTTCAGACAGGGAAAAAGCAGCCGCTGCGGCATGAAGGGAGTTGGGAGTTGGGAGAAGGGAGTCGAGAAGCTGGAGTAGATAGGATGTGCCACAGTTGCATAAAATTGCATACGGAAAACTGCTGCCCCACAATTTTCTGGGGCAGCATCGATGTCCATGGCGCTGCTTATGCGGGGCGAGCGGTTTGTGGTTCTTTGCCGTTGCCGTTGCCTTTGCCGGCAAACGCATGCATCCTTCGAGGACATTTCGGTTGCGAGGCACGTTTTAAAGGCTTGATTTATGCGCACTAACTTGGATTTCACAGCGCGCTGGCTTTGCCTGCTCCCAGCTGCCGTCATTCTTATTTTTTTTTTTTTATTTTTTTTTTTCTGCTCTTGTAGCTGGTCTCCGGTCTACGCTGGCAGTGAAGCTGTCAGTGTCGTATGGAAAGGATTATTTAGAGTCAGCAGCGGCTTGCAAGCGTCTCAGCGATAAGAGCGCAGGACTAACGACAATGGAGGCGATAGAGGAGGCGATGCGTCGGAGTTTCGCGACCGCTGACGACGACGATGAAAAGCGCTCCGATCAACAGCGATGCTGCTGCTGCTGCTGCTGCTTGCAGCTGGTGAAATTCCAAGTGCGGGCAGAGTTGGACAGTAAGCCCGGGCAGGGCCGAGGCTGTGGGTCAACTGTGCAGTTTCCACCAAAATATCAGCCACTTTAGCCGCAGATAAAGCTGTCGTCCTTTGTTGTGTCTGTTTGAGTGTGTGTGTGTGGGAGTATGTGTGTGTGGGAGTGTGTGTGTATGTGGTCATGCTTGTGTGTGTTCTATGAGAATGCGGTGGTGTCTACATGTGGAGGAGTGTGTATATTTTTGGGATAGGACGCTTAGTATCATAAAGTGCGCCTCGCTGAACCCAAATGCGCCGAGATTTGCAGAGCCAGTGCATCCTGCATCCTTACTAAGCGTGCAACTCCATTTGTGCAACGGTTTCCGATACTACATCAAATATGTAATTTTATAGAATTTTTATATCTATGGCTTTTGTATGTTCTTTGATTATGTTTTGTAAAAATGCTTACAGACTTTAAATATTATCTAAAAAATGTGTATACAAAAAATACAACTCATATTAAATTTTAAATCAAGTATCATTTATTATTGAGTTAAAGTTGAAGTTTGCTTACATTAATTACGTTATATAAATATGTCAATTAAAATGTTATTTGTTACAGGATTCGATTGGGCAATTCATTTAAATTTGTATACAAAAAAAAAGAAGAAAAACCTCAACTTGAGGCCCTGAGCTGTCCATGGATATCAGCATTTATATATAAAAAAAAAATGTATGTGTACGAAACACAACAATGCCTGCCGCAACCCCGCCCCGGATCGAAGTTTAACCAAATATTTGCATCTGTCATTAAAAGGACCAAGGACCAATAGTCGATGGTCAATGGTCAATGGTCGATGGTCGATGGTCGATGGTCAATGGTCGATGGTCGATGGTCGAAGTTTTGCCGTCACGTTGAGTTTTGTAGGCTTCACGGAATCATAAAAGAAATTAATTGATATGTGGACATGCACAATGTAATTGCCGGCACAGACAAATTATGCCACACACAGTTGAATGAACGCTATTCATACACACACACATATATATATATATATATATATATATATAGATATATACATATATATCATTTAATGCAATTTTTCAGCACTGGCCATAATCTCCCTTTCCCCAACCCACCCCATCCCTCATCCGTTTTGCCGTGCACTGTGAAAACTTTACAATTACATGCTGCAAGGCTTGAATTAAATTTTGAGTTGTGGCCGTTTTTATTACATATGATAATTGCAAAGTAATGAAATTGCCCATTTCGATTGGCAACGCTTCAGGTTCCCTGTGGAATTGTATAGGTCGGCTTTGGTACACTTTGCGGGACAAGTTACCAGGCCACAATAAGACAGAGCTGGCGATATTAACGCATTTCGCATTCACAACGCATTTTAATTATCCCATTGTGTGTGTATACACAATTGCAGAATGAGCATATTGAATTTTATCATTGCGAAATTGCGAACAAATCTCTGAATTATTAATGAAACTGAAAATATGAAATGCGAAGAAAAGTTAAGCTTAATCAGCGAGTTGTATGCAAATGATAAGTACATTTTTTTTTGTCTTTTTTTTCTTTTAATGAAGTGCATGTGAAAAATTTGCTTAAAGAAAGATGCTTTTTAAGCATAAATAAATCGAATTTCTGGTTTTCAATATATATATAAAGATAATATATATAAGAACTTATGAATAAGTAGATAATATGCTCATAAACAGATTACTTAATTCAATTTATTAGCTTATTTTAAAAATAAATACACAAAAATATAAGCATAATTTTTAATAAAATACTTATTCAAAAACCGAAACCAAAATGCAAAATTCCTCTTTTGCAGATGTTTATTTGCAATGAACTCATGTGTCTCGTATAACTCAATGTAGATAAACAATAATTACGCACATTTAAACACACGCAAATTAACTTCATTGTGAGAGTGGTGTGCGTGTGTGATGTGTGTGTGTTGTGTGTGTGTTGTGTGTGTGTGGTCTGTTGGTGGCTATTACAGTGTCGGCATCTGCATGCGAATGCTCATATCAAGCCAGTTGTTGCTGACTGTTTGTTGGGTTGCTGGGTTGGGGACCATTACAGATTTATCGCAACGAAATATAGGTGTGTGCGATTTATGCACAGTTTGTTGAGAGCGACAACAGTAACGATGCCAACAAATCACAGTACAACAACAGCAACAACAACAACAGCAACAACAACAACAGTAAAGATTATATAGCGTTGGTATCAAGAAGCGCAACAGAAACAACCACTGATGGAAAATGGGAATGGCCGCATTGTTCAACAGGGACTTAACATGTGTGTATGTGTGTGTGTGTGTGTGTGTATGTATGTGTGTGTGTGTATTAATGTGTGTGCATGCTGATTGTCCAGCCATAATGTGCGGCTGGTCAAAAGGCAGTCAGGCAGGCAGGCCTATGTCAGTCATCAGCTCCTCTTACCTCCACCCCCACCCACCCCGGCCATACTCCGGCTGGTCTCCTGTGTCCCTGTTGCATGAGTCCATGAATGTAGCATATCACTTAATGTGTGGTCAGCTTGAAGCGGAAACGGAAACGCCCCACAAATCGTGGCCTAATGATCAGCTCTCATTTAATTAATTGTTGATAACAGTTTCATGCAACACCCACTCCACCCAACCCCCGCCCCCTAACAACGACCCATCATGCGGAAATGCGTCACTGTCAGCATCCCAGCTGCTGTGGCAACCTGCTGGGTTACCAAACTCAATCTACATGATAAAGTGTCCGCTGGCTTAGTTCCTAATCATAATGTAATTTCATATGTGCCACCTCACTGCCAAATTCAGTCAGCCAAGTATTTAATTATGTTAACTGATTGTAAATTGATTAAATCTTGGCAAACATTTTTTGTTGCTCTGCCTCTGGCCTTCAGCTTTAATATTTAATAGGACCTGCTGAAAAAATCTTTTATAAACAAGCCTATAATTTTTTTCTCTACATTTCTTAACGATTTTCCTAACCAGAAATGTTTAACAAATTTTAGGTTTCTCTTTTATAATTTATTTATTTTGTTATTATATATATTTAATATTAATATTTTATATTATTTTATATTCCAAAACCTTTTCTATACATTTCGAATATTTTTAATTCATATTAAATATATAAATAAATTATTATTTGTTAGTGTTTCATAAATTCAATATACATTCTATTTATATATAGATTTTTTTTTAAATTTTGCATTGTTTAATTTAAAGTTTCTTCATTGTTTAAATTAGGTTTATAAGAAAATAAATTATTACTATATATTTAAATGTTTTTTTTATAGTGTTTAGTACATTCTATTTGTAAAAAGATATTTTTTCTAAAATTTTGCATTATTTAGTTTTTTTTAATTTAATTTTATGTTTCTTCAATGTTTGAATTAAGTTTATATAAAAATAAATTACTAATATATATTTACTTTTTTTTATTAGTGCTTAATAAATTAAAAATACATTATTAAATATACATTACATTTATATATAATAATTGTTTATAAAATTTTTGCATTATTTAATTTCTTTTATTTAATTTATAGTTTCTTCATTGTTTCAATTTATAAGAAATCTTGCAAATATTTAAATCTTTAAATTAACAGAAAAAATGAGCTCCTGATTACAGTTAGTAAAAGATGTAAGAGAACTTTCCAAACATTTGCCAGTCAGATTTCCAGCAATTAAATTAACGACACTCCTCTTGTGGCATACATGGAACGCATGCAACGCACAAGCGTTTCCTAAATACGCTTTTCATTTACACATTTGATGGGAGGGGGGAAGCATTAGTTGAAGCAGTTACGAGATCATTATGGAGTGGGAGTCAGTAAAGTGGCGGGGGAGTGGGTGTCTCTTTCTCTCTCTCTCTCTCTCTCTTTCTCTTTCTGTCTGCACAAATTGCAACAGTTTGAACGCATCTCTCGTTGCACATGCAACATCAATTGCAAGTTTTGCAAACTGTTTCAACTCGAATTATATTTGCGAGATACCACAAAATTTGACATGGTGGAGTGTGGCAGCATTTACGCAAAGTATGCCACGAAGTCAAGGCAGAGCAGAGCTGCAACCATTTGTGCACTGTATATGAGCGGGTCACAAGTGGCAGAGTCTGGAGTCGTGCTATTTCGGTGTATCGGTGCGACTGAATGTGGCATGCGGCATCATTAAGCGCATCATTTTTGGTGCTTAAAACTTCAGCAACTTCGCTTTCGCTGTTGCAGTTGCTGCTGCTGTTGCAGCAACATCAGCAGATGCAATAACAACAACAAAAATAACAACAACAACAAACCGTTAAGCGACAGTGAAAAGACGTAATTTTTAATAGGTTCGCAATTAAATCGTAAAATTTTACAACTTTGCGCAGTTCTTAACGAAATTGCATTGGGCGCGAGTCACAAAATCTGACACTGATGCATTTCCGGTTGGCTCTCGTTTAACTTTGCAACTGCAACAGCTCCAAGAATCATTGTCAGCAGCGAAAACACTTCCACAATGCTCTTCCCCCCCCGTTTCCGACCCCCGTCTCCAATCTATGTTTGACGTAATCAGAGCATTTCGAAGTTTGCCAATTTTGTGTCGCTTCTCAACTTCTCTGTGGAAGTTTATGTTTGGCGTCATTCAGATCTTTTAATTTAACCGCACTAATAAAGTGTTTATGTTTGAGCCAAATATAATAAAATCATATCTTTTTTTCTTTTGACGAGCTCATCATCATTTGTGCAATTTATGTCTGTGGCTATAATTGAAATCTTTTTGCAATGCCATTTCGTATAAAGTTCGCATTAATTTTAGACTCTTCAGTATTCGCTAGTCGAGTGAGCTCGACTTGAGCTCGACTTGAGCTCTTAAGTATATTAAGTAGATTGAAATCTATTTATTTTCTATAGCTATTTTTACACAACTTTATTATACATAATTTGTAACACAAATTCGTAAAGTTTTCAACACAGTTTCTGAGATGGGTTTGTTCAAACGGATTGACAGATACACAAATATTTATATATATATATATATTTTTATAGAGTGAAGTGGAGAATTTTTCCTCTGTCAATATCATAACACATTAATTAATTTATAGTTATTTTCCAGGGGTTCAGTCCTTGAATACCTTGTGAATATTTAACCTAATAAAAGCTTTTTTTGTTTAGATTTTACAATAATTAAAATACAAATATTTGAAGAGTTGATAAAAATTTCTATCAATATGTAGGCAATCTGTGTAACTAGGGTAGCCGAAAGAGATTGCCAAAGATTGTAAATCTAGTGACCGCAAATGTTTGTGCCAAGACAGGGCGACGACATTGGTGTCGAGCACAGCTTGAATTGAGCCATAATTTATACCCAGAATGCCAGAGCCAAGCGGCAAACCAGCAAAGTAGGAAAAATAAAAGAAGAAGAAGAAGGCATTGACCAATGCTTAGCCAGTTCAAAATTCAAATGTCCCACAATCTATGACATGGCAGAGCATCGTAGTTGTTGTGGCTGCTGCCAGCACAGCCACAGCTTCCACATCTTCCACAGCAGCTGCTGCGGCTGCAGCTTCTGTTCTCGGCAGCAGGAAGGTACAATTTATTGGAATTCCATCAATTCGAAAACCATGCTCTGTTCCAATTTCAAATCGAAGGCGTCCGACTGTGCTGTGCTGTGCTGTGCCGTTTGACCCGCACCCTAAAGGGCCAGAGCTGCTTTGTAGCTATTGGCAGCTGCCCGCATCCACCCACCTGAAACGCCTGCTCTGCTCTGCTGTGGAATGGTCTTGTGTGGTCTGGCCTCTCCTGGCATGACCAACCAACTCATCATAAATACAAAGCAGGCAGCGCTTTGTCAGTTTGCCCCGTTCTGACACTTTTATTGGCTTTCATGTCGCTGAAAAATGCCCAACGGGAACATGCCAGCAGCATCCAGCTTCCAGCAACCAGACCTCCACTCCACTCCCAATCCTTAAGTCTCTAAGTTGCCGGACAACAGTTAACGCACATCTTTGTGCAACGCAAATGAAATTGAAAATTTTTATGATGCCAACCTTGCCTTGGCACGAACTGCTTCAGATCCAAATGGGTGCACAACGGGTTTCTCTCGCTCCCCCCCCCCCATCACCCCCATCCTTCTTGCTGGGAAGGAATGCTGCACATTTAAGCAGCTGTATAAAGTTGGTTAATCTGCTGCTGATTAAGATGCGCACAACTTGATGGCATTTACAACATCGAGAGCCTGGCTCGTGCAATTTTAATAGCCGCCAATAGGGGGTGGTTGCACGTGCAACCTCATCTCCGTCTTCATCTCCGGCAATGTTTATGGGTGCCGCCATTTTTTTTTAACCAAAAACTGCAGTTTAAATATTTAGCGAAAAACTCAAGCAGAGTCAAATGAATTTTCACGCACAAAAAGTAGCTGCCAAATAACAAGCTTAACCGCAAAACTTTTAAATAAACTTTAGTTGCTCGTGTTTTTGTTAGTGTAACTCCTGCAAATTGTTGTTGTTGTTATTGTTGTTGTTGTTGTTGCTGTTGCTGAGAAAATAATTCAAAGTGCGCCCGCGCAAGCGGCATAACTATAACTTCCGATTCTGTAGAGGGAGGACGATAGATGGTTTGTCGGGAGTGTGGAGCGGGGAGTGGTGGAGTGTTGAGGAAGGGGGAAGAGTTACTGTTTTGGTTGCAACATGTAATACAGTTAAATTTAAATTCAAAAAAATATACAGAGTTTGTGCAACTTTTCACTATACTTTTATTCTTGTATCCCGTGTCTGTCCGCCTTACACTTCTTTGGTTATTGTACCCTGTGCCTATTATCACAATTGGGTATATTAGACCCAACTGAAAGTGTTTATAATACTAAGTGAGTCATAGATATTAATACTAATAAGCATCGATTTTTTACTATAACATAAAATTACCTAGAAGTCTTTCTCTATCTACTTTTATTTTGGTTGCTAAATGTTTCTTGAAATTTAAAATTCATTTTAATGTTCTATTATTGCTTGTTAGAGTTTTTACTAATTGGGCTGACTCAGCGTAGATTTGGTAAACCAAATTAAAACAATGGTTAACAACAGTGCACAAAATGAGGTATTTGCAAATTGGGAACAACCTCGACTGAGTTGCTTTTGACTTGTTATTTCTTTTTGTTAGTTGCGCAATTTGCAAGAGCGGCAAACTTCCAAGAACAACTAACGGCAGCAGTAGCAGCAGTAGCAACAGAACAAAAAAAAAATCATCATCAGTGGCAGTGGCAACAACAACAACAACAATGGGAGTGGCAAGCAAACTTCCGGCTGATGAATAAGTGTCTGTGCGGCAATGTGGCTGTGTCTCAGTGGGCGTTGGGCTGTGCCGCTGGGCGTGACTATTGCCATAGCTCGTTCTTTGTCGTGTGTGTGTGTGTGTGTGTGTGCGTGTTTATTTTGTATAACTGTAAAATATAATAAAAACAACTTCCTAATTGCAAAAATAAAAAACCAACAACAGCTACAACAATTTAACGAGAACAATGGGCACAAAGCGATGACTAAATAAATGCTCACAAAATAAACAAACACCAAGGGAAAACCCTCAAAAAGAAATTGAAATTATTTTGTACATTTATTAAATTTATAAGCTAAAAAAACAGAAAATATTATGCAACATAAAATAAACTTTGTTTTATCAATATTAATTAATTGTATTGCTAATCACATTTAAATAAGTTAGTTAGTAATTTTTGTTTGTGGCACACTTTGAGTTGAGGCCAGTTGCCCATTGTGGCACTTGGGTGGAGCATTTGGAGCAGCGCCACAGTTCGGCATAAATTTAACGCAGAACAACTCGGACTTCCGCTCTGACCGAGCGCCATGTTGTCATGCAGCCTGTGCCGCAAACTTTGTACCCTTTTACTCACTATGTGTGTGTGTGTGTCTATGTGTGTGTGTATCTATGTGTGTGTCTGTGTGTGTGTATACAGTTTAACAAAAAAGTAAGTGGGCCTAGGGGCAACAACAGTGTCGGCAAACAGACAAACAAACAAGCAAAAAACTAAATGAAGTTATACACACACTGATAGCGGCAACAGCAACAACAACAACAACAACAACTCTAACAACAACTCTAACAATATCAACAACAACAACAACAACAACAGCAACAACAATAAAAGTCCCGAGGCCTGAAAAACTGTCCGCTCATATTAATTTGTGCTATCTCAGTGACGTTCTACATGCGTGTTGCGTCATTGTTGTTGTGGCATCATTGTTGTTGTTGTTGCGTCATTGTTGTTGTTGCTGTTATTGTTGTTGCTGTTGCTGTTGTACATGTGTGTATGTTGTTTCTCATTGTTGCTATTACGTTCGCGTGCGCAACTCTAGCAATAAATTTGATTTGTTTAGCAATTTGTTGCATATCGCATTGCGCATACGCCCCGTGCATTCATCTACACGCAGTCACGTCTGTCGTCGTTGCTTCTGCTTTTGCTGCTGTTGCACTTGTTGTTGCAACAACAACAGCGGAATTTAGCGGTAAATATTATATTTTATTATTTTCTTCTAGTTAGGAAACTACAGAAACCCATCTCAATTTGAAAAGACGTTAAAATCTTTAATCCGAATAAATTAGAAATCGAACTAGATTTAAATTAAAACGAATTTTATATTTTTTTTGCATTTTTACTTTAATTTACAAGCACTTTTAATTTAGTTAATTTTCCAGGTAATTTTACTAATTTGTGTGAAAGTCGCATTACTTTTGCGAACTAGCAGCACTTGCAACAAACTGCCGCACTTGGTGCGTCGTTGTTGCAAATGCAGTTGACTGTGGTCACTTGGCCAGTGCATTTTCATAATTAATAATAATTTAGCATGCACTTAATTTTAATTATTGCTCAATTAGGTCAGCGCAGTTATTATTTAAGCACTGGACGGAGCCGGCGTTTGCTGCTGGTAATCAAGAACGCGTGTAATTAAACAATTTTCATGCCACAGGCGGAACGTTATAGTCACCCTCTGGCTATACCCTAAGAGGGGGGGATGCAGCAGGGTTTGGGCTCCGGTTTGGGGTTGTGGTTAGGTAGAGTTTCTGCATGGTTATGTTTTATGCTTCGCGCTTGTCGTCGGTGGCATCATTAGGGATGCTTTGTGTGCAAATTTGATTTCATAACATTTTGTCAGTTTTCGCCACGATTTGGCGCCTTTACTCAGCACATAAATTTGACGACCACGTTGAACTTATAAATAGTTGACGAGCTGCCGCACTCAAGATGAAGTGAAGATGACGCTGATGATGAGTTGCCGGGTGTGGGGTGGTTGGTGGGGGGATGGGAACGCGGATAAGACTGTTATTTAATGCAGCACTTGCTCCAAAGTTATTGAGTGTGGTCAGTAAATCATAAATTTACTATTCATATCCGGAACATAAATTTAAATAAAGACATTACACATTGAGTCTGAGTCTGAGTTGCAAGAAAATATACTGAAATTATGTGGAGTAGATGAACGTTGTGAATTTATAATTATAATAATTAAAAGTTCGGTATTTTGACAAAACTCTTTTTATTATTATCAACTTTTAATGCCAACCGATTGGGTTGCTCTAAGCGATCCTAACGCATAATTTTCCTAAAAAATCTGAAAGAATATGTCCAAGCTAGAAGATATTTTTATATATATTTATTCTGCATCATAAGTTGAGTTTGCGTTTTTTCAGCAAATGTAGGAACTAGATTTGATTGAAACAATCCATTTTGTTATTGAAATTATTATTTGCTAACCTCTTTTTTCTAAAATTTTAAATTTTTAAGTGGATAAATAATAGCCGGCAACGCGCTTTATCCATGTTGCCTTCTTTAACTTAAATTTACTTTTGTTGCAAGTATAGCAAATTCAGTGGCAACCAAATTATATTCATTTATTTATCTTGTTCGATTCGCGACAAAAACAATTTAAATGTCATTAGACAAGACACAGACACAAAAAAAAAAACCTGAATACTCATTTGTATGTATGTGAGAAGACATAGAAACATTTACATACACATAAATGTATATGCAACAGCAACATTTACGTGCATTTCAAATGTTAACGCGTAAAAATGTCGAAAAAAGAGAAACACAGCTAAAAAACAGAAGAGAAAAAAAAGAAAAAAATACATTTTACGAAAAAGCAGAATGAAGAAAAAAAATCAACTTCATATCTGATTGAATAATAATGTGTGCTTAAGGATTTAATGCGCTGCTGGCAGCAGATGCTGCCACGCCTTCTGCTCTGTAGGGGAGCGGAGGGGGCAGATCGCTGCTTTGTTGTATTTATTTTGTCTTTTGACTTCTGTCTCTCTGCAGTAAATAGCACTTGGGATACAAAAAAAAATGCAAAATTACAGCAACAACAACAACATTGAGAGCCCAGACGGGTTTGCCGCGTCCAATGGGGAATTTGTTGTTTGCCTGATGCTGATTGCCAAAATGTAAAGGCACGTTGAGAACTACTTCTAAATAAACATACACACACAACATACACACACACATATGGGTACTCAACACAATACTCTGACAGGACACATTCACTAGCAAAAAGAAGCTGAAGAAAAAAAATTGAATTTCTTATCGCACGTTTTCAAATTAACCCAAAAGAGCACCAACGCCAAACCCCACAAGGCTGCGTGTCAAGTTTATTTGAATTTCTAATACCAATTTTTTCTTTCATTTTTTTTTCTACCCACTCAACAGTCCTTTCCCCCCTTCCCGAATATGGCAGTGTGTTTTGCGTTTTGCTGGCTATCATCATTAGCAGCACATTTAGATAGACACCCACATGTGAGTTGTTCTGGCATTTACACACACCCAGCAACCACAACAAAAAAAAACAAACAAAAAAAAAAAGCAAACAAAAAATATATATAAAAAAATCCAACCCAATGGGGAACGCAAAAAAAATATCACATTAACTACCAGTTGTGATTTTTACTATCGATTTTGTAGTCAAATGCTGACGTTAATGATAATTTACTGTAAATTGGGGTTTCTAAAGATCTTTCTTTTTTTTTTGGTAACCTTCATTGCCTGAGGCTTAGCAGTGCTCTAAGCCGGAAGTAGTAGATGATGCAGATTAAATTAGGTATTTTTATTGTGAAAACAAGTAGCTAACAATAAATTTTGAATTGATATTTTATTTTTTAAATATTTTATTTGATAATTTGTAATATTATTATTTTTCAATTTAAATTGAATAATACAATTTGGTGAGAATATAATAAATAAAGGATACATTTCATAACTAAACTAAACACTATTTATATTTCTAAATAGTCATTTTGTGCTATTAAAATTTGAGAATTGAGGGCAACAATGCTGAAAATGCCCATGAAAATAATATGAAATATTTGAAACTGAATGAGTTGTTGATTGAAGCTGAAGAACTGCAAGCAAAGTTAATTAATTTAAGTACTTCAATGCTTAAATAAATACATACTTTTTTAGCTTTGGCACATTGTCTTTAAACTGGCCCACAACATTGCCAGTAGGTGAATATCTTGCGACCACATATGTTTTACCAGAGGTACTAAATAAGATTTGAATGTTAAAGTTATACGTTTTCAAGTATTTCATACATCCATACCTCTGGGCTTTTCCGACACCTAACAATTTGCTAGACTTCCAAATCAATTGTGTAAAATGCCCAGTATCCATCGAGAATTGTGCTTTCTTAAAATCGTAATCCTTAATTTCATCATACCAGAGTCGAACACATGTTACTGGATCCTCTGTAGTCATGCACAGATTTTCACCATAATTACCCGATGAATGTTCAAGCTTTTCTTTTTGTGCCAGTTCCTAAAGATTCATTTTTCGTTACTACCTTGATATATCAAATATGCAACTAATTAACTTACTTCAGCATATGTCCTGGAATTCTCGTTTAGCGCATTGTCCAGGATAAGTGGGGGACTTTTGTGCTTTCCACGATACATGTTATGCTGCCCCAAAACAGCAGTTTCAAAAGAGTCTTCAGCAGAAATGCACTATAAAACATAACATGCATTAATTTCTTAAAAAACATATATCGTAAAATCTACAAACCACAAATAACATCCAGGTTATGGAAAGCCATAAGATAAATTTAGCATTCACTGGCATATTTAAAATTTGAAATAATATTGTAATATTGTTATTTTCCTTAAGGTATTTTAATCAAAGCTGATTTTCATTTATTTGAATAAAAGCATAATTTTTCAAGGGCTACTTTGATGAATATTCTTATATACTTTGAATATTTTACATTATACAATTTAATCAAAATGATAAGGTAATTTTTACTACATGTATTAAATTTTATAATTTTTAAAAACGACAAATTTCAGAAGTGTAAATATGCACGAAAAGAAACTGATTGGCTTAAGATTTGAGCTTGAGTGGCTGCAAAAAATAATTATAGATTAATTTTAAGTTTCTATTTAAAATAAAATACAAATTTTTTGTATGCGTTCGGAACATTTTTTACAAAAATTCCATTTAGATTGCCAACAGGAATATAATTTGCGACAACGGTGATCTCCTTATCAATTTCACTAAAATCAATCCTTTGATATAGTTTTGTATTAAACATGTTTAAATTAAATTTACTTAATAAATTTTCCAACGCCAAACCATTTACTAGATTTCCAGATCATCTGCGTAAAGACTTCGGCTTCCAATACAAAAACAGCATTCTCAAAATTGTAGAATTTTCTTTGTTCAAACCACAGTTCAACACAGGATAAAGGATCTTCGTAGGTAAGGCAAACACTGGAACCATCAGGTATGTCTCTATCCCGATTCGTGCTAAATAACTAAAAGCAATTTTATTACAAAAAAAGTGTAATAATAAAATATAATTACTTTTGCAGATTCTGCAGCTAATTTACAGAGATATTTACTTAGTCGAAGATCGGGGCAGTCGAACTTACTCCGATGTTGGTTTACTCGTCGCAAAAACTCTATTTCAAATTTAGATGCAGTTAAATTATCCTAAAAGATAAAGTTCATGCTTTAAAAATTAAATTTCTAACGAAACTGAGATTGTAAAATTACCAATAAATTAATTAATACCATTAAATGGAACAAGATCTTTATTATTTGCATGCTCTCATAAAGTAATTTTGAATGGTTCAAATTGGAGTACTTATTATAAATTTTTACCTATTAAGATAAATATTCAAGTGTTAATTTAGCACAGTTTGCTTAGTTATAAAAGAAAATTAAAATAAAAAATATATTTAAAATATCGGCAGATACTTTTAAATTATGTTCGTATTCTCAGCTTATTACTAATTGTAAAAATGTTGCATTTTATTTTAAGATTAATAATATTAATTTTTCTTTATTATTTTCAGTTTTAACTAGATTATACATTAATTTCTAAATATGTTTTTTTTTTAGTAAATCGTTTTTTTTGCATGAAAATGAAGTCATTTTCTGCACATTACGTAATCATCATAAATTTATCAAATATCAAACAAACAACTGTTTTTTCGCCCCACAAACAATCCACGAGTAATGCATTTTTGCATTATGCTCCTTAAATGCTCATCGCATTGCCATGTGTCGTTTGACTGCCTGACGGATTACCCTCTAGCTTTGGGGGCGTGGCAGCGGGTAAGAGGCGTCAGCCTGCAGCAGTTTGCTTGAATGTCTCCAATTATTTTGAAGCTAGTGCGCTGCCAGGAACAGAGGATAATGCGATGCGTTCCTATAGTCAACGGCAGCGGCATAACTCTATTACTGTCATACTCACACACACACACACACACACTCACACACTCACACACTTGCGCACGCACACACTCGCACATGTCAGATATTAAATTTTTTGCTTAGCTGATGGGCGTGGAGTTGCGCCAATAAAAGATGGCGAAGAGCCAAGCTTGCTCCAGTGTCCTGTAGCCAGTGTGTCCTGGAATTGACAGCTTCAATGTGCACACGTCAAATGTGTGTGTGTGTGTGTGTGTGTGTGTGTGTGTTTGTGTGTGCATGTGTGTGTGACGGTGGCGTGGTTGGGGGTAGGGAGTGTCAAACGATGGATGAGTTGTTGCCGCAACGTATGTGGCTGATGCTTTGGGCCATCATTGTTGACAACAATATCAGCGACAGCAACTGCACCAACAACAACAACAACAACAACAAAAGAGCTAACAGCAACAGTAGTTGGCTAAAACGCGATTGTCAGTTGCCTGCGCTGGCAACTGCTGCAACTTACTTTGTCCTCCATTGAGCTTGGTTGTAAAATGTCAATTTGGGCCCCTGACGAAGATTTATCGCGTAAACCGCCTCAGTTTGATAGGCATGTTTAAATATCTCATTCAACATTCTATCAATTGGAGCACACACAGTGAAAACTTTACTTAAACTAGACCCAAATTCGTTTCATATATTTTTAATAATAATTTTACATATTAATTGTGTGCGTGAAAAGAATAAATTAAAATAAAAAATATATTTAAAATATCGGTAGACACTTTCAATATGTACTCGAATTCTCGGTTTTCTACTAATTGTAAAAATGCTGAATTTTAATTTTTTATTTAATTTTTTAGTTTTATTTTAAGTTTAATATTTTATTTTTTTGTGAATATTTTATATTTATTTTTCGTTGCAAATGAAAGTGGTTTCTGAATGATTATTATTATTCTGTATAATTTTATAACTTATTATCTTATTTATATCTAATCTTCGTGGACGTAAAAAAAATAATAAAATAGAATCGAAAAAAAACCAGTCTGAAAATTATAATTTAACTTATCTAAATATTTAGAAAGTATTTTTCTAAAACGGTTGCTTTTATTTTTTAGTTCCATCGTACATTTTTATAACATTTTAAAAAAAAATACCGTTTCTAAAGTATGTATAACTTGTTTCTAGCATTAGGAAAAACTTTATAATTTTCTAAATGAGTTTCTAAAATTGAGAACGATTTTTTTTATCTAAGTTAAGGAATTCTAAGCAATGAAATTAAGTTTGTTTTCGAACTGTTTGCGGTTTTAAATCCTTTCTATTAATTTTTACATATTTAAATTAAAACGGAAAAAGAAGATTAAATAAATAAATAATAGATAAATCGGCTTTTTAAACTAATAAAAGTTTGTGTAAGCCAAATAACCTGCGCTAAATGTTAAAAATATAAAAATTTAGTAACAAACATTTTTTATTTATACATTTTCGATTTGAAATACATTTTGGACTTGCCTTTTTAAGCCAACGTCAACTTAAAAAAGATTTTCGTTATTTTTTAGTGCAATCCAATTTTTTTTAAGGTTTTATTATTGGTGTTTTGTAACGCATTTTATTTTGATAACCTATTGATATGCATGGCGCCAATTCAATAAAAGTTGTCAGTGTAAAAGGCTAGTCTGCGGATTTGGGATTTGAGCTAAAAACTAAACTAATTTCAACCGGATTGAAAATAAGAAAAACCGTACTCAACCCACACCGCACCGAGACACACTCTTTGCCTTGCCCTTGTTTAAGCGATTTTTTGGCAAACGCAGCGCTTTTTGAAAAGCGTTTTCCATGTGTTTTGGACAGCGTATTGGCCAAATGCGTGGGTGGCACAAAACTTTTGGGGCATCACTAGCAGCACCAGGTAATTCCAACAAACACCACCCACCACCCACCACCCACTGGCCAATGCCACCAGATAGCGTTAGTCGTTGCCCAGGAGGCAGCCGTGACCGACATTCGATGAATTGACCAATGCTGCTTGTTATTTTTGTGTGCAACAGCGCGTTTCATTTGCTGCCCAGCGAGCGAGGCAAGCTCTCAGCTGGAGGCGATGCTGGGCGGGGCACCTTTGAAACTTTTCCATTTAGCTAGTTTTTGCGCCGTTCGACAGGCAACGTCTGTTTCACCTGTTTGTTTTGACTGTTCTTGTTGCTGTTTGTTTGTTTGTTTGTTTGTTTGCGTATTATTGCCTCTGGGTGGGAAATTGCGTTTATTTGTGTGTTGTGCCTTACTATACGTATAGTTGTGTCTGCGTGTGTTTGTGTGTGTGTATGTGTGCGTGTGTGTATTTGTTGTCTATTCACCTGTGCAGGTGAGCGTGAATTTAATGCTGACAATTGTGATTTCCACCTGAATGTTCGCCAGTTGGGGAAGTCAGCGGTTTTAATTAGATTTTTACCTCATTTTCAGCTGTCATTTAGCGAAACGCATTCAACTTCCCTCAAACACTTTCATTAATGATTTGTGCCTGTTTTTTTTTTTTTTTTGTACTCTTTTAAAGGCTATTCTAGTTTTGTCTACCAACTTGCAAGACTTCTTATAGACTCCCCGATTTATAATATAATAAATATAATAATAATGCATAGAAATTTGAAGTTTGCTATTTGTTAACTTAGTAGAATAATTATTGTTTGATAAGAAATGCTGACCAAATATGCAAACTTTACTAGGAAACGCTTATATCATATTTTTCTCCCCAAAATGTACAAAAAACAAGCTCAATTTGGACCAGCTTTTGCTAACTGTTCGCTGTTAACTGCTTTCTTAATTAGGTATCAAAGTATTTTGCAGTCGACTCTAGTTTTAATTGTAGCTGATTTCAATGCTATAAGGTAGAAATACTTAATAACTATTATATAGGAAATATTATACAAAAAATGTCAAATCAATGTATACATAATATAAACTTAGCCATTTTTGACACTTCAACAATCGATAAGCGATTAAAGGTATCGTATTTTTTGACAGCTCTCGAGTCAAAAACTAGGATAATTTGCCACAGCAATATTTGAAGAAATTTGTTTTATTTTTTAATTTTATAATTTAATAATAATAATAACAATGTCGAGTAAGTGCGTCCAGTCCTGTGCATATTGCCAGCCTTATAAACTCTTTACTTAATAGATCGGATCAAAACTGCTGCGAATGCTCAGGGAAATGATTGGGGGAAAATGGTGGCATTGCCAAGTGAGATTCGTCGGACTTTGTTGCTCTTCCTGCAACATGGTGAAAGCCGCATGGACATCGTCAAGAAGCTAATTGCGTTGATAGAAACAGCGGACTTCACCTCGACTATCAAGGGACTCGACACGAAGCAGCTGGAGAGATTGATGCCAATGCTGGCAGGGAACTTGACGCGCCTGCAAGTGGAGATGGTCGATGTACTCCACATGTATAGACTGTGTTTGGTGGGAGGCGTCACCGAGCTTCCCTTGGTGTACACCTGTCAGGTGAAAAATACGATTCACATGCACCCCGTTTGCGATTCCAGCATCCGGTTGCGGTTGCTGGGAGGCATGCTGCCCGAACTGCGGGCGCTGCATATGGACGCATCGATTGCGCCACCTTTTCCAGACAACTTGGACCAACTGCAGGCACTGCTGCTCCGCAAGAGCATTTCGCAGGAGGTGCTAAATGGGGTGTGCACAAATGGCCAACAGCTTCGGCAGCTGCTCGTGCGAAACAAGGAGAAGCCGCTGGACTTCTCGCAGATCGGGCGGTGCTGCGAGCTGAGGAAGCTGCAGGTGCCGCTGATGCTGCGATCCGCGCAGACCTTGTGCCACCTGGAGCATCTAAAGCATTTGTCGCTGCAGCGCAAACAGCTCTGGCCGGGCATGGACTGGCTACCAATTGCCAAGGAGATCATCAAAGCCAAACGCTTTGAGCTGCTCGTCCTGCGCTTCGATGGCACTTGGCTGACTGCTCCGTTTGATCTTTCGCTGTTGGAACTACGCTTCTGCACAACGCTGAAGGAGCTGCTACTGAGCAACTGCAACTTGAGTGTTGAAACGAGTCAACCGGTGCTGCCCCTCAGCTGTGAGCGCCTTGCACTCACCGGCTGCACCCTGAACCGACTGTTCCGCTTTCTGGAGGATGCCGAGCAGCTGCATCTGCTCGAGTTGAATGACTGCCCCCTGTCCGAAGAATGTGGCGACTTCATACATCAGCTGCTCATGCAGTGCAAGACGAAGCCTCTACTTGGACCAGTGAAACTACGCTTCAGCCACATGCCCAGCCTCCGTAGGGAGCTGATCAGATGGAGTCCCAAGCGACGCAAGTACAATGCAGACTGGCTGCAGGTGCAGGAGTCACATAAATTGAAGCCCACCTGGAAAAATGCACCAGGCACAATAAGCATGACATTCGGCAGGCCAGTTAACTATGCGCCAGATCCGGAAAAATGGAACGATTGTCCAGATACAACACCAGCCGATTTACTGAAGGAGCTCGGCATGGCCTGAACAAATGCAGCAAATTTATTTTATTTGTTTATTGTTATTATTTATTATTAAACAAAAGATCAATCTGATGAGAGAGAGAGAGAGAGAGAAACACTGATCTGGCTGTTTTTTAATAATGCAATAAAATTAATTTATTCTATGAATGATTTGACAAAGATTTCTAGTCACTTTTAGAATTATAAAATTGTCTGCTAGGTTTAATAAAGATAAATATAATTAATTATACAAATATTATTATATTCAAAGCTTTCTTGTCATCTGCTAGATAGTAAAATAAAATTATAAAATTTTTACCTATAGCCTTAAATTTCATTGACTGACAAAATAAGGCATTGCACATACAAATTCTACGTGTAATTTTGAAATGTGAGAAATGAGAACTAAATAGTTTTGCTTGTTTTATTATAAAAAAATCTTAAATAAATTTTTAAAAAATATAGAAATAAAATATATTTAATAAAATATAGCAAAAATATATATATAAACAATAAGAGGAAATTTATTGAAGTCAGCTAAAGATTGCTATTTGTCTGCCCAAACGAAGCATCTCATTTTCAAATTGCAGTACAATTTTAAGTTTTTATTTAAATTAAGTGATTCAGGTTCTGAATTATGTAATATAGTTGCAAAAATGATATTGTTTATAACAGATATATAATTAACAAAAAAAAAAACTAGTGCTGCTAAAATTAAAATTGAAAATATTTATATTTTTCAAGAATTGTAAAAATTAAGAAAAAATCAAATTACTGGCTTCAAGCAAAACACAGCATTTCCTTCAAGAAATATATTAAATTTACAACGAGTATAATATATTTAAATAATTATGTGCTTAATTAAGAGTATCTGTTGGCCCATTAGCGATGCCAACTTTTTATTGGCATTATTTAACTATATATTATTAATTAACGTTAAGCTTCTTTGGCACTGCCTGTCCCCAAAGTGCACTTGTTGGTGAGTCCTTTCGGGTGAGTCCTTTTACATACGCATTAAACGTGTTTGTTGTTGGCATTTGGTTCCATTAGGAAGATGAATTGTGGTCAGGGCAATTGGGTTGGGTATTTGATACGGTAAACTGGAACTGGAACTGGAACTGGGTCGAGTTCTGGACGGAAGCATTGCGACCACCTCCAACGCTTATCTATGCTTTTCAAACTTTGCCCACCTGCTCTCCCCCCCCCCCCCCACCTGCTCACTGCCCCCCTTGTGCACCACACACTCTCATGTGGCCTGTCGCATATTGGCTTCCCAGGTGCTGGGTTGCTTGTGTGTTTATGTTGGTTTAACTATGTCTGGGTTAAGTGCTCCTTAAGCGCTTTTGTAAATGTCATCCATTGTGAAACGCACACATTGCCTGGGGCAAGTTCTACAACTGCTGCACCTGCTCCAGCTGCCAAACAGCTCCTCAATACATGTCGCATAATCCGACACGAACTAATGAGATGACCAGCTGGAAAGGAATAACTGATGCTAATTTCTTATACAATTTAAATCTTTCAATTTAGCATTTTAGTGAGGTTTTTTTTATTGATTCTTCACGTTGATCAAAAAACTATCTTTATATATTTATTTATTTTTTTAACATTTCAAATGTAGATTTAAATTTAACTTAAAAACATTATATACAAAATCATTTGTTAACTAACAATTTTTTTTTTTCTAAATTGTCAAGAAGTTTTTTAATTTGGACATCGGTTTCTATTTAACCAGAATATTCTTCAGCTTAATCTTTTGAAATTTTATATATATATTTTTTTCTTAATATATACAAATAAGATTTGTAATGTAAATAAATTTCTTATTTATTTTGTTATGTAGTCCATGAAGTGCGATTCAAGCTTGACCAACTCGGCGCTCACATTAGACATACCCTAAGATGGACCCCGGGACAAAGAGGAGGAACGAAGCGGCGGATGAGCAGGCTAGAATGGGTGCAAAGAGGCTCCTAACAGGGCAAGAACCGTTTTGTGGCATCGGAAGGCACACAATACGGCTGCAACCCAGGAACGAAGAAAGACAAAGGAGATTACGGAGCTGGAAAGAGACACTAGGTCTCCGAGAGGAGGCTATAATCTTAAGCGATTTAAGCAAGTAATATACATGGATAGAAATAGGATTAGGATACTTGTCAATCTACTGAAAGGACATTGTAGACTAAGTAGCCACCTAATCAAACTGGGTATTTATAGTAATAATTAGTGTAGATTTTTTGAAGGTGAGGAGGAGTCTTGAACTCACATCCAAACATCGCAGTGCAGAACCCCCAATTTATATATTATATATAATATATAATATACAAAAAATAATCTTATATAATTATATATAATATTTTTATTTAAATGAAATAACATAAGAAAAGTTTCAAGTGTGCTTTTTCTTTATTTTCATAATCAGCACAAGCATTTTTTCAGTATTACTCCAATTTTGAGTTTAGTTAACTTTGCAGCTATATAAAATTAAATATACAAATTATTAATTGTGATTAATTTCTCAATATTTCGATACATATCAAAATTGCTATCCAATGGCAAGTCCATCCATACATGGAGTCTGCAGAGCAGCAGGTTTACCCCTCTGTGAACCCGAGTCCAATTCCGTAGATGAAATTAAACCGTTTAGAAAAATAGATTCCCCGCAACCGGCAAAGATTATGTTGAGTGACTGCGTCTTTGGAGATGACGATGATGATGATGATGATGGGGACTCGGCGCAAAGTCTGGAGCAGCCCCAAGCTGAAGAGGAAGATTTGCAGCTGGGGCACATCCAGGATGAGCTGAATGAGAAGAAGGCGCTCGTCGATCTCATCGGCAAGCGTCTGAGCCTACAGACACCGGACTGTCCCATTGGGGATGCCTGTGTGGACAATCAGCTGGAACTGGACAACTTTGACACCCATCCCGAGATTCTCGAGCTGCAGCGCAACAACCACAAGCTGAGCCAGCAGATCCGTGCGCTGCAACTCTGCTGCTCGGCTACAGATGCAACTTTGAGTCAGCTGCGCAAACAACTCTGCCGCGACTTTGAGGCAGCCGCAGTGCTGCAGCGTCGCCTAGATCAGCTGGGCTCCGTTAGGCGCAACATGGAGCACGAGCAGGCGCTGTGCCGTCAACGCTATCGCCATTTACAGGAGGAGAAGTTCGAGTGGCAGGATTGCCAGGCATATATTCAGCAGAGCCGAGCAAATGCAACGCTGGAGCTGGCGAAGCTTGTGCCACGCTTGGAGTACATCCAGTCCAAGGGCCACGCTCAGCAGCTGCTCAATCAAACGAAGAGGCTAGCAAAGCAAGTGCATGACTTACTCGGCGAGAACATGACCAAGTTGAGCCAAACACTGGATGCCTCCACAGTCATCGACTCCAAGCTGGACACGCTCATATCCGAGAGACTCTTCACCAAGGCGACGCCTTAAAGCGAAATCTGCATCAAATTGTTCAATTTGTCATGGCAAGTGGATGTGCCACAAGGCGTCAACAGTCGACCTAAACCCACCGTCCAATTCATTTGCATTTGTTATAAATGGTAGGTGGGAGGGGGAAGGTGGGGGGTGTGTGTGTGTGTGGGTTAGTGGAACCAAAAATTACAAACGCCTTGATTATGTTGTTGGCGTTTGCTGGGCGTGCTTGACCATTTGAAGCGGTCGCATCCACGTAACGCCAGCTGCTCCAAATGTTTGCCATTTTCAATACTCTTGCTGAAAGCCAAAAAAAATAATCTTTGATTTTTCTAGCGGAAATAAACATTGTTTTCTAATATATAAAATATATAATTTTAAATTAGACATTTATATTAATATTTAGTTCTAACTGTAATAAATTGTTAAGAGAAGTTTAAGTTTATCTTTGGCTTTGAATTGTTGATAAAAGAAGAATAATTTATATTTGATATATCCTAAAAGAAATGAACTATATTTTATTTTTATCTCTAAGATTTTTGCGCTGTTCAGTTTATTAAAATATTATTTCTTTAGATTTTGTGGCTTACAAATGCATATAAAAAAATAATTGCTAGATTTGCATTCTTGGTTACAAAAGCACTTTTTAAAGTTTCTTTAAATAATACAAAAAATAACAATTATAGATTTTTAGTTATATTATTAAAAGAAGAACAATTAGGTTTTCGTAATTTTATTTAGATTCCTCTCTGCAAGGGTATTTATTATTCGGTGTGCCTAAAAAATGTGTTGTTCTTTTTTGGTTTGTTTTATTTTTTCTTGTTGGCCGTCGGTTTGCTGTTTTTGTGTGCTGTTTTTCGGGACTTACAGCAAAATGTATTTAGCATAAAAATTTACGATAATGATGCCAACAACATCAGCATCAGCATCAGCATCAGCATCGGCAACAGCATCGGGCTGTGGCATCAGCGGACAACGCGGCAGATGCCGCCGCCTAAGTTGCCGCATGGCCCAATAGACAACAAGCATTTGGCGTCCAAAAGGACAACAACAATCGACACAAAAGTGGACAGCAAACAACAACAACAAAAAAAAAAACTCTAACAAAGCCTAACAGGGTGATTCGGGAGATTAGGGGCATGCTGCGGCTTTGGGGGCAAATGTCATTGCTCTGTTAACGCAAAAAGTTAAATTAATATTTTTCACACGGACACAAAACTTGGCGTTGATTTTTTCCATTTAAATTGACGAATTTTGCGGTTTAACCACCGCGTCAAAGTCAACTGTTGTCACATTCCCCCCTCTCCCCCCCACCCACCATTTTCCCATTGGAATATTTCACATTTCATATTTCATGTTGAATGTTGAATGTTGTTGCCTGTTGGATTTTTAAAGTAGATTATCAAAGTTTCCTGTAGTCATTTATTTAAACTTTCCTTTGAGGGCACCGCAAAAACCACACTATGACAATCCGGGTGAATCTGCTGAGTGGGTTTGCGTGTGTGTGTGTGTGTGTGTGTGTGTGTGTGTGTGTGTGTGGCAGTGGCAGTGGCAAGGGAGCTTTGTAACCAAAATTTGATATTGAGATAATCGCATTGGTTTTTCAAATAGCTCGTTGACTGCGCAAAAGAAACGTTTTCAAACTTTTTTGTATTTTGTTCTTTGATGAGCCACAAATATTTTGCACGGCATATTTGTTGTGGGTTATGAGAAATAAACTCTTGTTATAGGAAAATGCGCCAAGTCACATTTAACCAATTTAAAAACCAAAATACGACTTTGAAGAAAGTCAATTCAAATATTGTTAATCAACAGTTTTGGTTGAGGAGCGTTTTTAATTGACAACATTTGAAAATGTTGTGTTAAGGACAACTTTTGACAGGCCCAGCAAAAATTGAAAGTGAAACTTTCGTTTGGAAAAGTATGCTTTCTCTGGAGAAATATGCGCTAAGTTTTGCCACAATTTGGCAGCCATTGGGGAAGTAGTCTGACGAGTGTAGTTTCAAGTGGAAAGAGTTTTCTTATGTGGGCGTGTCTATTTGCCATCTTGTCATTTACAATCTAAAACTTTTTTTTCCCAAGCTCCTCAAATATTTAGATAGGACTTACTGTAATTGGGACTTAAAGCGACGATTGGTTAAGGAGCCAATTAAATTAATTTAATTAGTCAATTTATCATTTATAATAATTAATTAATTTCTACGTCTTTATTCACAGAAGTTTCAAAAATGCTTTTTCCAGCATTTCTTATAATTTTCAGAGAAAAGGTAAGATTTCGTTGCCTTTGGTAAAATGCCTAAAAAAATAGTAACAGTTTTTTATAAATAATTTTAGCAAGTACTTTTTTTTACTTGTTTTTTTTATTAATTATTAATTTTCACGGAACAATTAAAACGAGTTGCAACATTTACTATTTCCACAGATATGTTTAAATACTTTTGCCTGCATAATAAGTTGATTTAATTTTTTTCTCTAACTGATTTTACTATGAGAAAACCTTTATTATGAATCCTGTAGTGGTTTTATTTACCTTTCGATTTATTTACTTGAGTGTGTATGTGTTTGCGAGTATGTGTGTGTGTGTGTGCACTTGAATTACCTATCTTGAGTGACATTACAATGCTTACTTTGTGGTGCAAGGATTCTGCTTTATTCACAAAATATACAAATAAATTCAAGGCAAACTATGAATTTTTCTATTTTATTTTGTCAATACACACACAAACACACACACACACTCACACACACACAGTGTCCTTTTTCATTCATGCATGCCTGCATATCTTGTGTGTGTGTAAATATGTGTGTGTGAGTGTGTGTGTGTCTGTGTGTCTGTGTGTGTGCGCGCTACTTCGTCGAACCACTGACTGCAGTTGGCTTACATGACATGTGTGAACCCCTCTCTACCCCCCCTCTACCCCCCTCTCCCACTATCTCCATCTCTTTCTCTGACTCCATCTTTTTTTTTTTTTTTTTTTTTGCATTCTCTAAAGCCTTTTCTGCGCGGAGCTCTGCAAATGCGTCTATAAATTATTCATTTCGTTTGAGATGTTTGATGTGGCAATGCCTGAGAAATCCACTTCCTTGCGAATGACCCTACACACATCCTGCTGCAGCAGCTTTTGCTGTTGTGATCCTCTTCTTCTTCTTTTAGTTATTGTTGTTGTTGTTGCGCGCGTTGCGAGAACTGCTTGCAAAACGGGCCACATTTACCCGCATTTCATTGAATTCATTCATTTTTTAGCAGCTTTACGAGCTCTTTTGCTTTTTATTTTTGCCTGTTGTTGTCGTTGTTGTTGTTGCTGTTGCTGTTTGCCACAGCTTTGCATAAATAAGATAAACACAAGTATGCGTTGTTGGTAACCCCTCCACTTCACTCCCCCTCTCTCTCACACTGTCTCTCTCTATCTTTCTATATCTGGGCAAAAGTGCAGCTTCTTGGCGAGATGTGATTTATTTTGCACTCAGTGTATTTGCTAAAGTAAAATTGATTGAAGCGTTTGTTGGTGCATCAATTGATTTCCACTACGGCTTCTTGGCCATTCTCAAACATCATAGAACCCCCCCCCCCCCCTCCCCCCTCTATACACCTTCCCCTCACCAAACAACTGTTTGAAATTGTGCTGCTTCGCTTTGTTTGCACTGGTTAAATTAACTTTGGTCAATTTGATTTTTTTGTCCGACTTGCATTTGGAGAACTATTCACAATGCGGCCAACTTCAGCTTCTGCTCAACGAATATGTTAAGAATGTTCCACTGGAATAATTGCTTGCGTTTGAAATTGTTAGCAGCATTGTTCAGATGCAAACCTCAAATAAGAAAAAAGGCAGCAATATTTGGTCAGGTTAACGCACTTAAAGCTATTTCCAAACAATCTACAAACGAAAACTTCTATATACGTATTTTTTTTATAATTCCCCTAAACATATATTTTTAGTAATCCGATTGCAGATTTTTATTTGTATATATATAAACAATTTGCATGGGATTTTTTCTATAGCAAAGCTTTTGAATATTTACTTATTTATATCGTTGACTAAGCGAATTATTTTCGTTTTTTTCTTTATGTTATTTGAGCGGAACATAATAAATAAATTTAATCAAAAGATATTTTATACAAGTCTTATAAAAAGAATCGCTGCTTTCACCTGGAGATTGGTCAATTAATTAACACTTGATTAGCCATTTAATCATTTAGTTGGGCAATTTGTGTTTTATTATTATGATGACCTATCAATTGGTTAAATGCTGAGTTGCTGGGTTTAATTGGCGTTGGGCGCTTTTTAAATGTTTTGCACTTAAAAGCGTCGACGACGGCTACAAAAATGGCGACAATTCATCACATGTTGTGCTGTGATTTTATTAAGTGACGCTGATGGTGATTGAAGCACACCTGGCACATCAACACCTGGCGCACGGCACAGGGAACAGGACACACGACACAGGACACAGGACACAAGGCAGTGGGATGCCAGCATCCTGCAACACATACGAGTCATGAGCTGCAGGCCGCATAAATCTTGGCTGTCAAGTGCAACAAAACAAAAAAAAAAAAAAAAAGTGACAACAAATAAAGGCAACAGAAAGGAGACTAACAAGAAAAAGTGATCTAGTTGAGAGTAACAGACTATCATATATCCTTTTAACACACACACACAACACACACATAACACACAAACACACACATACACACACACTTATGTCTATTGTGATGCAGTTAAATTACTTCCACAAATATTAAAAAATGTGCAGCATTTATATATGTATTTAAAATATAGTTAAATAAATTAAAATTATAGAAAGTTTAATCACTTGTATAGAAAATATCACAAAATAAAAATCCCTTCAATTTAACCGATAAAAGAATTCGGATAGTTAAAGGAGATAGTAAAATATATAAAAACCAAAACATATACGAAATGTGTCCAAGTCAATTAATTCCTAAAGCTTTCGCGAAGACAAGTTTCTGCTTGGCTTAGAAGCTTCCGCAAACAACTGTGCAAACAAGAGCTTTACTAGATAAAGAATTACATTTAATGCATACAGAATGAATTCCGTAATGTATTGTCATTATTTAGCTTCCTGCTGGGTTATTGAAGTTGTCATTTGTAAGAATTAAGAGAATTGAAAGTTTCTTCTTCTCTCTCCAATGCAAACACTACATCAAATATATATTATTATACTTTTTGAATATATATATAAATATTTTATTTCATTATCTTTCTTTTCTATATTAATGCATTTGTCGAAAAGAAAGGTGAAACAAATTTAAGAGCAGGCAGCTTAATTATGCAGCATATATTAAATAAAAGACGAAGAAGAGACAGAGGAAGAAGACGAGATATGCATAAATACGGAACTGCAATGGCGTTCGGTTTTAATGAATGAGCATTTATTATAATTAAAAATTCTGGCTTTTGCCGGCGTGCAATTGCCACAGTAGTCGTTTCTGACCTAAGACATGCCGCAACGAATGCGTCACGACGACAAGGACGAGGCTCTGTGGCAGTAGCTGTGGCTTTGGCTGGCAGGCCGTGTGCATATTAACAGTTAGTCCCATTGCTCCATTGGCTTCTTTTCGAGCGCTCAACAGCTGTTTGCTTGGGACAATCATATTTTGGGACACTGCTATGCAAATGAGCATATCTACTAACTGTGGCATTGGAAGCCAGCCAGTTTCTCTGGCTCTCTCTCTTAAGCGTTGTGTTGGTGAGTCGCTGTTGTAGCTTGCACAGCGACTGCGCTGCGTCTCAAAAGCCCGCGAACAACACACCCAAAATGTAAGAGCGCTCTCTTAAATATACAACACTTTGATGCTATAAACCGAGCTCTCTGTCTCTTCACACGCTCGGTTCGACTTCGAGTGTCGAGGACTGTTCGGCCTCTTCGGCTGTGGCGGTGGCGGTGGCTGTGTGACGTGCTCGTTATCCAAATGTGGCCACTTCGCATGCCGTTGTCGTTGGCTACAGTTGTGCAGAGCGCGCGCGCTCCTTAATTTTGAAATTCGTCATTGTTGTTTTCTGACTCGTGCGTTTGCCGTCGCTGCGTTTTAAGTGAGTGGCGTCTGCGTCAATTTAATCAGTGATTAAGATGTTGCACTTGCCGCTAACCAAATGAGCCCAAGTGAATGCCTAAAATATTTAGTGTCACAAATGAATACAGGCTGACTGTCTGAGACAGCTTGACAGTCTGACGTGTGACAGAAGGGCAGGCAAGGCAAGCGTCAGTTGAGGCAATTTCAATTTTTTGCCGCGCCATGTGATTTTCAACTACAACACAACACAACAAAAGCAACAGCAACAGCAACAGCAACAATATCGCAATCAGTTTATATATACGTATACGTGCGTGTGTGCGTGCGTCTATGCGCAAGCGGGCGTGAGTGTGTGCGTGTATGTGTGCCGTCAGCGTATGTAATCCAAGAAAATCTGTCACGTGCTTTGGATATCTCTTTGTTCTACTTCCTTCACACACGTCGCGTATTTATTGAATAAAATTAAAGGTGAGCAGTGGCGACAACACGGATTACTCCATTCACACACACACACATACACACACACACATATACATTAAATATGAAATCTTTTATATTTTGTGACATCAACACACTCACACTAACAACAAACACACATTAAATATTCAGCTTATGATTACGTGAGACGTAAATAAAGCAGACATTTTGGTTTGCGTATTCACTAATTGAAAATTTGCCCAAAAGCAAAAATATTGATTACATTAAAATCCATAAATACACAGTTTTAACCGACAGTATTATTATAATGAATTCTACTTAAATGCGATTTCTTTATTTTTTTTTTAATATTTTGTCATTAAGTTTGTTTATAAATTAATTGAGATACTTTTTTAATGAGGGTCAAAAATCCAGGTTAGTTTCATTAGCTAATTATGTTTATCCAATATTATAATGTTAATTAACCGCATATACGAATATTCGTTTATATTTTGTTTTAAATTATTATTTTTTCTCGACATATTTGAATTAATTTTAATATGTTAAATAATTATATTTATTATGTTTAAATATGTTGCTACTCTTTTATTAATTATATTAAAAATGATTGGGAACTATTTGACCTACTTTGACCTCGTATAAAAAACCAAAGGATATCCGATTTAAAAAAATATGACTATATAAATAATACTATTAATATTAAATATTTAATATAATTATAAAATATAATAATTTAAAAGAATTTTATATTGGACTGTGAATGGGGTTTCATCAAATACTATAGGGATATCAATTTAGACAGAAATATCATCTTATATATAATAGAAATATAGAAATATTTATCTATTCCACTTTTTGTTGATAGATTTTCCTACTGCGCATAAGTCAATCAATGTTTACGAATACCTATCAATATTTGAGTGGCTTTTAACCCTTTGAGTATGAATCACAATTTGGTTTTACTTTATTAACCTTTCGTCAATTTTAAGCCACAAATATTGAACTGTTCTCTGTCCTCGACCTGACGAAGGTCTTCACACAAACCAAACGTAGAACTTCCATTTTGCCAAGTTGGCCCACAAATTAAATGACAAAATTTGATTATTTGTATGCACGCAACAAACGTATTTGTTGAGCGCTCTTGAAAACCCCACCCTCTCCAGCACCCACACCCGCACCCACACATAAAGCCCTCAAAATGTAACTGAAAATCCCAGGAGCATAAAAATAAAGCGCAGAACAAGTGATGTGAGGAGGGGTATCAGGCAACTGGAAACGGAGTGGGGGAGGAAGGGGCACTGAGAACAGGTGCCTTCAAACTGGTAACTGTTAAACTTTTCGCCCCAATTGTTTATTTAACAGTTATGAAAAACTCATTAAAGCATTTTAAAGTACAACTTCAAAAGGTGAATATGCCATAAAATATGCATAAAACAGAATAAAAAGTTTTTCATTCAAAACGAGAAGAAGAAGAGTAAAACTAAATATAAAAATAAAAATAATTTTGAATGCTAAATGAAATGGCAGGCAAAAGTGCCTGTTTGCATTACGGCTTAATGCGTGCTTTATTCACATTTATTTACTTTATTACGAATTTTATATGCTGTGCACTTCATTTTTTTTGTGTTTTGGCCTTGCCTGAGGGCCAAGTTAATGCAATTTACTCGCGCACATTTTGGAAATTGGCCATGTTTTCTGGTTTGTCGCCCGACTCGGCTTCAAGTTCATTGTGCATTAATAATGTAGTTGTCGTTGTTGCTATTGTTGTTGTTATTGTTGTTGTTGTTGTTGTTCAGTTTGTTGTCCTTGTTGTCAGACATACACTTCACAATTTTATTGAGCGCGTCCTTTTTTTTTTTGCTGCTGCTGCCATATAATTTGATTTGGTTTTTGTGTCGCCAAACTTTTGGTTACTGCCAAACGGATCGTCAGCTGTTGGCCAACAACATGACCATTGTGGCTGCCAGTGTGTCATTTACATTGTCACACTTTTTGCACTTTTTTGTTCAATCCAAAAACTCGTACCTTCGCCCCCCTGCACACCCTCCGCCAATGCACCTCAACAATTGTGTGCAGTTGATTCAATTATTTGTTGCGCTGCCACATAAAATAAACTATCTTTTTTTTTTATTTATTCAATGCATACTTTTTCGCTCAAAACAGTTGCAAAATAGAGTTCAGTTATATTTATTGCACATGAAGCACGCTCCACTTCAATTTGAAAATAAATTGTTCTATTAAATTGGATTCTGATATGAAAAAGAAAAACAATTTATACAAATTTGTATTTCAAATATATGCATATATTATTATAGTCTTATATTCAAATGTGCAATGCATTAAATAATTCGTTTCTAAGTTTTTTTTATACTCTTCAGCTTTTTAGTCATCTTATTAATTTGTCATTTAAATAAAAGTATTTTAATGTTAACTCTAAATATGATGATTTTTAGCTTCTGCTTAAAGTTAAATAATTAAATATATTTTGTTTGATTTTCAAAAGTGCTGTAAGAGAAATTCGAAATTATAAATATGAATTAAGATTAAATTTTCTCCATTCTTAAAATGAACACAAAATCCGATTTATCACATAAATTTCAAATACAATTCTCGATGGAATGTTGTAGGAATAAAGAAGAAATTTTCAATTGAATTGCAAACTTAATTCTCACTAAAATAAATACCAAAATGTCAATCAAATTCTTGCAAACTGATTTTATCCATTTAAAATTTGTATGAAATTGCTTGCAGCTGCCCCAAATTGGATATGTTTTAAAGCTCTTTTTAACCGATTAAAAACTGTTCTGCACTTGTCCCCAACTCGAGACAATGCATTGACAGACAAAGCGTTTACAAATTGCATGAGAATTTGTATTGAATCGAATTTTTCATTATGTGTTTCCATTTTTTGTTGTTATTTTTTTTTTTTTTTGTTTATTGTTCTTGTTGCTGTGGTTGATGTGCCTCGTTCGTAGCTTGTTAGACAGTCCATTTTGTAATAGTCGCCATTGTTTTGCCATTTGCCAGTTTTTTGAGCTGCAAATGCAGCTTACAAAGTGGAAAACGCCAAATTCACAGCATGAGTTGCTGAGTTCTTGGAAAATGCAGAATAATGAGGAAACTAACGAGCCAAGACTTTTCCATTGTTTACTGGTGCAAAAATTGTGCGATTATTAATTTTCCATGCTATTTTACAGTCCTCGTTTGCTTTTTTTTTGCGTTGTTGTTTTTTTTTTTTGTTGTTTTTGTTGCCACTGTCTGCGGCACATCCTGCTGCCGCGTGCCGAGTTGGCTTCGCTGCCGCCTCCCAGACGCTGTCGACACTTCTTCGCATTACTTTGCTGGGCAACGTTCGCGTTGTTGTTGCCTTGTTGCCTTAACTTGGCCGCGTTTACTGCTTCTATTTTGTGCTGCCTTTGCCAGCAGCACTTTTAATATTTTCCAATGTTTGTTAGACTTTCTTTTTTGCCCGCTGCCTGCTGTCTGCTTCCGCCGGGCGCTCTCAGCCAGAACGCGCAAAGCATACCAAAAATTGTTGCCAGCGCTGCTCGGCAGCAGCTGTGAAGTGCGGATCCTCCTCACACACACACACACACACACACACTCACACTATAGTCCTGAACAGGACGTACTTATACATATGTGTATTAGTGTATATAAATGTGTTTCAGTGTGTTTTATTTACTGCCAACACATTTTTGTGTTGTTTTCAAAAAGTTTGCATCAATTACCCAAATCGTTGTTGCTGTTGCAGAATCTTTAATAATATTCGGTTGCACCAAAAGTTTTTTTCTTTTGCTTTTATTTATTTAATAATTTAATTGTTACCCATAAAACGTAGAACTAAGTAATAAAAAACTAAAGCCACAATTTGTTCACACAGATGAAACTAGTTGATGTTTAATTTATTTTAATTAAAACAGTTTTTCTATGCAAATATTTATATAAAATAATAAAAAAAAATAGTTGTTATGCCCAAAAATAGGTTATACAATAAAAAAAATGTTTGCATATAAATAACATACGAACGCAACAAGGCAAATTGGATACAATAAATCCATTATGTAGTTACTGCCACTGCCAATTAATTGAGCCATTGAGCATGTGTGTGTGTGTGTGTGTGTGTGTGTGTGTATGTGTGTGGCACACATTTAGTCCCATAACTCGCATAAATTGCAAAATATTGTTAAAAGTGCGAGGCGGATCAACGTAATACAAATGTTTTCAAGCAACAACAACAACTGATTTTTATGCATACAACAAAGGCAATAAATTCTACTCTGTTTTCCTTGTTTATTTTCAGGTGAGTGGCTGCAACCAGAAATTGAGCTTGTGGCAACACACACACACACAAGCAACACAAATACCAAAATACAATTATCACTCGGTGGTTGGTCTTCAGTTTTCCTTGTTAAGTTGGAAATTGAGCGCATGTAAATATAATTTAAATTTCAAATAAACATGTTTATTAAGTTATGCTCAGCCCAAACGATTGCAATATATGTATATACATATATTTATATATAAATTTTTATTTATGTATGTGTGTGTGTGTGTTAGTGTTTGAGGTCAGTTCCTGGCAATATCCGCAACGGCCAAATGCCAAAAGAAAAAGCAACGAGCGGCATCAAATCCAATTAGTTAATATGAATTTTTGATGAAATCATTTCCGCTTCAAATGCAAAAAAAAAAAAGAAGAAAGTTTTACGCCTGCTCCACAGTCACCAATCATCATGATCTTCATCATCATCATCAACATCATCACCATAAACATGCTGATGACTTTGTATTTTAGTTTTTTATTTCATACATTTGATTTGAGGGCGCAACGCGTGTTTGGCTTGGCAAACTTTAACGCATGCCACTTTTTGCTGCAAGTCATCAGAGTTGGTTTGTTGTGGCTGTTGCTGTTGCTTTTCCTTTTTTTTTTTTTGCTTTTTTCTTTTTCTGGCATAAAATTATTTATTGTGTGTTTGCCACAATAACCGCAATTTGCAACTTTTTGTGGCATTTTGTCGGCGTGTTGTCAAAATGTTTGTGTGCCCGAAATATTTAAATGTTTCATTTGTCACTCACTCACCAAAGTGGGGGTAAAATTAGTTTACGTATGCGTAATATTTCTGCAAATTCGCTCTTTACGTATACACGCACAGCTACACGAGCACACCCACACGCACACACACACACACACACACTTACTCACACATAAGTAAGCACCATTTGCCGCGGGGCGATTTTCACTTTAGGTTTTGTTGGTTTTTCTTTTTGCGTCTGCATTTTTAATTCATTCTTTATTTTTTTTTTGTGGTTTTATTTCTTGTTCTGTTTAACTTTAACAAAATGGCCTGCTTTTGTCATTTTTGCCGTTGTTTTCTGCCCCACTTCTCCTCCCTCTTGCTTTTGTTTTTTTTTTTTTTAATTTTTTTGCTGCGTGTTTTGTTTGCACAGAGCAATTGATATAAAATTTTAACGAGGTGCGGTTTTTTTTGTAGCATTTTATTTTCTTTCTTCTTTTTGTGTTTTCACTTCTTTTTTCGTTATTTGTCTTTTCTTTCGATTTTCACAAAAATGTCACGCATGCTTTTTTCCACATTTTTTTATTACTTCAAAGCAAGAATTTGCCAAGCATTTAAATAATTAGAAGCTTGGCTTAAATTGTTGAATTTTTACGTACAACACTTGTTTATTTAATTTTTGTTTAAATTTTGTTGTTCATATTTCTTTAATATAATTTATCACACTTATTAAATGATTTACATTTTTTTTTACATTTCACACATGAATTGGTTCTGCGCATTATTTAAAAAAAGTTACAAATCATGGACAGGCAGGCTGATGCATAACTTAATGTTGTACATTAATGCGTTTAATTGATGTTGACGGTTACCAAATGGTTTAAACTAATTTTAATTTATTACTTGCCGCATTTTCAACTGAGTTACTGCTAAAATATTTGGTGGCAAAAAAAAAACAGGTCAGCGAAAAGTTAACGCGCAACATATTCCGGCTGTCGCACAAACTGAACCCAGTTAAGCTCATTAAATGACAAAAACAAAGTATTTTAATTAAATATGAGTGCTGCACAAAAAAAAAAAAAAATGGACAACCAAATTAATAATTAAAGTTTGCCAACAAATAATCCTTAAATTCGCCGAAACTTTAACTTAAACACACTACAATTTGAAAAGGCTTTCTGGAGCGCGAAGCAAAAGCTCGAAACTATTAACAAAAAAAAAAAACGAATTCAACCCAATGTAGGACATAAAGAAAAGCATTCATTTTAAACGCGAAAAAAAGAAGAAAATTTGCAAATTTTCACCATTTGTTTGACGTGGCGCCGTCTGCAGTTGCCACAGCGAACCGACAATAAATCACCATTAAACAAATTATGTACTCAACTCAACAATTTTAAATGTCTTTGCTGCCCATTGTATCTGCGCACTGACTGCGAACAGTTAGTTATTCAAAAACAAATAAGTATTACACATAAAAAGAAAATACACAAAACAAAACAAAACAAAACAAAAAATAGAATGCGACGAGACAGGAATATGAAAATATATAAAGCGATACTTTTTCACAGTGGTGTGGGGGCAATTTTAAAAATGGTAACGCATACTAACTGAAAATGGCACAAGCCAACAATATGATTTATAGAACGCATAAATAATTCAATAGGGATTGTAATTTAAGAAAAGGCTTCACATTTTTTTTAAGAAAAAAGCAAGAAAGAAAATTGATTTTGATTGTATATCAAATATGTAAAAGTAGCAAATTATATTCAAATATTTTAGGTGGATTCCAAATATATGCTAAAATTATGCATACACATTTTTTTATTTAATTTTTATTTAAAATCTGTTTATTAAATGATGTAACAATATATTATAATTTTTATGTAGCGTTTTATATATATATATATATATATATATGGATTTTATTTATATTGAAATATAGAATTGGGCTTAACTTTTTTAACGTTTAACATAAAGCAACTTTGAATTAATTGGTTAAATCGGTTATATCGATCGAATCACTTTAGTCTACAGGCAATTAATAGAAATATTATAATATAGTTAATTGATTATTTAATATATCATTTAACAATTTAAATAATATTTTACAAGTAGTAAAGATGTTTCAGATGTCTTCGTTCCACAGTGCCGCGTCAGCAGTGGTTGTCCATTATGGTTATTATAGCTGTGTCGCTTATCAGCGACGTCTGTGCGGCATCATTGACACGTTTTCCGTGCGCCTGCCACAGGCGGCTATGTATACAGCTGGAGACGCACCTTGTTGGGGCACTCGCACTCGTCTACTGCCGCAAGGTGTAAACATTTATGGGGCTTTTTTGTTGCGAGGCGACATAAATTTATTTCTAAACATTCACAACGCCAACTTTGAGTTTTCTTCACTCGCTTTTCAGTATTTCTTAGTATTCCAAGTCTTTTGTTGTTGCCGTTGCTGTTGCTGTTCGTTCTTGTTTGTTTGTTGCCACATGCCACATTTAGTATCTCACAAATTTGCTCATCCCATGGCAACGGGGGAGCACTTACCCGAGCAACACAGCATCAGCATACTGCCCCTCCACACACACAACACACACAACACACACACACAAAACCTCCAACCCACTCCCCCATAAAAAATCCACACAGCATTCGCATTCTTTAGCGACCACAAATTTTCGTGTAGTTATTTTTCTTTGCCTTGTTTTTCCACTGTTCCTGTTTTTTTGCTATCCTTTTGTTTTGTTTTATTTATTATTTTTTTTTTTTTTGCTAAGTTGCAAATGTGTTATATTTTATTTTTACAACTTCCTTTTCTGCCCCCGGCCTCGACACGCCCCAAAACGTGAAAAAGTGCCAAAAAACAACAACAGAAATGTAAAAAACAGAAAAGACAAAAAAAAAACAGCTTTTGGCCTGTTAAAGTGTTTCAATTCTTTTTTGTTACCGTCCCCCGTTCCTTGCCACTGCATCTGCATGCGACGTGTTTCGGTATCTTTTTATGCTATTTGAAAGACGAGTGTGTTTTACGTGTGTTGTTTTCTTGTTGCCACTGCCACATCCGTCGTGCGAAGTGCGTCGACTTCCGTTTTTTTTCTTTGCAGCAAATTACAATGCATAATTTTCACATTACGTCAGCACATTCGAAATGTGTGTCTGCCTGTGTGTACGAGTGTGTGTGTGTGTGCATATCCTGCGATTGCCTGAGCCACTTTCTCATCTATCTCGCCTTTTGACTTTCATATGGAAATCAATACTCCTAATGAATATCAGGCTGACATACACACACGTCCACACCTTTCCACACACTGTTACACACCTTCACACACACTCTTTTGCCTTGCAGGTATTTAGCATTTGAGTGGCATAAAATATATTCTTAAAATACATATAATTCGCTATCGACATGCGTAAACAGGTAAATGCCGAAAGCGCTGGATTGAGGTAGGACTGTTCCCATGGAATATGTTTCTATGGTCTTAGGCAACATTTCGGCTTGGTTGAAATATAAAAAAATATTTATTTTAGAGCAAAAGACTTGATAAATCGCATTTTACAAATTTTTATCCCTTGAGTTTAGACAAAATTATAAAAGTAGCTTGGGTAAGAAGTAATGCTTAAGTCGAGTAAGCTCGTCTGCCTTATACTTCAGCTGTTAAATATATTCTAGTTTTATTGGCAAATTTAACTTTAAAATCCGGCAATTTCTGCAAGTCTTATTTCTAATTTATTCACAAGCCCGAATCCAAAATGCGCATTTAATTTATGCATACAGAAAATGCTTGCGGCTGCTTGATATGAATGAGATCAATATGAGAATATATTTTCGACTATAAATTATGTGTTTCTTATCCCATGAAATGGTTGGTTGATTAATTATAAGCATATGCAAATTGGGAATTAATTAGATGCATTCTAATATCGAAATGTATCCATATTCGAGAAGCAAACTTGGTCGGGTATATATCATACGAGAGTGGTCTGACAAGTTTCCGACCTCAACTTTTCAGACCACCCTCATAATTTGATGTTTCTAGCTTTAATTGCCTCTGAGCTCTGCCTTATAATTATTCAGCTGTCAGTCCTGGAATATATATGTGGTATGAGATGCTTCCTTCTTTTGAAGGGCACTTCTAATAATATACATATGATTTTCGAAGACTATAGATGTTCATTTGTTATAAGAGACCAATTACTGCCCAAAATCTGTAAGAATTTTAGGAATTATCAAAAAGTGTTAATTTTAAGGCAGCCTTATAGAAAAACAAAATTTCTTTAAAATTTAAAGTTATGCAAGAATTGGATGAAGTATTATGTAGGTATCACATGGGGAAATGCATATGCTGTGCTTATCAAAATGCTCAACAAAGTGGAAAGCTCTCAAAGATATCAAAGTGCGTCAATTTGGAGACATTTTGAGCATTTGTCGGAGACAATTTACGAGCTCTCAAAATTGGTGCTAAACTTGTTGTGACAATGAAGGCTCAACCAAAATATGACCCACATATCGAGTCGTCTCATAAAACATACACAGTGCCAGCAAAAAAGCAACGTACGCGGGGAGCAGAAATGAAACTGAGTATTTGAATTTTTGGTAAGTCGTGAATCGTTACACGCTTAACCAGAGAGTAAACAATGGCCGAGTATTTGGCCAACATGGGCTAAAAGGCAAAATAGATGAAGGCAGCAAAAGCTGAAAAGTAAACTGCAAGTTGTGGCAGACATAAAAAAGAGACACAACAAAAAACAAACGAAACTCTCGAAAAAGTCGCGGTAATTTGAACCTTTTTCCATTTGAGTGACTTTTGCTGTAGGCGCTGTGCGAGTTGGGAGCTGGCCGAGTTGTGGAGGAAGTGGCGCCTGTCCATAGCACAGCCGGCATAGAAATCAAATATCAAAGGAAAACTTAAGCCTGCCTATTAAAGTGTGTGTGAATGTGTGTGTGAGTGTGTGTGTGTGTGAGTCCTATTTATGGCAGAGCTGAAACATTCAACGCATGGGTAATCCCCTAGCAACAGGTTACCCAGCATTTATTTTGACAACCGTCTGTCTGTGAGTTAGTCAGTCTGTCCAGCCTGTCTGCCCCCAAACAAGACAAAAAAAAAAAAACAAAAAAAAAACTTAAAGCCGTAAAATGCCAACAACTTGAAGCGGCATCAAAGGACATGAGACTTGCAGTTGATTTGCCAAATCAAAGTTGCATGAAACAATGGCCAGCAATCCGGAAGGGCATAGATAAGACCAAAGAGTCGAAAAACCGGGGGGGGGGGGGGGGGGGCAGGCAGCAGCCACATTGACAATGCCATAAACGGCAAATAAGTGAAATCGTTCCTTAAATAGAAGGATTTACTTAATTTAAGCAACGCAACCGAAACGATTTCGATTTCGATTGAAATAAGCAACATTTTCTTTTATCCAGCTTCACCTTTCCCCCCGGGTTTGGTTTGGGGTTGGTCTGTTGATTTGGGAATTGACTTTTACTTAAGGCCACTGTTGCCCCCCAGCAGCCAAATATAAAGTTGCGTGCCCCACATGCGCCAGCAGCTTGACAGGATGTAATCTTTCATCTTAACTGAGATTCGTATTTTTTTTTTCTCTTTTCTCTTTTTTTTCGTTGATTTTTACCCACGTTTTGGCTTCGCTTTGTTTTCCCTTTGGTGCGTCGCAGTTGTCAACATTTCAGTTTTCCACTGCTGTTGTTCATTTTTTACTTCTTTTTCCTCTTTTTTGGTTCTTCTCTTTTTACCTTGACAAAAATTCGGTTTGCTGTCTCCGGCGAATGCGAAACGGATTTTCTCTTGTCCAAACTATCAGCATTAAAATTTATAGCACTGTTGCTTATCGAGTGTTATCGATGTTTTCCCCCCCGCAGCCAGTTATCGCTGCTATAAGTGTGATTGCTCTATCCGATTTGGGAGTATTTTGTGGCGAAATATTTATTCCGAATATGATAACTAAAATTAAATGTTGCAAAATAATGATAACTGTGAAAGAAATTTATATTCAAATATTGTTTTAGTTCAATTTTGAAAATATTTTAGTCGGCCAATTCAAGAGTAAAAGTTAATATATTTAAATCTAGTTTGTAGGCAATTTTAAGTAGTACTCTAAAAATATTGCTGAGTATAATATAATTAATTCTTATGATATTTGCAAATAGTATAAGTTCAAAGTTTGACATATACTTTAAATATCTCAAATATCAAAAAAATAATGACACTCATTATAAAATACACAAATGTCTCATTTAATAAATAATTTGGCAAACGCTATAAAATTTCGTTGTTTAATTTTATCATAACCATATATGCAAAATGTATTAATATGCATTTTCTCTGTGCAATTCGATATATAGGTCGAGTGTGCAGCAAAAAATACATTGTTTATATATGGTATTTTTTTTATATCTGAATATGTTTTTATTTGCGCCCAAACATATGGGAAATGTGCTGAAAATAAAACGAACAATGAAATTAAATACGTTCCCAGAATAAACGCCAAAAACGGGAACGTGCAAAAATAACAGAGAGCCACCCACAAAAACCAACCCAAATATTCATAAAGCGTAAATATCTAAAAAGAGCCCCGGCAACATTTGCAAGTGTTTCGCATTTGCATTTGCAACAAACACGAAAGCAAAATGAAATCGACGCTGAGAAAAGAAATGAGGAAAACACAAAAAAAAAAAAAAAAAATTGTATTTTGCTAATTGCCAATTTACATGCAGTCGCTTCTAATTTTTAGCCCATTCGTCGGATAAATAAACTTCAATTTGAATTACATTCATTATTGCTCTCTCTCTTTCTCTCTCTCTCTCTCTCTCTCTTCCGCTCTCCCTCTCTCTCTCTCAACTGGCAGCTGCATTTGCCTTATATTAATAAATTTGTTTATTTAGTGAGCCGACTGTGTGTCAATGGCTCGTTGCTGCTGCGCCACTCCCTACTCCCCTCTCTCCTTTCCCCTGCTGCAAATGTTTCAGTTTCATTTTCAGTTGTCGTTTCACGCAAATCTTGTTTACACAACTGGGAGACCACCTACCAAATGCTTCTCCGATTCCAGTTACATGGCATTCCATGTGCCTTGCCTGTGAGTATTTTGTTGCCTTTTTTTTTTTTTTAATTTGGCCAATTCAGGCGCCACATCGAGGCTTTATATGCGAGAGTATTTGCGATTATATGTTTGTCCTGTTTGCCGGCTGGCCTCGTCTGTTATTTATGCAAATGTCAAATATTTTGATATGCCGCTGCCATGTGAACGCAACAAAACGAAGCGAAACGAAAGCTGAAGTAAATTATAAAGTTTCTGGCCCAGCCCTGTAATTCCAACCATCCATCCAGCCATGCATTCAGCCGGTTGCCAGTGTTATTTGGCCAACCGACAAACCGAATTGTGCCCTAATATGAGCCCCATCAGAGCCACCAGTAGCAACACCCAATTCGTCCAGGACTCGTGTCTTTCACCAAACTCCTAACAACTACAGTAATTATGGCATTTTTGGAATGCCCACGTTGTTGTTGTAGTTGCTGTTGCGGCAGGTGGCAGGTGGCAGGTGGCAGGTTGGAGCAGCTGGCAATGCTTGGTTACCAGCACAACCAGGAATTGGGCTTGGATGGCTCGTTGTGCGCTCTCCCAATTGGAGGAGCAAAATACATTTTTGAGATTATTGGCACGTTAGGTAAATTACTTGGCGGTAAGAATTTTTAATTTGAAATATATGCTGTTGAAAATTGTCCCGAATGCTTATTAAATATTTAGTGACTGTGCAAAACTTGTTGAATTATTCCGTGAAACTTTTCAAATTATTAGCCGAAAAACTCTTGAGGGTTTACATCGGCTGGTCTTGCTAATTAAGCGGCTTAACCTGAATGGCCAATTATTTAGGGCAATTATCTTTACGCTGGCAGTTGTAACCAGGAAATCAATCTTAACAGCATAAATTATACAACTTGTTAAGCTGAGCAGATTAACAGCAAAATATTTGCAATAACCAAGTTTCTGGATTTTACTTTTGCTGCCACAAATTGCCACAAATGCAAAAACATTTTTGACAGTTTCACAGAGCTCAAAATTGTTAACTTTAATTATTGTTGGCAAAAAGTTTCTGGCAAAACACATGCTCAAAGTAGATATTTTCACTTTTCATATCTCAACAAACACATTTTTCACACATTATTTAACAAAATGTTGTTGTTGTTGATATTTTTGGTTTTGTTTTGCTTTGTTTTCCATTATTTCGCTCAGTGTTTTGTAACGCTTGGCCGCACATTGAACCCTTTGTAATCAACCTTAACCTTAGTTTTGACCTTAATGTTTGCTTTGCACATGACACAGATTGTGGGAGAAAGAAAGAGAGAGAGAGATAGAGATAGAGAGAGGCAGTCGTAGCGTGAAAGAGATTTACAGTTGATTTAGCCGCTTGAGCCATGGCTAATGCATAATAAACGTTTTTGCCACAAACTTTGACGCCACTTCCTATGCCTAAAACACAGAGAAAAACACACACACACACACACACATACACGTGTGCATGCGTGCGTGTGTATTGGCCAATTTAAGTGTTGCCCTTTTTTTTTTTAGAGTTGGAGCCGAGACTTGCCGGTCTATTTAAGATAGACATCATGTGCAGTCATTAGATTGTTTGCGATTGACGTGACATGATAATGAATGATATTTGATTTTTGTGCTGTTCTTGGCAAGTTTCTTGTTTTTTTTTTTGTTGCCTACTTTTTGGGGCATTTTGGTCGCCGGTCACATTTGAAGTTGTTAAAACATGCAATTTGAGGTGGCATTAAAAGGGGTGTGTCTGCTTGAATGCCTTTGGCAGTTCTGGCAGTTGGCACTTGCCAGTTGCCAGTTGGCAGTTGGCCATGTTTTGTTTATGGCTAACCATAATTACCGATTAGGTGTTCGACGCTCTTGATTATTGCTTAAGTTTGGTGCTCAAATTAACGAGGAATTGCAATTCAAATTGGCACGACATGGACACAATTGAACACGATCGCATCAAGGACCTGGCACTGAGCTCGTTATTTCAATTGTGTTTTTCCTTTGAAACGAGTCCTTCTAATCGCATTGTAATTACGGCCATAAACACAGCCTGCAACAAAAGAGCCGTAAAACTGAAATATTCCGTTCCTTGACTCGCTATGGAAATATGCCTCCGAAACTGTGACTTTTGATTTCTATCCCCTCGACTGCTTGTCGAAGTCGTGTTTAAATTTGAAAAATCTAAAAATAAAAAAAGTGTTTGAAATGTTCGAGTATTGATTGTATACAATTCAGCACCAGAATTGATTTGGGTTTCAATTTAAACAGATCTTTTCATTGGACCCAAACTGAAATGTCAAAGGGCGATTTAATGTGTCTCGAATTATTGCATTTCATTCAAGATAAGCTGCAAGGGGGCGAGGGGCGAGGGGCGTGGGGAACACTTCAACTTCCGACAAGGAAAATTGGCAGTAGACACGAATTAGTTTTGTGGCGCCCTCAACTCGAGTTGTTTTTGCCTTTGTTTAGCGTTCTAATTAATATGCGTTGCCATTTTACTCATGCGTGTCAGTTACACAATCCGCCACCCAACGCCACTCCACTTTCAGTGCCTTTGACTGCTTCCGCCACGCCCACTGTTCCTCCCCCCCACCCAGACAACTCAAAGACTAACACGCAAATCCCATTTGTGTGCCAAGATTATTTTCCGTGTCTATTTAGTGGGTGACATAAGTAAAACTAGAAAACAACTCAAACTGACAGTTCTCAAGTGAAAAGCTTCCCTTTTGACAAACACTCAGATTATAAATGGAACAAATATATAATTAGAAAAATTGTGCGTTATTTAATAATTCTTTAAAATATATATTTAAGCTCGCACATGTATTAAAAGTCAAGTTCTGAAAAACCAGGTTAAAATAAGGTCAGTTTGCATTGATTTTCAGTTGAGCGTAATTTACGCAATTTGTTGTTGGTGTTTTTCTTCTTTCTTTTTTTCTTTTTTTTTTTTTTTTTTTGATTAAATCTGAAGTTTGTTTTTTCACAATTATGAAGCACAATGCTGTGGGGCATGTAAATGCAAGCAGCTCATTAAAATGGTTTGTATTGTCAATAAAAACATTGGCGGAAATTGTGAAACAACTGTAATTAATAAAATTAAATATTAAAGTAATGATTTGATAGCGAAAAAAAGTGCTTCACAATTAAATGCACAACTCAAATTAATTGAAATTGAGTAGATTTATTTATCATTGGGAATTTTATAATATTCGAATGACAGTTTGTGATGAGTCAGTTGGTTGTAAATGAAAGGTAATCTGATTATACTTCTAAAAATGTTTGGCTTATGCGATTTGCACTTAATACTTACAATGGGCAATCATTAATTTCCTAATTGCCACAGAATGGAATCTAATTATATACATGGCAAACATGGTTGCAAGTGTTTGTTGCTTGCTTCGTGGTTGCTTTGACTGCCGTCGGCCTGCAGCATTTTCATTTGTGTTCACTGAATTGATAACCACTGGGCCCCGATTATCCGATATCAAATGTCGACTAATTCAATTCATGTTTAATTCAATTAAAATGACGATTTTATCAAAAGCCCAATACACAAATAAACGGATGCTGATGGGCTTCCGCTTTATAAATTGATATTTATTATAATTACTGTCAAGTATTTCAAGTTTATCATAGCTAAATAAATTTTGAATGGAAATGAAAAGAATAATTCGTTCTAAAATGCATGAAAAAAACCGAATATTACTAAATTAATTTGTTTATTTAACAAGGAATAATTGATTGGAAAAGTGTAAAACGAATGACGCCAGTTTTTAATGAAGAAAATTGTCAATTTAAAGTAGCTAACATTCGAGTATACTTATCTCTTCACAATTGAGTAAACAATTACAAAGATTTATATATATATATATATAAATAAATATATATTCAAATTAAAAATAATTTATATTTGTTATAGACAACGTTTACCCACATTACTTGATTCACAACTGACGTCTGATTTCTTTTTCGATATAAATATTATATATTAATTCCATAGTTACACTTGTGACCTACTACAATATATATATATATATATATATATATATATATATACTCAAATATATATTGACGTATATTATTAAGCCGGAGAAGTGGCGGTTGGCTAAGTAATGCGCTTAGGTGCGTATTATAAGCAGTACAAATAGAATTTTTTGGGATTGGGAGTGGAACGCACAGAGTCAGGCTAAAAAGTTTGGCAACATGTGGCAACATGGCATGGAAGGTGGTTGCAGACGCTTAGCATAAAATATTTATATATTCATGAATACAAACGGATGGCCGCAATTTGCAATGACTTAAGAACAATGCAAATATTTTTATTCGGATTTATGCAAATTTTTGAAAAAACAAACACGTTTCTCATTTTCAAGCGACAACTTTACAATTTGTCGTCAGAGATATTGCGTGCTGTTTTATTTGTTGTCAAGCAAGGTAATGTTATACAAGATATATACAAGATATATACAAGATATATATATATATATATCAGCAGATAATAATACGTGTTTTAATGAGATATGTCGCACAGACAAGAAGTGCAGGGAAAGCGAAACTGATACCAAGAAAAAAACAGGTGTTCTTTTTTTTTTTTTTTTTAATAGCGTGTTTCAGTTTTAGCTGCTTCGCTTGACTTTTGGGGGGCTTCAATGTTGCGTGTCTGATTGGATGCACGTGTTGTTTGCGTGTCGAGTCAAAGCTATTCAGGCACGAATACGAATACTCCTGCGTGGCATCATTAACGATTAATTAGCGCACGCCTGCAACGTGTTGGCGCCCGCTGCAACTGCAGCGGCAAGTGCAACTACATGTGCAACATGTTGGGCACTAAATGGGCTTACATTTGCCCAGTTTTGGTGCACAGCTGCACAGCAGTTGCAGACTTCATAATCCTGAAAGCGAGCTGAGTGCATTAGGCAGTCAGCCAGTTGGAAATTAGCGTGCCACAAAAGGCATTCGAGTGCAACGTTAAGCTATGCAGCCATAAATGCTCAACGTCTGCATTGTGGCATTCCATTTGCCGTTTGCTGTAGCCCTGGGCCCAGGGCCAGGGCCGTTCATTGGCGGCCTTTTGGCCAAAAAAAGGGCACTTAAAGTATTTAGGTGGCGCGTGTTGCATGCTAAGTGCAACCCTGCTGCAAGTCGCTGCCCTTTTGGGCAAGTCATTGTTTTACTACTACTAAGTCCAGCTGCTGTGCCACTCGTTGTTGCTTCGGTTTTCATGTCGTATGCGCAATAAAATTCATTTTAATAGATTATAACGTTCCCATAACTTCAAACCGTACATCGATTACGGACGCGACTGTCTTGCGACTGCGGCAAAGTTGCATTTAAGCCACGGAATGCGCAGCACGCGCATTATGACGGCAGTAAACAGCACATTTTCAACATCACCGCTTTGACGCACACTGGTACAATGCCAAATAAACACAACTTGAATTTTGTCAGCTGTCTTTTATTGCTTAAATTTTAACTTTTGATTTGATTTGATAAATATATTTTATTTGAATTTACAGTTGTGTTTTTTAAAGATTTTTTGTAATAAAATTCTTTACTGTCCGTAGTCATTCAGTGCTTGTTTAAAAGTATTTCATTATTTTTTTTAACAGTATATAAAATTTATTCATCTAATATTTTTCTTAACAAGTGCTACAAAATTATGCTTGAATAATCAGTTGTTTAAAAATTGTATAAGTTATTTATTATTATTGAATATAGACAACTAGAATTTTAAATAAGTTTCAGTAATTTTCTTATGTTACATGTTTAAATTTGGATAATTATTAAATGGGACTTTACTAAATTTATGTATTTTTTTCACCTTTGAGGAAGTTGCTTCCATGAAAAATAAATCCTTTCACAATTTACAATAAAGATAAAAAAAGATCTGATTATTGTAAACTGATCTTTAATTCCACTGCATAAATAGTTCAACACGATTTATCGTAAGTTGAAGCAAGTTTTGATTGATGCTGCGTCAGTGTGCAGTGAAGCATCTTCTGGGGTTACTCGTGCAGCTCGACACTCTGCGGTTACCCAGTGCGTTTATTATGCCATTCGCAGTTTAATAATGATAATAACGGCAGGATATTAAGCTTTTCCTGTCTGCCTGCTCTGCCTGCCTGCTCCGCCTGACTGTTCCGCCTGCTCTGCTGAGTACGGACGACGTCAGCAGCACCGGCACCACGATGAGCCCAGCGTGGTTAGGCGGTTGGCGGGTGACTGGATGTCGCTGGGTCTCGCCACTGTGGCATTAAAACTATAATCAGTTTATGTAATAAAGTAAATTGTGTACGTAATGCGTGCTGATGTTGTCTTTTATTTATTTATTTTCTTATGCGCTACTTTTTATTACAACGGGGCAAGCGCTAAGCGCTGGGAATGCCGTGGAGATGCTTGGATTTCTACACGGTTCGAGTCAGACAGCTGGCCGCAAAAATGTTCAATATTAATAAAAGTTTGGGCCAAGTTAATTAAATTTGCTTTTTAATGTGCAGCCATGCATGAGGCAAGCGCCAATGTAATAAATTGACCGTGTGCTCCTCAATGCCCCGGCAGTGGAACCCATGTGCGGCAGAAGACCCTTGAAGCTGGCCAAAAAAGAAAAAAAAAAAAACTTTTATTGATGGCGAAGGAAATTAACTCACATAAAATTGAACTCGCTGACCTGCTGAGAACGACAGATTTATGTCGCCTGGCTAGGAAATAAGGAATGTCCGTCCAAAGGATATGCCCCAAATATTAACGATTTATGCATTTGCGATTAATTCTAATCTGTATTCCATATTTCAAAGCATAAGAAAGTTTAAATAAATCTAGTATGACAATTTGTACTTAAAAATATTGTAGAAATTAAGTAATGATGTAAATATTATAACAAGAGAGATGAGTATGCAAAGTTTTATATAGAAAACTTATATTGCCCTAAAAATTAAAGAATGTTTTCCTTTCAAGAAAACTTTTTTCTTATATTAATAGAAATCTCAAAAAGCATTCAATTTAGCAACTTTGACAAATCACAGTTCAACAGTCATCAAAAGACTTTAAACACATCAAAAGCATTGGATTAACAATGTTATTTAAGTATTTAACAAAAGTTTTGCTTTGTTAGGTACGTAATTGGGGAATTTTAATGCTTCACCTGCCACAAATTCTCGTCTGATGTGTCACCCCTCTCACCACCAACCCCCCCACCCCACCCACAACAGCTATCACTTTGTAAATGCTCCAACTTTGGCCTGAATAAAGCACATAAAGTGGAATTAGAGTGGCATAGCGACGACAGCCAACAAAGTCCCCATTATGAGTTCTTTTGTGGCATTTTAGACCTCTTTGGCCACGTCAATATTTAATGGCGCCCCAGGCCTCCAGCCACCAGCCTCGTGCCACGGGCAACTCCAACACGACAGGGTGATGCTGCCACCTCATTGTTGGCACAGGCCCAGCTGTGCTGCTGCCTGTCGAACAAATTTTTTTTTTTATTGAATAAAGCTGCGCGTTAAATTTATTTTCAAAAGGGGAAATTTTAAAATAACTACAATAATTGAAATTCCTTTTAATCAAAGTTGACAAGTTGAAAATTTGTGAATATCAGAAACTATTCTTAAAGTTGAGCACTTCGGTGTCGGCTGCTCGAGTGCGTTTCAATTAATCTAAATTAGCAGAAATTTATCTATTGCGTGACGCCCAACGCCTCCCAAAACAATCCGTGGCACATTCAACTAAAGCGAAAACAATCGAAGCAATCTGCCAAAATCATTGCCACGGCTGCCGTTGCCACTGCCACGCGTGCCTCTGATTTCCAGTGTATTAAAGTCTTAGGCAGACGTGGGCGCTCCATGTTGCCCGGCTCAGGGCTCGTGACAGCCAGTAAGCTAAAAACTTTTGGCAGACGTGGCGTATGAGCAACGCGCCCAACTTCTCTCAACTTTTCAATTTGATTAAGTAGTTGAGACAACGCCCAAACAACTGTCCACCAAAATCCTCTTTACACTTAAAACATTTTTAGAGCACTGCTCGAAAGATACTGTTCCGATACCAAAAAAGCAGATTCTTAAATAACTTTATTATTCTATTTGGATACAGGGTATTTTCGGGGGAATAGTTTGAGAGAGAGTGTGCGAAAGATATACTTATACTGATTTTAATTGAAACATAACACAAATCGCTGAAGGCTTGGAATGTCAAGCAGATTTATGTGCAAGTTGGACACAGTACAGCACTTGACAGCAACAACAAAAACAACAAAAACAACAACAACAACAAATGGTTCTTCGAGTAAGTTGGCCAACCGATTTAATAACATAATTTAAAGCTGTTGTCGACCACAAGCTGAATTCTCAAGAATCAGTGCTTTATGCATGCTGTCATTTGAATGGTCTTAAGTAAATTACAAACAGCAAACGGCCACAACATATTCTCAGAATGCCAATAACCCCCCCTACACACACACACACACACACAACACCACACCACACACACACAGAGATACACAAAAATACTATAGAAAGCAAATGTCTGACGCTGACAATGAGGCAACTACAAGCTCGGGGGCTAAAAATTGTCTTGGCCCGGCCGCAAAGGAGGACATAGGCAGCCATGCGGCAAAATTATGTAAAAAGTCAACAGTAAACAGTTAGCAAAGAGTGGGGCAATGCAGGGCAGGCAGGCAGGGCAGGCAGAAGGGAGGTATGAGTTGGCTACAGGGCACGGTAGGTCACTGAAATTGTCTGAGTAGCGACAAAGTGAAAGCGAAAACACAACAACATGACCTCCAGGGCTTCCAGGCCAAAAGAAAAAGAACACGAAATGTGGACAAAAAAAAAAAAAAACCAAGCTGAAACTGAAAATGAACATGCGACACAACACAAACAAAAACACAAACAACAACAACAAACAGCATTCAAAAGAACAGCGACAACTGCCGAGGAAACAACAATTTAAGAATTGTGTTAAAGCCGGAAGGTGAATGTTTGCCAACAGATATGAAAGATGAACTTGCCACATAAACATTTAAAATAACTACACGAAATAATATAATTGAATATATAAATATGATGCATTAGAAAAATCAAAACTAAAATTAAGTTTTAGCATAAGAATGAGGAACAGATTGCAGATAACTATAAAAAAATTACATATTTTCTTGTCTGTTTTTTCTTGTGTCTTTCAACGTATGAAAAATAGTCAAAAAAACACTGCATTCAACATGATCAAAATAATAGCCAAACCCTTTTCAGTTGTTGTAGCATTGTTCATTTTTTAAGCCAGCAATATATTATGGCCATATTATTTTTATCAGCAAAGAGCACAAATGCTTGCGACCAAATAAATCTAAAATTACAAGCCGCAGCAACCATAAAGTAGTACAAGAAAAAACAAAACACCAAAAACACAAACAATACACATTCAAAATTAATTGTGGAATTATGTACAACATTTTATAGAGGTGTTCACCGCAAAGGTACTAAAGGGGTAGGGGGGGAGGGGTAGTCAACTTTGTGGAATGTTTGGCAGGCGTCGAGTAATCGCAACTCGGCGCTAAATTATTAATACATAAGCCAACAAACGCCGGACATCTGTGAGAACAACATGGCAAAGACAATATGGGGCGCCCCAAATCCGCCGAGTCAGTTGTGGCAAGCGTCGGCTTGGAGGCAGGTTGCCTGCCACAAATTCCACCATGATGCACAGGTGAAAGAGAGAAGAAATTGGCTGCCGCCCTGTGAAGCTGTCGTATGCGGCTCAGGGTCTTGGATTGCTAACAAGCGAAACGAATGACTAAACGTGGGGTGGAAGCAACCCCTTCCCCTTGCCCACTCAACCCACAAATAGGCACACACACACAAACATTCTTACAATGTATAGGCCAAGTGGGATTTGATGAGTTACTAGGCCAGGGGTTGGCGGAGACTAATAAGTTACACTGCATAATCTGCTGGCTGCTGTTGCTGCGGCAGCCGCTGTTGAGGTTAAGGTGAATTGTGTAAGTGGCAAGTCTGTTTGCATCTTCAAATCGAGAAAACAACAGTTAAATAGCACGCATATTTTAAGTATGTAAATAAAAGCTGTATCATGCGGGGAGGGGCAGAATTGTGTCTATTTGTCTGTTTGATTGTTGGTTTGTTATCGTGAAAATAAATAAATTCAATAAATATGTCCGATAAATAAATTTAATACACACATGCTGGAAAATGTTATTTTCTGAGCACACTCAGGATTAAACATGCACTGAATTTAGAAAAATCATCTTCAAGTAAATATCATCCTAAGAACTAGAAACAGTAGAACTAATTTTCAAGTATGCGATGATTACCATATGGAACTAATATTTCTCTAAAATGTATTTCTAAAAAATAAAAATTATTTCTAAGATGAAATTCTCTTACTCGACGGGAATCAAATATAATATATAAAATAAAGGCATAGTTTTAAAATTTATGATCTGGAATAATATTAGTAAATAAATATAAATTTTAGAAATAAACTCTCTAAATAACTAGTTGGGCTTTCTTTGACGTCAAAATCGTCAAAAAATTCTTTAAAATTCTGGCATATATTTTTTTAAGCTAGTAGTTATTTTGACTAGAATAATACAATTTAATTATTAGAGTATTTATGCGTCTGCATGTGTAAAAAGTAATCTTTGGTTTTAGCCAACTCAGCTGCCTTTAATTCATGATCCTTGCTTAATGTTAACAATTTAACAGCTATTGGTTTATCTTAATGAAGCTGTCTGCCTGACTGCCTGACTGCCTGCCTGACTGCCTGCCTGACTGCCTGCCTGCCGGGTTGCTGACTCCCTGCCAGAGCAGCCAGCCTCAATCTCTTCCCTTTTTGCTTCTGTTTGGTCGTAATCATGCCCGTAACCTAAATACACACACAAACACACACACACACACACGCACACTCGCAAACAGTTGAGCGACCTTGCCACATGCCTGTTTGGCATGTCTTTAACTTTTATGACGCGCCAAAATCCGCTTGGCATCGCTTCGCTACATTAGACTCCCACTCACCGAACTGATGTGTGTGTGTGTGTGTTTGTGTGTGTGTGTGTGTATGTGTGTGTGTGTGTCCTTTTAACCCAAGTGTTTGCCCAATCCTTCATCATATTTATACGCAAGGCCCATTAACAGGACCCGCGGCATTGGCTTTTGTCTTTAGCCGCTTTTGTCTTTTGGCTTCTGCATTTTTAAGTCCGCCTTAAATATTAAAGGACTCGTTGCGGTTGACGCTGCCGCCGTCTCAGGGAGTTCCTGCTCCCCAATGAACATGGCAAAGTGGGTGTGGCATATTTGACGATGGGCGCCGGGCGCCGGGCGGCTGGCGAAAAGTGTTGACACTCGTGGGAAAATGTTTAAATAATTTGACAGAGTTGACAGCGTTGCCACCCCCCCACTCCCCCTCATCAAAAAAAGGCACACAACGTGTGAAATGCAAAACTTTTATTTTCTATGCTTGTTATTTTGGTGCGGTGGGGTTAAAGTTGCTTCACATTAAATATGCAAATATACATTTGAAAATATATACGCACACACATCTTGCCCAAATATCTATGTGTGTGTGTATGTGTGTGTGTGTGTCTATATCGAAAATGACAAAATTGTTGATTGCAGTTTTGGGATTTGTGTGTTTCACATTTCATATTCATTTTCTATACAAACGAGTCGTACAATGTTGACCTCTGAAAAACAATATATTTATATTTGTGCATTCAAAAGTCTTAAAGTTAAAACATCAATTAATATAATAGTCAATTTTATTATTTAGATCTTCTTATTCGCAATAAATTCAAAATAAAAAATTAAATTACAACATTGAGTATAATTTTTAATTGATTTTAGATGAATTAAGAGCAACAATGATTTTACCAAATTAATTGTGTAATTAAAATATTATTTTGTAAATGAAAATACTTAAGGTTAAATAATTCTTGAAATTGTTTTTAATCAAAATAAAAAGATTTGTTCGTAGAAATAAATTGCATATGCAAGTTTTTGTCTAATTAGAACAGAATCAGAGTTGAATATTTGAATTTATTATTGCTGCGATGGATATGTGTGCACTTTTGGGTGAAATGTGCTAATTCAGCAAATAAGCAGATAGGCAAACACATAAAGTGATCCTGTTTAGATATTTATTGGTAAACAAGGGATTTATTATTGCAAGCATTTGCAGCAGTTGCAGTTGCAGCAGCAGCAGACACAAAGATGTTGCAGTTGTCGCCGTGTTTGCTTAACTGTGTTTGTGCAGGATATTGCCACGTTAATGTTATTGTATTTGTTAGTTATGTTGTTTTGTTTTGTTTTGTTTTGTTTCGTTTTGTGTTGTTTTGTTATGCACACAAATGCAGCTTAAGTTGCATGTGGTTGGGCAAACACCAAAATTTACACTCGGTTGCATATGTTTATCGTGGCAAAAATGCACTTTAATTCAATGCAAATTTGCATATGCGCAAAATATGCAACACACAAAATGACAGAGCATCCGGTTTGTTGCAAAATAATGTAAAGGACATTCAACATTGTTTGCACTGTTCGATGTTGTCCTCTAAATGCAATTATGCTGCATTTAAACGTGGACATGGAAATTCGATACAGGAATTGGCTTTAACCACTTTTATGTTTATATATAGAAATAGCCAGTTTTTGTGCTGGCCATAGTCAAAGTCAGCAAGTCGTTGCCGTTAAGTGGATTGTTCAACATATTATGAAGGGGTTGTGGGTTTGGTGGTTTGGTGGGGGGATGTGGGTTGTGGTTGTATATGGGTATAAACTTAATTGCATTTGGGATTTGGGCAGCGCTCAAATTCTGCTTGTGCGTTTATCAACTGACACTCAAGTGACACACATGATTCCCCACTCTATATTAATGTGTGTGTGTGTGTGTGTGTGTGTGTGTGTCTCGCCAAACTCATGTCATAAATTAAGTTTTTTATTAACTTTAAGGTAATATTTCTTTGTGCTGAGCGGCCAAGTTTGGCCAAATGAATGAATGGCTCAGATATTTTTTCCTCACACATGAATGCACATAAATACAAACAGGGTTATAAATTTATCCGTGTGTATATTGAGTTTTATATATATTTACAATGCCAAGTCAAACTTTTTCTTACCCCCTGCGATGATTAAGTGAATGCAATTTATTAAAAGATCAAAGTTTATGGCATTTTCTACCTTTCTGTCTGTCCCCAACATATGATTTATCAGCAATATTTACTAAAGCTGTGTGATTTAGTATGTTTTCAACTAAAACCTGAAGTCTGAAGGCATAGCAAATATTATTTTAAGCAAAAAAAAAAAATAGTTGATAGCTGAAAAAAATCTGTCTATAAGCTAAAATTGTATTTATGTCAATAACTATTGATTTATTTTACTTCAAATTAAGAATTAGTTTAAAAACTGCAGTTTATAATTATTAGCATTATAATAATTAAATTAATTAATTTTATAATAAAGCTATCAATTATGTTGTGTAATTCATATATATATTTATATATTTTTTTATAGATATATATTTATTATGCTGTGATTCTTGCCATAAGCCTAACAAAGTTATTTAAATATCGACGTCTATTTAAAATTGTTCCACTTAGTTGCTGAAAGAATTGACATAATCTCCAAATTGAGTAGCTTGGTGCTGCAAAGATTTCGCAGATAGAATTTAAACAACATGGAGCAGCTGCATCAGCAACAGCAGTGGAAAGCTGTGTCCATTCTTAAGAACTGCTCCCAACAAAAATAAAGCTGCTAAACCTGAGATTTTTATGGTCCACTTTATTTTTTGTTATTTGTTGCTGGTTTCTGCTGTTGTTGCTGTTGTTCCTGCTGTTGTTGCTGTTGCTGCTGTTGCTCCTACTGCTGTTCCTCCTACTGCTGTTGCTCCTACTGCTGTTGCTCCTACTGCTGTCAACGTTCTCTTGTTGTTGTTCATTGATGTTGTTGCTCGTTAGCTGCAGAGTTGCAAAGTTGAGCGCCAGTTGTGGCAACGAGTGGCGGACCAACTGCTGCTCATATAGTCGATGGAGGAATATTTTCTTTTATAGACTTTACGTTTTGTATACCAATTGCAGTGCCTCCTTGCCTCAAATGCCTCAAACGCCTCAACCGCACGCCTAGTTTGGCTATGAAACTGACCTCTTCAGACATATTCCAATCCAGAAAACAAAGGAATTTATATGAACTTTCATGTGTGAATATTGGTCAGTGTGTGCGATAAAGATGTTTGTGTGTTTGCCATGTGTGTGCATGTGTGTGTGCATGTGTGTGTGTGTGTGTGTGTGTGGATTTGCACAAAGTTTTTGAAAACGTGCCTTGCGCTTAGTTATCGTTGATGGTTGTTGCTCTTGGGGTTGCTCTTATGGATTATGAATGACATAAGCACAGTGTTCCGTTCGTTCACATAAAGAGCAAAAGATATTTGCCATGCTCCATGGTTGGCCCTGACTACTACTCCCAACAGCAATTCTCCTATGCCATTCTCTGATTGCTTGACTCGCATTTCTGATGCGCACAAAACCAAATGGCCTCAATCGTAAAAACTAATACAACAAAAAATGACAGTATATTCTACATTTAGTCTCTTTTTTATTAAGAAAAATAAAAAATATTATTTATTTTTATTTTATTTATTTTTGTATATCAAAGAAACTAGTTACAGGATACAATTATAGTTGCTATATTAACATTAAAAAAAAAATCCTTTGAAATTATTCGCTTTATTAAATTGCAAAAATGTATAAAAACCAAATGGGTTAGTTCAGTTGACTGACTGGTTATATTTACAAAAGACATCACTTGAGTTGCAATTTGTTATCCAATTCAGAAAAAAACATTCAATGTTCAAAAAAAAAAAACAAGAAAATATTCGATTTGAGGTATTGAAGCCAAAGGAGAACATTGTCAATATTTGCCAATGGCAATTTTTTTTTTACACAACACAATAAAAGACAGGTGGTATATGCATATATATATATGTGTGTGTGTGTGTGTGTGTGTGTGTGTGTATGTGTGTAACACAAGAGATGCTCGACTTGATGACAGACAGAGGAACAGACAGAGGAACAGACAAGCGGACAATCGGGCAGACAGATCCCCAGGCAACCGGGCCAGAAGATGGAGGATTCAACTAACATTTTTGCCTCGGATCGAAAGTCTCAGCGCCGAATGTGGACAGTTGCACGTGCCAGGAGAATGGAAACAAACACAGACATGGACATGGACATGGACATGAACATGTCAGAGAATAAAGTTTGTCCAAAAAATTTGTGTGGTATAACAGTATCGTTCCAAGAGAGTGGTCTACCCCCCCACCCCCACTCACACTCCCCACCCCTAAGCTGCTGCTATAGATGTGGCTATGTGTGTCTTTATAGTTGCCCAAGATACGCATCTTTCTGCAAAAGCGGAACCCACATTGTGTGTGGGTTAACAAAAACATTAATTCAGTCGAAGGTCGAACAGTTCACCCCCGCACAGCCTCCGGCCAAGCCTCAACCCCGCCGCGTGTAGCTCGTTATAAGCCAATGGTTGGGTCTATATATATTTGGGGCGGGGTTGTGAAACTTGGAGGGTGGTGGGGGAGGGGGTTACTGTTTTTGGGTCGTCAACTCTGTCTCAGGCCAAGAACATAAAAATTTGTTGTTGTAAATCTGCTCAGCACTTTGTGCGTGAGTGTGGCGCAGTTTAATAGCAACACACACACACACACACACGAACACACCAACACACACACACACACGAACACACACACACACACACTTAAATACAACGCCGTACACGTAATCTGTTGTGTAATGTCTTTAGTTGTGTCAACTGGGCTGCATGTTGTGCAAACTGAGAGTTGGAAGTGAAAATAAAGGGGGAGTCGTTGGCGGCGGGGGGCAGGGAGTGGGAGTAGGAGTTTCCACTGCCAGCCAATGTTTTGCACGCTGTCAGCAGAGGCAAAAACAGATTCTGAGTGAGTGCGAAATATTGTAACATGTACAGCTAGTGTAGAGTGGGCGATATACCGTACAATCCACTCCACACACACACACACACACACACCCGTCCACACCTCCACACCTCCACACACAAGTTGAAGTTTTGAAACAACATTTAGATAAATTTCCCCTGAGAGTTGGACGAAGCGTTGAAAAAAGCAGAGAAAAAAATGATGTAGTTGTTACAACAACTCAAACTATAATAATAACAACAACAACAACAATAACTACAACAACAACAATAACTACAACAACAACAACGGCCAATTGCAACTGCAAATGTAGTTTATAAAAGGAGAGTCTAAAAGAGCAGGATTTGGATTTAACTGTAAATCAACTGCAGCATCTGGATTCGCATCTGATGCAACCAAGTTTAATTAATTTAAATCTATGCTAAATGAACCAATTATAAATCGCAATTGAATTTCTGCAGTTGACTTGTGTTTGTTTGTTCTGTCAATTTAAGTTTTATCCTTGCCAGAATTGTATTTACTATAAATAATTAGCTCAGTTGTAATTAACATAGCACCTTTGGCTATAAATTGTATTGCGTTTGAAATAAATTTCAATAATTGCAAAGCATCAAAGTATTCGAAGCTATCTTGTTGATTTTCGAATTTATGCAGCAAATTTGAATATTGGTAGTTTAAATGCAAACCATGCTCCAACCTAAAACGATATTATTTCTAAGTGTGACATTCAGAAAGTACACAAAACATTAGAAGGTAAAATTCAAATGTATTTAATTTCATGTTTACCTTAAAAAGTGATATGTTGCATGTGGCATTAGCTCTGTCCCACACTTTCCACACTTATCAATAGTAGTCTTTGCTCACTTGGAATTAAGTATGAGTTGCTCAATTTGGTCGCTCAACTATGTACTTGGTGGCTTAGTCATTAAGCTATTATGGTGAAGGGGAAAGGGGGAAGGGGGAAGGGGGTTGTGGATTTTCTGTGTCATGGTATTTCAATGCTTGTTTTGATGGCAGTCAGTTTTACTGTTTTTACGGGGGTTGGGGCAAACGACACGTGAGCGACGAAAGGAAAACGCAACACAACCAAATTGAGCAACATTTTGTGGCATGCTTGCTGTGAAAACTTTTACCACCAAAGACCCTTTTTGCGAAATTTTATCGAGCTGAATGTGAAGTCATTAATATTCAAACCCTGAGCCCGCCCGGCAGCAACACACAAACCCGGAACTCCTCGGCAACTGTTCGACTTGACAGCTCAATGTGAACGACTGGCAAATAATATTTAATTTGAGAATTGTTTAGACACACTTTTTAATTACGTTCATCGTGGTGTCTATGTGTGTGTGCGTGTGTGTTTATGTTGTGTATGTGTATGTGGGTTTGAGTTATTAAGTGACCCGCATAAATCTTCAGCTGTGCCTGGCGCTTCAAATTTTTTGGTGAAAAATGCACGCTCGACTGCCCACCCTCGTGCCACGCCCACTTGTCCTTTTAGCCACCTCCCCCCCCCCCCCCCCAAGCAGAATGCATGGCGCCAGCGAGCTGCCATCCATGCTCTTAATATGCCAGACAGCCGGGACGAGCTATGCCCGTCAGCTGCATAAATTTTAAGCGACAGCAACATTAAAGTCAACATTTTGCCAGTGGCCTACTTTCGCGAGGGACACGGCCGGAGTTGGTACTGGTGGCTCTGGCTGGGACCGGCTGAAACTGGCGCCTGCTGCTGCTGCTGCTGTTGATGCTGCCGCTGGTATTTTGGGGTGGGAGTGTCCTTTACGGTGGAACTGTCTCCGCCTCTCGCTTTCACTGACATTTTGCTACGTTGCAGCGTTTCCCCCTCTCTCTTACATACACACACACACACATGCACACACACACACACACACACACTTGCATACTTGCTTATATCATACGGGTATGTGCCTTCATGTAGATGATTTGGCAGTAATGTGTTGAAAATTATGAAGATGAATTTTCCTCTAACTTTTCTTTCGTTTTTTGCTCAAAATATTTAAAAACGAAAAATTGAAAATGCGTTACTCACATCTGCTGCTGTCATATAGAAAAATAAGCTAAATATTCCTGAAAAAAAGACTTAAGAATTTATTGTATACAAATACAAGAAAAAAAAACCATTAAGCGAAAATTTAAGATGCCATTAAGAAGCAACAAAATTGATATTATTGGCAATTGTTTAACATTAACTAATAAAAAAAATATAATATTTAAGCTGTTATTAAAGAGATAAGCAAAACCAATAAAATATTAATTCGTTTTTGGATCATCTGTTCAGAGTTTAACAGAAAGTTTTAATTTTATTTGTGCTCAAATTTATTTGTACTTAATTGAGTCATTTTATTGAATGTTTTAATTTTAATAAAGCTCAAATTTATTTAAGTTTAACTAAGTTAATGTTTAGTACATTTGAAATTTTCTTTAGATATATATTTAAGATCATCAGATGCCAACCGATTTGAGGAGCGTTGTTGCCGCTCTTTTCACGGTTAATTAGATAGTGCGTAATACAAATACATCGCTGCACTTCAGTGGCATGTGTTTGGGCGTTGACTACAAATTGCAACGGCTGTGGCATGTGGCATTTGACGTGGGGCCAATTGGGAGCACTAAGTCCGCAAATGGCGTATCTTGAGATAATTAATTGAGCGCAAAGCTAAACACGAAAGCAGCAAATGCAATTATCTACAATAACAATGGGTCCAACATCCACACACACACACACACACATAATAATACGAAGATTGAGCTTAGGAATACATGCGAGCTGACCACACCCAATACACACTTACAAGCACACACACACACACGCAGACACACCCAAACACACCCAAACACTTACAGATGCATTCAACGATAGAGCTAAGCAGAGTAAATCACTTGGCATTTAGCAGTCGAAAATAAATCGATTTTCGACTAATATTAACGCTACATTAAAACCACTGATTGCCTTTTGTTTCATTCCAGATAAGTTCCCACAAAACAACAAAATCCAAAGGATACGAAATTGGCCAGAAACTGACAGATGTTGTTTTTAGCCACTCCAACCAAGAATAACAACTTAGCGCTGTGGGTCAATGTAGCAGTGAGAAAGTGTGTGTGTGTGTGTATAAGGAACTACAGAATTTGGCCAAAAGACTAGAAATGGCCAAAAGCAACGAGGCCATTTGTTACTCAGCAAGTGTAGTGTGCTCATAAAAAATACGAGAAAAGACGCTATCAAAATAAATAAATGATAAACTAAAATTTAATATCCAAAAAGGAAAACAAATAAATCGTATGCAAAAATTATAAGCATTCTGCGATTGAACCACGAAAAGCATTTGAGATAAAATTGTCAATAAAATCTAGAGAAACCGTCCCATAAAAAAGTGTCAATGCTTGCAATATACCAAATAAAATAAATATAAATTTTCCCTTCGCATTTTGACTAAATGTAAAATTCAGTCAACGTTTGCAAAACTCAACAATAAAACATTCACAAAAGCAAATCTTTGTCATTCAAGCATACATTGCGTATACGCCACGTGTGGCAGCAGTCAGCAAAAAAAAAAAAACAAAAGACTTTTTTTTTTCGACTAGGTGTTAAATGCGTTTACATATCTGTGGCGCGGCGGTTGCCGCCTCCTCCAGTGCAACCATAGAATAGGAGTGAAAGTGCCGAGATTCGCATTATTTCTGCGTAGGTGAACATTTATCACTTGCTCTGTGGAAAGAGCATAGTATGCGCTTCTGGAAAAATCGATCCAAAATGCGAATAGCCACAATTGGCATGGTGCCCAACACCATCAGCCGCATCACCAGCATTCCCACCAGAGCACCGCTTCGGATAACGCAACTGGCACAGTTACTTATCGGCGGAATTCTCTACACAGCAATTGGTAAGTTCTTAAATAACTATTAAATCTACGAAATATATCTATTTCCTAATAATTATAAATATTTAAAAAAAAATATATATATATACATTAATGCTGAACTTGTCATTTAACATTTTAATGAATCAACGGCAACTTAATTAATTAAACCACTTGGTTCTCTAATTAACAAAGTGCTCTTTGGCACTTAGCCCTCAGCTCAGCGAAACTCTTTTGGGTTAATTAATCAAATTGAAAGCTCAAACAACTCGAATTGTGAGGAATTCCATTTAAATAAAGCAGAATTAAACCTTTTTTTTTTTTTTTTAAATGTTTAAAAGGCCATAAAAAAGTAATGAAATTGTTTGTGCAAAAGTGGGTGCAAGCATCATCAATTGAATCTACATAAAGCACTTCAGTTACTGATAAAATGTTAATTTTAAACGTTTCACTTCCAGATACACATATCATTAAAAATGAATGAAGTACCTGCAGTTGTTATGCCGACTACAGTCCTAAGGGGGCAACATCAGTGGCTGCTGCTGCAGTCAAGTAAATTTCATAATTTACGATTTTTAGCTGTGCAATTCAACTGCTGAAATAATTTAAAATTAATGTTATCGAATGAATCAATAATTTCGACAAGTCTCTGTGTGAATACCCTTCTAAATCTACCAAATGTAAATAAAAATTTGTATAAAATAATTTCTGTGCATGTTTGTGCATAAAATGTGTGTAAATTCGAGCTTAATATAATCCAATTTACACCTGCTGTGCGTCACACACACACACACACACACACAGACACATGAGAACTAATTAGTTTAACTCTTTGTGGCAACAACAGCCGCCGAAAGTTGGCTGCATAAATTGGTTTTTGTTCAACCCGCGTCCGTCCTGCGGTTGCTGCAAAGTCTGCAGAGAGCAGCTGGTTTTTCATATGTACTTTTTTTGTTTTTGTTTGTCAGTGATTGCATTTGTCACGTGCTCCACTGTAAATAAATTCGCATTCACTCGTACGTGCACTTCATGTCAAAACGGTTAACTCACTTAGCCAACTGCGACTGCGATGCCACAAACAATATATCCCTGACTTTAATCACAGGTCTATTCATGTGGCACGTTAACAATGTGACATAATTGATATGCTTATTAGCATAAATCGCCCACCATTCCATATATATATATATATATATATATAGATATATATTTAGTATTTGGCTCTTTGCCCTTTAGTGTATGCAGAGGAAATTAGGAACAGAGAAAGTAAAATAAAAAGAAAAAATATGAGAAATGTTTGCTTGATTTCGCTTCATTGCTGTCATAAGAAGCTATTAGCGTACTTTTTGCTGTCGCTGCTGACTTTAACGGGAACAGAGAGCAAAAAAAAATAAGAAAAACTGTAAAGCTGAAAAACATAAAAAATGAAAAAAGAAAAACATGAAAACATAATTCATGAGCTCCAGCAAAATGTTGAATTGTAAATGATGTTGAAATGCAAAGAGGCATGAGGCATGGGGCAAGTACCAGCTACAGAGACAGCTACAGGAAAGCAAAACTTTAAACCAACGCAAATGAGCAGACTAATATGCCACAAAGAGAGACAGAAAGAGAGACAGAGAGAGAGAGAGAGAGCGATAGATAAAGAAAGAGAGCAAGTTAAGCTTGCAGGCGAACAAAAAGATTTCTTTTTGGTTCTCTTTATGCCATTAGTCTGTTTGTTGTTCGTGTAAGGGCAAAAACTTTACAGCTGCCATCGCCCCCGTCCCCGCCACGCCCTTGCCCCAGCTCCACAACTTCAACTGCCCAGCTGCAACGTCCGATTTGTATCGTAAATATAAAATATCTTTATAGATTTTTTTCTTCAAGACTTTCCGTAAATTTACTGGTCCTCCTTTTTCTGCTGCTCCACCGCGCGCCTCCTCCTTAACCGAGCATCATTGACTTTTACCACAGCTTGTGCTTTTTGGGGAGCAAGATTGATGTATTTGCCTTTTGCGCCATTTGGGGGGGGGGGGGGGGGGTGCTCCGCTTTATTTTTAAACATTATTCATAACTTTTCCCATGCGATTGCGGCTTTGTTAAAATTTATATCGCAGCAACGTAAAATAAATTGTCCGAAATTTGTTAGCATTTAAAAATAATTTGCATTCAGCCAGGCAAAATGTTCCGTTCCCTCTGATTGGATTTCAATTTGATTGCTCCATTGGTTAAACTAAAACTTTGAATCTAAATGCACTCTTAATATCTGTGCTGTGTGTATAGGAAAAAAGACATCACGTATACGCCACATTGTTCGTGTAGTTCTTGCATATAAATTATGGCAATAAAAATAAAATCAGCAATTCTTCGCCTTTGTTTTCTGATCAGCTTAGGTTTGCTTTCATTTCATTTTGCTGGTGCGTTTTTTTCGAGTGCGTTTTACTTCTGATTTTTATTTATATTCTTGTTATGGGAAAATTTTTCACTTTCCTTTTTAGCTGGGCACATTATTTTTCTTCTTTCATTTCCGTCCGTTTGCTTTTATTGCAGTTTTAAGATGTCGCAGTTGTTGCTGTCTCTTTATCAGCCTCTTACCCCGCAGACCCTTTCCCCTCGTCATCTTTCAACTGATTCACTTTCCCGTCCCATTGCCACATTTTGGCTGCAAGTGTGCTCGCATTTTTTTCCAACAAAATAAATATAAAAAATGCGCTGCCAGTTCCGTCTGACATTTTCACAATTTTTTGTTTTTTTTTTTCATCCGGCAGCATAGAGAAAATATTGTGCCGCTGTCGCATGCTACTTTGGCTTTTGTCGGTGCTCTTTATCCATTGCGTTCGCGAATTTTCCCACGCCACCAAAAATAGTGCGACAAAAAAAAAAATGCCAAAACAATGAAATGAAAAATTATAGCTTACTTCCATCCCCTGCTCGGGCAGTGTAAATGTGTTTTTGCCATCAATTTTTATTGCAAACAGAGTGTATCAATAAATTTTACAGCAATGTGCGGATTTAAAGGCGAAACTACATTCGCATTGGCAAGCACACATCCTCTCCTGATTCCCAATCAGCTCATCTCCGACTTGCAAACTCCCCCCCTTAGCAGCTTATGCGAATCCCCAGTCAACACCTTATGGTACCCACTGAAATTGGTTTCTGACTTTAAAATTCTGTAGAAAATTGTAGCTTAATTTAGGCAATGATGTCAACTGTAGATTATCGATATCTGTGCTAAGAGCCAAACTGTCAATTAGTAATAATTGGCTTTCATTTAATAGCAAATATTTCTTGTTATTGAACTGTATATAAAATTAATAAACTTGCTATAAATAAAATCAATTATTTTCAATCAAAAATATTACCAAAGCTGTTGTTATAAGTTTTTTGTGCCAAAAAATAAATTTAATTACTTGCAGCCTTTTCTACGATAATGTGAAAATATCTACGAAGTACAAGGAAAATAAAGTGGTGTTAAAAAAAAATCAATATCCTTAGAAACAAAATGTAGAGAAAAAAATGTGTTGACAGCTGCTTTTATTTACCTGTCACACACAGAAGCCGCTAAACTGTTTATAAGAAGACAGAACTGGCAGCTCTGGTGTCGGAACGTGTGGACCAACACCGGCAGCTATGCATCCGGGTAACCAGGAGAGCTTGTCCAGGCGAGAGACAAGCGTTATGACAGCCCAGCCAATAAAAATACTTCACAATCATTTATCAATAAGTTCGAGGACACGACGATGGGCGATAAAACTCCGCCACTTAGCTTCAGGGTTTTCTAGCTTCAGTTGAAAGTGTGTAAAAAATATATGGAAATATTAAATAATCATCTACAAGAGCTGCAGAATATATGTCAAGTGCTTGCAGAAAAAAAAAATAACTTCATCGAGCCTTTGTCCTGATCCAAGTTCATCCGCAGTGTCCCAGGCAATGCCGGAATCTGTCAGACTTTTTAAGTGTTGCAAAGTGTGTTTTATTATAAATGACAACGGATGTCACTCGACAGAGAAAAATATTTTGCAGAGCCTTATAAAAACAATTGGTTCAAAATAATTCAAGATATAAAATATATTTTTTTATTGGTAATTCTTTCTTTGTTAAAATGTTCAAAATTCAATATAAAATTTTATCTTTTAAAAATACTATGTAAAATTTATTATATCTGTTATTTTCTTATTAAGAAAAAATGTGTGCTTGAAATTTGATAACTAAAATTTTGCATCTAAGCCGTGGGCAAAAGTGAAAGCCTGCAGAAGACGTTCAGGATGAAAAATGAGAAGTTTTTAATTAATTTTTATCTGCTCTTCTGCTGCTGTTGCTGTCTGCCTTTTGACGTTGGAATCGCTATTTAGCATAAAGTGAAGTGAAAATGTAATTCAATTTTTTGGCGAGCAGCAAAGTCAGGAGTGCTGGGTGGGTGGTGTATGGTATGGGTATGGAACACCCATTGCAGCTGACAGTTCAATTCGGTACAAGTGCCTCTGAGAGTTATTTGCTGTCGGCTCACTTTGTTTACAACGAATGCTGAGCGCCTTTTGCAAGGCAAATGAGTGCCAGGATGCCACGCCCCAATGCCGCATCTATCCAGGAAGCGCACAGCTCACAGATGGAACCCAGAGCCAAGCTCTCAAACAATTTCTGATAAGCTGCATCATACATTTGCATACTTCCGGCAATTTGTTTTTGTGCGAACCAAACGAATCGAGACAAATGCAATAAGCGCACACAAAAACAACAACAACAAAAAAAAAAAACCCAAACAAAAAAGAAATGCCTTAAAAAAAAACTAACAGAAAGAAAGCAGAAACATACGATGCATGGAGATAAAGCCGAACGAGTGGATGCACTGCAGCATCCTGCTGTATGCTGCCATTGCCATTGCCGTTGCTGTTGCTGTTGCTGTTGCTCGCATTGTGCATTCAAATTATGCTGCCGCATTGTTCCCGTTCCTTCCGTTTGCCAGAGCGTGTATCCTCATAACCAATCCCCCCGATGCTCGATTCCAGATTCCTGATCCTGATATCCACAATTGCCCCCACTCCCGGCTGCGTGTTGTTTATCTACGTTGTATGCCATTTGTTGTGCGTTGTCTCGTTCTGCCCTTTCCCTTTCCCTTTCGCTCTTCCTGCCACTTTACTATACCGACATAGTTTTCAAAAATATTGTTAGCCATAAATTTGGAGACACGCGCAGAATGAAAGAGAGAGACAGAGAGAGAGAGGGAGCGAGGGAAGCCAGCCAGCAGACAGCATCGAGTGTTGCATTTGCAGTCACAAATTCCGGCAATTGTTTAGAAACTATTTCACCCATCGGTTTAATATTTGAACCCTAGTCAAGTGCCCAAACCCACAAGTCCTGCGACAAACTGAGTTACCATTTTAGTTAACTCTAACATGTGCAAAAACAATCTTTTAAGCTCTTCTATGTGCATCCAGTCGTGAATCTAAATTATCATCTATTGGATCTGTAAAGGAACAATTTTACATAAAACATAATATTTAGTTATACATAAAACTAATTGTCCATTAAATACTATCAAAGCATTTAAGATTCTTTAAAATGAGAATTCTGATAAATAAATTGCATTATTTTAAACGAAATTAAAACTCTGAATATAAATTTATGGAAATGTGTTTCGACTTATTTAAGACTTTCATTTAAATTCAAATTCACACTTTCTTCAAAATAAATTAAAATAATTCAGATATAAAATATATTTTATATTTTTTCTGCTTCTGTTAAGAAAATAATTGAATAAATAGAAAATAACAAATTAAAATTTGTTGCCATTTGCCTAAAGAATTATGCAAATATTATTGCTGTATTTATTCTAAATACGCATAGTCCACTTGATCAGCTCTGAATTGGACTGTGGTAAACAATGCAAATCTGCGGATTGTTTGCTTTTTCAATATACTTTTTTTTTTTCTTTTGACTTGGAAAAAGATATTACAAATTGAAACGGCAAATGCTCGAACACAAATGGAAACCTCTAATAAAAAAACGACATTTCCATTACTGCGATTAAATCGTCGCGTAGACAAAGCGAATGAGGAACACATTGGAGTGGAAGAGGAGTACGAATGGGAATCCTCTGGCGACATACAGGATTTTGGTTTGAAGTCCTTTCAACGGAGTGCGATAGGATACAATTTTGCTATTATTTCAATTGTTATTGTTTATATTCATTGCTGCTGGATGCGCGACGATACAACTGAAAGCAAAGAGCGAAATCGAAATGATTGTCATAAAATGCATACAGAGATATACATACATACATACATACATATATATTTTTGTGCTTTTGATGTACATTTTTATGGCTCATATAATATTAGTCTGACATAATTATCAATCTTTACGGCCAGCCGTAATGGCCAAACATAAAATGAATCATGGCCAAGAGCGACAGATAGCTGCCAAAAATGTTCGCTTAACGCTGCGTATGCGCAATGTGCCGAACAATTGTCTGGCAGCCAAATGCCAAAAATTGCGCATAAAGGCAAAAGGATTTGCCATTATACACGTGCACACGCTGATAAAATTAGCAATTCCTTGCCATTTGTTCGGCCATATTAGCAGCAGATACATTCATGCTGACTACCACCAGTCGCCAGTTGCCAGTTGCCAGTTACCAGTTGCCAGTCAACCAGGCGGATTTACGGCCAACTGGGCGTGCTGGTTGTGCGGAGCGTGAAGTTGCTGCAGCGCTGTGTGAAATGTGGGTAAATGTTTGCGGTTCGGACAACCCCCACCCCAAACTATGACCCTGAGGGCCAACAAGGGGTCCGTTTTGTAATGTTCATGTGGATTCTTCCGTTCAAACACTGAACATAAAACACTGCATAAAAATAGAGTATTTGTAATTGAAATTTATGTTGCGAAAATATTCTTTCTTTTATTTTTTGAAACTGACTTAATTAAAGTTTAATGAAAGCAATTTAAAATTGTTCAAATTAAACTTACTTCTGCAACATTTTATATGAATTTCAGCGAAAACTAATCATGGCAGCTACATTTTTTTTCTCTGTGTAGCAAGAGTCAGAACCACAGGAAAGCGGTGAATGCGGCCGGGACGCATGTCGAAGGATCTCAGATGGAAAATGGGTGACAATTCATGACAGTGCAATGCGCGTAATTTGCATATAGAGGTTGGACTCCACTGTTCTGTGGGAGGAACCAACACACACACACACACACACTCGTTTGGCCAGCTGGTTGCCGAGCTGCTCTTTTTGTTGTTGTCTCTCTCAAAAATTCTCTTGTGAATTTTGTTAGCAATTTCGGCTTGCACACTTGCCACACTCTGAAACATTGGCTAAAAATTCATTTTTACTGCATTTTCGGCGCATAGAAAGAAAACTAGTTCAAATTTTAAATGCAAATGACACACAAAGGGGGGGTTGGGGGCAAAGGTGAGAGTTGCTTTGGTGGATAAAATGAAGCACTCAAATTGTGGACTAAACTGCTAGATTTAACACAAAACAGTTTCCTTTTTAATAAGCCTGCACTGAAAGCAGTTTATTAAAACACAAAAATTCCAAAGAGAAAATTATTCGATGCCAAAATGAAATCAGTTTTTCCTATTAAATGTTCGGAAATTTTGCAAGTGTTATGCAGCAGAAATTTATCAATGTTTACGGATTTTGAAATGCTTATGCAAAAAAAGATTGGAATCGATTAGGCATTGAAAATGCTGACGAATTATGTGAATTTGATTCAAAAGAAAATTAAAGGAAAATCTAAAGCCACTTTTAATGAATGTCCATAAATAAAATATATATGTATGAGAATATACAACAATATTGAATTTATGACATCTCCGAAATTAAATTGAACAATTTAAGCAAAAATTTCAGCTCAACGCTCGGCGAACATATTTAAAATGCGAATTGTGCATGTCGCTTGGAATGCTCGCAAAAATGCTGGAGGCGTTCATTGCATACCAGAATAATGGCACTCTTTCACTTACCACACACCTTTCCCCTCTCTCTCTATTTCTATCTCTCTCTCTCTCGCTCTTTTTCTTTCTCGCTCTCTAACTCTTAAAGGCCAAACAAATAAACACGGACTGTGTGCGGGTGGTTTTCCTCTTATTGCATTCGACGGCAAACAATGTGAAATACTTGCGGTTTGTATGGCAAACGAAACACGCCAGAAAGTGTGATATAAAAAGGGGCGGATATGGACTGGAGGGGGATTGGGTGCGTTGCCATGGTTGCGCTAGGTAAATGTAATGGCATCCAGCGGTGCATAATACACGCCCAAAGCTACAGGAAGCAGTCATCCAGCCAGCCAGTGTTCCATTTTCTAAGGATCTAGCAAAATGCATATATATATATATATAAAACAAAACCAAGTAGACCAAAACGACTATCTTAGCCACAACGAAGTTTACACACCCTTTGCCGACCCGTGTCTAATTGCTGTTATGCAAATTTAATTATTAACTGATGTAGCAGTCCTGATGTAGCAGTCCTGATGTAGCAGTCCAGACAGAAATGATGAACGTTCTTTTCCAAAATGGCTTTTCAACTTTAGGGCTAGTTTGCTAATCTTAATTTAAAAAATTATAAAACCCGCCACAAGACTAACTCATATCGAAGAAACTTAAACGAAGGAACAGCAAAAACAGTAACAACAACAACAACAACAACAACGACTTCTGTGCAACTGCAACCGATTCATGAGTGCAGGAAATGCTTTATGGGTCGCTCGATGTTTCCTCTGCCCCATAAACAGCGAGCAGGCAAATTGAAATAGCGCCGAGTTGGCCAACAAAAGCTGCCCGAAATTTCAGAACAGCCGTTTTTTTCTCTCAGGTTTTTTTTTTTTTTTCTTTTTTTCGTTTTACGTATTTTGTCTTCTGCGAATTCGCTGATTTTGGCAAGTTTTTCTGCATTCGCAGAGCGAGCCAAACTGGCGTCGACTTTGACTGAATGCAGCAGCAGCCAAAGGCTCTAACTGCTCATAATTTATGCTAACGGCAATTTAAACTTTGCCTGTAATTTATTAAAGTCTGGCAGTGCCTCCCCCCCCCCGCAGTTCCCTTCAGTTGGCCCTTTCAATCGAATACAGCAGTCAAAGTTAAGTGCGCACAGTGGGTCTGATTCATTTGTTTTGGCCTTACAAAATGCTGATTTGATTAGGGAGAATATTATTTTTGAGCAGCTGAGAAGAAGTTTAAATATTTTGCATATTCGAAATTTTAGCTTAAGACATTTTAAACATATATATATATATAAAAAGGAACAAGTTTCATGACTTTAAACTTAATTTTGTTTGCCTCATGTCTAACCCAACTTTCTGAAGAGATAAAAGCATCATTTGGAATTCTATTGGCTTCTGCTCTTTTAATTAGCCACAGTGGATATTTGTTTAATCGTTCGTATTTTTGTGCTCCATTTACGTAGCCTATTGCCAATGTTTGCTATTGGCAAACCATATGGACTCGCATTCAACGACTCTCAGTTGTCTGATGCCAAAAACTGACCCAAATTTGCAGGGAGTACGGCGAGTGTTAATCTGTCGTGGGGTTGGATTGCTGTCCGGCTCTCTTTTGCTTGCTTGTTTGCCTGTTTGCAAACTGTCCTGTGCAACTGTCCCCCTAATTTAGCCCCTAAGCATTGTTCCTTCCCACTCGGAGTGACATCGCTCAGTGACTGCAAATTGTTGCTGCTTTTGGGCCGTTGTAGCCAGACAGGATTTGTGTGTAAAGTTTTTGTGTGCGCTTTGGTTTGGTTTGGTTTGGTTTGGTTTGGTTTGGTCTGGTTTGCAGCATCTTTGGCACATACCTTTAAACAGTTGGAGTGAGTCACTGCCACCATCAGCATCAGCTCCAACAGACGACGGCTTCAGCATCGTTGTTGGCTGCAGTCAAGTTAAGTGTTTTATATTTTCGTTTAGCAGCTGAAAGTTGCATCCTTTACTGGTTGCTGACTCTCGTCTCCACTAACTGCTGCCGGCTGCGTTGTTTTTATGTAAGAGTTAAGCGGCAGTATTGTTGCCAAACACACACAAACACACACACACACACATACATACACACACAACCATATACACTAACACAATATGGAGCTGAAACCTGGTATTTACTTTGCCATTGCAGCTTAAAGCGCTTTTAGTTTTCAGATTTCAGGAGGTTTATTGGTAAATTGGACAGATTGAGGTAAAGTGATATTAATGTGGACTCTCGCTTCTGCTCCCTTAACGAACACAGTTATAAATTAAAAAACTTTACAATCTGCCGTTGCATGTTTGCTACTGGCAAAAGCGCAAAATAAAAATCCTCTTTTAAAATAAAGTTGGCACTCAATTGATTAAACTTCGTCTTATTCGTTGCAACTATAATTGGAATTATTTTCTTTTAAATTTAGAAGATTTAAAGAAAATATATATATAGTTCTCGCTATTATTTTTTACAAATTGTCCGAGCTATCTCGTTAGTTGCAAGCATTTTACTGCCACGTTTTTTGCAACAGATTCGCCCCACTAAAATGTTGGAGTATTTGCTAGAAACACGTATTGCAATTATTTTTGAGTTATTTGATGGATAGTTATGCAGACATGCTGTTGAAAATATGTAGTGCGCATAATTGACACACACAGAAAAAAAAAAATAAATATACAAAAAAAAACAATTGCGTATTTTTGCGCGCGCGTGTTTAGAACACGTAACACATTAGTATAGCTGTGTGTGTGTGTGTGTGTGTGTGTGTTGGAACGCCATCATTAGGTGGCATCCAAAAATATAAACTGCTCGTAAATGAAATTTTAGCTGCTATCAACAAATTGCGCTACTTTACAGGTTAACTGCAGCGGAACAGGCGAGGCGTCCGTGATGTGGCAAGATGAAACGTTTCGAGTAGAGAAGAGAAGAGACCAGACCAGACGAGACGAGAACAATAACAACAACAACAACAACACACATATAACATGGAACGCACAACATGCAACACCAAATTCACTACATGTTCCGTGACTTGCAACAAAGCTAGCAGCTCCACTTTTGAGTGTTAAGTTGTGCTGGGCGTGTGTGTGTGTGTGTGCGTGTATGTGTGTGTTGATTGCTGACTTGGGTGTGCTGTCTGATAAGAGTGTTCGGGTGTGGGCGGGGAGGAAGGGTTGAGTACGTTGTGAACTGTTAAAAGCACCGGTTTTACGACGTGCTGGAATTTTTATACGTTTTAAAGTATTTGCTGAGCATCCGGCGATGTTGCCGCTGCTCCTCCTGACGCCTCCCAGCGTAGCAGGAGCAGGAGCCGGAGCTGTAGCTGTAGATGGTGATGAGCTGGGCTGAACTGAGCTGAACTGAGCTGATATGGGGCATGGTCAGGATGCTGTGCAGTTCGCGTAAAACTGTATTAAGCGCAAAAAGCCAACTTATGCAACGTAGAACCGAGTTACGGCCAAAGCTAGGCGACTACGTGTGAATATCCACTCCTATCCACATGCTCATAAAACAGTTAATAGACGTGCGAATACTTGACTAAAAGATACTCTATAGCAAAAGCAACGAAATAAATTCAAATATTTTCTATGAAAATTTTTATGTTTTAAATACAATTTATTATTTTTGGGGCAGTTTATTGGAATTTTAATTTTTTAACTCGGAGTTTTGCCTCTCATTAACAACAATTCAGTTTTTAAGTACAGGGTATAATAATAAGCAGCAGCAACAGCTGAAGGGGGGGAGGCCTACGTGCTGCGGGTGGGGCAAAGGCAGTTGTTCAACTCTATGCAGTTTATGACGAGGAGTTTAAGGCTTGAATGACACATTGCGGAAGTTGCGGCTTAGTTAAAACGTGTGTGAAAAGGCATCAGGCGACAGTTTATGTCAGTTGTGTGTGTGCGTTGTCGAGCTTGGCTCAAAAATACACCAACTTGTTTGCTCAAAAGGCATAAAAAAAGAAAAAAAAAAATATATATATATACACCCAATCGCACATTCCACACACACACATAGTGTGGGGAGATGCGTGCTTTTATGTCACCATTACCGCATCATAAAATCCTTTTTGTGTTCAACTAATGATGGATGAATGTAGCCACAGGTGAGGATTTACACATCCGCACTGTCTCCACTGGCAGCAGCAAGGCACAGTTGGGATTGTATGGGGATTGCTATTATGTCTGTAACTGGAGCGATGGCTTCAATGTCCATTATGAAATTACATTGGAACTTAGTCAAACCAATTGGCCCCACACTCACAGGAATGTGTGAAATGTGGAATGCAAATTGAACCATCCATTATCAAATGTATTTTGCGGATTTCGCATGAGTCTGTTAATATCGAGTAAGTACTATGCGAAAAATTAGTTTCACTCTCACAAATTGAAAACTAATGTTTAGGCGCAACACCCATTTGCAACATGTTTTTGTGGTAATGCTACAAAAATTAACATTTTCGCCTCATACATTATGCAACATGTACATGCATTTTAATTAACTAATTACAGATACGATTTGACAAGAAAATGTTTCACAAATTCTACAAATATGATTAGCTTAATTTAAGCTTTTTGGCTTAAAACAAAAAACATATGGAAAATATTTCAGTAGAAACAAAATCGGTATAAAACATTGGTTTTAATCGATTATTTTGTGTGTCCTTAAATGGCTACAGAAATGAAACTGAACTGAACTAAAATCGAATTTTGATCTAAACAAAGTAATTCAGCAACACTTCAAAGTCGAATTCATTTAAGCCAAAAATAAAATCGTGATAAAATGTATTTTAGCAAAATATTGGATTTAATTGAAAAAACAAGAAATGAGATTAAAAATTCAATATATTTCTAACAATAAAAAATAATCCTCTTCTTGCTAATAAATACACAATAGCAGAAATTATTTATTATTTTAATATTGATTACAGTGTATGATTAATCAATCAATATTTTCACAGCAATCGCTTTCAACTGAAACTGTCAAATGCATAACTTAATTTAACTGAATTCTGAACTGAACAAATGTTTTTAGTTGGCAAATGATAAGCATATAATTTGCTGAATAATTAAAATATACAAATGAAATAAATCGAATAATAAATAAATGTTAAACAAAGCACGTCAAATGCATTACACATTTCCCAAATCCACACACACTAATTGCTAATGGCACAAGGGGAGAAGGGAGGCGCAGAGGGGTAGATGAACCGCAGACTATTTGGGTTTATTAAGCATGATCTAATGGCTGTCAGCAATTGTAATACACATTTGTTGCTGTTTTAAATATATATTTTTTTTATATATTTATTTATTTAAAACATTAAATGCGTAGTTCGCATATACTTGCGGTTTTTTTCATTGTTGCGCTAATGTTTAAATATGGTCGCAATGCGTCAAATGCAGTTTGCGTTTTTGGCATAAAACGTTTTGTGTTATAAACCCAAAACAGTGGTCGACACGTTTATATCAAGCATAATTAAAATTGACTACCACTAAAAATGCAATTTATATATTATACAAAAATATATATTTATTTAGATATTTCCGACTAGTCGTGTAACATTTCCAATTTATCAATTTAGAAAAACTTCCATGGCAAGCCACGTTTGACATGTCCAAACTAATGCGACACTTTATGAACCTTCTACAAATATTGAACGATTTAATAAGATTCCAAATCAGGAAAAATAGTTGGCTTCAGGCGATATGAGGCACATCCAATATTCAGCTCTGCACTCTATCAATTGCTTTCATTATGGACAACTCTTCGTTCCTTGGGTCCTTGGACAAATTTTGTTCAAGCTGCAGCATAGGTAGAATAAAAAGGCAAACAACCACTCGAGGGTATGAATGAGCTACATACAGTGCCTGCCATTCGTAACGAGCTAACTCAAAGATTGCCGCCCAATGATACGCCTCAAGGCCAAAGCGAAGAGGAAAGGCACAGAGCCAAAGGCGTGCGGAGAAGGCTGAAGGGAGGAATGACAGCCAGGCGTCAAAATTGGATTTGCCATGTTACAGGGCGTTAACATGCATGGAGCACACAAATAGGAAAACTATTTTTTTTTTTTGGTTTTTTGCGAAGCATTGGTGCAGTGATGATATGCAAACAGCTTGTAGACTTAGGTCATGTCCATGTCCATGTCCAAAAACTGTTATAGATTGCGTATACGCAACGCCAATTTCGTAGGTCAGCCTTAATGCAATGCAATTCGAGGGCAGTGAAAATTCGATTTCCATAGAGCCACGTAGAGCGAGAGAGAGAGAGAGTGAGAAAGAGAGAGAGATAGAGGGAGAAGGGACTTGCGAGGGCATTACACACAAAGCAAGTTGCATAATTGCTGCCTTCCGGCCTTTTGAAAACTCATTTCCGGTTTGGCAGAGTCAGCTGCTGCAAGAGAATGTAAATTGTATGCCAATTTGTCGTTAGCCAATATATCTAACCTACTTGCACTCATATAGACTACCCGTTTCTCTCTCTCTTCCCCCTCTTCTTGTCTTTATGTCTGTGTTTTGCTAACATTAATTAACCCTAATTAAGTTCACAGTGACTAGAAACACAGCGCACAGTTTAAATGTATCTTTGGCTGTATCCATAGATCCATTTTGCTATAGCTATATATTTGTATATCTGTAGTAGTAGTTGAGTATACAAATTCTGTGGAATTGTTTGGAAAATGCTTTTGGGCATTTAAAGTGAAATTTGTTAAGTAATCGCCGCAGAATGTCGAACTTAGTTATTAAGTTTGTGCCACAAAAGACTGCGGGGCAGTTGTGCGACATCTAACAAGCATTTATTTAAACTTTTCACTCTATCTGCCTATCTATATATATGTGTGTGTGTGTGTGTGTGTTTGTGTGTGTGTGTACATCTGCAATGTAGAATGTTTAATTAAGGTATGCAAAGTTGTGTCAGCTGCCGCTGACTGCAACAGCAGCTGTAAATAACATTCTCTTATGCGGAATACCAATTTGGAGTGCGAGTTTCTCACACAATTCTTGTAGTTGTCATCGTTGACTTTTGTGCGAATCCCCTTAAGGTTTTCAATATTTTCGGTACGAGTGTTTGTCTTCTCCATGTTTGTTTGTTATCTTTGTACACTGCTCCAACTGCTGTGTTGCTGAAATTGATATTTTAATTAATTTTTCGTACACACAAGTTTCGTGTACTAATTCACATAACTTTTGAATGACCAACTTTTTACCTGTGCCACAATATAACATCAAATCGTATTATCCTCTTTCTTCATTAATATACTGTCAAAAGCATTTCCTGGTCTCGGCAAACAAGACAAAATACAATATGTGCATTGCATACAAAAGATGAAAGTGGATGAAATGAAGCCAATGTGAAATTAGCCAAAGGTAATCTGTGGCACGAATATTTAAGAAGTCGGCTAGGAAGAGAAAAATATATTATTATTTAGAGCTGGCTTCATTTTCCTCTTACAATTTCACTACCTCTGCTTCATTTTAAACTAGCAGATTTTTCCATTTTATTTATAACACTTTTTCAAGTGCGGTTTTTGCTTATGAAATAAATTTTTTGTGTCAATTCTCCAACGGGTTATATCGAACTGATATGGTGATATTTTGTGCATGCCACATTGGCAATGGTTGGGTGGCTTTTCATTTGGAGCCGCAACAAGAAGTGGAGACCAGACTGCAACAGTGTACACAGCACGGACCGCAAAAGGGCCCGCAATATGGTCCACAGCGTGGTGCACATTTTCCACAACAGGGTCCACAACACGGACTGCAGCAGACGCTGCTGCATGGCCTACAACACGGTCCACATTTACAGCAACAGCTACAGCAGCAGCATGGACTGCAACAGTAAGAGTTACCGCCAGAACATGGACCACAGCACGGGTCAGAGAAGGGTCCGCAACAGGGTCCGCAATGGAGTCCGCAACAGGCTCTGCAACAGGCTCTGCAACAGGGTTCGCAATAGAGTCTGCAACACCGTTGGCAGCAGGGTAAACAGCACGATCCACAACAGCTTCCACAACAGCTTCCACAACAGGGACTGCACATCTTCAATTCGTAAACTGTAACAATTACACAACAGTAAATTCCCATTCCCTAAACTGCATCCTTGCAAGATACATCTTACCTTCAAACCCGTCAGAGAATTGAAATTGATTTCGAATTTTGTGTGCTTTCTTGTATTGAAAATATATAAAAATGATTAAGAATAAGCGCTGACATTTTGTCATATATATAAAAGGTCATACGACTTTTAATCAGAAACCATTTAAAATTGTATAATAAATAAAATTTAAAATATATATGTGATTTTTATATCTACATTATCTTGATTAGCTTCGTCTTTTCTTTTCTGTTTAAATCATCTCCATTTAAGAATTTCACTTTTCTTATACCTAAATCTGATTGCTTACATTTGATGTGGTTGTTGCTACTGTTTTGTCGTAGTTTTCGCCAGTGGCTCATTTCCAGGAAAATGCTTAACAAAACCTTGGAAAATTGTTTGTGTGCGAGAATTGGCCCGGGGGGGGGGGGGCAGGACAAAATCACATGGCATGCTTTGACAAATCACACACTGTTCCTGTCGCTCAGCCAAATGGCGACCGCCCGCATAGATGCCACGCCCACGCCACAGCCATCCCAATGCCAGCTTACATCCCCGGCTTACATCCCCTCTGCCTATTCAATGGCAAGAGTCTTCAACTCCCGTCACTGACAATTAAACGCCTTTGATCCTTTCAACGCGCCTTCAAATTTGGCGTGTCGATTGCAGTGCATGTGTGTGCGAGTGTGTGTGTGTGTGACTGTGCATGTGTGTTTGTGTGTGTGTGTGTGTGTGTGTGTGTATGCGAATGTCATTCAAGGCACTCATGCGTGTGTTTGGCAGCGAGGCAAAAGGCGACAGGACGCAGCATTGATAGCAGCAGAACTGGCACGGGCATTGGATGCATGAAACCTTTTGTCAATTACGAACACGCCAACATTGATTCCACAATTTGTGGCAGTGCCACTCACACGAATACCCCTCACAAACCCAAACACACACACGCATACTCTCGGGAACAGAGTAACGGAAAAGAGTAGCTGCCACAGGCAGACGGGCGCAAAATGGGCAAAGATGAAATGATTGCTGATTTCTGGTGGAGACAGGGACATACCCTCATCCTCAGCATCCAATGCATCCCTGCCAGGCATACTGGCAACGTACAACGTACGCCTACACGGCTGCCTCCCCCCCCCCCTGCTGCTCCCCTGTTGCCCTGCTGCCCCGCTGCCATGCCAACCGCTCTCAACTTGAGTGACGCCAACCGTCACCGGTGCCCATCAAAAAAAAAAGGTCGCAGCAATTAAATTGACGGACGAGTTGTCAAACTCGAAATCATTCGTCTTTTTAATTGGGACACAATTGCGGATCAAATCATTTTGCCACGAGCAAAATCCCTTCGTTTTAGAAGCTTTAGCATAGGCACTTTCAACACATTTTTTTTAATATGATTTTTAGAATTTTTAATTTGAAATGTCATAGAAAAATTTAATTGAAAACTATCTAGCGGAAATTCAATTTATATGACAGTAAATTTGAATAATAATTTCTCTCTTATAACTAAAAAAATAATATCATTACAAATTGAAACAAACTTTCAATAAATAAAATTAATCCAAAAATGTAACTCAATGGAAAACAAATATGCACAATTTTTTTTTTTTAAATTTCAATATTGCAGAATCAGTTTGATCAAATATTTACTTATGAAAAATTTTTCCTTAAAATGTGTGCTTTCAACTCGCTGCACATTGGGGTCACAGCAAACGTTTGCCAATTGCAAACAGTAAATTCGCGAAACAGATGGTAAAAATTTAAATACCCCAAACGATTTGGAATGGAGAAAAGGGGAATATAACTGAAAGTGTCAGCGGCAGGCGGCAAGTGCATCAGGCTCAAAGTTGAATTGGCCCCACTGGGGACAACGGAATATTACCCAAACATTAATTCTCTGCCATGAAGTGGGCTCTGTGCGCTCATCAGGCAAAAATCAAGTCAAAACGCGCGAAAATCAATCGCAATTAGGGGAAGTGGCAAGTAGATGGGTGTTGGATTGATGCAGAGAAATTGCTAGTTAATTGGCGTTTCAGCGAATGCCATGCGTATGCCCCCAACCACATCCGCACCACTGGGGCGCCACCCACTCCACCACACTGACTGCGTATTGCCAAATCATCGTCTCACCGCAAACAACAATCAATTTTAATGAACGCCATTCATTAAAAAAAAAAATATATATATATATAACCTTTGCAACGCGAAAATCACAATCGGTTGAGGGTTAGGGGTTGGGGGGTGTAGCACGCTGGCTGGTGTGTGGTGTCGACACGTTCAAACCACTTAAAAGGCGTTGATTAATTCGAAACCAAAATCTGACAGTCGACGCCAAACAAGACACAAGCACGCCATCTATCGTCACCCGCAGGTGCCAGTCTGTTGTGTGTGTGTGTGTGTGAGTGAGTGTGTGTGAAGGTTTCACAAGTCCTCATCATCTGCTCGACTCACTTGGTGGTTTTGTTGGCATTCTGTGGGATTTGCGTGCATAAGCATCCAGCGCATATTTGCCACATTTTCAATTAATGTTGTTGTTGTTGTTGTTGTTGCCACTGCTGCTGCCGCTGCTGCTGCTGCTGCTGCTGTTGCTGTTGCTGATGTTGTGGTTGTTTAACTTTCCACAGTTACTGGAGGCACTTCATGCAGCTTGTCAATTTGGAATGCCAAACAAAACGCAGCATAAATTCATTCGTCAGTCATGCCATCAAATATTGTCTATGCTGCAGAAATTGCATTTCGCATCATGGCTAAAAAGTATGGAAGAGACAAAAAAAAAAAAAAATACTTAATCAATCTGCAACATCCAAGTAAGTCTGTCCGTCTGTATAATTACGGAAATCTCGGATGCTATTTGGGCTAAAATCTCAAAATTTGCAAAAAGTTTCTTTTACATTTTATCCAAGTGCGAAATAAGTGTAAATAAAATAAATAATATTTATATAGTAATCACAAATCGAACTGTAAAAATAAATTTAAATAAATATAAATATCTTTTGTACATTTTATTCAAGTGGGAAATAAGTGTAAATAAAATAATTAATATTTATATAATTATAACTAATCGAACTCTATAAATATATTTAAATATTCCTAAATTTAAATGATATAAATACGTATAAGAACATGACAAAAAATGGCATTTTTTGTACAGCTTCAATAAAGTTGGGAAGCATATGAAATCTCAGCCCCAAATCTCCCCCCTCCTCCCCACCCCCGTCTCCAAGGGGCTGTTAATCACACACCTGCTAATGGGCGTGTCTCACGTGTATTTTGTACGTGACATAAATGTTGTCGAAGCAAAGCTCAAATTGCCATTTCGATTAACAAGAAAATAACTTTTGCTTGTTTTTTTTTTTTTGGTTTCTTTTCCGCTCTGCCTCAAATCAATTACAGCATCGCAGCCACAGACAAGAGCAGCTGCCACCGCAACAGCCACCGTCGCTGCCAGTTTTGATGCGAGTGATGTGGACACATCTTCGTCGGCGGCTGTGGGTTTTCTGGGTGCGGCTCAAGTGTCGTCCTTGCTGCCCGAGGTTGGCGCCCTGACGGCCACCGGTGTCCTTGTTGAGCCCTATCTGGACGGCTATGCCACATCGAATGTGACCACTCAAATCGGTACACACGCCTATCTGCCGTGTCGGGTAAGTTTGACCCTAATCAACGCTTCTTCGTTTTAGGTTCTCGTATTTAAATTTGTTTTTTATTTTTGCTTTATTTAATTAATGTTAGGTTTTGTAGGATTGCGTGCTCGACGCTGCTTGTTTGTTTTTTTATTGTTCATGTTTTTTTTTTTTTTTTGTGCAATTATCAGGAATTCCTTAGTTTCTTCGGCAAGTTTATCGCATAAGCATCTTGGTCATAGAAAACACATTAAATTTTATTGCGTCAATATTTGCCGTACAGCCGGAGGCATTCAGCCACAAGGTGTGACCGCATCGTGTATTTAACACAAAGCTCAAAAACAAATGCCACAAATTTATGCCGCCAGGCACTGGCCTGGCCGGGGCAGGAAAATTGGGCGGTATTTTGCCAGGGCCACTGTTTGTGCAGGTGTTTAAAGGTCAACGACGGTCGACAGGCAGGCGAAACATGCAAATTGTTTGCTTAGAAGTTGTAAATATTGTATTGGGTCCCACCAAACGAAACCGAAACTTGAAATTAAATTTACACAAATTAGTTTTATGGTATTACGTGCCTTGTTCAACTTCAACAAATGAAATAATATCCCCTGAGAACCCAAAAACTAAGCTAACACGCACACCTAGTCAAATACCTTTACAAATAATTTATTGTAGCCAAATTGAAAACTACAACATTGAAAGTTTTATGTTTTTATATAAGAATTCAATGATTTATTATTATAATTATTATTTCATATAAAGTTAGCACTGATTTCTTAGATTAACATTTTTTAATGCTTATTAAACTTGAATAAATTTACTATTCTTAAATCTAGGAAGGTACACATAATATTTCTTTGAACAGAATATTTAAAATATTAAATTAAATTAAACAATAAAGTTGGTATTCTTAAATTTTCTAGTAAATTGGAAATGCCTGAAGAAATTACACTAATACATAGCTGGTCCGTTGAATGTGGCACAATCATTAAGAATAATTATATAATTAAATAAAATAGTTGCAATTATTGTAGGATCTTTGATAATAAGAATTACAGTTGAGGTACCCAATGAGGAGCTACTACTATATTCACAAAACTTCTGTTCAACTGTCTGTGGAATGTAAAATTTTGTGTACCGAACATTACCCCCCATCCGCCCACTATTTAAAGTTAACAATTATGTTAACCATATAATTTAATTGCATGCAAATGCCGAAATGCCTGCTGTATTTGGTATCTGGTACACAATGCCTTCAACTGAAGCTGGAGTGTCTGGAGCAGTTAGAGCTAATTATCACGGCCCAGTCCAATTTGTATCTTGAACAAAGTCATCAATTTTTGTGGAGCAGGCACAGACAGCGGCCAGTAATTGGCCGCCAGGTCAAAGGCAAAGTGAAATTCAAATTCGCATACACAAATTGTGGCCTTGGCCATTAATCGTGTAACTGGCTGGAGGCAGAAGGGAGCAGGGAGCAGGGAGCAGGCAGAAGGCAGAAGGCGTCTGGCAGTTGGCAGCTGTTTCAACTTCAAACTGTGGAAAATATTTAATGCATGGGGCAAGCAACTTGTGCTGAAAAGTTGCCCAAAAAAAAGAAACAATGTTAATACCCCTTGTCATGGTCAATTAAGTGACGGCACACAGTAGACAGCTGCTGCATGCTACCAACACCTCCCCCTTCCCATCCCCCCCCCTCTCCACCATGACTACAATTTGAGAGAAATAATGGACATCTGAATATTTGTCAATTACAGGCACTCGTAGCTATATTCCCACTCATACTTGGATCCTCATTCACTTTACACTTTATGCCCATCACTGGAGCTGTGTGGCATACGTTGCATACGGCTCTTTGTTCGGCTGCCGCATTAAGTGGCACAGTCGAGCGACTTTATGCCTCCAAACAAGACAAGACATTGACTGACCGGCTGCAGTTCCATTCAAGATTTGTCTCACTTGTGCCAAACCCCTGCTGATGTCAGCTGAAGGACGTTGAGAGCATCCTTTTGACTTCGCTCAGGTTGCAATTGGGTTATTCAAAGTATTCCAAGCAGCAGCTTATTGTAATTCCTCCTTGTTAAAGCCACTCAAAGGCACAGACTGCACTCCAAATGTCCTTATGTCCTTAAATTAACCCAAACGCCAGGCAATTCCAGCTCGTTTTACTTTTGTCAGGAAGCTGACTTTTCTAGGGATCCTCCAGCATTGTTGAGTAAGCGTTTTTTTTTTCTTCCTCTAAAAAGGAATTTTTAAAGGAAATGATTTTTACTGACTTTATATTTTAATTGTATGTGAATTGGCCCGATTTGTGAATAGTTAATATCGCTCTTCACCTGTAATGCAAATCGAATTAAATTACAGACTATTTGGTTAAGTCTTCACCATAATTAAATGTGACCCTCTTAATTTGTGTCTAATGAGTCCATTACGACCAAATTACAGGCGGACAAATATTCAATGAAATTTGTGTCTAGGCAGAAAATCAATGCCAAAGTGTTGAATTGACAAAATCATTTGAATTTAAATTCAGCAAACCAAATTCCATTAGCAATTCTGTGTGTCTCCAAATGCATTTTAGATTTACTAAATCCCAAAACATTTCGATTGCATTAGAGGAGCAGATGGGGAGCTGTGGATGGGCTGAGACTCGTCCTGGTTGTCTGCATGTCTGCGATAAGTTTCATGTTCAGTTTTGGGTATTTAATTACATTTCAATGTTTACATCTGTTTTGTTTGCCATACATTTTGGCGCATTAATTTCCTATCGGTTTTGAGGCATTTTACCAATTATACTTGTTGATATCTTGCAACCTTCAACATTGCAACTGCCACATGAATTTAATCTGCTTCAGGATGCACGTTTAACTGTTTTTGTAACTAATAACTGTGTCAATTTATTTAATATTCATTTTAACAAACATGTTAATCGGATTAGGACCTAACTAAACAATAATTTAATGAAAAGTGGTTGAGGAGAAACTTGTTTATTTGATAAGTTAAAAACTATTCAATTTAAAGAACACACAATGTGCATAGATATAAATCATGTCCATCTCATATAGAAAACTGAACTCTGCTTAAAATCATATTAAAATTTTGTATTATAGAGCGAATACTGTATCATTAGAAGAGTATTAAAAAAACTATATATTAAATTAGGCGCATATTTTAATCTTGCTTCAACTTTTTAAAATAATCGAATTAAAATAGTTAAATAAAATTCTTTATATTTTTAATTTATAGTACATAATACACCAATACTAAATTATACCATTAAAGTTAATATACATGTCATATATCATTTTAATCTTTGATTCCTCTACAGGTAAAGCAGCTTGGCAACAAATCCGTTTCCTGGATTCGTCTACGTGATGGCCACATCCTCACAGTTGACAGGTAATTGATGGTTCTTTATTATTGGCAAATAAATATATTTTTGCAAATTTTATATCCAAGAATTTAACTATTATATTCTATTATTATTATTTGTTCTCATTGACACCCAAAAAACATTTCATATTGATGAGGGACTTATTTATGTAAGCATTGATTTTGAAGCTGTAATAAATTACATTTGCAATTCAATCGGCTTTTGCATTTATTAGTTAAATTCCAGAAATTCACCATATGGATAGTTATGAGAATTAGTCTGCAGATTTAAGCATATGAATTCTAATGAATTCCTAATAAATCTCCAACTCATCAAACTGTTGCTCATTTGAAATTGAGACTTCGGTTTAATTACTTCAGTACATTTGAGAATTTAAGTTTTGTGGCTGAAAGGATACAAAATAAAATAGTTACCCAAATAAGGATTTAAGTGGTTTGTCTCAAAGGAAATTGCATATGTTTTTGCATATGTTTTGGAAGAGGAAAAAAGTTGTCATATTTCTAAATACTTATGTAAACTGCAATTTTTGTATAAAGCGAAAACTTATATTTTTACAGAGTTATGCAAATTAAGCAGTTAAGAGCCATTTGTAAAATTGAAACCTGAAACAAAAATGTATATTTTCATAGATCTATTCACTTTGACAAGAATTTGTATATTTGCCGACAAAGGAGAATTTTCTGTTTGTCCTTAGAATATTTATTTATTTTTGTTTGTTTTTTTCATTTTATCTTTTGTGCAACTTCTCTTGATACCAAAACAATTTGCAGTAAATTGAATAAAGTGTGTAAAGTGGCAACGTGTATTTCAATTTCAATCTGCGTCTCCAATAACAAAAACCAACGATTGCTTCAGGTGAGCCCTCAATGAAGCCAGTTTTCTATGAGTGCGCACCTCCTGAATATGTGTGTCCATATGTGGCCCCCTCTCAACCCGTCCACACTCCAACTCACAGCCCCCCACCGTCAACTGCTACTCCTGTATGACATGCGAAGCGGAAACGCAGTGTGTGCAATTTCATTGCATTTTTTTTTTTTTTGTCGAGATCCAGCAAACCTTTACATCCAAGTGGGAGACACTTCTAGCAGCGTGTTCCTTGCTATACTTGCTGCTCTAGATTACAGGGATGTGGTGAATTGAGTGCGGGGAGCAAACATGTCCAGCTTATTACTTTGATAGAAAAGTAAAATCAATGAACCTTTCACATTAGATAAGGCGACTGCCTGTTTGTCTGCCAAACGGATGAATGGCTGCTCCTGAATGAATGACTGTCTACAGCAAGGAAATGCGATTGAGCACACGTACACGCACACACACACACACACACACACACGCACACATACACACACAGCAGACTATATGCAACAGCAAGAACTGCATTTGGGGCGTTGCAAGCTGGGCAAACAGTGAACAGACCATTGAAATTAAGCCCAGATAGTGTCCTTACTGATTGCTTCCTTTGCCAGTCAGCCTTCCTGCACAGCCACTTCCGTATTCGGTCGATTGTGTGCGTGTCCTTTCCTGCTCCAATGTCTTATGTCACATTTATCTAGAAAGTTTTCTTATTCTCCTGCTGCCATTTCTCCTGCCACTTCTGCTGCTTCTGCTCGAAAGATGTTGCACAGACTCTGCTCTGCCGTCACACATAATGGAAATAGATTTGAAATAAAAAAAAAAAAAAAAACAAAAAAGACTTTCAGCCACTGCACGTTGCACTTGCCGAAGTCCTCAACTCTCAGCTCTCCGCTCTCCGCTCTCCGGTCTCAATCTGCCCGTGTCCTGAAATGTGTATTGTATAATAGCTCAAATGATGTGTTTACACTATCCTATAAATGTCACGTTCTTGGCGCCTTTTGTTTGCCAACTGGACGAGTCCACCCATACAAGAGATTACTTCTGGCCAGAAGTACACACACTCACACACACACACACACACACACACACACATACAAATGACTGGCATTTGTTCTATTGTGTCTTGTGCTGAGACTGGGTAATTATGGTCAGGTACTTGTTATCTGTTATCTTCGCACCAGGGATACATGTCATTTATTACTACTAGGGGGAGTACTTAATACACCTAACACACACACACACACACACGCACAACCTTTGAATTGACCTCTTAGTTATTACCGTACAAAATGTTAACTATTGTTGGTAATAAAGCAAATATTTATCTCTGACAGTTGAATGGAAACTTCATGTTAGGCACTCAATTGGCATATAAATTAAGCTGCAACATATCAATTTAATTTATTATATTCGTAAAATAACAAAAAAATATTATACTCCCATTAATATTAACAATCAAGAACTTTTCCAATTACCACACAATCGTAGCAATATCATAAAATTAAACTCTTTTGGCTTTTATCATTATTGTGTTACCTTTTATGAAGCCACACAATAAACACACATTTAAATTTGCACATTTACCTGTTTTATTAACACACTTTTTATGTGTACATTTTGCATTTTTTTTTTATAGATGTAGATGTAGAATTTAAGGCAGTTGGAATCAAAAACTAATGAGGAAACTTTTTTACGATGTCTGGTTTTTTTGTGGCACTTTAGAACCCAACATAAACTGCAGATGGAAACTTATGTTGTTGCGGGTCGCTTTCCGACATATTTTGGACGTAAGCAAACGCTTGAAGAAAAAAACAGTTGAAAAGCGGACAAACGCAAAAGAAATGCTGCCAAGGGAATACAAGGGGAGGGTGGAGGGGCAATAGAAATATGGAAAATAATGCGGGAAGTGGGGAAAAACTTAAAAACGAGATGAAAATTATAAAGTAACTACAAAATCTGGATAAGAAATACGGCGGTGAAGAGGGGAAGAACGGCCACATGACTCAGCAAAAAGAAGGGGACGCAAAGGAAATGGCAAAAGTCATAAAATGTCGAGTTTTACGAGTGCAAAACGCAAGGGTCTAATCTGGGCTTAGTATCAAAACTTGTTAGTGCATGGGGAAAGTGCCAGACAGACGATGAAAGGGGGGGGGGGGGGGGAGGTGGTTTCGGAGAGTGGGTGTGGTAGTGAGTGAATGAGAGGGCGGGCGAAGTCAAGAGTTTGAAGCCGAGTGCCTAATAAGCAATGTCAACGCATGTGTGCAGCCGGCGTTTGGAAGGGGGAGTGAGGAGTAGGAGGGGGGCGTGGCATGGACGTTTTAGTTGTAGTTGGTGCACTTTCAACTGGAGACGGAAGCGTTTTTGCACTTTGTGCAAATGGCAGAGGGAAATTTCCGGACGAGCGCCGCACAAAAATATTACAACAATGACATTAAATGCAAGTTATTTTAGTGGACTAACCCCTTCCCCCTCCGCTCACCCACACAACACCAGTCTCTTGCAGCATCCACTCATTTGCATGGCCGCTGTTGTTGTTGCTGCAACAGTGTTGTTGACATTTCGTAGATGAGGGGCGGGTGGGTAACTGCTTAAATGCCGCAACTAAATAACGTTGAGTGTCTTTTGAGTGGCCATTAGCAGTGGGGCATAGTGCACAAGTGAGCCTGTTTTTATTGCCATTGCTATTATTGTTGTTGTTGGTTTGTTTGTTTGTTTGTTGCACATGCAACATGCATCGCAATTGCGGCACTCGCTTCGACTTGGCTAAGTGTTGGCGTGCTAAATACTTGCAGAAGTGGAGACTATCTAAGTCACAGCTTGATTTATAAGATTGCTGAAAATACTTTGATTTCTTTAAGATTAAAATATATTTGGCAAATTTTTAAAATAATATTTTATTAGTATTTTATTTGCACGCGTTTGTCGCAAGTCGTCAATTTCATGGTAAAAACATTTTGTCGACTTATTATTTGTTTTCCTTTTAACTATCTGTGTTGGCCATAAAAAATGAGAGCAAATCGACAGCAGCTTTACACTTGGGCAAGCAAAGCCTTTTCAAGGCAAATTTCGCAAAAAAAAAAAAAGAACTAGGAAAAATATATTTACCCATAAATATATATATATACTCGTATATATATAAACCCATTCAAACTTGTTTTCTTTTCACTTGTCTGCCATTTAATGTGCAGTTAAGAAAATAAAAAGAGTATTTATAACACTATTTGTTTTGAATGTTGTAAAAAGCATAAAATGCAATTACTTATTCACAATTATACATTTTTAGCTAATTAACTACTCAACACTTTCATTGCAGAGCTGTCTTCATTGCCGATCAGCGCTTTCTGGCCCTCAAGCAGCCGGACAAATATTGGACACTGCAAATCAAATATGTGCAGGAGCGGGATGCTGGCACCTACGAGTGTCAGGTCTCCACGGAGCCCAAAGTCAGCGCGCGCGTGCAACTGCAAGTTGTTGGTAAGTCATAAACGGCCTTGGGCAAGGACACAGATACAGACACAGACACGGACACAGACACGCACACAGACACGGACACGGACATGCATATTAACATTAGGCGAGAACTCGTGTTTGGCCAGATGCAGGCCAAAGCATATTGGGCGCATGCAATTAGGGCATAATGTGAAAGGTCAAGAGGCAACTGGCAAATATATACATAAACACATGATATGTTCATATATACATATACATATACATATATACATATGAATATGTAAATTTGAAAAGTTTTTGGCTTGGTGTGCACTTGAGGGCCTTTGCTCAGGGCCACGACTGACGTTAGGCACGACTACTGGCCAGTGCTGACCAGTTTGACAGTCAAAAGAGCGAAGGACTCCGCATGGGGCTCTGCCAGGTTGGTGTCTACATGTGCCGAGGTTCCATGCATCTTTGATAAGGCGACTGCAGTTGAAATTGCTCACAAAACTGCATTTAAATTGCGATGAAAGCTGTATTTCCATTCAAAATGTTTTTGACCAACGCACTGAGGAATTTCTCTCAAGTTTTTTAACGAGAAAACTTTTATGTGAGCTTCTCTTGTTGGGTTCGTTAAACACACACAACACACACACACACACACACACATATATAAATATATATATACACACAAGAACACGTACACTTCAAGCACAGGCCAAAAAAGTTAATTAATTTTCATGTTTGCACACTGAACACACACACACACATATACACACACACATGCACACACACAAAACACACACAATACAAATGACCATAAATGCTTTGGGGTAAAATAAAATTGAACCGAATAAAGAATGTGTATTGCTAATTGACATTAAATGACTAAGTGGCCCATCAAATTTTGTATTACATTAACGAATGCCAATTTTCGTATTTAAAATGTTATTAATTATTGGATAATATAAAATGTAAAAACAATTTGATTACAATCAAATATTTTGCAGTAAACATTTTTTATTTTTCTATAAAAAGTTGTACGAAATATTTCTGAAAGTCCATAAGATTCTGCAACAATTTATTACAGTCAGTTTTCAGCTCAGTTCAATCGATTATAGTAAAATTAGCTATAAGTTTATATCTGTTAGCAACTAAAAGTAATTTGCATATTGATAGCCAAATTGATTATTATTCTAGGCAAAAGACACTTTTGATTTTATGTTAGCCAAGATAACGTAAAAAAATCTAACCTAAAAAGCATAAGGATTCGGCAAAATGATGCAAGAAATGCGCAGAATCAATAATAATGCCGCTGCCAAAAGTGATTTTTGCATTTCCGGTTAGGCTAATTTGTATGCTAAGCACTTCTGCCCAAGTGTGTTTGTATGTGTGTGTGTGTGTGTTTGTGTGTGTGTATAGGCAGTGGAACAACACTTTAATATGGCATGACAGGGCGATGGCGACGCCCAACAGGTATTCGTATGAATGGGAAGCCCGTGGCAAATGCTTGGCAAGCTTGACAGGCAGACAACAGAAGTGGTTTTGTCGAGGGGTGGGGTGGGAGGTGTGGGGTGTGGCACGGTCCAAATTATATATGCGCGGCCACATTTTGCGTTAATCTAACGACAAGTTGAGCGCATAAAGGATTTGGATATGCGTTTGCCGAGACAGACTCTTGAATACAATAGATTTTGAAGAAAGGAATAGGAAAAGCCGTCCTGCAGCCTTTAGGCCATTTTGTATTGGCGGTTTTCTTGTCCAGGAACAGGAACAGGAACCGAAACAGGCAGCAACCATTATTTGCAGTCATTTGGCACTGCCAGCTCGTGGACCATTTTCAACTTGGCTTTGTCTAGTTGGTACACTCGGCGAAAATCTTGGCAAGCAATTTATTTTCATTAAGGAATTACAAAAAATATATGTTAATTTTTAAGAGCAATAAAACTAAATTTAAGCAAAATTAATTTTAAATGCAAATTTATTTTCTTAAATAGAGCATACATTTTTTTAAGTGTGACTATTTGAAAGACTGATTAGGATTGCTGACTGTTGTGTTCACTGCGCTGCCATAACCATTATCGCCAGCACCTATTTCCCTAGTTCCACAATGCCCCTTTGCTGCCCCTCCGCTGCCTCCTCTGCCTTTTCTTTCTCTCCTTTTTTTTGGCTTTCTTTCTTTTTTTTTTTTTTGATTTTGTACCCTGCCATGTAATTTGTATTTATTGCATCGTTTTGTCTGTGCAAACGACTAAAACACCCTTTGCATGTTGTCGATTTGCGCCTGGTCATCTCCCTTCCATATCTTTCACTGCTGCTGCTGGAACTGGATCTGGACCGAGTGTTGGCTCCAACTTGGACCAATTGCCAATGTATTTTATGCTCGACGCCGTTTGCTGTTGCTCCTGCCTTCCTGCCTGATGCTTGATTCCTGAGCCCTCTTTGGCCATTGGCTCGTTGGGGTAATGGGATCGTAGTTTTCGGTCAATTTGTTATGCCAATGCGTGTGCGTGTGTATTAGTTGGTGTGCCTGTGTGTGTGTGTGTGTGTGTGTGTGTTTGTTCACGAATTTGTTTTCTTTGTTGTTGGTTAAAATGTCAGTTTCTTTGGTTTTGGCTCATTAACTTGATGGGTTTCTCGCACTATGGTTAAAGGGAACACAGCAACTGGCAAAGTATTCGATACATTTGAATAATTGAATTTATCAGCCAGTTTAGCAAACATTTTTTGAAATACTTTAAAAATGTATCAGACTTTAACATCTCTTTGCCAGCGTGCAAAATTGCAATCAATGTTTTCAATATGTTTATTTTTGTATATAGACTAATCACCGGACATGAGAGAAATCTGGTTTATTCATATGCATTAAAAGCATTCGCAACAGAAAATTCAATTTTCGACCATTGTGCGTTAATATATATACACACGTATCCACACACACACACACTCACACTCGCACATACATTCATCTGCAATGAATGAATTTATTTTTTTTCTACATCATTGAACGACAAACTAGATTTGGTTTTATGAGATTTGTTTTGTGCTCATCTCATTTGGCTTCCAGTTTCCTCTTTCTTTTCCTTTTTTTTATGCTCATTCATTTACAGCATTTGATGGGGCTCTGTTCATCTGCTTATTTAATTTGCTGCTAATCTTGTATGGCCAAATCCGATTTTTTTTTTTTGTGGCAAACGCGTTTCGTTTTGACGCTTTCGGTTTTATCTTCCTATCAAAAGTGACAATTTCATGGCAGACGCAGCCTTTGCACCCAGTGGGGATGGACTGCAGATTTGAAACTGAACTAATTTCCCTAAAAGCATTTCGCCATAAACCCAATTAATTTAAGTTGCTGAATTTCTTTTCATACTATTCGCACATTGCTCCCGTAGTCCTTTTGTCCTTCCCCGCATTCAGTTGAGAATTAGCTGAAATTGTGGTTAAGACTTTCGAGCATTTTCTCGCTTTTCCTGTGGTTTCGTTGACGCTTATCTTACTGACACTTGCCACTTGCAAATGCACCCGAAATTTAATTCGTATCTTAATGAAATTGTTCTTAAAGCTGACTGGAATTTAATACACACAATATTTACTAGATGTGTAAATATGCAGGCAAGTGCTGAGAATTGGGAATTTGGGGCTAAGAGACGCTGGCTAATAATATTGCATATGCTCTTAGCTGTTTTGCGCATAGCTAGGCAAACGTGTGGAAAAACTAACATGCAAAACTCGACGATTTTGACAAGCTGACACAGTTTGGTGTCAAACCAAAAAAGCAAAGAACCAAACTAAATACACACACATGCACACACACACACACATGCACACTCACACACACAGACACACCTTGTACACACAACAGCAAGAATTTTGTGCAAATTCTCAGAACATTTGTTTTTTGCACAAGTGTGCGTATTTGGGTAACAGCAGTGAAAACCCGTCGTATACGTGATTTTGTCGAATTTGAAATCGCACGTCGACGTTGTCTACCAGAGCAACATCCCATCCCGTATGTGATGTGTAATGTAAATGTATGTGCCAACTATTTGAACCTTCGTCTATGTATTTTTTTTTATAGCATACCAACTCGCATTTTTGACACAACTTGCAAGTTGTAAGTTGTAACTTGTAACTTGTAACATGCAACTTGCTGAGGCATAGTTTGTTATGCATGTGCGTGTCTGTAATGCTTGGCGGGATGGATGGCAAATGTGATGATGGTTTGATGCGGGGGGAGGGGGCGGTTGTGTGTGTGTGTCGGCCAACTGATGGAATCAGTAAGTGAAAAATTGAAAAGTGGATTTGCCCGGCACAGCACAGCCCAGCACAGCACAAGGTGCGCAACATTTACGTGTGCGACGTGACTAGCAGCTGTTAATTCAATAGATTAGCGACAATGTCACAATTTTACACAGACACGATTCCCATTTTCCATTGAGTTTCACTCATCATCATCAACATCATCAACATCATCATCATCATCATAATCATAAGCAGCAACAGTAACAGCAATATTATGTTTACTTTGCCGTTACAGTTCCTCGCACAGAGATACTTGGCGAACCGGATCGCTACGTCAAAGCTGGCAGCAATGTGGTCCTCCGCTGCATTGTGCGCGGCGCCTTGGAGCCGCCCACATTCATCATGTGGTATCATGGCGCCGAGCAGCTGGCCGCTGATTCTCGTCGCCATCGCACGCAATTGGATCCGAATTTGCCAGAGGCCAGCGGTGAGGGTCAGAGCACGGTGAGTCCTACCAATTGTTCCCTTGTTGATTTTAATTTAATTACTCTTGATTTCAAATTGCTATTCGCAATTTCGTCTGCCACTGTTTCGTGTCCATGTCCGTGCTCCCATTTCTCCAGCTCCCACAATTCATCTATCTTTTTGGCGCACGAAAATTACAATATTATTTCATTTTTGTCTCGCTGATGTGACGTTTCCTGCCACGCCCCAAAAATATCTTTGAATGCGAGAAAATTGGCAACGTGACTCGCACACTCGTTAAATATTTAGCTTACGTGTCAGAGACTTGTCATAAACGTGGCTTGAAAATATTCCTTGCTACTTATCTATTTTGTTGTGTTGGTCAAGATTAAGTTAATGCGTTAAGTAGTAATACCTTTAATATATTTTTATATATAAATATATATATATTTTTTTTAATCCAACTTTTGCAGATTGGCTCATTAATCATCGAGTCGGCCAAGAAGCGTGATACTGGCAATTACACTTGTAGCCCGTCAAATAGTCCCAGTGCGACGGTAACGCTCAACATTATAAATGGTAAGTACAAAAAAACCAATTTATGATAAATAAATAAATTTCGAAAAGGATTAATTTCATTTACATATCAATGTTTATCTATAAAAATTACCAATTAAATAATTATTATATTATTTTGTTTGAATTATTTAATAGATTAAACAACTATTTTATTAAAATGATTTTGTCTGCTTATTGAGTGTGAATTTTTTGTTATAAATATTTATAGGGGAATCATCAGCCTCGGCGGTTACGTCATCGGCGCCTGTTACACGGGCCTACACCTTGAGCATTCTGGCATTGTTGATCAGTGTTATCCTCATTGGGGTTAAACAACGCACATGACAAGTTGAGGCTGCCGTCATGAATATGATTTAAGCTAAGGACTACTAGAAAATGAGAAAACCGAGTTAAAGCAGAGCAGCCATTGGCTTAAGTAAAGTAAAAAAAAAAATATGCTGCCAACACAAAAACACAAAAAATAATAAAAAAAAAACACACATAATAAAATGCAAAAAAAAAAAACGAGTACATGTTGTAAGTTAGTTGATTTTATTTGCTAACTAGTAAAATAAAAAGAAAATAATTCGTGGAGAAAAAAAAATATAATATTACAATGATTCAGAAGTATTTGACAAAATACAACAGCAAAGAAAGCAACCAAATTGTAAGTTCTACAAGCTCTAAGCATCTAGTCGTAAAACTTTAGACATAAGCCAGCATATATATATACATTTATATATACATAAATATGCATTTATATATATTTATCTGATTTTGCATTTAAATGTATGTGGAAAAGCATGAGTATGTTTGCATTAATGCATAAACGTAAATATTTATGCAGCATTAAATGAAATTGCATCGATATTTTTAACAGCCACTGCTGGAATATTTGGAAGGAAGCTGAGGCAATGACTTCGGCTCCAAATAAAGCGAAAATCATATTTGAAAATGTGAACTACAAAAAGAGATTCATTCTAATTGCAAAATATTATATTCAGAGTAGAACAGAAACAGCGAGTGTGTGAAAGAGAGAGAGAGAGAGAAAGAAAGAGAGAGACACTCAAAAGTTATTTGTCTTATTCGCCCTCTTAAAAATTTCTACCTTACAATTGAACATTCCATAGTCAATTTTGGTTTTTATTAAAATATGTTCAACTGAACTTTCGAACCAACTGAGTGCATTCTTGGCCTAAACTGCACAGAGGCAGCAGCAATATTTATTTAATATTTATCGTAATAAAAGTACATTTTAAATGTTTTTCAAATATTGTAAAATAAAATCAGAAGAATTTAAAACTATTTTTTTTATTTACATTACTACAGTATTTGCATGATTTATAGATTATTTTTTGCCACAACTCAACGGAATTTATGTTATTTGTTGCTTCATAAATACTTTCAAATCATGAAAATGCTCTTATCTAATGAACTCATAAACACTCAAATTTACATATATGCTAAAAAAAAAATTAATAAGTATATAGATAACAATATAAAAATAATTGACGGCTAAGGCTCAACTGTATATATAACTGAATTGTGCAATGTATAAGAAACATGTAAATTAATTGATTATTAAAATAAAAAAATATATATTAAATAAAAGAAACAAATAATAAAAAAAAAAAAAACAGAAAACTTAAGCTGAGTATTAAGCGCAGAGTATTTAAAATACTAATAAATTGCATTTAAAATCATACGAAAAAGTACATAAAATACACACAAAGAAAAACCAGATTGCAAGCAGCCGACGAATTGCATAAATTCATATTTATTTACTCACTGAATGCCATTTTTAATTATGCGAGTAATATATACATATAAAAAAAAAAGAGACACAAAATGAACTTGCACGTAATAATAATTAAATACGAACAAACAAAAAAATCATTAAATTGCCAAACTTAATAATGGCGCTGGCATTTTGTCTATTGGCTTGTTTTTGCACGCTGCAGTTGCCGTTGCAGTTGCAGTTGCAGTTCAAGTCCAACGAGAGCCAAAGAAGACGCGAATGAAATGCGAAAACAAAAGATGAAGGCTTAATTGCAATTAGTCGCTGTGCAATAACTTAAAGTCCAAATAATCGAATGTACATTAATTATACTCAAGATAAATATAAAAATAAATAAAATACATATATATACATATGGATGACGATTGGCGCTATGGGGCGTGTGAGGGTTGCCTGTCGCTCATTAATAAAAACAACCACAAGCAGCTGTGACTAAATGAGGCAACACGTTGGTCAGCAGCCTGCGGCGCCACGCAATTCCATTTCTGTATTTAAGCCTCCGGAAAAAAAATCGCGTATCAAATGTTTGCGGTTTTTGTGGTCAGCCTTCTTTGAGCTGATGCATACAAAATACAACTTTGAAGTCCCATTTATTTCGAGAAGAAATCCGTGTAATTGCAACCCCTCTTCGAGTCACTCACATAGTTAAATAATATTTAATCCAACATCCGTTAAAAATGTTGAAACATGAATTTAAGCTGTAAGTCAAATCGAAATCATAGCGAAAAAAAATACTTCAAAACGAAATCAAAATACATTTCTAAGCTCTTAAGTGTTTTTCATAATTCTAATTAATCGTGACATAAGGAAAGCTTTGTCACTAATACTTAATTAATTAAACTAAAATCTAAATAATCTAAATCGAATGCAAAAATGTAAAACTGAAGATGTTTCAGTGCATTAGTAAATGTTAAAGGAATAATTATTTGTAAATATATGCCACAGTGAAAGAAAGAACGAAGCTGGAGCTGAACATGGAGATACATTTTAAAATACATATACACTATACATATACACAGTTATGTGCAAACATATAGCGAAATTACTGTTAAGTACCAACTAATAACTACAAATAAACACATACTTATATGTAAACGAAAATAAACTATGTGAAACTCTCAACGGAGAAAATTTATTGCATTAAATAAATAATAATCTGAATAATAAACAAAAATAAATGTCTTGTATTATTAATTATATTATATTTTGATTTACAAAATGGGTAAGATATGGTGGCATGAATGAATGAATAAATATTTTAAAAGAGTATCTAGATAAGGAACATTCAGATAAGGACGCTGATCCAGCTATAAAAATCGCAAATTGATTAATCCACATATCCAAATTAATTATATGAGATATAATCACAGTATATAAAAAGTATTATTAATTCTATTATTTCCTAGTTACAATATAAATGAGAAATGGTAATATGAATGAATGAATACATTTTTAAAAAGGTTATCTAGATTTCTAGTCGCAAATTGATTACTCCACATATCCAAATTAATTATATGAAATAGACTCACAGTGTATAATTAGTTTTAATTCTATTATTTCTTAGTTAAAATATAAATGAGAAATGGATGAATGAATAAATGTTGTAAAAGAGTATCTAGATTTCTAGTCTGCAGATAAGGACCATTAGCTGATCCAGCTGAAAAAATCGCAAATTGATTACTCCACATATCCAAATTAATTATATGAAATATACTCACAGTGTATAATTAGTTTTAATTCTATTATTTCTTAGTTACAATATAAATGAAATATGGTAATATGAATAAATGAATTAATGTTTTAAAAGAATATCTAGATTTCTAGTCTGCAGATAAAGACCATTAGCTGATCCAGCTGAAAAAATCGCAATCTGATTACTCCACATATCGAAATTAATTATATGAAATATACTCACAGTGTATAATTAGTATAACCAATCTAAATGGTTATTTCATTGACTGGGAGCAGTGATTGTATTATGGATTCAGTAATCTTTTGACGTGACAAATTATTGATGGCAAAGCCGCGCACTAAAATTTGCATATTCGATTTGTTTTTGACATCCGATACCAATTGGCCAACGCCGAAGGCCTTCAGGTCGCCCGTTTTGTGGATCAAAATGGCCGGGACTAGGCAATAGACGATACGATCAATGTTCTCACCATTTTCCAGCATTGGATTGTAAATGGCAACTGCCAGACACTCGGAAATAGTTTTTACCATTTCCTCATTTACTGTGATATCTGCCTCACAGCTATCACCGGCATTTTTTAAAAGGCATTTCGTTATTTCCGTTGTATTTATGATGCAGTTGAGGTTAAAAGAAGTCTCGTTGCTATTCAAGTGCAACGCACTCTCCGTATGCAAAAACGGCTCAGAATATGCCAACTGTGTAGCTTCATCCAATTCGAGCAGCGTCTCGAATTCACTTAATGCATACTTGTCTTCCAATGTTTCGGCCATCTTACTGGAGTCCGCATTCATTTTATCAACATGATAACTTAAAAACGGATGAAATTCTACACCGATCGCGGAACTCGAAGTTATCTCCATATTGTTAGTTGGTAGGTTATTATCCATATTCACTTTTATGTAGACATGAATAGTTTTGTTATTGTTAAAGTTAAATATTGCGAGAGTTGCACTTACTTGATATTATTTGACGATCGATATAGATTAAATAATACAATTATTTGAAATATGTTCGTTGAGATTGCCAAAGCAAAATAAAAAGCACATTTTGCCAGAGTTGTTTGCAAATGAGAAGTATCGAAAATGCCACTGCCTATCGATACTTTATGGCTTAAAGTTACTCAGATATTAATGGCATATATTAAATCAAAGGATTTATTAGAGGATGCTCACTAATGCTGTTCGTTTATAGCCAACTTGTTCCGTTAGATGGCGTTAATTGTAAATTGATAATAAGAAGAATTCGTTAAGAAAATGAGTTCTGTTTCACTAACATTATGTAAATTATGTAACAGAATCACATAACGATAATATATCTCATCACATCACTAATCAGCTGATTTAAACTTACACTAACTGTGAATGGCAAACATAGGAAAATCAAATTTATGATGCCTTTAAAGATAATGATGGGTATTTTTTCTTGGAAATCTCTGCAATCAGCTGCCAGAGCTGAGCCGATTATGCAATATTAGCAAAAAATGCAGCTGCAATCCAATTTCAAAGGAATCTCACTTGAGATGATAATAATTTCTAAGTAAATAGCAGATACGTTTAAATTGATTTGATTGCTATCGACTTTAGCCGGTAGCTGGAAATTCACATGAAATTGTCTCTCCATTCAAGTACAGCTTATAAAAAATTACCTTTACTTGTGTATTTTTGTATTGGCCTTGTACATAGATGGAAATAGCCTGGCTGAAAACGCAGTGCGGCGTATCTTTCTCAACGATGCTGTGCAGCAAGGTCGAAAATTGTGTGGTACTTTAAATTAAATTAAATTAAATAATGTATAGAGATATATATTTAAAATTTACAAAATGTATACAATTTGATATTTTATTTAATGTTATTTAACAAAATACTAAGCAAACTGCTTGATTTAATGCGAAGAAGATTGTTGGAAAGAGTCAATGAAGGAATGGTGTACAGAAATCCATTAATTATAAGACACTTCCTAAAGAGATGCCCCATCACGTACTTTCATCTTTGACATGCAAAAATATGTCCACAGGAGCCGTATAATTTTCTAAATAACATCTAATGAGTGCACATTCAGGTTAAAGGAAGCTGGCAATGAATACTGAGGCTATATAAGCCGAGCAGAATGTTGCTGTCTGGCAACACTACTCAGGTTTTTTTTACACTTCTTCTTTTCTTTTTTTTTTTTTTTTGCTTATAACAGGGTCAAACTAAGTAGGAAGTGCAAAGTGCATTCACATTTTGATTTCATTATTGCCGTTCACTGCAAAAAATGTGACTTCCGTGGGCAACCTGGCACTTCCCCTTTTAGGCCAAACATGTTTCCAGTTTGCGCTTGAATGCATTCTATGGCATCTTTTACGGACAAAGACGTTTCTCGAGGACAGGAGGACGTGAGTCAATGCCTGTGGAAAGGCAAGTCGGAAAAGCGACACAGATTTGTCCGCAAACGCAGAGCGCCACACGACTTAAAAACCTCCCCAATTCCGTGTCTGGGTGCTAAACTTTTAGGTGTCAGTGTTAGTTGGGCGCTTTGAATAAAAGCTGTGCGGTTTGAAAGAGTTTTACGTTTTTGTGGCAATCAGCCCGAAGCTATTTAACCAACAACAAAAATATCTGCTTACAGATTTCAGTGTGGTCCCTTTATTGGTTGGGATGAAAGGCCTTAAATTAGAAATAGATTGATGAAAACATGTTGAGCGGAATTCAATGAAATACTTGGGCGAATATTTGTAAGATAGACACACTTAGAAGTCTGGCAGCTGATATATTGTAAAGTTATCCAAAAAATTCTTAGTACTTAGGAAACCATGAAGTACCTAAAAGTCTAATGAGCCCATTAAACGATAAACTCAGAAAAAGTTTCTTTTTTTAACCATTAATCACATAAAACAATAAAGAATTGCTGTCACTTAAAGGCTGCGGCCGACAGAAAATACGCTTTCGAGAATTATGCAAAACCAACAGAAATTGAATGGGCCATTTTGGACAGCAATACTTTAAGATGACAGTCTCAACCCAAGTAAACAATGTCAAAATGGCGGAAACATGCAACACCGCTCAGGCAGCAAGTAAACATGAAAAAAAAGGACATTTTTGTCTGAAGGTCGCTGGATAGAATAACGAATTTCCTTCCCCAAAAAGTTCTAGTTAAAAGTTATACATCAATAGCAACGAGGTTAACATTTGGGCAACACCCCCCATTAAAAAAGGGTGCCAAAACGGAAGCTTAAAATTGTGACACCGGACTTGAAATTATTTCAATTTTGTGCAATTCCTTGCGCACCAGATTGCTTCAGAAATTCGAAGAAAAATATTAAAAGTGAATTTAAATTTTTAATAAACTTTTGCCCCACACAACTTTTCTATGCTCAGAATCTGACTCTCTCACTCTCTCTATCTCTCTATCTATCTCTTTCTTTCTGGTTCTATCTTTTTAGCTAGTTGCAGTTGTGCTGTGGGAAAAAATGTAACCTCCGGTTACCCTTCATTTCCCTCTCGGCCTTCTGCATTCTAAAAGCCGCAAAGTGGCGCTGCCTTTACACTACTTGGCTCAATTGTCCGCTGGGAATGGGGCGTCATTGCTTTACACTTTTCTTCTAGCGCTTTTCTTTCATTTAATTTTGGTTCTGGCACCAGTTCCCTCTTCTTCCTCTTCTTCAGCTGCCCCTCAGCGGGTGCTGCGGCGTGTGGTGAGGGGTATCCAACAGATGCCACTTGGGTATTTAACGTTCGCTAATGCCCCGCAGCCGCTGCGGTGTAAATGGGGCGTGGCTACAGCCGCAGTCACAGTAGCAGCGACTGGTACCCAAAAAAAAAAAAAAAAAAAAAAAACGAACGAAGGCGACAGTTGGCGGCCGTTTCCTAATTACAAATCAGCGGTGGCGCCCAAAAGGCAGAGCAAAAAAAACATCCTTGTTGCATTAAACAAAAAGAACCTCAAAGAAATTACATTTATTTTTTCACTCTATTTTGTTGTTGATTTCTTTCGACTTTCTGGGTCAACAATTATGCAAAATACTCTTATTCGCGGCGCAGACCGTCGCATTTATCTGTCCTTTTGGTTTTTTTTTTTTTTGTTTTTGGACCTTTAACAAAGAACGGCTACTCCACTGCTCCAACTTGCAGACCCAAGTCCAACGGGGACCTGGTCGCATCCGTTTTATAATTAGTTTGCTGCCCCGCAACACAGCAAGAAAAAAAACATAGCCAAAGTAGAAAAAACAAATGCGAAACAGAGAAGAAAACTGTTTCTAAACGGTTTAAAGATTTAATTGCCTGAAATTTTGTTGAGTGCTTTGCGCGATTATAGCCTGTTTATCAGCCTAGCTTTGATTTAATTATTTCTTTCTATTTTTATTTTACTAATAGTTAATCATTATAATGCATTTTTGCTATATATTTTGGAATTTGAAAATAAATTGCTATCTATAAAAATGTTGTTTATTAAAAACAATAATTGTTGGAAGTAAATTAAAATTCCATTGCGTAATTTAAAATTTATGAATTCTATTACAGAATATGAATGAATTTGATTGCAGTAATAAATATCAGAATTTTAAGCTCTTTATTGCAGACCTGTGTAAACTAAAACTTGCAACTATACAAAAATAAGCTTAAAATATTTATTATTATAAAAGATTCGCTTGCACTCAAATGACCAATATTATTGAGTTTCTGTTTCCTGTTGTAAAAGCTAAATTTTGTTAAAATGTTCTGAAAATCAAAATACAAAGCAAAGCCAATAAATCGATTGACTTTAAGGGAATGAAAGAAATTTTATGTTACTTGCTTATTTTTTTTAAAAAAAGAGAGAAAACTTAAATCGAGTTTTATTAAATATGTATAAGGAAAGTAAATTGAGCTGATTCTCTATTCGTATTGACCCACATTGAATATATTTTGCTGATTGCTCTATATCGATAGACTGCCGCACATAATATCAATTCACATTTGCTTTATTTGCACTGTGAATACTCGTATACCTATCTGTAGAATAAGTATTATATATATGTGTATATGTATATATATATATCTTTCTTGCCTTTTCTAAGCGAGACTGCGGTTAGCTTGAAAGTTAAAACAACGGTAGACCAGGCCAGAATGGCTGCTTCGTTTTGCGACATTGCCTTATCAGGCAGCGCTTTGTTGGGATGTGTAAGGCAGCGGGTCTGTCTGTGTGTTGCATGCCGCCTGCGGCAAGTGCAAGTGACATCATTAACTTTTCCTTCTGACTCTCTGTGACACGGGCATGGATATATTATAGTCTTGCAGCTCTTCCGTTGCACCTTCCGTTTTTTTTTCCCCTGCAAATCAGTAAAAAAAAAAAATAAAATGTCTGTAAAACTTTTGCAAAACCTACCAGCAAACTGTCGACCAACGAACTTGCGGTTGTTATTTGCGGCTACAGTCTGCAGTGCACTTTTGAGGTAGCACCGCCCGCCCCTTGGCCCCATCCCATCCGTTTCGTGGCAACACCCCATCAGGCTAAGCTGTTGCCTTTGTTTCAGCTGAGCATCAGCATGCTGCGGTGTGGTGGGGTGTTTATTGATTTGTATATTGAAACTGCATTACAAGTTGATAGTTGTTTTACTTAGTTTATTTGAACTTTTTTATTTGGTCTGGCAAATTTCTCGGACTCTCGTGCCTTTTGTTTTCTCTGTTCCATTTTGTGGATGCTTCAATGGCCACTTCAGTTTATTTAATGTTATTTGTTGCATGTCAAGGGTTGTTCATTTCTCAGAAACTACATCATAAAAATGCACACAATTCCACACATTCCATTTTTCCAAGCCAGATACATTTCAGCACATTACACTTTTTTTGCAAGTCGCAAACATTTTTTCAATTGTAACAAGCAAAATACAAAATAGAATATAAAAAGAAAAAAAATACAAAATCTGTTAGCCTCGACTTGAGTACATTTGCAGCGATATCAGCAGAGTCAAGAAAAGTAATATGCATATGTATTTTATATGAATGCATACAATTTGCCAACATACACGTTAAGAAAACTATTTAGTTTATGTCAGAATGCAGGCACCCGCCAACGGATTTCTATGCGTCTCCTTGTGGCCAGCTGTCCTGCTCTAACCTGCCCCGAAAAGCCAGCCAACGGGACATGATTTTGAACTTGTACGACAAAATGGGTTGTTGGCGTGCGAGTGGTATTTGCAGCTGACATGGAAATACCTAAATTCTTACCGCCTCCACACCATCACACACAAACACACACTCACACACACACACATGTTGAACGCTTGTGGCGCTTTTAGGCACTTGGGTACGCAGCCACCACACTCGGAACTATTTCTTGGGCTGTGCTCCGCAGATGCCACCAACAGCTTCGCAGTAACCTCAACCTCATTCGCATACCAGTTAGCTATAGCACAATGGTTAAATAACTCAGCTCTGAGACTAAAGTTGTTGAGCTATGACATTTGATATATAACATAAATTATATATATATATATATATATATAACAAAATTATCCACAAAATATGAATAGAGACTAGTGCAACAGATTCCTTTGGGATTCCATTTAAATAATATTATTTGTTAAGTGCTGTGTTCTTGGTGATCTACAATTTCTTTTGTTTTCAGACAGCAAACAACAAATGTTGTATAAATTTAATCATATTTTTCATCTCTTAGCTGATGCTATTTAGAATCTTAAATTTCATTTACAATGTCATATTGTGTCCTGTCATATTGCAAGTCTCGTAATATCAACTCAGTTCCCTTGTCACACAATTTCATTTGTTGTTATGCACTCGAAAGGGTCGTCTTCAAGTACGTCTCCGTCGTCGAGGTTTCATGATTGCGAATCTGCCTTCCCTCTCCCTCTCCCCCTTTCCCACTCCCACTTACCCCACACGGCTTAGCTGCAGCTGTTGCCAACTTCTACCCTTAGATTGGAACATGTGGAATGCTGCAGCATTTTGTTACATATATTTTCGTTGCACCCAACGTTGGTGATGCATTCAAAAATGGAGCCGAGTAAGTCCATTGTATGGGTTGTGGCAAGTCCTTGCCAAGGTGGTGGAGGGTGCGTGGGGGGCAGTCTGTCTGTGCGTCGCCTAATCTGACATCGCATGCTTATCGAGGTTAAAACTTGACAATAGTTAAACTCGACTTGCTGCACTCCCACGAATTTATTGTTCTTAGCCGCTTTTAGACTCTTTTTGGTGCATGTGCTACCGTCTCTGTCGTCGTCGTCGTTGTTGTCGTCACAGCAGCAACTGTCCCTGGCTCTCAGTCATGCTCACATCCGGTTGCTCGCTCGAGCAGTGCCAACCAATATGCAAGACAGCCCTCGACCAACGTCGCATACCCCCTTGCCCGTCCTCCACTCTCCTGCTGTGTGGGGATCGTGACCCAAATTATTTGCACAAATACAACAAGTAAGAGCTGCAAATTTCCAAGTGGTCGACCAATAGATACCTTAACCAACTTTGAAAATTACAAGCACTCCAAAAGAAAATTTATTTATTTTCATTATAGATTTTTACATATTGTTTAAAAGCCAAAAAATTTGTATTTAAATAAAGTGCAATGCCAAAAATAACAATGTTAATTTTGAACTGCGCATTTGTCTAATCATTATTTAAATGTAATTTGGGTTATATCTTTCTGATTTTCATTATCAAGATTCTAAAATATTTTCCCAGCTTGCTGGCAATTTCTGACTTTAATTTTTTACTGGGTATAACAAGCGTATGTAAGTGGAGTGTGTATCTTGGATGTGTGTGTGTCTGTAGCCTGCAATGGGAAGAGTCTTCAGGTTATGTCCCCCAATGCGGCACCACTTCATCCGTGTACAAATCGGCATTTGCCTGTGCGCAGATTTTCGAGGTTAATGCGTGCAAAACTTTGAAATTAGTAAATTTCCTTTTTGTTGCATTTGCAACGCTAGCAACTTGCAACTGCAGTGGCCCTAATCCTCATGAAAAGTCTTCCCTTGGCCCAGGAGGGACCCAGACTTTTGCTTGGTTGTTACAAGTGCATCTAATTTATTTGTATTTTATGTTTGTGTTAGAGTGCGTATACGTGATGCTTCCTCTTTTGCCACTGCCTGCTTACAAAAACGATGAGAAACAAACAGCTGCAATAACGGCAACAGCATAAAAACAGTTACAGCAACAGTGTATATGACACTGGCACTCGTTTAAATTAAAGTTTTTGACCCAAATTTATGTTAGAAGTTGATATTTTCTTTAGACTTAGTTCTCGTTTTCCCCTCCTCTCTCTCTCTCCCACTCTATGTGTGTTCCCTCGCCGTCTTGCAATATTCTGGAAAGCAACATACGTGACAGTATTTTGCAATTTTGCGTGCCAGCAACAAAATGAGTTCATTTCGAGTTTCGTCTAAGGAAATGCACTTTTTGCTCAACCTTCCCCTTGACGCTAACCCCTCCCCTTAGAGACATATATATATGGCAGCTGAGAGTCTCTGTGTGCGACTTTAGTTACAGCAATAGCAAAAGTAAATTCTCAAAAATGCTCATCTTGTGGCATTATGTGTGTTGCAACGTGCGGCTTTTGTTCTACACTCGCAGAGGGTATTTTAATTATGTCACGAAGTGTCAAAAACCGAACTCTTTATTAAATTTGCATTCAAATTGTATTCAATTCTTGGTCATGTGCGAAAAACATTATTTTTGCATCTTTAAGCGACTGCGATTCTCTTTACTCCACATCGATTTAATATTGAAGATTGCATTCGACTTATACGATCAAATTTTTATTTAATTTTAAATTAATTTAGTTTTTAGCCCAAAGCTATGAACACGAAATCAAACAAGCGGATTTCCCCCCACAAATTAAACTTATTCTTTTATATTTTCAAATAAATTGGATTTAGCATTTAATAAACAGCTAAGTGTTTAATTAAAAATCTGAAGTAGAGGGAAACCAGATGCTCAATTGCAGCTAATACAAATGATTTTAAATAATATGCTTGTGCATAATATAAGTATTTTATATTAATTGTAATCTGAAAATCCATTGGATTTGAGTCTTTAATAATTGTATATTTGACGGATGCCAACTCATCTATAATTTAATTCATCTAATCAATTCTTCAATTGATTAGCACAAAGAACACTTAAAGAAATCTAAAAGCGACTAATATTCATATCTAACGCCTAATAATATAATTAGAATATTTATTCAACTATTTAAATATTGATGGCCATGAGGATTGTGGGACTGGTTTTGTGCAACTGTAATTAGATTTCGCTTTCTGCTCAACAGATTGTTAGTAGCACATTTAAGAGTAACAGTATCTTATCTGGCCGCTTAATTAAACAGCCAGCGGGTAGGTGGGGGCAGGGATGAAAGTGTGGCTGAGAGTGTGGGTGCTAGTGCGGGAAGGAGCAGCCTCGCAAATTGTTCAAAATGAGTTAGTCAAACAAGGCGCAAGGCCAGCCCGTCGGCAAAACACTGCATATAGAAACGAAAGCGTAAGCATAAATGAAAAAATATATCCAGAAAAAATGTAATTATATTTGTTAAGTCGCAATTTGTATACACTTTATGGAATGCAAAACAAGTTACAATATTAAAAATATAAAAAAAAGTTCATTTTTAATAAATAAGTTTAATTAACCAAAACTAGAAACATTTTCTACATATTTTAAGTTAAGCAAAATATTTAAAATTAAATGTTTTGCTAAAGTTAGTTTATATTGTACCATGTGGAAATTCTAAATGATGTCCTGGTCATTGTGATACAATAAATTCATATATATTCCACAGATCACAGTTATGTCAATAAATGTGTTACATACTCAGTAAAAAACTGTTACTACTCTCTTGTAAGTGTATAGAAAAGAAAAATGCCCGGCAATGTGATGAAAAGAGAGATTGGGAAAACGGGGGTTTCGAAGAGCAGTGGACCCAGTGCTGAGCCTGGTCACGCTCATAAATATGTATGTGTGTGTGTGTAAGTGAGTGTGTGTGTGTGTGTGTGAGTTATATGTGTGTAAGAGTGGACAACTATGTGCTCTGCGTGTTGGTTGCTGGCCAGCGCCGCGTGCTAATTATGAAGAAAGATTTCTGCATCTTTTAGCGTTAATCCATTTGGAAAATTAGAAATGAAAATTTAATGAAATTTCCAACAACTTTGCCAAGCATTTCCGTAAAATCCATATATATATAAATATATATATAAATATATATTTTCCACACTTTTTTCCACTGGTTTCCTTATTGCTACGGCTTCCATCGCCAGGCAATTAATGCGTTCACTTCCCGCACCCAAAAGCAGAAACAAATAATTGAATTGAAGTCGATGGAATAGAAACTTGCCAACTTATTGGGACAACAGAGTTTTGCAACTATTGTTAAGTATTTTCTGAGTGCAAAGTCAATCTTCTTGTGGGTTGTCCAACATTTATAATGTCATCAGTCATTCATTTCGTTTTATTAAGTAAAATGCTACTAAAACGAAAATTATTTTTCGCCCAACAGCTAGCAATTAACGCGTCTCTGTTTTCATTCCTCATTTCTGCCCCCCAAATCACTCCTTAAATAACAAAGTCTCTTAATGTACGCAGTTGGTTTATAACACGTTTTTAATTACCCGTTTTGCAGCAGAGGCCAACAATATGGCAATCCAGCAATATGGCAATAAACAGAGTGCGACTTGAAAACAATTAAAAATGTCGTAATTGTCGCATTAATGTTTTTCTGATAACATTTTTTGCTCTTGGCACGTGGCCAAGTCCACCCCGAACCAGCAAAAGGACTTCTAATTGCAGGCACGCAAGTAGCAACAACAACAACAACAACAACAATTACCCAAGGACATCAATAAAAATTTAATTAAAAGAGCTTAAAAGATATTTTTATAGACAGATATCATGCATAGCGTAGAACAATCATTTGCCACCCCACCTATCCCCTTTCTCTTCCTACTCCTTGTGCGAAACTAATAAAAAAAAAGATGCAGAGTAAAAATTTTCAAAGTTTTTCTTTTATATTTTGGCCAAACATGTTTCGTGGCCATAAAACATGGCCGAGTCTGTGTTTAATGACCAATCCAATAGCCAACGTCCCAGCTTTGAATCATTAAACGCACATGTTCCCCCAATGTGCACCACTTCCCCCCCTCAACTCTGTCGTCCACTGGTGCCATCAACGCAGCTAAATCATAGTAAATAGTTTCAAGCAATATGCAATTCATTGCGTTTTCGTTATAAAAATCGCATATGCATTTCATTTTACTTAAAGCATTAACATATTACATAGATTTTAATTCAATAGTGTGCAAAATTTAATTAAATCTGTAGGTAAAATAATTATTTTTATTTATTTTGCGCATTTATCACTTAATATCAGTATTAAATAATACATCGTTTTTTACTTACTTTCAATACGTTTTTTATTTTGTTTAATTTCTTAATCATTTACATTGAGCAATGGCTGCCATTATTATTCTTGGCTTAAGCACATAACTTCCCAAGGACTTTTGCTGTGTCCTTAACAAAGATACATATTTCAATCTTAATGAAAATAGTTACAAGTCAGAGCTGGCTTCAATAAACATAATTTTCTTATTGCCGGCGCTGCTGTTAATGTAATTACCACAGCATTCTTTTTCAGCTTACAATGCACACGCACACAACCACACACACACACACACGCACACACACACACCCACGCACACACATACCTTTGCACTGACATCTCTCCTTAAAGGATGCGCAGAGGACAAGCCGTTACTGACAGACTTGCCGGCACAAGAAAACTTGTTCAATTGCCGCAATGGACTTATCACAAAATGCGTGTGTGTGTGTATATATGTGTGTGTATATGTGTGTGTGTGTGTTGTTGGCATATTACGCAGAGCGTGTGTCCATGTGCGTGCCTCGACGTATACTCATTAAAATTGACCAGCCATTATTGCAGGAACGTGCCTTCTTTGCTGAGTAATTTATTCGACTCGTTTGATGGGCGACTCGACGTAGGTGTGACTTTTGTTGTTGTTGTTGTTGTTGTTGCAGAGTCCTTTCGTGTAGCTGGCTTTGTTGTAAATGGTTTAATAGCTATACTACATTATTTTGCTGCTGTTGTAACTATATTTATTTAACATTTACAACATGCTTCCGGTCATTATAATTTCAGCCTTGTGCTGTTATTTTTAACAGCATTTCTTAACTAATATGCATCTATATAAAATATATAAATATATATATAAAAATTACATATAAAAAATTTAATATATAAACTAATACAATTATGCGTTTGCTAGTGTATTGTATTGATTGGTCTTTTGTAGGTACAGTTTTGATTTTAGTGCCATTTGTTTTTATAAGATGAAATGTTTTGCTTTTTGTTTGATTTGGTAAAAAGCTGGAATTGAACGCCTATGTCAGAATTGACGTATCTGCTTTCAATGGCATTGAAATTTTATAAATCATGTGCAGATTCAAATATTTTTCCTATATATATAAATTTCTTTATTTTTTTTTTTCCTCTGTTGCTCTTCCGTTCCCGACACACTCGCATATAACAACAAACACACACACACACACACACATGTATGGTTTGAATGGCTTCGCGCTTATGGGAGAGGCGAAAAGCCACAAAACACATTCATCAAATCCGCAGAGTCATTCATCATGGGTAATATATTTGACATTGTCAGTGATGGATAAATACTACGTAGCTCCACCATACGGAGAGAGCAGCCCGTTGGGCGGGCGCAACTATAAAAACAGAAACCAACACAAAAACAAACATATTGACCATGTAGAATGCGGTGCGGGGAGAGGGGCGGAGGAGTGCCAAAACCAAAATACAACTGAGGATAAGATATTCTGCAACATGAGCTGGACCGGAAGCATATCGTCTGCATGTTAAGCTCGAATTTTGCGATTCGTTGCATGAAAATTGCCCTTAAATTGATTTCTTTTTGCGCTTTGAACACTTTTGGTTTGGCAAGGGGGAGGGGGGGGGGGAGGGAGCAGGTGATTTGTTGTTCAACATGATTTTACATATGTTGTCGTCCAACATATGGTGTCGAGTGCGTAAATCCGACGAAAATTTATGTTGTTCTTATTCTCAGTTCTGAAATGATAGCAACAATTAATATTGTTGACGTAATTCGCTTCTGCAAAGATCTGTGGCTGAATTAAATGAATTCTGCAATCAATTTCTAATTTATAAGTTATAATTTCTGTAAAAATATTATGAACTTAAATTGTATTTTTTAATGCATTTAATTTTACAATTTTATGTGGTAGATAAGCTGTAATATTAAAACGTTTTTGATGGGTTCAACATTTGGAAACATTCAAATGATTGAAAAACCAAATTTGTATTATCTCTGGAATAAATGAATGTTAATTGAGCGTCTTTCTGTGGCGGGTTTCGTAAAGTTTCTTGTTGTTATACATTTTTCGCATTGTATAAGCAAATAGTTTTTCTTTGCAGTGAATTGTTATTAATGGGACGCACCCATATGAAGTGAGCAATTTCGGCCGTTTTCCCCAGTTCTTTATTTCAATTTCCGTCAGTTTTCGCACACAACGCGATAAGTTGCTATTTTGGTGACGGGAAAAGGGCGAACAATATATAAATGTAGAATGGGCAAAAACTTTCGAAATAACTTCAAATGCGCCCAAAAGAAAAGCGAACAAAAACGGCATAAAGAAAATTGGGGAAAGTGCCTCAGAGTGTTTGGTTGCTTCCAAACTGTTTTTGTGCTTTTATGAGGCAACTAAGCGCGAAAAGTTTCGCTTTCGACTGCCACAGGACAACGGCGAAGACGACTGCGATGGCGACGAAGATGGTGTTCTAAATAAAATAAATTCGATTCGCATTTGGTGAGCTGGGAACGCACTAGAACATTGTGTTGAGTTGAAGGAGTGGTTGAAGTCAGGGCCAAGTCCCTGAATCAGGGACTGTCCAGAGGTCTATGTCTCAGCACATTCATCGCTCCACTGCCGCTATTTCGCCACACTTTTTGTGTAGCAAATTTTTTTATTTTAGCTTTTTTTGTTATTTTTTTTTTGCGCTTGTTGCCTTTGCCTTGAAGACGCGCTGCCACATTAATTTCACTTCTTATAAATCTCGCAAGATTTTTTACTACCCACTGCCTACTGCCGCAGTGCCAGCGACCAAATTTGCTTTCAACGCCATCGCATATAAATTATTTAAATTTAAAGCCAAACCCGAAAGCATTTCTGCCCTAATATTTTGGCTTAAATTCATATTGATTTTATTATCGGTTGTATAAGATAATACTTATGTGCTTCCTCTTGTCATTGTTTTTTTTTTTATCAATTATTGTCAATATTTTCAAGGCATTCGATTAATTTCAGTTGTGTACATAATTTATCAAAATGAAAAATTTTGCTAGACTCTCTATAAATATTTGTAAATTTTTCCAATTATGCCTCTCTCTCTCTCTGTGTTTGGAGGGATGTAGGCAAATTTTTATATAGAGAACTTTTTGCATTCCTTGCACCACATTTATTTTGGAAATCAGTTTAGTCACTTAAAGTTATAATTTCTTTTCAAAATGAACAGAGAATCATTTTTGAAAAAAAATTCTCGATTTCTGCTCACTAAAATTGCTGTGAACTATGTTTTATGAATTGGCTACATTTGTATTCAGAAATCGATTTTTTTTTTTGCTACAGAGTAATTTATGCAGACGTGCTAAATAACCGTTTTTGTTCACCCTCTTTGAAAACAAATAATATCGAAATGAATTGCATTTGTTTCTTTTGAAGTGCTTAATTAATAAAAACAAATCAAAAAATATGCAATAGGGGAAATAAAATAGTAAATTCGCCTGAAGCATAAATTTGATAGTGGCTATAAAATAGTACCAAATAAAATGTGGCCAAATGTAATGAAAACAAACAAAACTATAAATTCGAACTAAACCATTAAACTTTATTGACAAAGTATTAAGTTTGTACATAAAAATGAGGCTTATTGTTTTTGTTTTTGTATATAAATGTGTATAGATGTTTGTATATCAAATGCGTCAGAGTTTAATCATGTTAAGAGCCCAGTTTTGCAACTTCTCTAAAAGCCAGTAAAAAAATTATTGTTTATTTACCTTCTGCTGGCTAATCGAAATAAAATGTTATTTTATATTTTACTATAATTTACAAAAGAATTATTCGCTTATTGACTAATTTACTCTGACAAATTAAGCAATGAAATCCAAAGAGCTGAAAGTAAAAGTCAAACATGACATATAAGGTTCCCAATTTACTGCCCGAAAATTGATCGTAATTCAGCTCTTAAAATATTACGAAATTATTTATATTAGATTTATTTGTAAATATAATTTAAACTGCCACAAATTAAAACATTTAGCTTAACTCGTGGCTAATTGCTTTGAGACTTTACATTTTGTCTTGGGCATCTTTTAAGTTTACATGTGTCATGAATTAGGAGACCAAAATAAACCAACTACCCCAAAAAAAAAAAAAAACAACAAAAGCAATAATAACAGGGAGAAGCAGGGAACTACCTCAACAATTAAGCTAAATTGGTTCTCTGTGGTTTTCGGTGACCGTAATTATAAGTTAAGCTGCTATTAATTATGGCGCCTAATAGGGCACTACGATGACTACTATGGGGGTGGTCCCGAGGTACAGCAGCCCACACACGCACACACATATGCTTAACCTCAATATACCAACACACATACACCCACACACACACACAGCAGCAGCAGCAGTTATCGCTGGAATCAGCAACATTTATCAGGCATGGCAAGAGACTAATCTGTCTGGCTGATTAAAGTCACTTCCCTTCCCCCAAACAGCCCGCAAACACCTATGCCACAACCCAAATGAATTCCAAATTAATTTGTCAATAGCGAAAGGTTTGTATTAAATTTGCATGTCACCCACACACACGCACACTCGCACACACACACACACAGACACACACTGCTAATTACCAATCAATTTCCATATTCGCATCAATTTAGTTGACTGTTTACCTATATTTGATATGTTTGGCACTGCATTATGAAATATTATTGCTGATGTGGGCCAAATTTGTGGGCCACTTCACTTGTTAAAGTATTAAATCAATGATATCCTCTGCATTGCGGGGATAATCCTTATAACAGATGCTCGAATAGCAAACCATTTTCGCAAGCAATCAAGAAAACTGTTTTTTTTGTTTTTTTTTTTTTGAGACCTGAGTAAAAGTTTTGCATAAATCAATATTAAATGAAATGTACACTTCATGTACTTTCCGTCAGTTTGCCGCTGCCTTTATTTCGCATACTCTTAAAATCCCAGTGTTACACTCCTCCACTATTCCCATTCACATACAATGTGTCTGTATATAAATCTACTGTGAAATCTGCATAAAATCAACGCTAACAAGCCCCATCCACAAAAGCCATCCACGACGAACATCTTTGCGACAACCCACCCAATTCCATTCGCCTGGCAGAGTTGCTCCTTTTCGTGGACTCGGAAAGCGGCGTGCGACGCACCATTGTAACAAGTCTGTCTAACGATCCACATGCTGCAATCTCGTGTTCCTGAGTGTAGCCAAGAAATCGAGTGGAAGTTACAAAACTATTCTATAGACTGAGAACTGCACAAAACTGCAGTTAAAAGGAACAGCATTGCAAAATGTAGAATAACTTAAAGCAGACTTATAATAAAAAATAAAAAAATATATATAAAGCGATTGCAAATGTATATTTAGATACATCAATTTTTAACAAATATTAAATATTTAATTAATTTTTGTTTCTTTAAAATCTGCCACATACTTTTTGGACATTTAAGCATTTAACATGCCACAAAATGATATGCTGATTTTTAATTTTTGAACAACAAACAAGACATAAAAATTACCCTCAAAGTTTACATATCATTTAACCAAAGAGTTTGGTTTCTGTGGAGAATACCATAAAAAGCAATGTTGCGTAATCCGATGTGCTGACGGATGTGTTATCAGTTAACTTGACCCAAATTCGGGTTAATGCAAACTTAAATTATCTGAAAAACCAAGAAATAAACAATTCCAATTGAAGCGTAACTTATACAAATTACAGCGTCAATTTCAGTTGGCATTCGAGTGGATTGCAATCTGTGGGTGGGATTCACATAGGTGAAAGGGGCCAAAAAGGCCACCAGACGACAGACCAATCACTAATTGGCAATCAGGCTGAGCTGTCAGGCAGGCAGGCAGGCGGGCAGGCGTGGAGGCGGGCAGGCGGGGTGGAGGGCAGTCCGCTTACAGGCCATTGAACATATTCTCCATTTTCAGAGAGAGATGACCAATCTGTTGCAGGGCAATGCTGCTGGTGCATTCCAACTGTAGGCAGTTAAAATGGAAACTGGCTAACTCACTTTAGTTGGATTCAATGTGCAGCTAACTTTATAGCTGCAGTTGCTGACTCTATATATTCAGGACGGATTTTCGGATGGATGCAATGCGTGTTCTATTACTACTTTTTGGGATAGAGGGGCAAACTGTTTTGCCTGTTATATGGAGTATATTAGGCAAATCGGATTTCGAGATGCAAAATGAAGTTAGTTGCAGCAACCTACGAAGCATGGATAACAAACGACTTTATGTTTATGTAAATTATGAGGAATACAACGGCATCCAGAGTGCAAAATATGATCAACGCCGGTTAAGGGGCCATTTCAGACAGCTGCACATAAACTTTAAATTGTCGACTGAAACAACACAGGAACTGTGCAAATATGCACACACACACACACACACACACACACACACACACACACACACACACACACACACACACACACACACACACACACACACACACACACACACACACACACACACACACACACACACACACACACACACACACACACACACACACATCTACCAACACTATAAGGCACCCAGGAAAGCTACATAAAAATTCCATTTGCTGGCAAACATGAGTAAGTAAGTCAATTGTGAGAAAGCTGCAAAATCATCCACATCCACATCCAGTTCTATAAAACATGCGACTGTTCTACATACAAATACTTGCTTATTTTTTTTAGACTTCATTTGCATTTGTCTGTGCGAAAGTATTTGCAATGTAAATCATACAATGAGAAACACCCAATGAACCATTCAAGCTCTTTCTCGGAAAAAATTAGTGTTCTTAAATTATATTACATTTTCAGTTAATAATGTTTCAATTTTATTTAATGCCATCCACAACATTTTCTTTAATATTGTGTACAGTAATCATATAAATATGTGTGTACCTATATAAGGTATGACCCATCCTTATCAATCTCCTCTATTCTGTAGATGAATTTCTCTACTCTATTCAGTAAACGATATTCGTGTTGTATTATTCAAATAAATACGAATATGAATTATTTTAGACGGATTCAAGAAAAGTTGTTAACAAATATATTGTTAACAAAGATAAATTCATTAAAAAAAAACAGTCACGTTTTTCAGTCTGCTATATCAGCCAAGTCTTATTTAATGTTAAAAAAGCAGGATAATTAAATTAATATTACTAACTATTTGCTTTTGAGTACGTGAGAACTAATAATTAAACAACTGTTCGTTTTTTTGTTTTATATTTTTGTTATTATTTAATAGTTACAGTTTCGTTTTGTTTGTTTGGCCAGTCCCAGAAACTAAATTATTATTTAATTGCTATAACACCCACAGATGATAAATCTCTATTCTTATCAGGAGAGCATGTTCAATTATTAAATATTAAATTAATATGTTTTTAATGAGTGGTTCTGGAAAATGTTCGTAATACTACAGTGAACTCTCATTGTCATAACTACAGACAATTGTCTGGTGTATAGAAAATAGATGTAACTTTTATGGACCAATGAGAATGAATAATTAAATGATAGTATTTTCAAATCGATAACTTAGTTGAAAGTTAGATCAAGTTGTCGAAAATAAAGAGAATTGATACCTGGAAGTATCATTTTCAAAGCACTCTCCATAAAGAGTTTAGGTTTAATAGAAAAATTCTATTAGTTTGATAGATTTTGTGTAAGTTATTTCTTTTATTGCTTATAAATATCTTCTTTTGTGTAGGTCTAAAGCTACAACCCAGATTTATTACGTATAAGTTGGCTATTCTTTTATGACGCTTAAGTGTAACGAAAAGTCTCCAAAGTGCAATTCCAGATGTTGGTAGCCGAAATACAAAAGAAACAATCTTCATAAAATCTCGTATAATATAAGCAATTACACGGGTTGTACGACGGGGCATCTTTACGATGCCTTCCTTATTTGCCGAGGCTGATGCTCCACCCAATGATGCGGTTACTCAATCAATATTGGATTTTACCACACTCACACACACACACACACACAAACGGCGAGTGTGTGGCCTAGTGGAATAGGCGGAGGCACAAACATATGAAGAATTTATTGTATATGTTGGTAGTTTGGTAGCTGGCCAATATCAGACGCAGGACCACAGACAGCAAGAAAAAAAAAAAAGAAAGTGAGAGAGAGAGAGAGAGAGAGAGAGGGAGAGGTAGAGAGAGAGAGAGAGAGAGGTAAAGAGACAGAGAGAACAAATAGTGTGGATGTGCAAATAAATTAAATTAAAATGTATACAAACATAAATTATTTAGAGATAATGTACTGGGGCAAGAGCAAAATACCAAATGCCAAATGCCAAATGCCAGAGAAACGGAGTTTCTGAATTTCCAGACGACTACAACAATAAGTAGCAGGCAACAAGCCACAATAAATGCAATAAAAGCAAATTCAATTGGCGGCACAACGAAAACGAAATGAAAATCAAGGAATAAAGAGAATGGAAAAAACAGCTGACCAACAACGGCCAAAAATCAGCAGCACAAATAGACAAATAATCGAGACTTCAGATATAAATAAATCAAAAAACAAAAAAGAGAACTTAAAGGTTGAAATCGTGGTTTAAATAAATGAAATATGGTTTGTCATTTATTTGAGAGTTTTCTGCTTTATCGAGTAAAAATTGGTCAATAAGTGTTGTCCTCATCAAATGCCGAGTGTTTAAAATACAATTTAATAATAATCTTAATAACCCACAGCACAATTGCTTAAATTCAATTTTATGTTTCTCAAGTTGGAATTACATTTTTTCAGAATGCACCAAATAAAAGCTGAGCACATTTTATTTATTACATATGCAACCAAGTCTTATGAATATTTTTTGTTGAGGTTAAAATCAAATAAACATTTTTGTATTATTATGTAAAGTGGAAAAAGTGTAGATGTTACACAAAGTAAAGAAAATAACATCGATTCTTTTGTATTTTTAATCATGCATTTTCATGTGTCGTGCTTGCTTCTCCGACGATGATTTATAAGAATTGTTTAATAAATATTTTCATAATTTCACACATAAAATACTTTAAATTTAGGTACAGGGTATTTTAGGACTGATCTCTCCATTTTTTGCTTGTATAGAGAAATTTCTAACAATTTTTAGCTCTGCATTTCTAAGCAACTTATTTAAATGCAAAATAGGTAATAAAACTGAGCTGTAACTAGAACATTTGAGACACAATTTCGAAACTAAATTTCAGAATCCAGTGCATTTGCATTCTGTGCATGTCAAATAACAATATGAATAAAATTCTGGTAAAATAAAAATATGCAGTAAAAGTATGATAATTTCATTCAATATGTTTGTACAAATGGCTTAAACAGAGAGCCAAGTTCTTGGGCCTTGAAAGTGCCTTCAAGAGAAACTGTTTTGCATTGGAATAAAATTTTATTTATATTTTAATTCGTTATATAATTGCAGTGCATGTCAGCAATTATATTTATTTTTGAGATAGTTAACCCAAATGTGTTCTTGTTGTCACTTGTAGCTTGTAATTCGTATTTATTTAGTGGAAATGACATATACAAGTATAAATACTTGACGACAACTTTTAACGAAGTGCTCAGGATAAAGTCGGATTTAGTTTCTTTATATTTTGCAGTGGTTGTTGGTTTTGTTTTTGCTGTTTTAGCTGTGAGTTGTCAGCCTTGGGCTGTGGTTTGCCGGTTTTCCGGTTTTCCGGTTTTCTGGTTGTCCAAGTAAAGACGAAGTACTTGCCAAGTTCATAAAATATTCAGCTGCACTTTAGCCAGGAGCCGAGCAAAACTGGCGCTAAGAAATAAGTTGCCGGCAATCATGTAAACAGTATTTGCCCAGCAGCACCTTGACTTCAAGTGAAGTCCAGTCCAGTCCAGTCAAGTCGTCTTTCCGTCTTTCCGTGGGCCAGAAAAGGAAATCGTTGCATTGCCAAATGGTAGATTAAAATGGTGTTAACTTGCAACCGCCGCAGTTGCCATTTGCGGCCAGCAAAGTGCTGCAGCTTACACAAACCGAATGAATAAACTGCTCACTCGGAATAAACGAGGAGTCGAAGCCAGTTGGTGGCAACTGTCAACTACAGTAATTGCACAGAAATGCGTACTATTATGGGAATATTATTTCTATAAGTATTACGTTCAACATTTAAGTGGGGAAAACTCATCAAACAAGTCACATATTTTCATATATGATAGCATGCACATAACTCGCATACAAAATGCACAAAGTTGAATAGAAATCGGGTCGAGGGATATCGAGGGGCATCGAGCATAAAACTGATGACAGCAACACCTTCAGCTGCCACAAACAGCACAAATGTTGTTGAAGGACATGCACTGGAAACCATACAGAAACAACAACAACAACAACGATAAGGACAACATGAATGCAAAATGTCGTCGGCATTTGGTTGTGTAAACATTTTAATTTCAGCTACAAACAAATGCGCAGTAGCCGCAGTCCCAGTCTTAGCCTCAGCAACAGCAACAGCAACAGCCTCAGCAGCAACAACAGCAGCAACAGCAACAGCAACAACAGCAGCAACATCAGCAGCAACGGCAACAGCAAAGCAGAAACAACAAGCCCAAAAACAACATGGTCCATGTGGACCATGGTCGTCCAATCCCACTGCATTGTCAAACCCTCTACACCTCCATAGCTGGTGTATCTGTGTGAGTGCGAATGTATGTGTTTAGCAATGCTTGCGGGAGCGACAAGACGATGATTGCAGCTACATGTGAAAGATGGGTAACCATATTTGAATATCCTGATTCAATTTCACTGCGCACGCAAAGGCAACGCAATCCAAATGAATAGTCCTGGCTAACGATGTGCTTGTGTTTAATTAGTTATGAATGCGAATAACTCAGCATAAAAGGCGTAACAATATTCTCAGTTGATGGCATTCATTACTGTCCAGATTTGATATGGGAGAATACTTATGATTTTCGATTTGAATAAATCGTCATTTATATGCAGTAAAACTGGATAACTAGAATTAGTTTCACAAGAAACATTAACATATTATTTTACAAATATTTATTTCTTCGATACTATTCAGTAATCTATAAATAATCGTTGGGTTTTGGGCTCACGCGATCATCGCTAGCAGAAAGGCACTGTTTATAAAATCTAAGCTTTTTGTGAATTTTAGCTGCAGTTCCCAAATGCCGTTTAGCTTGGACTCATCTAACCGCACACACACACACACTCGCACACACAGATATACGTACTCTGGCAATAGGAATATGTTTTTTGTTCAGTTTATGGCCTTTTCTGCTGCCATAAACACCAACACCCCCAAACCTCCACCCACACACCTCATGAACCATTACTGCACTCGCCAAAATGTGAAAAAAAAAAATGAAAATATGTAAGAAAAAAAGAACAAACAGCAAAAGGCAGCTGAGAAGCCGCATTTAGTACCAACACACACACACACACCCACACTCAAACACATATATAATAGCGTTTATCTGTATTTAAGTATAGCCATATATATATATATATATATATATATAAATATATGAATGTATTCATATCCATGGCAGAGGGAGAATGGATGCATTCTCTGCTTTTGTGCATAAAATAGCAGATATGCATTTCAAGGATATGGTTACACAGCGAACCGACTGCCAAAGCCCGGTTTTAAGGCTCTCAGCTACAATGATGAAAGTTTATTTTACATTTTACACATTGCACACTTCGCGCAATTAATTTTTCAACTACAAAAAAAAAAAAAAAATGGGAGAGTGAAAAAAAGGCATTCAAGTAAAACATTTGTCGGTTGCCTTCATTTGCCTGACAGTTTATTATTTTTAATGAGGCATATTATATGAGTAATCAGGCGGAACACACATCCGAACACCCACGTCCGTGAATTTCGTTCCGGATATGCCTGTTACGAGTGGTTGCCATTCAGCGTTTATTTTGACAGCAATAATACAAAACATTAAAAAAGAAAAAAACAAAAAAAAAAAAAACAGCAACACATAATCATAAAATATATAACACTTTCATTAAAATATTAAATATGAACTCGTACATTATGCATTCGTTTATCGTGTTCACCATCTGGTATATATAGTTCATGGCATTGCATTAATGAATACAAATATGTTAAGGTTATGATTATTATTTATCACAGATTGAGTTAGAGTGCATATCTGCTTTGAATGAGCAGCATATATATATATATATTTATATATATGCAAAATACAAATACAAATACAGAAATCGCAATTATACGTTCGGTGAAGCGAATAAACAAAATTTGTATTTTTTATCTGCTTTTCGAACAAACATAAATTATTAATATGCGAAGAATATAATTCAATTAAAATAAACATAATTATTAAGTAGGTCATGCGGTAAAAACTATCGAAAAAATATGCGCAATAAAATAAATCGAGTTTTAAGATTTGATTTTATTTCAAGGTTTAATCGTGCATAATTTCGCTCAATAAAAATTAAATTTTTTTTCGTAATTATGCACTTGATTTGATCATGTTTTTTAAATTGCTATCGAAAAAATTTGCTCAATAAAATAAATCGAGTTTTAAGATTTGATTTTATTTCAAGGTTTAATTGTGCATAACTTCGCTTAATACAAATTTAAATTTTTTTTCATAAATATGCACTTGATTTGATCATGTTTTTTAAATTTCTATTTTTTCATTAAAAACGTTAAATAAAATATTGAATATATTCTTCGGATGCTATATACCATACATTAGTCGAGTTTCTGAATATGTGTCTTATCTGGCTTTCTACAAAAATGAATTTTCAACACATGATGGTAATTTATATGACATTAAAGTATATTTGCACCATTTGCACAGTGATGTTGCCAGCTGCGGTGTATGGAGTTGTGGCATGAACGCCTGGCAAAGGTTTCACACCATAAATTAATTCTCCATGTGGCATTAGGTCTTTTGGAAGAGTACAATGACATTTATTATAATTTAGCATATACACAAAGGCAAACAGACATACGGAATGAGCAGCAGTGGGAGGACAAACAGGATTCATTGGGAAATGTATTCATAATATATTTGGATGTGTGCACTACCAAAAAAAAAAGGTGCACTCAAATCGACCAAAATACAAAACAAAAAATTTGCAATTTAAAGCGTAAAAAATGCAAAGAAAATATTAAATAAAAAGTACACATTTTTTGTGTGCTAATTGTTCCAAGTTTTAGTGTCCGTTTCTTGCAGTGTAGCTGTTTGGTCAGGTCTGACCGCATGCTTGTTGTAGGTACATAAAGCGGAATATAATATGCTCGTTAACATGACCCACCCAAAGTTGCTGCTGGAATTTGATCTTGTACAAAGACAAAAGGCGACGTCCTTAGGAGCTGCTCTGCACCTATTATCCTTTGACCGCTGTCGTTAGACTAACCTTAACCATAAATTGGATAAATAGTCACGCAACATGCCATCGCCTGACAGCGAAGTAAACTACGCTTGACCACTGGCTATGCATCCAGGCAACTGTAACTGCCAATGTGTGTGTGTGTGTGTGTGTGTGTTTCTGTGTGTGGTTGTGTGTGTGTGTGTGAAGGTCCAATCAATTTATCACTACAACAGCGACAAGCGAGTCGCTTGCGCTGTGCGTCCTTTGACACTGCGGATGCGGCTCTGTGGTCCTTTCGATGCTTTTGGCAGTAGTTCGTTTATTGACACTGCGGGAAAGTGGGTGGCATAGGTCAAGTATAGAGCAAACAAGAAAGAACACATTCAAATTAAATACCCTTTTTAACAGCTTCATTTTATTTAATAAGCAATTTAATTTAATCACTATATTTTAACATATTTTGTTATCATAATTTTCTAAGAATTCTGCAATTAATTTATAAAGAATATTTTAATAGTTACATAATTTTTTAATTATAGTTTATGTGTGCTAATCGAAAAATTTGTAGTACCATTTGTAAGGGTATATGAAAATAAAATTTTGGCCCCTATTAGAGCATTTATAAACAAAGGGATATTAGTGCCAAGCTCTTGTTTGCACCACATGACGACAGCAGCCGCTGGTCAAGCGATTATTGCCCGGGCAGAGTAAGAGAAATATAGAGTGACAGAGACAGATGGAGAGAGAGAGAGAGAGTGAGAGAGAGAGTAGCAGGATATATAAAGGGATTGTTTAGTGTGGGAAAGTTGCTGAAAATCGTTGGACGCACACACACACATGTCCAAGGTATTAGGGCGTACATTATGGGGCTCATTGCATGTGTCGCCAAAGATTTAATGGAGCATGGATGCCTGCTCCATAGGTGAACTATGCAATAGAAATGTATTTAAGCAGTCAGGACGTGAGAGCAGCCACAGGACATGGACTCTGATGACCGCTGAGCAAACACACAATAAATCATAAATATACCCAACGCTTTCGCATTTTGGTTTATTGATATTGTAGTCATTGTATAACATGTCCTTATACCGTTATTCTACCCCACACAGCCCACACAGTCCGCCCACATATATATATACATATTAATCATATTTATAAGTTGACATCCTTTTCGCCTGGAATTGATCATGTATACAAAAGTTTTACACAGCTTATTGACTTGCAGCTGCGTTGCCAAACAATTGGATGGAGCAAAGTTTTTACAATTTGTTCTAGGATAACTTCGTCAAAAGTCCTGCCCATGGCCAAATTATGTTAATTTGCTTTAGGAGACGGGCAGCCTGGGGGGTAGGGGGAGGGAGATAGTTGAATAATCTTTGCAGCTGAGGCCAAAAACTTCAGTCATAACTAATGCAGAGATAGTTATTAGAGCAGCTCCGATGCTTTAAGTTTAGATTTCACTGGCAGATTATGTATACGTCCGGTTAGCCAAGCGGAAATATTCGATGGAGGCTTGGAAAGCAGTGCCTATATCATGCTGCATGCCACACGGGCCACATATCAAATCGCATTTGAGGCATTTAGCCAGGACGCAAAACGACTGCAACAAATCAACTAAGTGAATGCCGAGCGGTTGGCCATGCCAGTTAGCTGTTTGACAAATTGCCACTCAGCTTTATGGCCAAACCAAAAGGCAACTGTAAGTTGGCAAGGGGGGGGGCAAAGGGGTGTACGGAGAAGGTGGTCGCAGCGGCAAGGCATTTGTTTATTTTGTTTTCATGTCGCGCATGTTAAAAGCAAATTATTCAAAACGTGCTAAGGCACCCCGGACTCAGCACATCACACTCGCACTCACACACACTCACTTACACACACTCACACACACACACTGTTTCGCAAATTCGCACATATCCTGCAGCGTGTTGACCTTTTTGGCGATCTGGCAACGCAGCCCGCTGCCGTCGTCACCGTCATTGGAGCGTGTAATTTGTGACATTTTGTTTTGCTCAGCTACGTTTTAACAAATAAGCTTCACGCGATTATGCAAATTTCTGAGTAGCAGTGTTCCTACTCTGCTTCTTAACTACACTGCAACAACAGAACGGCCACCTTCTCCAAAGGTCAGCCAGCAAACCTAGCTCCTCCTCCTTCCTGTGGGTGGCCGTCTGGCAGCACAAAGATTGGCCTGAATAAATTAGATTTTGCTCTCATTGTATGAGCAGCTCGGAATAAGAACTTTGAGTTTATTTTTTATGAACTTTGAGTTGATGCAATTAAGTGTAAAAATGAGAAATAGATTTTTAAATAGGATTGTCGATAAAGTCTAATTTTCTTAAGCAAAATAGTTGCTTGTGTGTAGAAAATTGTTGAAATTATAACATTTTTTTCATTTTTAGTAAGTGTATCTGTAAGTAATTTATTGGACAGTTTAAGGAAAACTCGAGCAGGAATTGTAAATTGCCTGAAAATATAAAGAAAAAAACTTCTAAAACTTTCTGGCTTAAGTTTATAAAGTGGCCAAGTTGCTTTCATTTATTGTAATTACTTTGTAAATATTGACTGAATCAATACCTCAAAGTAAGTTCATTATAAAACATTGAAAAAGAAATTTTATTAAAGAAGCAACATTAAAGGCGCTGCTCATTCACCCAAATCAAAAGAAACCTTGAAATAAAAACGAGTCTAAATACAAAATTAAATGGAACTGAAAAGCTGCTGATTTACTCACATCATTCCCATTCCGACTTCATATATATGCTAAAGCTATTATTAAAATTGAATATACTCATTTTCTACAACTGCTATTATTAAAATTCACCATTTATTTAGTGTACTTTAATAATAACAGGCTGTCATTTAAGCAAAGTCTTTGTGAGCTGCAAACGTGTTTATTATGTCGGATTGTTGTCGTGGTAGTGGTAGACCATGGCCATGTGTATTATGTGCATTTGATGTATTTCTTAATAAAAATATCACGCAAGTTCAACAATGCCACATGAAGCCAGACGCTGTTGGAGGCGGGGCAACTCATGTGTCACACACTGAAATGAGAAATGATCAAAGTGAGTGTTTGGCTGGAAAAGTGCAGATGCTGCAACAAACAGCAGCTGTTGCCCACACAGAGGATGTGTGTGCGTATGTGTGTGGGTGTGCGTGTGTGTAGGTGTGTGTGTGTGTGTGTGTGTGTGTGTGTGTGTTTGTGTTTAGGTATGTGTATGTGCAGCTGTCCAAGTGTGCCAACTGGGACATCATCAGTTGCTACTTGCAATATTCAGCAGATTCAAGCAGATGATTCACTGTGTATGCTTCTGTGTGTGCGCGCGTGTGTGTGTGTGCGTGTGTGTGTTTGTGTGTGTGGCCTGTCCACTCAGTTAATGCGCACCAAAACTGCAACTGCAGCAGGAACAGCAGCATGGCTCAGGCTCATCTGTTGCAAGCCAAGTAATCAGCAACGTCAGCCAACTGGGAGCTGCACAAGTGTGTGCGTGTCTGTGTCTGTGTGTGTGTGTGTGTGTGTGTGTGTGTGGGTGTGGGTGTTGGTGTGTAAGTGTGTGTCTGGAGATGCTTTGCGAAGTAATTAGTTGGTGTGCACTGATTTTTATGCAGCGACATTGTCGCTAGCTGCCGCTGCCTAATTTGGCTTGACAAATTGTTAATATGTCAAAGCGCTGACAACAAAAAAAAGAAAAAACTGAAAAAAAAAATAAGTAAATAAAAAAGAATAGAAAATAAAGCCGTAGGACGATTGATGACAAAGTCGTCACCGTCGGCTGCTTGAAGCCGGCTAAATTTATGGTAATACAAAGAGTAGACATGGCTATGTCTGGAAACCCCCTGAGTCTAAATATATACGCTGAAAATATATATATATGCTCGTCTGTCGAAAATACGCGTGATTAAGACATCGAGTGTGTATAAGTGTGTGTGTGTGTGTGTGTGTGTGTGAGTGTAGACATAGACATTGGTAAAGGGCGGCAAAGCGTACACCTCGTCAGCATTCATTGAAATCATAAAATAAGTATACGCCACGTTTGCCATGCGCATAAATCATTTTAACACCAATGGGAGATCCATGCGAGAAGCCACAAATGCCATCACATTTGGCACTGGGCACCTGCTCGTATATTTACATATAAATTGCAATCCCAACCCCTCCCCCCCCCCCCCCCTTACACACACACACACACACACACACTCACAAAGACATTTAAATCATGTATGCTCCTTTTATATAGACATGTCTATAACACTCGAAGCAATTACTTAAACTCAAATGATGTGTGCACTTGGCTCACGATTTTTTAAACGGTGTCGTCGGCTTATTCATAAGATATTTGCCGGTGTTCGTGTGCGTGTGTGTGTGTGTGTGTCTGTGTTTTTGTGTGTGCATATTTTTGTGAGTACATTAAAATGCTTTTTATCTCTTTGGCTCAGCGTACACAAATAAGATATTAGCGCTTTGTGGTTGAATAAACCGCTAAAGTAAAATTGGTAGATCCCTTTAATAAATGCTCATATTTAAATGTTTTGGCTAAGAACTTGAGTCTGTAAATAAGTCTTGTGACGTAATAAATTTAACTTAATTTGAAGTACTTTTTAAGTACTCTTTTACTGGCCACTTTTAATGTCAAATGGCAATTCGAATTAGAGTAAACAATATATAATGAATATAAATTTATATCTCATCTTGTTGGCTGCTGCATCTGGAATCAATCAACGGAGAGAAAATGAAACAGAACCAAATAAATGGTCAAAATAAAGAACGCAATAAAATCGAGCTATTGGCAATGTGGCAGCAAAGAGATATCCATAAATGGAATGCAGATGCTACAAATTTTAATTATATTTCTTCTATAACAATATAATGACCCCAGTTGATTTATTTATTGTATTTGCTTTGGCTACAATCAGCGTTTAATTAACACAATTCAGAGCTGGCTTGAATAATAAAACTTTGACTTGTGCTGAAAACTTGTGGCTGAAACTCATTCGCTTGAATGCTAATAATTATAATTGAAAGAGCTCCTGAAAACCCATAACTACAAATTTTAATATTCATTTTTACCATGTATTTCGTTAGGGCAAAAGGAAAAAGGAACTCCAAAAAGGAGTTTGTGTGTCCTTCATCCTTACACTTTAGTTTTGAGCTAATTTGCATATGATATATGAGTAATTTTGCATGTTGCCACAGTTTCAGTTGCAGTTGCACTCAACTCCGCTTTCTGTTTTTTATTCATCTTTCAACATTCAGCAAGCTTTAACTAGTTCAAATATTATCCACAGGTATACAAAAATGCGTTCTTTATGTAATTTAATTTATGATATTTATCTTACTTTCATATTTGTTGTTTTGTTTTCAGCATTCAAAGCTTGGCTGGTAAAAAAAAATAAATAAAGAAATATATGAAAATGCAAACACAAATTCGACCATTGACTATCATATTTATGTTTATCCCAATTAAACAACAATATTTATTTATTTTACAATATTTTCGGTAAATACTACAATAGTCGCATGCCAGACAGAATTTGTACAATTCCATATTCATATGTATAAATTTAATGAGCTGCATACAATTACGAACAGAACGCAATTAATTAATTAATCTAAATTAAAAGTATTATATTTATTACTTTAACCTATAACTGAGCCGCATCGAATTCTGTTTTTTATCTTTTTTGTACTTATCGATTGATTTTTTTTTAAAAAATGCTTTTTATGAAGTTACTTTTGATTCGATTTCTATTTCTATTTTACGTGCCGAATGAATTTTTTGGAAAAAATCAAAATACTATGAAAATTGTATAAATCGATGGCTGAGAATTCTCCATTCCCCCAATTGTTTCATTGCAGACTAACTAATCCATATACAAATAGGTGTGTAGGTTCTAGAAGTGTGGATTCATTTGGTTCCAGGACGGCAGCTTTTGTCGAATATTCTTCAGGCTCCTAATTTCTAACTAAACATAGATTCACAATCATTTTACAATTTAGAGACACCCATTCCCCCAGCAACCGCACCAGGGTATCTTGCCGCCCGTATGCGAGCTTATCGAGATCTTGCGCCGGTTGGAGCGCATACTGAAGCTCGTCGAGGATTCGCGCGAGGAGCCAAAGCTGTTTGAGTTGCGGTCGGATAGGGAAGTCACCGTTTCATGATTGCTATCCTGATGGGAATGGTGACTGTGATGTGGATTGCTGCTGATCAAACTGCTGTGCTGATGGTGGTGCGTGTGATGATGATGATGACCACCAACCGCACCACCGCCACCACTCGAGTTGCTAATGCGATGGGCATTATGAACAGTGCCCTCCGAGTGCCGTCTCGAGCATTTTGTGCGGCTAACTGTGGCTGTGGTCATGGGAACCGGATCGCTAGTCTCCTTGCGATGGTGGTGATGGTGCGTGGTGCTGGGCGGTGCCGAGGATGTGGCCGACACCTCGGCTTGCCCCCCTGTCATTGTGTTGCTATTGGTGCGGCGGCGCGAGGAATGTGGCGAACTTGGCGTGCTGTGGCTCATCTGCCTGAATGCCTTAATGCTCGGATGTTGTAAAACTCCAGCTGCAGCACTGGGTAAATCGATGCAACTCGCTGTTGCCGTGGGCAGAGTGGGTGCACTGCTTGCAACGGCGCCGTTTACCACAGCCGGCTGCTCCTCACCACACACTATGGAAACGCGACGCGCCTTCCGCTTGGCCGTTTCATCATCCTGCTGACAAAAGAGAAGGAAACATTTTAACATTTTACATTTTAAATAACAAATATATTTTTATATTAGTTTACTGAAAAATTGTTTCCATAGAATAATATTTTTGGATTTTTAGTCGATTTAAGTTGGGGAGATAATTTTGAAGAGAAGTTAAGTTTTTTTAGTACGAAAAATGTTAATTATGTATTGTAGTTTTTATGGCAGCTATATAAAATATAATTCTATCCGACTGAATACTACATGTTGCCAAAATTGCATCTAAAAGTGAGATATATATATATATATACATATATATCCCAAATAAACAATCAAACTAAATTGCATATCAAATTAGCTTTCGATGCTTTAGATAAAAAATTTAAATTAATTTGTTTTGAAGATTTGTCATAATCATTAGAATTTTATAATTAACAAATCGCATATTAATGTCTTTTTAGTTATAAAACGATATAAAAAATTATTTTTTTATGTTATCTATTTCTTAAATTAATAATGATTTTAAGCAGAACATAATAATTATCCCGAGTAAAAATAAAAATAAAAAAATATTAATTTGTTAGATTACGCAAAAACCGCATAAATCAAAAAAATATTCAAATTGTATAGTAAAAGTATAAGTAAAATAATTCCCACCTCAGGATAAGATTCGTCAGCAGCTGGCTCACTGCCACCGGTGCACTCCACGTCAAGGGATCTCGTCAGCTGCGATGGTGTGGAGCGAAATATGGCTCGTTTGGCTGCCGCCGCTGAGGCGAGTGATTTGTACAGGTGGCTCTTGTTTGGAGAGAGTCCAGCTGGTGGTGCTGGTGGTGGCTCTGTGGGCTGGGCTGGACGGCGTGCTGGTGGCAAAGGTGGCGGTGGCTTGGCAGGAAGACTGGGCTTAGCGCCAATTGGGGGCTTCTGGCCCGACGGTGACTGTTGCACGGAGACCGTCTGATTGATCTGCTCGAAGCCCAGATAAGTGCACTTCTCCGGAAACGGAGCCATAGGATCGGGCATATGCGGCGCTGGACTGTCCGTGTGTTCCCGTTCCAAAGAACGCGTGCGACTCGACAGCTTGTGACTGCTATTGGAATCAGAGGTGTTGCTAGCACCAGTATTTACTGTCCCAGTGGTGGCTATTCCATTCGAAGTGGCTGGACTTGTGCCGTCATACTGCAGATAGAGATTCATCTCGGAGCGATAGGGCTTCTTGGTGTTGTCCTTGTTATTGCTTCGACCTGAGGCGGATATTAGGTTATCCCGTGATTTACTCTTCTCCAATTGTATGGCCAAAATATCCTCCGAAATTGTTTCGATGTCGTTCAATATTGACTCCAAATTGACTGAATCCGTCTGGGAACAAAAACAAAAGTTTTGTGTTAGAAAAGTTATGCAAATTAATTGAGTTTTACATTTAAACATTTAAAAAAAATATATATATATATTTTGGCAATTAAAGAAAGCGATTATAATATAATTAATACAAATCTCAACTGAATCTGTTCGAAACACACATTTTTACATGAATCTAAATAGGTAAAATATAAAATTCCCAATTAATGTAACTATTAATTATCCACGCTGATATGATTTTTTTTTTTTAAATTTTAGATGTAGATTATGTAACTATGAAAAATATAAATCTAACAATTTTATAAAACAAAAATTATAAAATGCACAAACTTTAATTAACATATTTGGAAACTTCTTTAATTATAAAATACACCTTTATTTAAGAAAGTTTGTTTATGTTTTATTTCTACAGATCTAAACTAGGGGCACACAGAGGGAATCATTATAATTTCTATAAGACGCAGAAAAATTACAAAATATTTCTATTTTTTATTTTTTCCAAAAAATAAAATACTCATAAATTAATAATAATACGATGAAGTCCACACTGATAACCATTGGAGAAGGGCAAATGAAATACTAGAAACGATGAAACGTGGGGGATTCTCAAGCCGGATGATTGATGATCCTTAAGCAGATCATCCCCTCACCTGACTGCCAATATCCACAATGCTCGTGGCGGAAACAGCGGCAGACGACTTACAGCCAGCTGCAGAGTGAGTCAGGTTTGTGAGCAGCCGCAGTGGCGATGTGGTTGTCTTAGTGGTGTTCGTTGTGACGGTCATCACGGGCTGTGTCAGAGCTGTGGCAGATTTGCAGCTGCTGTGGCAGCCTTTTTGTGCGGTCGCATAAACTGGCTCCGTGGAGCCGCGGGTCAGGGGCAGCGGAGATGGGGGCGCCGATGCTGCGGATCGGACAGCGGAAGCAGCGGCAGCGGCAAGCGCAGCAGCATAAATGTCAACCACACTGCCGGCACAGGCATTCACCTCAGCACCACCAATGCCCAGGCCGACGGCAGCGGCCACATTCACCACCGCCCGATGCAGTGAGCAATGCTGCACGGGTGGCGGTGGTGAGAGAGAGGCATACTGCTGCTGCTGCTGGCCATGACGGTGCTGGCGGTGTTGCTGGTGATGATGGTGCACCTGGCAATGGGAGCGCGAGCGATGACGCGGACTTACTTGTGGTGAGATCTTTGGGCCGGGACGCTGATAAGGTGTCGCGAGCGCATTATTTACAAAAATGTCCGGTGGCTCGCGGAACGGAGCTGCTGTCTCCAGCGGCGGAGGTGGTGAGCCAGGCGGCAGTGTGTCCTGACCCCGATTGGCCAGCTCCGTGTTGAGCTTCAATCGAGGCTTCATCGGAGCAAAGAAGTGCTTGGGGCTGTTGAGCGCTTGTTGCGTTGTGTTTGTGGTTATGGCTACGGTCTCAATGATGCCACCGGTTGCCATCGATGCGGGCACATTCAGCGCTATTCTCGGCAGCGCCTGCAGCGTGCCGGTGGGCACAAAGGTCGTTAGTGGCTGCGGGGGCGGGGATCGCGATGGCGACGATTGATTCGAGTATTTGAGCTGCGTGAAAGGAGACTGCAGATTGTAATCCCAGCCATTGGTATGCTTCATGGTCTTGCCGGTGCTCGTGCTCGAGCTGGTGCCCAGCTCGAGTGTTGGTGTTAAAACTGTAAATTGAAGGAGTCATTTAAAATAAGAAGGAATATTTTTATAAGTTTATAATTTTTATAAGAGTATCAATTCATTATCTTGTTTCTACTATTCATAACTTATAACTAATAATTTAAATATAAAACTTATGTTTGAATAAATGTAAAAAAATTAAAAAATCTTCGCAATCAGTTCTTAGATATAGATCATTTCTGGAGTTCAGGATGTCTGCTATAGCTAACTCAATTTATTTGGATAATTTATTATTAATATTGTTATTATTAAGTATTATTTATTTTTATTATTATTTATTATTGTTAATTATTATTTATTATTATTTATTAATATTTATTATTATTATTTTTAATTATCTATTATATCTAAGCGGAGCATAGCTCTAAAATAATCGATTAAAATTTTGAATTTTATGTTTGATTTTTTTATCGAAATATTTTAATTAATTTCAGTTATAATTTAGAATTTTAGTTCCATGCTCTGTTAGAAAATGAGGTCAACAATGATATGAAAACTGGGCAAACAATCTGATAAGGCAATAAATGACTTGCTCAATTTATATATATATATATATATATATATATATGTGTGTATATATATATATAAATATACATATAAACATATATATAGTTTTGTGAAGTTGAAGTTGTCTGCTAACTATCTAATTAGCTTATTCAATTAATTGATACTTTATAACCCACTTCGTACAAACTTGGGTAATTAGCCGCTGTCATCTTACCCTGATTATGGGCCATATGATGCGCCAGAATGTTCTCAAAGTAAGAAAGCGGCGGCACCGTTGCCTGCAAATCGTTCAGATGGTTGGCCACTAGCTCGATGGGCGTCAGAGGTGTTAGTGGACCCACCAGGCTGGGCAGTGTGGTCTGCGAGCCATTCAGATCGGGGGTACAAATCATCAGTTGATGGTCCGGCGGTTGTGACAGCATCATTTCCGGATTGCTAAGCGTCTCCTCCGACACCACTGACAGATGGTCAAAGTGCATTGGCTGGTTATCCGGCTTCGCTGGTGGATTGCATTCAAGAGCCTTGGCATTGCACTCCTCTGGTGGCAATGGCGGCTTGATTGATGCACACGAGCCGCTCTCCTGGCAGCACTCATCGCTGCACTGGCCGTCGTCCTCGCAGCGACAAGTATCACATGAGTCAGAGTCCTGTCGGAAGGGGGGGAGGAGGAAAGAGTGTATAGAATTGAGTTGGAAATTCTTTTGGCGTGCTCTTTGGGCTTTGGGACTCACATCACTGTTTCCATCACAACCTGCGCTGGCTCTGCCGCCACCGCTGCAGCGACGCCCGCTGCCCCCGCTGCTGCGACATCCGCCGAACTCGTGTTCGCTCAGCTTCGCCTTGAAGCGCTTGTTGAGCCGGTCGCATTCGTCCCGGAGTGTCCAAATCTCGCGACGCAGATGCTCATTTTCACGCCTCAAACGTTTGATATCCGATTGGCCTAGAAATAAAATAAAGAATTTTATTATTAATTAATCTTTATTTATTTGCAGTAAAATGTGCACGAATTCCGAAGCGAAACGTTTTTTTATTGCCTCTAAAATCAAATCGAAATTCCTTTGGCTTATTTTCAGATTATCCCTTGTCAATTTATTGCTTTTATTTTAATCTTTGTTCCAAGCACACAGAAACAATGAATTTACTAATTGCTTGTCAGAGCAGCTGGTCACCTTAAATCTTATTGTTTACTTTCGCTTATCCAAAACTTTAGGAACGAAAACAATGCTTATACAAAAATATGTACAAATATATATATATATATATATATATATATATATATAATGTGTATCTATAGTTTTTATTTTTCCTAAACATATGCGATTTACTTATATCTTTCCTAGTTATAATGTCTTTTTAATTGGATTTCTTATATTTTAGTTTTGAGATTTATGCGTTTCCTGTTTACGGCATTTTTTCTTTTTTTGTCGTGTTTTATTAGAATAAAAGATTTTGTAAACGAATGTTTTAATTGGTATTCACCTCGCTCTACTTCCGCATTTATATTGATTGTGCGCAACCTGAGCTCCTCATTTTCGTATATCATGCCACGTGATGACTTTCTGTCCAATCTGTAAATATATAAAAGAAAATCTTAGAAACATGTTTGCCGGTAATAAAATATTAATTAATATGTATATATATATATATATATATATGTATTTTTTTTGCCTTCGATCTGTGAGTGGTTGCCATTGTGAACGCCTGCCAATCAGCATTCCTAGTCTATATTATTCAGTTAAATATCTATATGCAATCTTTATATTTGATCGAAAACCAGATCACGCCTCACCGACTGCTGTAAGTCAACTGAATAAGGTAGCTCCAGTCCTGCTAGGCGTTTTGCCCAATTATTAGGTATTTTGGCTGGGTCTGTATTTGTAGCCTTTCAACACTCGCCGAACAAAAATAAATAATATAACGCGACGTAGTCAAATAATTATATATACCACTGATATATTTACTTGGAACGGGCTACATTTAACACCAACATTTCAAGAGCCAAGCAATAAGAATGTAGGTGATACCCAGCAACTGTCTGGCAAATGAAAGAAGCACAAACAAACTATAAATTACATTGACTTCGAAAACATAAAAAATGTGTTTTTTTATTTACCAAGTGCTTTCATGTTGAATACGAATATATTTTTGTGTAAATAATACTTTTAGCAATAATTATTTACAAAGTATATTCCCATTGGTTTCTCTGTTTTTCAGTGATTATTTGCCTAATCAAATTAAATCAATTAAAAGCTTTGCACAAATCCCAAATGATCCATAAAAAGCCTCTGCAAATTTTCCATAACTTACGTTTTTTATGAATTTTAAAAAATACACGCGTGTATTTATTTTTGACACTGCTAACTGAATATATTTGGATAAAACTGCCGACTTGTTGAACTAAATGCCGCCGAGCTAAGCATGTGGATACCCTGTAAATATTTTCCTTAAAGGCTATATATGCATGAGCTAATTTAGGCCATCTAGATTATATGGTTTATTTTTTAAATGTTCACAAATATTCTTTGTCATCTTTGAAATGAGTATGTCCAGAATTTGTTTACTTTATATACATTGAGTTTGAAATACAAGATACATCAGAAACAGTTCAAAATTCATTCTATACAGTATTTGGTAGTCTATCATTGTATCTTTAAGTTTTTTAGTTTGTTCGAAAACTAGCCGTTTTTTTTTCGGCAACTGAATCATAACAAATAAGACAAAAACAAAATTTCGAAAAAAATAAATATGTAATACACTGTCAACAATAAGGAAATACATTGAAATACATTTGCCGAGCTGGATTAAACTTTAGTTTAAATAAATGAGAAAATATGTATAATTTTACCAAAAATTAAAGGCAACGTTTGATATTGCAAATTTATAATTTAAGTAAAAATAAATGCAAATTAATAATTTAACTAAAAATAAAGGCAATGTAATGTTTGATATTCCAAATATATAATTTAACAAAAATGTAAGGCAATGCAATATTCGTTATTCCAAATTTATTGTTTATACGCATTTTTTATTGGTCGATTATTTTAAGAATCATAACAATAATAATAATGATTTTGTATACTTGTTCTTCAATTCATTTTCTGTTTACAGCAAAGTATATTTAAAATAACACACACACTCAAAAAATGAACTCAACATTATTAATGACAAAGCTTTTTCGTTTGATTTCGTTCCGGAACCACAACGATGCAGCCCTGTTTTAGGAGAATCTATTTTTAACGCACGAAAGCACGAGAGAAACAGAATGCATGAGCGAATCTTAAGAATACACAATTGAACCGATAAAATTATGATCGATAGAAAGCGAAATGTATGGCAGATTTATTCATAAAATTTGGATGTTGATATTTTGAGCAAGAGAGCGAGGCAGATGAAAACAAACGCATGCATTGATTTGCTTGAATTGTGGATAAACATTGTGTAGAACATGTAAATATGAACAATGAACATGACTCGATGATAAATAATAAACTTTATTTTTGGCTTCTGAATGTGGTATGAAATGTTTATTTTACGATCACATGAGTGTGTGAATATTCGAATATTTTAATGCCTTTTAATATTAATCGATAAAAGGCAGGAAATCCAGATGCTCTCTATCAAACGAGTGTGTATAAAAATATATATAATATTCAAGTAAAACAGAATTTAGAAAAATGTCCATTGCTTACTTTCCCTTCTCAGAGCGTTTACCCTTTCGACCATTGCGATCATTATTCTGTGTTCGGCTACTTTTCGCGTTTTTCATTTAACACACAAATATTTGCACAAATTAATCAAACTGTGACTCAAATTATTTGGAAATAAGGTCGCATCCCAGCAACATACATAGATCCAAAGGACACACGTGTTTAAATTTAGTTCAAATTAATTAGCTTAATTTGTTTATTGTTGTTAAACACTTTAGCACAGAAATTGGCTTTGAACCACATGAAAAATTAGATAACAAGAGAAAATTCACCGCAGCGAAGACAGAAAAAATATTTTTCGTATTGCAATACCGCACGATTCGACTATGAACAGAAAACTGACAGTTGGGCGAGATCAGTTTTGGCCAAAATCAAGCGACTACAACAACAGAACAAAACCAACAAACGAACGCCAACGACTGGCATTGAATGCCGCCAAGAGCAACATGCTCTGCCCCTGACGGACACCGATTCAATTTTTATTAAAAACTAAACTAAAGAAAAAAAAATTCAATACAATACAATGAAAAGTTTCATAAAGCAAATGCGGCGTAGGGTAAATCCCAAAGGCACTACCAAAGTTAACAAATCATCGTTCTCAATAAAAATGTGCGTATTTTTACTCAGAGATTAAATATGAAAAGAAAAACCCAAGCGCAAGTAGAATATTACAGACCGATTTATCTATACTCTTACTAAGAGAAATATAATTTTTTTTTTTTAAATATAATAAATTAAAAGATCTTACAATAATTATATGTGGTAATATGAAAAGCCATTTCACTTCATTCCTACATTTTTTTAAAATCTTCTCAGAGTTATCAAATAGAATATTTCTTTTTTTTCAGCAGCATATTAACTTAATAAAATAACATAGATAATTTCAGCTTATAGAGTATGCAAAAGAGATAAAAAGTCAGAATTTGAACTTTTGATGTAGCCAAACAATAAGCGAGTCTTAAGCAAAAAAAGCTTTTACGATTATATTAAATAGACAATCTGATGTATATCTGATGTATATATATATATATATATATATATATATATATATGTATACATGCACATACAAATATGTAATTAACAATGCTGCATATTTACTAATATAAATATTTAATTTTAAGTACCTAAATTTAATTATAAATAAATAAATAAAGATTACTTTAGATTGTTACATTATTTATTTTTAAGGATTGTTCTTTAATTAATAAAAATAATAATACACCGTTGTTTTTTTTATTTGGAAATTACAAATAGGAATTTCAATTAGCTGTTTATTTATTTTTACTGTTTGCTAACATTAAAATAAATTTAATTTATTCAGCCCATTAATTTGAATGGGAGCACAGTTTGGCTTAAAGCCGAAAGTGTTTTTTGTAGTTTACATTTTGATTATCGGTATAAAACCGACAAAAGTGCATTTATTTTAACAATAAGCAGCAGATAATATAAATTACCAGCTGCACCGCAATTTCAATTAATTTTACAGCTCAGCTACTGAGTTAAAATAAAATAACCCAGCTAATTGTTAAACTATTTTTTACACACACACACACACACAATATTCGTAGGCTAATGATGAGCCGTGTAGCATGCGAAAAAAAACAAAAATAAGTATCTGAAATGTGTCATGATACTGACAGTGGCTATAAGTGGTGCAAAATAAAAGTATCTGAAATGACAACACAACCACTAATTAATCTTATTTATTTGCGAATATGAAAGTAACACTGATTCACTCAATTATCTGTAAACACTGACCAAATTAATACTCTACATTTGAGATACTTTAAACATAATTGAAAAAGTATCTAAGTAAACAAGTTACAGATACATTCTTCAGCATTAAAGTGGAACAGCTATCATCAATTTAATCGATCTCAGCATGTTCCATGGATTTACAATTAGTTATATTAATAGCATTTATTTTGGAAGGTCAACAACTTTTCCTTTTATTTACTTCTGGCATCTATATTATGAACTATAATACATTGGAATGCTGCCAAATTACACGTTTTTCTGTTTATTTTCGAATACTTACTAGCTGGCCCTCGACACATTTATTATATTTTTTCAGTGTATTAAAAAACACATTAGGTTCACAGGGCCGACAATAAATAATATTTTCACATTTATCTGCTTATGCAAATGTGTGAAATTAAATTATTTATAAGCCATTAAAAATTAGCAAAGGCTATGCCAGCCAATTAATACTAGACAACAAAGAAAATATATATATCTATATATTATATATGTGTTCTGTATATTATAATTATATATTTATTTTTTTTAAAGCTCGTGCTAAATTGGAATCTGTCATCACATGTCATTCTTTCTCGTTGTGGCTATTGTTTACTTTGACAGTCATTTGACGTCGACAGTTTAATCTTAGATGATTATTTCTTAATTTTTGTTTAGATGTCGTTGAACTGTTTACTTAACAAATTTTTGTAATTTCTTAGCGAAAACTATTTCTTAAATAATTAATATAAAAATATGATGCTGATTAAGAATATGTGTTAAATGTGTAATGTGAAACTTTGAGCTCCTGACTACCAAAAAGATATATATTTTAAGTTAAGCACTATTTTAAATATTTCGCAAATTAAAAATTATTTTACTTACGAATGATGCTTTTATAAAAATATTTTTTCACAATACAAAGCTCCAGCTGATTAGCTCGTATAAGATGAAATAAAATATTTCAACTTCTATTTAAAATATAAGAGATCCGTATTATACCCACTGCGCATGATCTTTAAGAAAAGCTCCTGAGCTTTATTTGGTTTCAAAGCTTTCTCTGTCTGCTAAGTGTTCTCACTGATTGAAAGCTTTTTTTAACACTGATCTTCGAATAGTTGGCAATTCAAAATCGATTTTTATCACAAATAGTATTTCAATTAATGAAAATGTTAATTTTTGATATACTTAGTGATAGATTGAGTTACCTTGTGTTTAGCTTATAGTGTGCATGACGTCTTCGTTCTCGGAGCATAGTCGTGCGTTAGTTTTCCGCATATGAAAGAAAAACCAGCAAACAAAAAAGGCAAAAAGACACATAAAGTAAAAAGGAAGGAAAAAAACGAAAGCAAAACAAAATGTACAAAAAAAGAAACAAACACAACACAAAAAAACCAAAGACAATAAAAATTGAGAAAATTATTTCTGTTGTTGTAAATGTGTTTTTTTTTCAGTGTTTCGTTTTTCCTTCAATACAAAATATTCCTATACTTTGTTTATATTTACTCGAGGCTGTGTTTATTTAGATTCATTTAAAGTGTGTAAGCGCATTTTAAATATTGGCCAAAACAAAACAAATAGAGTTCAATGAATTATTGTCGGAGATATAAATATAAAATGAATAGTTATTGCAGCATATCGTCTGCATTTTAACGACCCAGAAACCAAAACATTCCAGACTCACACACACACACAAACACACACACACACACACATTAGACAGATAAACGCATATGTGTGGCAAATTAATGACTACTTTAATATCTTGATGTTCAATGGCATTCGACATTTTCTGTAGGACCCGTCTGCCTCACACACAATGGCCAAGTGACAGCATAAAGATATGCACATATCTAAGTATTCATATCCATGAAAGTGTGTTCTCCTTCGAACTGCACACACACACACATCAAGCGGGCTGAGCAGACGCCACACAAAGGCATTTTTCGAACAGGGCTTCAGAGCAACAATAATACGTGGGTGGGGGGTGGAAAACACGCAGCGGTGGGCGGGGATTGACATTTTGTTCAAAGGGTTCAAGCAGCATTATCCATCAGGGCAATTGATTTATCGATCAGCTTGTCAAGTGCTTGTTCTCATCACTCATCATATTTATATGCGTTACAATCGAAAACTGGCTCCTTAAAGTCCCCAAAAATTCCAAGGCTTGCAAAGGACCCTGACAACTAAATCAACTTGTTCCGCATTTTTCCCAGCATAGGACTAGAATATTTGCATTGAGTAGTTTTTTTTTATTAATTTGTCGGGGGGGGGGGGGGGGGACTGTAATTTATACAAGTCGCAATCAACACTTTTTTAGTGTTAAACGTTAAACGAAAAAGTTAATAATCAAGTTAACATAATAATTGCTCGCATTTACATAATAATTCTTTATTAAATATATCAGAACTATTTGATTAATACACAATAAAAATAAATCAAACGAAATGGAGAATTTGGTAGTCTAAAGTGCATAAGAGAAATTTTCTATTTATTTATAAACTTACTCCGTATCGTAATAGGAACTCATAAATAAAAAACACGCGTATTATTAATTAAATGATATTTTCGTGGCCTTTCGGATTCGAAGATCAATTAGCAGACGGTAGGTTAAAACGCTTTAATTCGATTTATGAAAAATTCGGCTTATTATCCGGAAACTTGCGCATGCTCGACATTTTTTAAATAAATGGATCATAAACGGAATTTTAAAAATAAATTTTGTACGCAGTCACAAAAATAAGTGTGGAAGACGACGAACGAAAACGAAATCGAAACACGTTGACAAAGATACAGATGCAAAATGCGAATGCAGATGAAGATGCGGGCACAGAGGCACACAGATACACAGACACACATACAAAGAGAGGTGCGGAGTGAGGGGCACAGGTTAAGCGCGCACGGAATGAGAGTCGGATACGTTGTGGCCTGGCAGGCACGCGACTGCTAACTGCACCACTGTGTCCGGGGCAACCACTTCGCCGCCTCATGCCGCATACCGCCTGCCGCATGCCGCACGGCTGAAATATTTCGTTGTTTATGTTTGTGTTTTCATGTTAAATAATTGCGTATAGATTTTATTTGTTGTTGTTAGGCCTGGCCCCACAAACGCAGATATTGATATTAGGGGAGGGGAATGGTGGGTGGCGACTGGGGCAGACGTTGCATACGGCATGCCAATTCTGTGGGGGGAAATATGCGTGAGTTTCCAAGTCAAAATTTACGTCCATCCGTTAGACAAACTACAAATTGAGAGCAAAAGCGATTCACAAAAAAATACAAACAGCAATTTTTTGTGTGCGTGGCGAAAATGCAGAGCCCAAATCCAAACAAAACGGCAAAAAAAAACTTGTTTGTTTTTGTGATTTTCCATTTGCCTGTTGCCCGGTGCAGTTGGCCTTTATGGGGCAGTCTCTCTCTCTATTTCTCTCTCTCTCTCTCCCTCTCTCATTTTTTCTTTTCTCTATATCGTCTGGCACATAATTTTTTGCGCCAGTTTTTTATGCCAATCTTGAAAAAAAAAAGTGCTTGAAAACGCTGCCTCTCATAAATACTCATAAAGATCACTCAAAGGGAGGCAGAGTTTTTCATGTGCCTGTCTTTTTAGATTCCAACTGACAAACAGCAGGGAATCTGTTATACAATACTAATTTTTATTGGTTTTCGACAACTGCTTCACTGTTTTACAGCTACACATAAATAAGCAATTAAACTGTCAGAACGGATTTGTTTTCTCTTAAGCGATTATTATTATATCATTAATTTGATAATCCTCAAAACTGCAAAGAAATAATGAAAAACATTTTAATAGATATACGTGAAATGTTTTTAAAATTTCAGTGTATGCCTAACACAAATTTAAGGAAATCATCATTATAAAAAAAAAATCTTAATAAAAATATTTAAATACTTTATGTTTCCTTCCTTGTTATGCTAAGATTATTATTAAGCTTAAAAATACGCTGACATTTTCTTATTTCCGGTAAAGCATTTATATTCAAAAAGATTTGTAAAGTAAACTTTGAAAAAAAAAACAAAAGTATAGAATTTTATACGTGAAGCCTATTTTGATAAGGAATTTTAGTTCTCCACAACAAATATCTGAAATGTATTTCAAATAGTCGCGCATTGGCGCAACGCTTTTATTTATTTTATATGTGTCAGAATATCAACTAAACTATTTGCTTGCCAAACGAATGATCTGTTTATATCTATCTGTGGACACGTCTCTGGCGGAAAGGTGAGTGCTTAGATCAGCCCGAATCTATTTTGGAAACGCCTGCACATGGAAATCTCTGAGTCAGCTGTAATGTTGGCCAACATTCCAGCTGGCCGCGAAAATGTGCAGCAACACAACAACACATACACTGTAAACAATAAGTGTGTATTTGGGTGCGCCATATGTCTACAAATTGTGCTAAAAGATATTTACAAGTTCGGATAACACTTGGTTTGCTTGGCCTTTGCTGCTGCCTTTATTCATTCATCGAGCTATTTTGTAAATAATTTCCGAAAATAAAAACAATGCGTCACACAATTTAGCAGTGCTAATTGAAACGATCCAAGTGAAACTCATTAAAATAAGCCACAAAAATTTATTATTTGAGTTGCCCATCTTTGAATACCCTTTATTTAAAGATTGGTATTTTATTTGTGCGATTTCAAATTATATTTTATTTTAATTGCTTCTGTGTAGGAGAATTTTATCTGAAATATATATTTTAAATCTCCATTTTTTAAGTTTGTTTTCTAATTGTTTCCATTATTTATTTGTAATCAAGTTTTAATAACTCTCAAATAGTATAAAGGTTAAATAAAAATTATGAATCTGTTAAGTTTTTTGTTTTAATAATTATCAAATGGATAATTAATAATTTATAAGAATCAGATGGATTCACTATCCTGAACTTTACGGCAGTCGTTATATGCTTAGCCACAGAAACAATATATCCAATGGATATATATAGAAGTATAAGGACACAGTGGGATATTGCCTGGTTGTATCAACACTATTTAATCATTATTTTCCCTGTGGATCTGTGATCAAGGTAGCGGAAGCAATATCAATTTCATTACCAAAAAATTAGCGTAGCACAGTTCGACACGGTCATAAAATTGTGGGCGAAAAACAATGTTTTCATTTTCTTTCTATACGGGGAAATCAGCAGATAAATATGAGCACAGCTTCCGTGGGTTCAATATTCCGTTGATTCTTTTAATGAGCGCCAATGAAATGCAAATAATTTGATTTCAAGCGAATACAATTTTAATTTCATTCCCAGCTGATTATTCGGCCTAAATTGAAATATCTTCTGGTGCATACGCAAATAAATATGTTTTCATTGATTGCATTTAGTGCATCTGCTCGATATACATTTAAGTTAATTAATAAACAACTGATCCAACCGACAATTTGCAACTAAATCAAGCATGTTGTGTTATTCATTCAAAATCGTATTATATATTACATTTATTTTTTTTCTGATGCTAAAGTCAATTTAATGCGCTGCATAATCGAAAAAGTCAAGGTCGTCATTTAATTAACCGTACAATAAATTCATTGAAACATTGTGTGGCCGAAACGAATAAAATTCATGTTTAATCGATTTCAAGTAGATTTTACGGCGTAATTGAAATAAATCTCATACCCGTAATGCTTTTAAGCAATTGATGTTTCAAGCATAATTAAGAAATGGTTTTTTCGAACTTTAAACACTGATTTTCATACATCATTCAAAATTTACTTATATTTAAAAATACATTTTTTTTAAGTGTGTTTTATACCCCAATAAATCAATATAAAAGACAAATAAATTACAAAGCTACTCAAAATAGACAAGAGCCCATTTCATAATAAATGAAAATAAAAGTCAAATTAAATAAAAAACTACTCAAAATAGACAAAATGCAATGAATTTTCAAGGCAAATATCTTCAATAAATAAAACAATACATGAAATGGCTTTTAAAAAACTGGTAACTTATTGAACCATTTTAGTTGGTTTTGTGGTTTTTGCCAATAATCAATTTGCGCTTACACTTTGTGGACTTTAATCTAAACTTTAAAATGAAACTTGAGTAAATTTCGCTTTAATCTAGTGTGATAGTGTGTGTGTGTTTGTGTGTGTTGGTGTGTAACTATGTTGCAACCTACTTGCTTTTGTTGGCGATGAGCTTTGCGTTGATTTCCGCTGATTGTTGTCGCTGTTGTCGCCGTTGCTGCCGCTGGCTCGTCCGCTAATTAAATTGTCATCCAAAGAAATGCCGTCGAGCCAATGCATGACATTATTTCAACCAGTTGTACACAGGCACGCACACACACACACACACACACACACACACACAGAGATACAGAAACAAAGAGGGATTGTAGACAGATGTAGACAGGTAAATCACATTTCAATTGAGCACAATTGATAACTTGAAAACGTTGACACTTCTTGACATTCCGCAGAGACACATTTTCCTTGACTTTTCCATTTGGTTGACGCGACGACAATAATAACTGAATTTCGATTTCCCAGCAACAAGTCGTGTCTCGTTAGATTTTCCTTTTTCTTTCCCTTAATTTTGTTTTTTTCTCTTTTTTTTTTTTTCTTTTTTTTACTATTTTGCTATTTGCTTTGACTTGCAACGTCGTTCTTTATGTATTCACTTTAGCGTATCCGTGTTGCCGCATAATTAGCACATTGCACTCTTAACACTTTTGCATCACGTTTTTGTCGCTGTTGTTGTAGTTGTTGTTGTGTTGAGTTGTTTTATGGAGGCGCAGCGCACACGCAATTTATTACTTATTTCCAGTGATTGCTGCAAATTGTAAACTGCATTTCGATTAAAACCAAATATTTGTACAGTTAAACGAGGCACAGCAAAAACAACAAAAATACGTGACGCGATTTTCGATAATTCCTATCGATCTGTATTTTTTTTGTGTTGTATTTTTTTTTTTGTTTTGTTAGGAATTTGCCTGCGACTTGTTGTTGGCCCGCTGGCTAACCGGCTGCTTCTGCCTCTGGCTCGGACTGACACTATGGACGCTGACCGGCCAGTGGCTGCCACTGCGACTGCGACTGCTACTGCGACTGTGACTGCGACTGCGGCTGTCTTTGTGGCAGTGCCTGTGTCTGTGGAGCATTTCCAATCGTTTCGCACGTTATTGTTTCCATTGTGTTCGATATTTGTATTTTCTTGTACTTTTGTTATTCCTACACACACACGCGCACACACACTCGCACGCATGTGTGTAAAAGTTTGCCTCAATTTATTGTACCTTTTTTTGTGTTTATTTTATACATGTTCAAAATGTTTTCTAGTATTACGCTATACCCCGCAACCCTCGCCATTGCCCCTTCCTTCTAAGTGGTTGGCCCAAAAGTCCGACAAGTCCGCAAACAATTCACTTTGTTACTAGCCAATTTCCTTTTAGACAGGTCGGGACATAAACATAAGTATTAGCATTGCTGCCAAAGCATTTGATGAGCGGAACTTTGCTCTTCAGCCTAAATTCTTTTACAGTTCTGTGTATTATGTGAAATCTCTAAAAAAAAAAATCACCATTTTTCAAAATATTTCGTACCTATTAGATTTCACATATTTTATTGTTCCGGGAATTATTCATAAATCTGGACCTGGACATGCTAAATCTTTTCATTAATAAAATATGGTTGCGATATAATTATTTATTTAACAGACAGGCCTATATAAATAAATATAATGCGAAATAAAAAATCTTTATAGCTCTGCAATAAACCATATATTTTTTCCGACTGACCATTAAAATCAATTTAATTTGTTGAATTTTGTTTCGCACTACAATTTTGAGAACGCATAATGAGCGAACATAGGCCAAATGGAAAAGTTCCCCACAACAAATGATTTAAATAAACGAATTTCACCGGAATTAAAAATTATGATTTCTATTGCTCAACGCCAATCTAACATAAAATAAATAATTTATGACATATATAACAGGAATCATTTTTTTGAAGAATTATGGCTATTTTTTAGATGCCCTGTAAATATATAGCAACTAAAAAGAATGTTGTAATCGAGTAAGATCGACTAAGATATACCCCTGAACTATTAAATGTATTCAAGTTGTATTGAAATATTAGCATTTTAAAAGCTTTGCACACTTTTATTTTTCAACTGTTTATTTCTTATTTGCATAGAACTTGTTTTAAAAGTAAATTTGTTAGACGTAAAATATTATTTTCTGCATTCTTATTGCGGGGTTTCTGGTACCCGAATCTCAATTTGTATTATCAATATGGGAATATTATTTATTTTAACATAAATTTACAAATTAGTGACTTATTAAAAAATGAAACAGAAAAAACTTTAATATAATTTGACATAATTATTTGCCGTGCCATAAATTGATGACCGGCTAGATTCGACATATAATACCAATTATTTAAGTCCGGCAGTGCATTTATGTATATTATATATATATATATCCAGGGGGATGCCCAAAACCACTCTGCTTTAATGGCAGCAAATAACTTTAAACGGGTTGACAGCTTGTGACTTGTGACAGTGATTGAAAAACCATTTTGTAATTTAAAACCAATTGTTAATAAAGCGCACAATAAGTTGCAATAGTTCCAAAGGCTTTAAGTTAATTTGTATATATTTATTTTTTGTTGAATGTTTAAATTTGGGTAGACACACACACATACACTCACTCACACTTAGCAGTTCTGCATGGCCTTCGATATGGATTTAAAACATGTTGTCTGTGTCAGAAAATGATTTGAAATACTTTGGCATTAAAGTCGCAAATTGATTTATTACACAACAACAGAGACGTCAGACTGACTGCACTTTCGCTGCGACGTCAATTGGCCAACAACTGCACTTGGCATAAAATCTTTTCATATTGCAATATTGAAATAATTAACGTTGCTCGCAATTTGCTCGGGCTCGGAAAAATATTTGTGTTGGCGCCCAATGCTTATTTACATTTCAATCAGAAACAACAAAAACAATAACAGCAAAAACAACAACACGCACTCTTTGTAGCTTCCGCGAAAGCCAATCTAGGCATGTTTATCTATTTTGGCCAATCTGTCAGCATCGATCGCGCCACGCGGCGTATGAGCAATTTTCCGACTGGAACAATTTTGGGCATTCGACGCGTCCGCCGCGTTTGAAAGACCGACTTATTCTGCAACAAACTGCATTTGCCTCATAGTAGCGCTCCAAACAGCTGTCTTCCAGGCAGTCTCATGTGAGTGTGTGTGTGCGGGTGTGTGGCTGCGGGTGTGCGTAGGCCGTAAATGAGGCGAGACATCGCAGACAAAATGAATCGAAGTGGATGCGAGGCGTTGCCATTGCGTTCCCTTCTATTCTGCTCTGTTCCATTGCATTCTATTTTGTTATAGTCTGTGGCCCTTTGGCCCCTCCCCCTTTCCTTTCCCTAAGTTGTCACCACTCCCCCCCTCCAGAGACAGCCTACTGTGTTGTGTGTGTGGTTGTTGTTGGAAATTTAAAAGAATCAAAGGCAACAGCAAAGAACAAAATTAAGTATTTAGTTGTCTCGGTGTATATACAGTTACTATATACAGTTACTATATATACATACATATATATATATAAATATATATATACATATGCAGATAGTATCTATCACTCTGCCTCTCGCATCTAAACTGGCTCTTTATAGACGCCAAAGGGGGTGCAGGTGAGGGCAGCAAGCGCGTGCAGGCGCTCATAGGCAATACTTAAATTCACTTGGCCCAAGAGTGAACCAAAAACTCAGCAAACTGAGCAAATTAATTTAATATATTTACAATAAATTAATATAAAGAACTGTTTTAGAGAGTTTCGAATGATCAAAGCGAATATGCTTTGTTTATTATTTACAGTAAACAAAAAAAATCAGTTTGACTTGTGATCATAGACCAGTATTTCAGCTGCTTATGTTGCTTAACTATAAATATTTATTGAGTATAATTTTAGTAAGAATCTTTCAGCTGATTTTAAATCTGCTTAGAATAATAAATACTGAAATTTATATATTTATATATATATATTATATTTATTGCATACACTACTTCAAAATTATGCATTAAACCTGAAATATTATTTGAAAGACAAATCACGTTTATGTCAAATAATTATAATAATCAAAATTTTGTTAGTATTATAATTATTTTTATTTTTTAATTAATGTAATTTTTATATTAAATATATAAAAATGTACATTGCTATAAATGTTTTTATGGTCCACTCTAGAACTCTGCAAGAGGTTGCGTGGTGTAAGCGTTTCAATGTTTGTGTGTGTGCGTGTGTGTGTGTGTGAGTTTAAGTCAAAGCTGAATGAAAGCAGAGTGAAAAATAAAACGATTAAGAGTCTCATTGCCGTGCCGAGATAAAATGCATTGTTTTATGCTACGAAGGAGACTGCAAAAATAATTAAAGAAAATATAAGGGATGGTAAATGATGTAATGATTGGCCATGGGGTTGTCATCAAGCTTCATTTGCAAAATTAAACGCGAAAGTGTGTAAATTAAATGATCGAAGTGAGAAAAATATTAAGCACGCTGTAGATGGGAAAAACATCGCATAGTAATAATAATAATAAACTATTTATTTTCTTAGCATACTTTCTACATCATTTATTTAAATATTAAGATAGAATTTGAACTAGCTATAAGTGATAATTAAAACACATATCGATATATAAAACGGATGCACCATTTTGATAAATAGATAATAAAATTGATGGATATATAAAGCATACTTTTTATATATTGAAGGAGATGGCAACTCTAGTTGGTAATGATTTTTCATACACACAAAATTGTGTATATGCTGCATACATTATTTAGTCTTTTATTATATCATTGTGTGTGCACACACGCTGGCTGGCACTTTCGCACGGGCGTAACCCATTTTCTTGGGCAGCCCTTCTGCCCTTCCGCCACGCACCGCACCCCGTTTGTGTGTGATGGCAACAATGTAACAAGTCAGCATGCGGTATTTCCAGTAGGCAGCGAGCCGAAAGGAAGCACCAGCACAATTAACACGTCATCGATGGAAGCACAATCTGAAATCGGGGCCTTGCCTTGTCTTGCGTCGCTTATCTTATTGGAAGCGAGACTCGATGTACATGCAAATTGCTATAAGGCATAAGTTGAATTGAAAGGCCGAAACAATTGGGGATACGCTGAGAGCAGAGTCAACGAGCGAGATAAATTATTGTATCCGATAGCTTTAAAGTGTTGACGACAACACAAGGCGACTGACTGGGCAGGGAGATGCTGCCGATTGTTGCGTACCATTAAAATAAACTCATACAAATAACAGACGACTTGCGAAGCCGAGGGACAAACGAAAACAGTGGCACAAACAGACACACAGACAAGCAGACAAACGAACAACATTGAGAAGATAAAAGGAACACGCCCACTTTCAATACTGTTGCAAGCATCAAATAACCTTTGACACGGCCTTAGGACGGGTGCCTAGACTTGGACAGACAGACAGACTGATTGCTCTATGTACATTTTGTATTTTCATGTGTATTTCGTTTATTTATTGTTGCGTGTGCCAACCTACCAAAATGGTTCTCAAATTTAATTTAATTTCATATATCAGTGCGACAAACAGAAGAAAGTGACTCCAATAATAGATGACAAAATACATGATACAAAATATCATGTGTAAAATTTTATATGTCTTTTTGCTCATGCCAAATGCAGATCATTTTTACTTTCATCCATAGTTTAGTTATATGAAAAAAAAATAATATTTATTTTCGAATTTTTATTTGATTTTTTTTATTTATATTTTTGTTTTTTCAATAGGACAGACACAACAACTATGTTCATTAATATTGATTATTTTTTTTATTTGAATATTAAAGTGTTTTCAGTATAAGTATATTAACTGCCAGTCTTTTAGTGTAAATATTCACATTGTAGAGAATTTTGGTAAGGAATACGAATTTATGTGTACTATAGTTTTTTATATCTTAAATCTACCAATATTGATTTCCGACGCAGTATCTTAAAATAAGTTAATAGCTCAACATTTATTACGTACATCACATATTTTATATATATATAAGCTACATCTTAGACTTCATTTTTATTATAACAATAAGCACAGCAGTTATTTTAGATATATAATCACACAAATTTATGTTAGGGTATCGACAAGTGAATTGTTTTTCCAATTTAATATTTTGTGCTGGTCATCGAAAGCCGCAAACAGGACTTTCATTTTAAGGACATGCTTGCTGCATTGTTATGCGCTCGAAGTAATCCAAAATCGAAAAATATATATATAAAGTGTATAAACTGTATTTTATTTGCAGCTCTCAGTTATTAGTTTTGCTTACCTGTTGGCAGTCGAGCGGCACTCGATGAAAGTTTTTGCAAAAATTGAAAGCAATTTGTGAATGGCAACAAGTGCACTCAGTGCCTTCTGCTGCTGCTGCCCCTTCGTGTGGTGCCTTTAGCATTCAGCTTGGAATGTGCCACGTGCGGCGACGACCCAATCCACCCACCTCACCCCGAAATGCCTTTGATTTTCGTTTTCGTTTTGCAGAACTGAATGGCGAATGGTTGTTGAGAGAGGTGCTTGGCGCTGTTTCGATTATATTTGATTACGGAGGTCAAGATTCGGCAAGTGCAGCATTTTCAATTGAATGTCAACTCTTCAACAAGGAATTCACTTAATAAGCTGAAAAGCAAAGAAGCGAGTTCCTTTTGGGCCAAATTGTTTGGCCATCAAGTGCTGGCAGAAATAGAAAATTTGATTACAGGTTTGATTATTGAAAATAACCAATAAGAGAAAATAAGTTAAATAAATTTATTAAACGGTCATTTAGAGTAAACAAATAAAAAATAGGGGACTTACTTTAGCTATAAATATATAAATAATTAATTATTGTTTATTCCATTTTATTTATGCAGTGATGTTAAATATTTAATACTGCGAATGCATAAAATAAACAGCACAACATTAATCATAAAATTAAATAGCGTTTTTCCCATAACCATAATTCAACTTATTCCAAAAATATACAAAACATAAGTACTTAAAAAATAATTCACTTTTAACTGTTTGCTTTATCCAAGGAACTTCCGCTCGATTATTACCAACACCAAGAAAGAGTCAAATTTAAAGTAAGACAAATTAAGATGAGAAATTTTCTAAAGCAAAAACATATTATTAACAATAACTGCAAAGGCAATTATCATTAATTGTTATGGCCATTTAAATTTAACGCATCATTAACAGTGGCAACAACAAATTCGTTCGAAAGCTCTCCGCGCAATATTTATGGCAAAACCACCAAAACGCGTCCAAAGCTTTTATATACATATGTGCAGAGCAAGAAGCTTTCCTCAGCTTAAGAGTGCGTATTCAATTTAAGAGAGCATCGGATAGCGTTGGTGAAACTTTTTTCTCATGCTCTCTGTGCACATATTTCGGTTCGGTGAAAATTGTTGCCTGTTTTTAGACGTCAGTTTTAAAGGGCGCGTGATTTTGCTCCACGCACTCCACCACGACCAAACCCCCTGTGACTCTGAGTTGTAGCTAAAAAAAAAAAATGTTGGCATCTGGACGTTATGACAAATTTAATTACCAGCAGCAGGGCGGCTGCCTGCAATTGATAACACAAGTTCAATGAATCGCTTGATAGCTATTAAAATTTGAGGCATGCTTGCTCATTGATCACACTGAAATACGACCCAAGGTCAGCTGTTCAGCTGTTGCAGGGGCACGTGGCAGACAGAGCATAAATGACGCACCTATTTCAAGGAGTAACTATTTAACGGGTTTCCATGCGTTCCCAAGCTGCGACAATATTTGTATTCATTAAAATTTCATGACTTTGATTAGGGTTTCTCTAGCTCCCTCTCCCTCTCTATCTTCCTCCCTCACTCACTCACTCACTCAGTGATATTACACTTAGCACACTTTTTGGGGTTTGAGATTATATTCATTTGCAAAATCATTAAGATTTGTTGGACTCACTTTACTTTACTTAATTTGATTTTCTTAGGGTTGTCTGAAATATAATTGTATTTTTGTTTGTTGACCTCCTTTTGTAATTTAAATTTGTTTTTTTGTTTTTTTTTTGCTGATCCAGTTCAAGTGGAGTATTAGCAAATATACATGAAGTAAGCATAAAACCTAATGACTGAAATATAAAGTTTTAAAGTGATGGGAATTATCAGCTATTATCCCTTATTCATAATTAAAGTGTGTTAAATATTCATTTTTTGGAGACTCATATTTAAATTATTTAAAGAGGTCACCAAAACAATGGGCAATCATAAAATATTATAGTTAATAAGATTTTGTTTTCAGCTGGGGGAACAACTTTCCTGACACGTCAGTTTCACGTGTTATTTGCTACTGACACTAGTATCAGTGGTCATTATCATTCTTATTATTATTATTATTATTATTCATATTATCATTCTTATTATTATTAATAATATTATTATTATTATTATCAATATTAATATTTTTATTATCATTATTATTATCAATATTAATATTGTTATTATTATAATTATCATTCTTATCATTGTTATCATAAGAGAGAAGAATAATGAGAATGATAAAAATGACAATAAAAATAAGAATGATAATAATGATAAGAGTGATGATAATAATGATAATAATGATAATAATGATAATAATGATAATAATGATAATAATGATGAGAATGATAATAATGATAATATTGATAATAATGATAATAATGATCATAATGTTAAGAATGATAATAATGATGAGAATGATGAGAATGATAATAATGATAATAATGATAAGAATGATGAGAATGATGAGAATGATATTAATGATTATAATGATAAGAATGATAAGAATGATGAGATTGATAATAATGATGAAGAGTGGCAGCAACATTTGCCAGTAGCAGTTGTCAAACGCCTTGAATAATTTATGAATCATTTGCAGCTGTGTGTGGCACTTGGATTGCCTCATGCTGGGGCAGCTGCATATGAAGAGTGAATTAATTTCAATTCAATTCGATGGCGACGAACTGTGCGGGGTGAGTGGGTTGGTTGGAGCAATTTTAAATAAAATGTAGTTTTTTGCAAGCGTTTCCAGCAGCAAATATCCAGTTTGATTTTATTTTCCCCCTCAATTATCACACTGTGTTCGACTTGAAATTGGGAATTTGCAGACATGATTTTCTTTATTTTCACAATATTAGTGCTGCTATGGCAATTCCGGATAACTGGCCCCGATCCGTCCGGCTCTTGGTTCTGCTCCGCGGTCTGCAGAAATCGCGCTTAGTCGTGCGTGCATTTTCCACCCTTGCTACTTAGTGCGATTGCTTTTTGCAACTCCCTTCTAAGTGGCAGTCGCAACTGTTGGCTGCCAACAAGTGGCAATGACAATTGAATATCCTGGCAATCAAAATCACATGAAATCCCTGCCATCTCTGCCTGGTTCTCACTCACATTTTGAATGGTGTTGAAAAACAGTTGATTGTCCAACTATATCATTTTATGATTATGTTCTTACACATATCACACAAGCAATAAAAAATAAATTGACTTTTGATTTACTTCATTTTTATAAAATCACAAAACGAAGAGTTCTTTAGTTTTGTAAAATAATTGATTGTTATATGTATCCTAAGTAGTACTGCAATTTGGGCCATTTATCTTGCAGATTAATTAAATTAAATAATTTAAATAAGCTGAAAATCTTTACAATTAGAGCCTAGCGAAAAATACATATTATCCTTGACTTTTTTGCTGTATAAGCACAACAATTAATCAGATACCAAAATATGATTGTCATCCAGCCACTGCTGATATTAAGTTTAAATTTTAATTTAACTTCAAGTTGCATCCACTTCCAAAAATAGTTGTTGAAGATTTTGGTTGGCCATATGTACATTAATTACAAAATTGTATTATAAAGTGCAAAACTCAATTTTAAAATGCACCAGCGATGCGTGTTTTCGATATAAACTTAATTTTGTCATCATGATTAATCAATGCTCGGGAGCCGGTGTGTCAAGCCACTTGACACACAAATGACAATTAGAAAGTTTGAAATGTTGCATGAACAATCTGCATTAACTGGAATACGCCATGAATGAGCGTTGCTTGAGAGAATTGTTGAGTGAGTTGTTTGCTTTAAATAGATTAGCCAAGTTGCAAGAGGACTTATCAAGAAAATGACAACGGCAAAGTGCATGAAGTGCCATTCAACAACAACAACAACAACAACAACAACAAACAATAGCAACAATAACAACAACAATAACAGCAGCAACATTAGCAGCAGCAGCAACAGCAGCTGCCACACAAAAAGCAACGCTAAATGTTGCCTTGGCATAAAGACGAACAATTTCTTTTGTTTTCCTTTCATTAACGTAGCAACAATGTATGAGAAGGCTACTAATTGCAATCAAGATAACTTCAAACTAGTTGCACTCCATGTTCTACTGCTCCTGCTCCTGCTCCTGCTCCTCTTACTGCTACTGCTGCCAGTGCCGGCTGTTGCAGGCTCAGTTGGGTGGCAAACACTAAACAGACAACACACAGTTGCATCAAATCGACAAAAACCTGCTGCATGTTTCTCTCAGATCCTGAGTCGTATTCCGCCTCGAGTCGATACGACGGCAACAGGTCCTTGTTGCACTTGACTTGGCTGCGACAACTTCTCTGGCTCTCTGGTCAAAACCAATCCTCTGATGAGCAGGTAAGCAACTATTTTTGTAGATTCCAATGGGAAAAATTCAACGATATTGCTAGAAAGATATTTTTTAATTTTTAACCTGATTTAACTGTTGACCTAATCTAAACCAGGGTATCAATATCCCATCACACACATTTTGATTTCACGACGGGCACACATACAAAAATTTGGTTTCATCATATCAGAGTGCGCCGACGGCAGTTCGAAATTGTCTGCTTACTGGTGGCAAAGATGCAAGAACACTCACTCAAACACACACACATACACACACACACACACACACACACACACACACACACACACTGATTGTGGCATTTTCTGTTCTAATGAATCGCTCATTCATTGCGTTTTTGTTTAGATGCCAAACTTCTCTTAGTAATCAAAAATAGTTTTTTAAGAAGAGTTTACAAAATTTACCTCAATTTTCTAAGAAAATCAAAATTTTATTTACTAAAATAGAAAATATTTATTTTTATTAACTTAAACGACGCCATGAATATATCTGAAAATATACAAAAAAAATAGAATAATTAAACCTTAAATTGCTATATTCTATAAATTTAAATAATCAACACAAAGAAAGTGCTGAGAAATTCATTTTATGTTACACACATTTTTAAAGGGTTTTTAAATTATTTGAATAAAAAAAAAAAAGTGTTTACCAATTTTAGCATTTTGCTCGATGATAAGCACAGAAAGCACAAAAATTTGTTTCAGACATGCTTAAAACTATAAATGGTATCTTTAAGACCCAAGTGAGTAGAAAAAATAAAAAAAATAAAATAAAAAACCAAATAAAACAGTTGATTTGGACACATAGAAAAATATTTTGTTGCCAGAAGCTGGGTAAACATCAACAAGCAGTCGACGCCAAAAGCCAAACGTCCTTTTTATTACCTTTGTCAAATGCACAAATAGCTGAAATCCACAGCGTTTTAAGCACACCCATGTCCCCACCCTCCCCCATGCCATACCACATTCTGCATCTCACCGCACCGCACCACACCGCACACCACATTGAAACTGTCTCAGGGCACAAGCCAACCAGCAATGTCCCCAGCAAATTTACACATTTTGGCATGTTGGAAAAGGAAACAACCAACAAAACAAAAAAAAAAAAAACAAAAACAAAAAAAAAAGAGTGAGAAAAAAGGATTGCACGAAAGGTAGACCCAACAGGCACTTGGGATCCTTTGCCGTTCCAATTTCGGACTGGTGGTGCGGGTGCTCGGCTAAATATTCAAATGTCTAAAAGTATACAATAAAATATTATATCGTAATAAAAAGCAAACACACGGCAAACGATTCTCTCCCAGAAGCCAGTTCCAGGGGCAGCAGCATGTTGGTCCGTTCGTTATCAGGCGATTGAGCAATACATTTTGTGTAATATTTCCTGAGCCTGTCAACAGGATGAGAGGATAAAAGTTGCCGGCGATTGCCAAACACACACACTTACGTGCAACACACACACACACACACAAACACACACAAACACACACACAATTTGGAAAATTGTCGCAATGCCTTCAGATTTATAGCAGATTTATCGACGGGTTTAGTTGGCTGTGCATCTGCTGCTGTTCCTGCTCCTGCTGTTCCTGCTCCTGCTCCTGCTGCTGCTACTGCTCCTATTCCTGCTGCTACTTGTCCTTCATCTTTTGTTTTAACCAGCTGCTTGACTTGTGCATATTACGTAAACGCAGCAAAAGAATGCTTTGTCATCGCTGTCTTTGCTGTCTTCAATGGATGCATTTATCCGGCAAAAAACTACCTTTTGAAGTAATTATTTTTTGCTATCTGTAATTTTGTTATACTACTTTTTATGGAATATGTCAAATTGACTTGGAAAAAGAAAGCTATACATTTAAAAAAAAAAAACTAACAACTAAAAATATTTATTGTTTAAATCATTTTTTTTATGACAAATTTGAAGGTATTTTTAGTTTTTAGAAATAATTTGAAAATATAGGAAACAAATTACTTCAAATTCAACATACGAATTCATTTTTTATTACTACAATGCAAACCCTTATTTTTATAATAAAATTTTTGCAATAATTACCAAACTTTATATATAAGATGCAGTCTACTTTTAAGGCCAAGTTTGGATTTGAAATCGTTATCGAAAATATTTTCTTTTTAATTTGTTTTTATATGTGAAATGTGAATATCCCAATCAATAATAATAATGTGCATATGCAATAAAACTCTTTCAAATGTGAATATACTTGATTTTAATTTAAGAAAAATTTTAATATAAGAAGACGGTTTATCTTAGAAAAAAACAAACTTTCGTTTCATAAATGTCCGACAAATAAGGCCATTTTCCTTTGATATTCTTGCTGAGTGAGTTTTTCTAGCATGTTTATCTGATAGTTATTCAGATAAGCATAATCAAATTGAATTTAAATTTTAAAACTACATATTTGAAACTTGTCAAATTCATATTTAAGTATATTTTTTTATTCATCAAGCTTTGTTTCTCTGTTATCATTTTTATTTCATCTTTTTTCGTGTTTGCCGACAAAAACAGAAATATGACGTGATGTGATTTGCTAAAATAAATAAATAAAAAATACAAAAACTAAGCCAAACGAATATATAAACAATTGTTGCTGTTATACTGTCTAAAAAGTGTGTATATATATATATATATATATATATATATATGGCAACCAAATTTGAATGAATTGCTGCCAGGTGGCAATTATTTTGAAAGTGAAATTTATTGTATTTTAATTTGTAGCCATCTTATTTGTATTATTTCACATTTAGTTAAATCTTAAGTGATTTTTATTTATTAAAATAGTTCTGAAAGTGCATAAAATAAATATGTATTTCCGGTTTGGCTCAGATTCAGCAAGCACATTTTGTAGTATATCAAACAAAATGCGTGACACACAAATAGAAAGAGACAGACCATAATGAAGAGAAAGAGAGAGAAAGAGAGAGAGAGAGAGAAAGAGATAGCAATACACCAAATAAATGTATATATGTATTGTATATATATAAAAAGAAAACAAAAGCTCATACAAAAATAGTTGAGGAAACGATTCCTAAAGTATAAATCTCTATTGCTGTGGCAGATCTAATCCCCGAAGAGCTTCTTGCCCAGTTCCATCATCCTGTGATTGCGACAGACGCGCAGAGCATCATTCTTCTTCAGGACAGCAACGACATCGACATTGATGTCCACCAGTTGGGAAAGGAAATCCTCATAGGCCGACTTCACATTGGCTGGGAGTGTGCCGATCTTCACCTTCTTCAGGGTCTTCACAATGCCCTCGGCCCAGCCGGATTCGAGAGCGAATTCGGAGATCCATGGCACCAGGGGCAGAACGCCGCACATGGTCTGCATGCCGAGGAACCACAATTCCGAGATGTCCGACCAGACGCCCTTGTAGGCAATGGAGACAACCAGAGCCGTCGGATCGTTGCTCTCATCAATGTTGTAGGCATCCCAGAGGAATCGAATGGTCGCCTGGATGTAACGGCAAATGGAGAAATCGTTTTGTTTGACCTTCTTGGACTGCTGCTTAAGCAGGAGCAGACCGAGCACCGCTAGATTGCCATGAATGACCAGATTGTCGGGCGTGTCCTTCAGTTCGGGCAGATTCTCCACCACAAACTTCAGCAAATTGATAAAAGTGGGTGCATCCTCCGCACGCTTGGGCTCTAGCACCGTAAAGTTCATCAGGATGTTGCAGAGGGCGACGATTGCTGCACGTGCCTCCTTCATTTCCGCCTGCTGTTCTGGGGTCGGCACCGGATCCGGTTCATTCATGCGCTTCAATCGCTCCGCACGTGGGATGGGCGGACGCTTCCAGTGGGCAATGCTGAAGTACAGCTCAATGGACTCCAGGAGCACCTCGTCCTGCTTGTGCGTGAAGAGCACCCGACGTCCATCATCCTCAACGGCAAAGTGGCACAGGGCCGGCATCATCACACGCAACACATCCACGGGGCGTGGACCCTCACGGGTTCCGGCACGCCAAGTCTTCAGCTCGTGGAAGCTATCGTTTCCAATCTTGAGCATGAAGGGCAACAGCTTGTAGATGGCCGGACGCATGGCCGTTGTCTCCTGTGCCAGCCAGGCGGACAGGATGCGCACCTGGGCCACGATGAAGGACTTGTCACGTGCAGTGCCATTGTCCTTGATCTTGTCCTGGCTGACGCGTGTGAGCACAGCGAGCACCTGATTGAAGGCACCCTTGAGCGCCGTATACGTGGTCTGCTTCTCCTTCGGCTCCAGATCCAACTGATCGGTGGCCATATACTCGATACACTGTTCCAGGATGACGAAGCAGCAGCTGAGCAGATCTGCCTGCTTGAAGGTCGTCTCCAGCTTCTTCTCGTCCATCTGCATGCGCACCTCGATGGCCGCCAGCTGGAGCAGCATCAGGAAGAACTGCTTCTGATCGTCCATGAAGACCCACTGCATGCCGAGCACCTGCAGCGTGTTGGCAATCAAATGCAGTGCCGGATCACGCTGTTTGGGTCCAATCTTGGCCTTCAGTATGTCGCCGCAGCCCTTGAAGAGGCTCTCCGGCCAGATTTGGCCCTCCAGCGAGTTGAGCACAATCTCGCGCCGGCAGGTGACCAGAATATCGGCCAGAATGCGGCACAGTTCGTATTTGCGTTCCGTGTGATCCGTTTCCATGTCGAGCGCAATGCGCTGGATGAGCGCATGGAAGGCTGTGGGATCTTCTGGCCAGGAGGCCACACCGAACTTCTTCACCAGCAGCACAATCAGATGCAGTGCCTCATCCGTTTGGAAACTCTGCGCCGAATAGATCTGCGACATCTTCGGTATGGCTCCGGTGGCCAACAGAGCCTGCTGTCCTGGCTCATAGCTGGCAATGCTCTTTAAGCAACTGTATGATTCGCTAACCACAATCAGATTATCCTCGTAGTCCTCGTCATCGGCCTGCTCCACAATCTCAAGCAGTGTGGGTATGGCACCGATAATATCCTTATGCGTGGCCAGCTCCTCCTCCTGGCAGAAGCCGGTGAGTATCGACAGGGCGACACTCTTGTAGACAAGCGGCGGACAATCGCTGGGCAGCTCCTTGGAGACGAGCAGCTTGCGCAGAAACGGAAAACCAATCGCCTCAAAGAGCAGCTGCTTCCCCGCCGTATTGCAGTCCTTGCCCTTCATCAGTTTGGTGACCATGAACAAAGCCGCAAACTTTTCCGTATCGCTTCGTGTGCCCTTCAACAATGTGGCGCACTTGCGCACCGGCTCCGGCACGTCCGTCATTCTGTAGAATTCCGTTGATGCAACTGCCTCTTCCTCAGTCTCTGCCTCTGCCTCTGCCGCTGCCTCTGCCTCTGGCTGTATTTGAACTTTTCTCGATGAGGCAAATACGCTTTGGTTGTGCGTCTAACTGTGCAAGCGATTTATAAATAACTTGCACACTTTCACTTGGACACACACACACACATAAACACACACACAGTTCCCGGTTTTCCGTCTATATATATATATATATATATCTTTTACTTTTTTTTTTTTTGGTTCTTGGGGCCTCCTTGCTCGACGACGCACTCTCGCGGACTGATCGCTGATCACGGAAAATCTTGGGAAAATTCGTTGCAAACGTTTCTGTTTCTTTTGCTTTTGGTTTTCATCTTTTTTTTTTTTTGAAAATTTCCAAAGTTGCCGCAGCTGTTGCCGTTCAAATGTCTTTTGGACATGGCCCGCAAAACCTACACAAATTTTATTTTTACAATCGAAAACACTTTGCACAAAGCAGGGCAAAATCTCTTTATCAAGCGACTTATCACTTGCCAATGTTTTATTATAATTTATCACATTATTTTTATTGTTTTTCAAATAGCTAAATTTTGTCATCAACTTGCTGATTTTTCAAGATTTGATATAATATAAGCGTTATATTAAAAATCTTTAATAATGTCGGATCTTTTTATTTACAAAAGCATATTATTCGTATTCTGTCTTATATATATATTTTTAAAGTTAAATTATTTATTTAAATATTTATATTTATATTTTATATTTAAATATATTAGAGCATATGGTTTTCGCTATATATGATTTATATCTATGATTTTTTTTTTGTATAACCAAATTTGTTTTTTTTTTCTTTTGTGTATATCTAAATGCATACAATATGAAAATCAATTTAAATCGAGCGAATAACGATTCACTTAAGAAAACCTATGCATTTCAATTGCTCTCCCCAAAATTTCACTCTCTCCCTCTCTTCCTCTCTCTCTCTCTCTGTCTATTTATTTATTTCTCTCTCGCTCTATTTCTAGCTGATGTTCGTTGCTCTTCGGGACGCTGCCAATGAGCGATTTTGTTTATATTTAGAACATGATTTTTCGTTTTTCCTATTTTACTTGTTTATGTTTTAGCCAAACTGTGAAAAATCAGCCGCCGGCTGCATTTGTTCCAGAATTTGTATGCCTTTTCTCGGTACGTGTAAAGCGATTCATTTGATATATATATATATGAATATATATGTACATTCATATACATATATACAACAGAAGTATTTATATACAATGCATATGTCTTATATACTAACTAATTCTATATATATTGTGTCAAAGTAAACCCGATTTTAAATAGAATCTGTGCATTGCTCTTAAACAGCAAATTGCATATAAATATATAAATTCTTTAAAAAAAATATTTAACATATTTGCTTGTTTGTTAGCAATTATGTATATAAATATTTTAAATTATTCATTTGGTTTATTCAATTGGGGTCAATGATTAGATTAGGTTTTATTTTGCATTTACACCATAGAATTACATATGTTAATTTAAATTATACATGTAAATTTTAAAGTATTATTCGTTGCTGCGTTATTTTCGCACAATTAATGGCATATTGATGAATATGAATTATATCTATTTGTATCAAAGTCAATTTAAATTATTTGTAATTCATGTATATAATTTATTTCATAATAATGATTACTTCTTGTAAAAGAAGTAAACATGTTGATTAATTACTAAATAATTGATGAGAAACAAAGAACAGAAAACTCTAGCTAAAATTTTAATATTATATTATATTTTTATATAAATTGGTTATTCAAGTATAATAATTAATTGTAAATGCCTTAAGTAACCCAAATACTATCATACATGTAATAACTTCATAAAAGTGTTGCTTGATTATTAAATAATTGATGAGAAACAAATAACTTAAATCACTAACTAAAATTTAAATATATTTATATGTAATTTGGATATTAAAGTATATAAATTACTTGTAAATGCTATAAGTAACCTCAATACTATCAAACATCGATGTAATTTGCCGTCAGCTTTACAATTGTAAAAATCCTTTTGAATTTTAATACAATTTATGGACTTGTGCATTTGTATGTTATAAATGGAAGAGTCAAAATGTTGATTGTAAATTTAATTTGCATTGACAATCAGTCGTTTGGTCATTTGGTCAATGCCAACATTATTAACATAATTTAAATGAAATGGTTCATGGCAAAAATCCGTGTGAATTGTATTTGCCAGCGAACCAAAATGCAATGCAATGCAAACTGAACAAACGCATCGCAATTCCCCATGCAAAAATTATAATCGTAATCAGCAATGGCCATGGCCAATATTTGGCAACATATTTACAAAGTTACAGCAACCAAATATTTGTGGTATACTCGATAAGAAAATTTCCTGTTAGTAGAATTATCATGTTTTTCGTTACAATTTATTTTAATCGATTTGTCGCAGTTGAACGATTGATATTATATCTTTAAAATTATATATTTTTTATAATTTATTTATTCATCTACAATTTAATTTAACTTAATTACAAACAGCTTTCAGTGCACACTAAATAAATACACATATTTTAAATGCATGAATAAAGCAGATTTTAATACTTTAGTTTTATTTGAGAATTTAAAACACATTTATTTATTTATTTAGATAATTTGTATACAAAACATAAAAGGATATCCTTTGATTTAATAGTTAGTGGGTTCAATTAACCTTTTAATTACTTTTGTAATTCTTAACATTTACTATTACTATTTACAACTATTAATTATAACATTTAACCTAACTAAGTGTTAATAAATAAATATGTTTTAATTTCAGGAATAAAACTTAATTAATACTTAATTTAAATTCAGTTTAATACTTCATTTAAGTAAGTATTTTACGTGAATTTAAAACACATTTATTTATTTACATAATTTGTATACAAAATATACAAGGTAATCCTAGGAGTCAATAATTATTGGGTTTAATTAACCTTTTAATGACTTTTATAATTCTTAACATTTACTATTACTATTTTGCATTTGGCCTAAATAAGTATGTGTGTGTGTGTGTGTGTGTGTGTGTGTATAGGGTATAAATGGGTTTCCGCAATGTGCACCCGCATGTAAACTAATTCGTATTTTGTAAACTTTGTTTGCGAACGTTATTATTATTATTTTTTAATTGATTATGCAGACGATGAGGCGATGAGGTCCTTGCAGCCATGCCCCATGTCCAATGCGTAATTGCAGCTTCGTTTGTCTGGTTTGTGGCATGGTTTGCCAATTTTGAAATAATTGGGTTACAGCCAAAGTTGCAATTTTACTAACTATGCCAATGTTACTATATTAATTGCAAAAATATGTAAGTTTATCAAATATCAAATTCTGATTTTGTATTCTTTTTTTTTTGAATGGAAATATCAGAATCTTTAGACAAATTTTATATATTTGGCTGCAATTGAGTGAATATAATTTGACAATTAGTTGTTAAAGCCAAGTTAAGCTTTAAGTCAGTGACACACTTGACAAATGTTTGGCCAGCTGAAAAGTGGGCCACATCCTTGCAACTCATAATGACAAACAATTTATTTGAGTTCTAGAAATGGACGAAAAGTCGAAGACGATGAAGAAGAAGACGAAACACGAGGACAGGACAATTGCGGGTCCATCAGGATGAGGATATTGTTGATGAGGCAGTGCTCAAAGTTGGAATCAATGTTGATGATCTGTGCCAAACATTTTGGGGCCAGTCCAAACTTACCAAATATTTAACTGTGGCGGTTAGCTATCTATTTATTTCTCTCCCCCCCCCCCCCCCCCCCACCCTTTAAACTAAACAAACCCCTCGCAGGCCGCAATTTTGTGGCTATTTCCAGATTCGATGAAATGAAAAATACAAACAAAATCATTTGTCAAAACATTTCGAAAGAGCTTTATAAACTCAGGGATTCAGTAATAGGCAGCAGGCAGGACAAAAAAAAAAAAAGTAGTGACAGCTTCACATCCCTGGCCACCACCAACCCCCCAAAACACACACACACACACCCGAAAACAAAAGTAAAATCGATGCTGTCCAGTGACGCAAGGAAACTTAACAACAAGCTAAACCAATCGTGGAGCACAATGGGGACACTGTGTGAAGGCGGAAGCGGATTCGGAATCGGAATCGGAATTGGAATAGGAAGCGTGAGTGCGAATGTGAATACAATTGTGAGGAGTTTGAGTGCGAATGAGTGATTGTGGGTGTCTCAACTTTTCGTGCCCAGGCGAGTGGATATACTCGAATATGGCAATCCCCTGTGCGGGGACTCCTCCCTCACTCCCCTCAGCAAGCTCATGATTAGTATTAGAAAAGATATTTTTCTCTGGCCTTCGTTTTGCCTGGCTTTGTGATACATTTTTATTTTGGCCATTTTGACATTTTCATTGCTGATTTTTGCTGCAAACATCGTTTGTCAAGTGATTTATTTCAATTATACATTACGATTCAATTTTTATCCAAGTTGTTGAATTATCTGGCGGTTTCTGTAGTCAGCTTAGTTGAATGGGAACTGCATTTTTGACAAGATATTTATTTCAAAGTTTAAATTAGATGTGTTTATTTTACAAGTTCTATTTATTTTATATAAATTGATTAGAAAATATTTATATTCTAAAGTGAAATTATTTAGAACTTAATTTAATTTTTGATATTACATCGTTTATTATTTTTTTGATTGTATTTCATCGACTTCAAATGAAGCAAAAAATTACCTTCAATTTACAGTTGGGAAAATGTTTGTACCTATTTCGTAAAATTTCATCGAAAAACTGTCAAATAACCATATAAAATGTGAAAGCCTCTGGGCGGCATCAAGTTGTTCTTTCATTTGGCACTCACAGCAGCCCCAGTGGAAACCAGTTCCGCAGAGGTTTACCCAGCTGTTTGCCCGTGTGGCACGTCCCAATTTAAATGCAAAATCAAAAGCCGCCCGGTACGAAAAAATTAAATTTTACAAAACAATCATAATACGACATACGAGTGATGTATGCATTAGAAGGGGGGAAGAGAAGAGACGCATCCAAGAATATCGGAAATAGGATACTTGTTAAAAAAATTTATAAAATTTTAATTAATTAAAAAGTATTAAAGAAAATTATTCAAAATGAAACAATCCAGTTTCGACGCATCCCCTTTACCCCAAATGCTGGTTACGCCTCTGAATATTTTCCATTCTTATTTTAGTCCTTGTGTATTTAAATGTATGCAAGCGCCACAGGCAACTGTGGCAGACAGTGGACGGAAGACAGCAGTTGAGGAGCGACTCAGGTGCCGCTGTTGCAACCCCTATTAACATTTTTTGGGTATCGGAAGATATCAATGTCTGATTAATGGGAGACTTGCGAATGTTGCGTGGCAACCATGTTTTGCCTTCTTTTTTTCCTTTTTTTTTTTTGTGGTACAACCCTGTGACGTGGGCAAACAATTCTAAAGCCGATTTCAAATTTCAGTGGCACGTGCCAATATGGCGTTTGCTTAAACACGCACTCCATCAAATTGGATGCCTTCTAATAATGCTTACAAAAAATGTTAACACAAGCAGCGATTTGTCCCAAACACCTATGCAAATCGGAGGAAGATTACTGTGTCAAGTATTTAAGGACATTAGATCAAAGCATGACTTAGGCACACCTTAAGTATATAGGAAAAGAAAAACAATTTAAATAAAATTCGTATTAACTGAAATAAAAAAAAAAAACACAGTTATATCTGCGTTAAATGTTTTTCAACTTTAAATTTGATATCAAAAGATATATTTAAATGTTGCCAATAACCCAAAATAAGAATGCGAACAATCCATTAAATTTATTTTGAGAACTTCAATACAAATGAAATGGCCAACAATTTTCTGTGAGTTGTAAGCAATGGCAACGGCCAACAAATTATGCAAATCCCCCTTAAATGGCTTATGCTTCATGAATTTATATCGAATATAACTGAAACGCAATGGGGACGCGGCTTTAAGAGCTGCCCATTGGAACAATAAAGGATCATTTGTTGCTATTATCGTTTCCACTAACAAATAACAAATCATCGAAACAGCGTGGCAATCAAGCTCAAACACGAATCCACCCACCTGTTTCCATTCCCGGTGCGTGATGGGGGGGGGGGGGCATGTGGGGCAAGATTGAGGCTTAAATATATAACTGAAACGTGCGCAACGCTCACCTTGGATAGAAACTGTGCGCTGATGCCACACAAACTGCTGCCAATAAATTGTGTTAATAAACCAAAAGTTGTTAATTTAAATGATTTATATCTGAAGACGACGGGCTGTGTTTACCGTTCCCCCCCCCCCTCCCATCACCCCTCTTCAAAGCAACCCTCCTCTGCCCTACAGCCTGTTTGGTCGACCTTGTTATGGCTGAGCCTTAAAAATTTACGTAATTTGGCATAACCTTTGCGGGGCTGCTCTTCAGTCAAGCTTTTGGGCCAGTTCGTTAGCTTGGGCCTTAGCCAGAATTTTCCTATTCACGCCGCACCGCGCACCGCGCTCCGTGCCTAGCCAATGGGTCAAAGAGCGGATGCTGGGTGAGGCAGGGGATGTGTTGCAGGAGCCGCTTGCTCGCCGTCAGCTTAAACCAATTTACGTAGCCGATGTCTTCATTTTGGCAGCGGCTCAGCGCCGTGTGTCGTGAATTATGGCGGCCCCAAACAAAACTGGAGCAGCTCGGCGTATGCGTAATGTGTAGAGTAGCCTGTCAGTCGGCAGCCTAATGTCTACGAAAGGACCTTTTTATACTCTCTCTCAAAGGGTTCCTACGTTTTGTATTAAAGAAAATATTTCTTATATTCATTTATTTAAAAATTTAATGAGTATTAATAGTAGGTAAAATAATAATTATAATAATAATAATAAAATAATAATAATACGAATAATAACATTAATATAATAATTAGTTGCATATTAAATACGATAAATTATATTTATTTTATAAATGCAAAATATAAAATAAGATATTTTATGATATATCAAATGGAAATTGGTCAACAGAAGGATGTTTGGGAAATAGCTGAAATCAGAAAGAGAGAAAGAGAGAAAGAGAGAGGGAGAGACAGAGAAGTCTGTCTGAGTGCCTGTAGTTTAAAGCAAACTCTCGTAACATTTGGCAACCATCTTAAATTATACCTAAATTATAGGAACTTATTTAGAATTAATAGAAAGATGACTTTTTGTATGCTTTTTTTTTTAGAAAGAACTTGCTTATTTGGGAGTTCATTTTGTATAAAAATCTTTTTAGCAATTCAAATATTCCTATTAAAATTATTACTGTCTATGCATATATGTATATATAAATATATAAATGTATATATATGTGCCTAGCTTTAGTTAGTATATAAACTCAAATTTGAGTGTATTTTACGAACGGCGTATTAAAAAGAAACAGTTATTTCTTGTTAGCTGCTATCGAAAGCCAACAAAAACTTTGCAACTCGCATCCTTCTCTTTATTTATTACACACACAGACAGACACATACTATACACATATATACATATATATATATATATATATATATGTATATATAAACTTATGCATGTATAAATTTATGTCTTATTGTTTGCAGTCGAAATTATTTCATTTGTTTGTCTTTATTACAAGCAAATCCCGTTCAATGCCTCATAGGCTTCATAGGCTGCTGGTTGTGGCTGAGTGTTGGTGGCGTGTTGGAGGGGGAGGTGAGAGGCGAGAGGCGAGTGGCGAGAGGCAAGAGGCAAGAGGCGAGAGGCGTGTCTCATTTCATTTAAGCAGCAGCTTCCATTTTCCACAGCGTTTGGTTTTAATGGACGGCGGCTGTTTGGGGGATTTTCCACATCTTAACTCTGGCCGAGACCTACAAATATTTGATGCTCAAATTTTTCGCTGTTGTTTTCGTTTTATTGATTGGCGCCGTGCCTGGTTTATGTGTTGTTGTTGTTGTTGCTGTTCTTGTTGTTGTTGCTGTTGTTGTTATTGTTATTGTTATTGTTGTTGCCTCTTTTAGTTGTCGGTTGGCTTTGCCGCTGCTTTCAAGCGTAACACAGTGCGCTACATTGAGAAGGATTTTAACGGAATTTAAATTGTTGTCCCACACACAGCCAGGACAGGAAGTCAACATCCTTCTTCCGCATTGTCATCCTTCGTTGGCCCTTGTCTGTTTGCCAACGTATCTGTTTCTCAACTTTCAATCATTAACAAATTATTAATATAAATTTCTAATTTTGCTTCCACATAATAATAAGCCTAAATAAATATATGAACAAATTTGTCTTGTTTTATATTTTTAGGTCGAGAATGTTATTAATTTCTAACGAAATTCGTTAGAATAATTTTACAAAAATCAAATTAATTTTCATGTTCCTGTTGGAAATGAGACTTTTCTATTTTTTTGCCTCTTTTACAAAATTGCCTTGAATATTGTTATTTCTGTCTGTCGACGCCAATATTAGCCAATCTCTTATCGCAAACCAAAATTGTGTCGCGTCGAGTTGCATGCACCTTCAGCAGTCGTGAAATTATGCAGTCTCTGTGCTACTGCCTCAAAGAGGGGTACGTAAAAGTTTCTCGCAGTTTCAGTTAGTAGCAGAGCCATGGCATAAATGAATATAAAGCACTAGTTTACAACAGTCATTTCCAGAAATGATCCAAAGGACTCCAAGGGATGCGCATGATAACGAAATCCGCTGTTGTCCTTTGTAGTTGTTGTTGCCTTTGCCAAATTTAATATAAGTTGAATTATGCAAAATAGCTGATAAACAACGACAAAGTTGCATTGTGGATTATGGGTTCAAAGTACAAAGCCTCTGTCGCATTTTGACCTTCAATCATGTCACAACTTGACTGGCATCAGTCAATTTGATCTGGAATCAGCCAAAATCAATGGCAAAGTTTTATGCATTTTGCTGTTTTTGTTGGTGTCAAATTCTTCTCTTAGTTGAAATTTGCAAGTCAGCTTGTAAATTTGGTGATTTGTGTGGCACAAACATAAAAAGGTGTCGACGCCGTCGGTGATGAATCACAAAAAATGCAAATTCATTGCCGGGTCAAGGTTGCCCCAATCACAGCAAAACTCGCATAGTTGTTGTGGGTCGGAAGGGGGGGGGGGGGGGTGTAGGAAATAAATTTCACGGCAGAGCCATGTTATCAGTTGAAAAGGCTTGCGAGCCCAATTCCCCAATGGTTGCAACTCGTTCACACTGTGGTCCAATCGTTCGAACAACTTTTATGGTTTCCACATGGCATTTGAATTTGAATTTTGTTTTGTCGCATGCCGCTTGCCACATGCCGCATGCCGTCACGTGAATGTACTCAACATTCAACACACTCGCATCACATCTATCTATCTAGCAATTTTGAGCTCAGGAGACTTGCAAGTGTTTTGCGTAGGCGCGTCGCGTATGTCCATGTCCTCTTTTATAAGGACATCGTGCCAAAGTGCTAAAAAAAAAACCAACGCAGCGAATCAAAGAAAAAAAGCACACACAAAAAAAAGAGACACAAAAAGTAGCAAAAAAAAACTTATTCACGGCATGTGATTTGAGCCATTCCTTTGATATTGTCTACCATATTTCGTGTGACAGATTCTCATTTGTTTTTCCATACCACGTAGCCAGGAAAGGATGCAGGTTCCACTAAAATATGATTGCCTTTTTTAATACATCCTTCACAAAACAAATATAATGAGCTATGCTTACTTAAATTTACATTAATTTAAAGTAAGCATAATTTAATATTAAATATTTTACTATAAAACAGGGCATCTCGTAGTCAGTTTTTGTTAACTATATTATTTTATCTACTTTGTCATTTGTTTTCTTTTTTTTACACGCACCACATGTACTCTCAATATTTATTGCATAATTTTCATCAAACCAGCAAAGAGAAGCGCAAATATTTCACTGTATTTCCCTTTTTAAGCATATGTGTTTTATATGTGCGTACTACCAGAAATTGGCATGCGTCCTTTTGGGTACTCTACCGTATTTGGGTAGTCTAATTGGATGGGGAACCCTTTTGATTAAATTCAAAATGTTATTTCACAGAGTCTCTGTCCAATTTTGCATTGGGTTTGACATGTATTTCGGTTTAAATGTTTGTTATTATTCGGATATTGCGTTAACTTCTGTATATTTTAATTCATATACCCTGAACTGATTGAAAAAGGGTACATCGACAAGGGGAAAAACATACAATAAGCAAAAAACATTTATAATCTACTGTTTAAATTAAATAATTTGTTGCTCAGCATCAAATGCAGAGTTGATTTAGTCCTGTTAATATCATTGTCTATATAAATGTTGCCATATTGTATGCCATTGGCATTTTCAGTCTAATCTGTTTAAATATCTTCATAGTTTTTTTTATATATCGGTAAGAATCGAAATCGATTAAGAATTACACATTCACAAAAATGTATGTAACATATTTTTAATCGTAGTTTTTAAATATTAAAGTGTTCGACTTTCGATAGGAAAGTATTTAGCTTAATAGAGTAACTATTTTTCATCCACTAGATCCCTTAAAGTTTTGGATTTCTTTGGTGATTGAGCTTTGTTTGACATATTTATCAAAACACAGAAAGTTAAGCCGAAGACAAATTCATAAATATTTTCTAGATTGACAAATTAATATTTGTGTGCCAAGTTGCAAGCCAAATTTTAGTCTGGGAAAACATGTTCTAAAAAGCTTCAACCGGTAAAAGCTCTTAGCGAGTGCATATAGTGCTAAAAGTGCTTTTAAAGTTTCTAGCTATAAGCATTTTTGTGTGAAAAGCAACTTGAAGCTTTTTCCATTCAAATATATTTTAAGCTTTTATCTGAATGAATCTGTGAGATTTCTTAATAGCAACTTAGTCAACTGGAGATTCAAGATGTGACACCTATTTATGGTGGATGTATGTATGTAATTATGCATAAATGCGAATTTTATTACAAACTAAAACTGAGAGACTTGTGAAATATATAACATATAATATATACAAGCTAAATTAAAGGCGTGCATCATTTTTATTATTCGCAGACTCGAAGACGCAGCAACAGAGGCAAGGTATAACTATGGAAAATTAATATATATATATATATAAATCAATTTGAAATGAGCCTGGGCAGCGAGTTGCAATACACACGGGGCATATGGAGCAGATAAATTGAAACGGTAAACGACGCTGAAGCCGGCTAAATAAAAGCGCAATAAAGATATTTGCGAAGCGTCCACATTCCATGCAGACATAAACAACAACAAGGCGAAGCAACAGTCGAGGCAAGGATAAGGCAAAGGAAAAATGCAGCGACCAGGCATTAAAAGGCAAAAGCCCTTCCCCAAAGGACGCACTCAATAATCAACTGCATATCGGGCTTACTCTATATATATATATAAGTATATATATATATATATAGACGGAGATGCTCGCACTTGTAGATACTTCCGCTTACTGTGCTGCTGCCTGTAGACTTTCCGATTCGCTGGCTTGGATAGCTGTGGGACTCGATTGGGCTAGAGTCTGGCATAAATATGCTGCGTTGTTAATTTCACCATCATCCGCTCTGACAGCAGTGATTGAAGGCAGAGCAGCAGCTAAACGCTTAACGTTGATTGCTCTGCGCTGCTGCAGCTGTAAATTGAATGTTGTTGCCGATGTCTTCGCCGCTGCGACTGCTGCTGCTGCTGCTGCTGCTCTTTCTGCTGTTGCTGTTCTTTCTGCTGCTGCTGTTTCTTCTGCTGCTCTTTCTGCTGCTCTTTCTGCTGTTGCTGTAACGCATTATTTTTAATCGATTGTTTAAAGGCCAAGTGGGACTAACGAGCAGTCGTGCTTGCATTATGAAGCTGCTCCCACGACCAGTTAATGAAAACAAGCTGCCTGTGACGAATTTAAGCCGTGAACATCAACAAAAAGATGCCAGTTTCCCTTTAGTTAACTTTTGGTTGACTTTGGCCACAGACTTTCCATCCCTTCGCCACTCTTCTGTGGCAGCTGTCGTCTCTCTTAATGTTGCCGAATTTGCATTTCACGCGGCTGTTTTGCCAACGCCATCGCTGTCAACGCACATATTGTCAAGTCACGTACCCAATTTACAGCTGAGGAAAGTCAATACTCTTGACTGACGACGCACTAGTCGAGGGCCCGCCTGGCCTGTCCTGGCCTGGCCTGGCCTGGCTTGGCCTATTTTGCCATCAGACTGGTAAAAACATATCGCGCCCAAAAGGCACTTTTCCCACTGACAGCCAACTTGGCATTAACTGTCATGGAAATGGTTGCATTTAAATATTTAAAGGCAACTTTCACTACTACAACTGCAGTGAATTCCCAGCGAATATCAGCATGGATTTGTTGACATTCTGTTAGAACTGGCGAAATTGGATTTTAAATGCATTTGCTACATTTAACTAAAAATCCATACAAGAACCGACACACATCGACACATTCCACACATATTTATATACTCTGACGTCGACATGCATACGAAATTGTAGTATAAAATAAAAAAAAAAAAAAGTATTCAATTGTTTTACTACAGCACACATATTCAATTCATAAATAATTCAGTTGAAAGTTTAATATATGCGGATTTTCAAATTATTTTAAAATATTTCACAGAAACGCTTAATATGGGCGGATTTGCAATTTCATTATAAATATTGTTTAACATATAATGAAAATAGTTACTTTTTTTATTGAAGAAAACTCTTTGAGTACATAACCATTTTAAAAATGCAATATAAATTGAAAACAATTCATTTTTTTTTTATTAAGAAAACTCATTGATTGCATGACGAACTACGATGTAAATTAAGAAACTAAAAGTAAAAAATATTAAATGCATTTTTACCTGCGAAAATAATAGTAATTTATACATCAACAATTCAAAATATATGATATAAAAGAGATATTCCCCTTTCAATTTAAGATTACAGAATAAAAACAAATATCATTAAATCTTTAGCTTTAACTATCTTTGCAAATATCCGAGTTCCTCTTTTGCGATATCTTTGTAATTACTTTCAAGTCGGAGGAGCTGAGGTGAAAGGAACTCGAAAGGAACTGCAAAACTGTTGGAAATGATGGCAAACAGTCGAGAAATCACGTTACACGGCTTTTAATTTCAGAATCGCTTTGATTGTGTTGACACAAGTGCTCCAGTATTGAAAATGAATGAGATTAGGAATCAACACGCAGACTCACGAATCAGATGAGCCTCAGGCGGCCCACTTTTATTGGCATTCCCAGGCATTGTCGGGTTTAGGTCTTAGTGGGTGGCTACGTGTCCAAATGAATCGGTTAAACACCTTAAGATGTCTAGCAAAAATTTGCCAAATGCCTAATTAGCAAAGTGACAAAACCAATTTGGACTTATCTTTGACCCATTGCGCAGCACCAATAACAATTTAATTAGCTTCCATCGAGAGCACTTCTAATGTGTTTCTTATTGGATATTTGTTAATTCTGATTAGCCAATTCTTCGAATGTATTTCAAATAAAATCACTTAACGAAGTTTGTTGTTTAAATTCTCTATGCATCTTTTACTTGATGAAACTATACAAGACTAAAAGCATTTCATTAATTGCGTTCTTATTTTATATATAATGGTACCTTAAAATTAATTCTAAATTTTTAAAAAGGTTTTCAGAAATAACAAATTAATTATTTAGATTTAAATAAAATTAAAAACTTTAAAAACTTTTAGCTTTGTTCGAGTAATTTGATTATTAAAAAGAGCAACCGTAGTAAGCGCATTTTTGACCTACCTTAATGAGACGAATATGTCAAGATTTGTGCCATAGAATTTTCTACATGATTAACAAAGCAACTCTCTGAAAAACTTAATCGAAATCCAAGTAAAGCGGTGTTTAATTTTTCAAAAACTGGGTACAGCTCACAGCTGTGAATCGGTTAACAGTTCGAACCAAAGTGAAAACGGACATGCGCAGTTCAGATTCCGTAAGGGAGATGCAACAGTTTGCCCCTTGTGAGGCACAAGCCAAGTTGATAAATGGAACGAAACACCCCTGAAATCGCATGTAAACCAACCCGAGTTGATAAATGGAACAAAACACCCCTGAAATCAACTGTTACCCAAGACAGTTTGGTAAATGGAACGAAATACCCCTGAAATCAACTGTTAACCAAGACGAGTTGGTAAATGGAACGAAATATCCCTAAAATCAAATGTTAACCAAGCCGAGTTGATAAATGGAACGAATAAAACGAAACACCCCTGAAATCAACTGTTAACCAAGACAGTTTGGTAAATGGAACAAAACACCCCTGAAATGAAATGTTAGCCAAGCATAGTTGGTAAATGGAAAAAAATACCCCTGAAATCAAATGTTAACCATGAGAAATGGGCCACTAAAATGAATCATTTCAACTTGAACTTTTGTCTGCCGCACGTTGCAGTTGAATTTTTGCGGATCATGCCAATGTTAAAGTTGAGGCTTAAACTAGAGATTTAGTGAGGAGGGGTGGTCAAATGGTGAATGTGGCATATGGCATGCGAGGTTCCGCTGAGGTTTGCCAGACAACTTTTGTTGAGCAACTAGCTTTATGTGTCATACCACATTTTGTGGGCTACACTGAGCGCGACACGGGATACAAAAAGGGATGCCAGCGAATGACGCCAAAGGGCGTCGCCCCATAACGGATTAATATAATGCCGTTAACTTGGCCCGAAGCCGAGCGTTAAAATACAACTCATATGTCTGATTTGGTAATCATCAAATTTATAAAATGTGTAAGCCGCAAGCGATTTAAGCGCTTTTTAAATAACCCAAATTTGCGTTATTCACTCAACCAATTAAAGTTGAACTCCAAAATTAGCTAAAAAGTGGTTAAAATTTTATTTTATATTTTTTTAAAGTTATTCCTCCAGTAATTTGGCACGCCTGCCTCATTAAAGACAAAACTAATTCCTCGCTCAACTCAAGATAATCCAGGGTTGGAGGGGGTGTTGGGGACGGAAAGCACAATAAAAGGTGGCAACAATGTACTTTTGTGCAAAGTTGTTGCACTTTTTGTTTAAAATTACTTGGCTTTTTCATGACAAAGTTTTTTTTTTGTGTCCCCAGTGACATTTTAAGAGCGGTTTCCCACATCCCATCAATACTCGACGAACTAGTTGAAAACTTTATGTTGCCCACATGGAAAGCAACACTTACATATACACATGTTTAAGGATGTAAGTGTGTGTAAGTGTGTGTGTATATGTGTGTAAGTGTGTGTGTAAGTGTGTGTGTGTAAGTGTGTGTGTGTAAGTGTGTGTGCAAGGTAACCGCAGGGCAAACTCATGTTTGAGTCTGGCCTGTCTGTCAAAGTTTTGCTCGCATTTGACTAGCTAATTTGCTGTGAAAGCTGATTGCCACATAATGAAACGGTTTGCAACTCTTTTATGGTCTCCTAATTGCCGTTAAAGTCGTATTAATTGTCTGTACATATTATTTGATATGTTTTGCTAATAAAACGAAACATAACTTTGAGTTTCATTTATGTGATGTGACTTAAACTTAATAATGTTTTAAATCAATTTAAGTTTAAAGCATCCATTTGGATTACTTACAAAATTTACAACATTTTACATTCAATCAAAAATCTTCAAGCATGCCAGAAACTTAATAAAAAAAACCTAAAGTTTGCTTCGAAGAAACATTGTACAACATATTTGACTAAGATTTACGAGTATGAATTGAATATGGCTCAACCATCTTGCTGGAAGATTGTGTTCACGATATGAAATGCAAATTCAATAAAATCCACATCTATCAAAAAGAACAGCCACAAAACAGCTTAGTTCTGGCCCAAACACTGCTGAATCTGTTAAGAGTTAGATTCGAATTGAAATGCTCCAAATGCTCCAAATGCTCCGACAATGGCTGGATTTGCATGACGCTGACAAATTCGATGAAAACCGTTGGGTGGTAACTACCCCAAACTGAAAGGTGGGGGGGGGGGTAAGAAAAACATGAGCATCGTGTTTTGAATAATTTATGGGCTTGCTTGAATTTTCAATTCAGAATAATTCAAAATATGTGCTTACCGTAATCATTGCACTGCCATATTATTAATCTGCAGGTGTACATAATATTTTTTTTTTTTTTTAAAGCCAGCAGTCGGTCGGTCGTCCTTGATGAAGTGCGTGTTAAATAAGATATGAAATGGGGCCCATTACTTTTGGTAACGGAAGTCGATTGGCGTAAGCATAAATAAGCGGCAAGCTGTAATAAATTCTATGGACCACAAAGCAACAACGGCAGCAGCAGCAGCAGCAGCAGCTTGGCAGACAGGCAGGCAGGCAGGGGGGCAGGACAAGTCGGATTATTAATATTTTCCATACTGCTTTGCAGCTTTAGTTGTGCTTTGTTTGAGTTCTTGAAATGTGAGCATCGGCAACATCAGCAGCAGCAGCAGCAACAGCAACAACAGCAGCAACAGCAGCAGCAACAGCAGCAGCAGTTGCCTCAACATCAGCAGCAGGCGTCACAATGACCGTAGCCCAGGGCAAAAGCATGGAAATAAATCAGCTCCAGTATAAAATTCACGTCAACATGCTGCATACCCTCTGCACCACCCTCCCCCCTCACACACACACACACACACACACAATGCTCAGGCTCAGCTAAAGTGGAATCTGACAATCAACTGGTTGGTGGTCAACTGGGGATTGGGCAAGGGATTTGTGTTGCTTAGAAGCCGGAGTGAACAATGCTTGGCCATGTTGGCTTAATGAGTGCTGACCACAAACTCAACGAGTTAAGTCTTCTTCTAAAAAATACAGCTTCTTCAGAGTCAGTCTTATATCTATATAGGTATGAGTGGGGGGGGCAATCCCTTCACAGCTCCACATTTTATAAATTGAGATCATTATAATAAATTGCACATTAACGAAACGATTATTTTAATTGACAATTTCTTGTTATTTTTGATTTGCTTACAGCTTTTAAAATTATCTAAGTATTTTTTTGTAATCTGTTAAAATGTAAATAAAATATAAGCATAAATTAATTAATTAATCAAAACGTAAATTTTGACATAATTTCAACAGCAAGTGACAGGAAAATGTTTCAATAAATTGTATCCGATTCGGATAAATAAACAGATTTGCTTTCATTTAATTTATGTTGACATTTATTATAATACGCCAGGCAATTGTTTATAAAACTTCACTTAAATACAATTCGAATATTGACATTTCAAGTAATATCAATTTGTCAATATTGTGTGAAATGTTAAAGCGCAAACACAGTAAATGGTAAACTTTTAATTCCAGTTTTGGGCATAAAAAACCAAACAAATAAATCAAAGTCACGCTGCGACCAGGTCTGAGCCGGGCACAGCCAGACCGTGATCCCGGTCTGCAATTGCGGCAGCTGCAGTGTCCAATGAATTAAAAGTAGAAACAAACATGCAACACAGACTCATGCGTACTCCATGGGTATATACTATATATATATACATATATATATATGTATTTATTTATGGTTGCTGCGAAAGTTTTCAATTGTTGCTAGAGTTGGGAGCGTGATTTAAGTGTCGCGGCGGAGGCCACTAAAAATAAATTCGAAAACATAAAAACTTAAAAAAAAAGGAATAAAATTATGGAGTATTTTCAATTTTAACCGTAGCTCAGTCAAAGAGTCTCGCAATCATTTAAACATAAACATAAATATCAAACGCTTTTGCCCAAATTGTTTGTTGGCATTTTATTTAAGTGCTCATCCAATAGAAATTCAATTCAATTTAGTTGCTTTTATTTCCAGCAAATTTAGTTTTGACATATACACTACATTTGAAGAAGTGCCTGTTTTTTAGGATTGGAAATATATTGGGCAGGGTTTTTCCAGGCCGATGCCTGCCAAATTTTGATACGATGCCAGCGACCACATTTGGCATGCTCTTATTTTTTATGAATCCTCGGGAATTGGAGTATTTATCATCAGCCATATTTACAATGGGATTATTAATAAGAAACCGCAGATGATAAAATTATTAAAAATATATTTGACATTTAATACATATTAAAAAATATATAGCACCATTTAAAAATCATTTATTTTAAGCAAAACTAACCAAATTTATTTTAACACATTTAAGCTAAAAGTTTTTTATGTATTTTTTCATAGTGATTTATATTTAAATTTAGTTTATTATATTAGACATATTACTGGTTTTTTAAGCGATTATTTTAATTTATGATCCGTTATATATTAAATAAAATGAAACAAATTATACCCATAATATAAATTGTAATATTTCACATAGAAGCCAAAAAGGCTTTAAAAGTTATCAGCATAAATAAAATTTGTATGCTGATTAATCAATGCCACAATTTATGCACCATATTTATTTTCATCTATAAATTTACATATTTTAAAAGATAACACAAACATTACTCTTTGATAAATTTAAAAAATATAAATATATAATTATTTATATGTGTAAGATAAAAAAAGTTTAACAATATTTTCCACTGTATTTGCCAGAGGGGTTTGTGTTGTAGTTTCCCTGTTTGACCCGTAAAAATCAAAAAAAAAAAATTGGTAAATCAAAACAAAAAAAATATATCCTTGCGCAACACATTTCATAAATCTTTTCCTCGATTGAGCACAACCGCGACAGTTGTTTTTTTTTTTTGTTGTTTTTTTTTTTTTTGTTTTTTAATTGTTGTTATTTTTGGCGATGCTTTTTGGATGTGTTTTTCTCATTCGAATCTGGCTTTATGCATTTTACTCTATTTTTGGTCTCACGTTCGGTTGACGCTTCTGACATGTATTTTTTGGGAATGGTTTGGGTTGTGGTCTGCGAGTGTTTGGAAAAGAGAGTTATTGCTTGGACGCCACGTTATTGTAGGTGCCACGCGGCACCACAATCTTCTTTTGCCGGTATGGACCAAAACGTGTCTGGGGATGATTTGGTTTGCCAAACGAGATGAACGATCGAGGTGAGCCACTTCCATATGCCTGACGCTCACAATCACTGACTTTTGGCATCGCAATGCGACGCAGTGTGCTATTCAGCAGCCAGACCATTGGGCAAATAATACACAGAGCCAAACCAACCAGCAACACGACCAACACAATGCGCCAGCCCAAATCCACATCTTCCACATCAAATCGTTGAATTACAGGTATTGAGGGGTTATCCTCATCATTTTCCATTTCTTTCATCAGATTTTTGCACTCATAGGCGGACACCAAGTGTGGCAGATGATTAAGTGGCATTGGGTTCCTGTTCAGCCAGAAGTCGTTCCACAATTCCAGATGCCTATTGGCCAGGAGGCGATTGCAATGTGCGATGACTTCGCTCATCCATTGTTTGCACTCGATATTGGTAATGTTTTGTTTGCAAATGGAAATCATTTTTGAGTTTATCTGGTGTATCCAATTTCCAACTAACTGTTTCGATGCCTACTTGGCTAACAGCCCAGCTATGCCTCAGAATCGCTTGGATTGCTCTGTCTGAGCCAATTTGCCCAGCGCATTTTGCCACGTTTTGGGCTATTTGATGGATTTGCTGTGGCCAAGGGTCCATAACGTGTTGGCATCTTGCCAAGGACATCTTCGTATCTGCGTGCCGCCTGCTGTATATTAATGGTTATCGATGTCTGATCTTCATCCAGAGTGCTTCGTTCGGATTGATCGCTTGTTGACGTTGCTGATTCTTCTGTTCTCAAACTTCCACTTGTTTCCATGTAACTTGATTCATCTGAGTCTTCAGTTTCAAATTCGCTATTCCGTGGCGAGGTTCTCATTGCTTCCGATTTCTTTGCTTTGCCGTAAAACCCACTCATTGGGAATCTTTTCCAAAAATGTGACGGAACATAAAAATCGTCTGCACCAGTTGGCATCCTTCCTGAAGTTGCACACTTATCGCTTAGCTGTTGCACAATACTCTCCACTGATGCATGGCCACCAGGCTGTCGGTCATCGCAAACATTTACCGGTTCAAAATTATACCGTTTTTTAAACACAAATGCCTTTGCCAGCAGACACACTGCGAGAGCCATGCAGATTATAACGAAAAACAGGAGCAACAAAAGTGTTATGGGATTCAAGCCCGGATTCTCTCTAAAGAGGGCAGACTGTAGCTCCCGTTTCAGGCGTTGACATTCATCCGTTGTCATTAGTTTGAGGCTGCTGATGTGACTCTGATCCTCTTCCTGATCCAGATTCCAATTGGTACACTGACCGCACACCTCACGCTGCCATTGGGTGCAGTCGTCGCTCTCCGGATTAGTTTTACATATCGAGTTAAAACTCATTTTTTTCTAATTTGATTTGTGAAATATTTATTTATAGAAAATTCTAATTCTGAAATATGTTTCAATTCGAAGTGGAGCACAATTTTTGGCACATTTTATAAAGGGTTTTTTTTTTTTGTAGCAGCATAAAATTGCTGGCAAATAATAAAGTTGAATTTCAATTTATGGTTGCACTGTGAGTTTTTAGGTAATAAATGTTGTTGTGCAGCAAAAGAAATTTAATGAAAAATGCCTTGCGCAAAGCTGAAAAATGTGGCAAACACGCAAAAGCACATAAATTTTCTTTTTCCGCTTCAAGCGGCTGAAAAACTTTACACATATATATATATATATATATATATATATATATATGTGATATTTGCATGCTACTTTGTCCAAAATGGTATTCCAGGGGAATACGTACTTAAGCACAAAGGGGTCAACTTTATGTGCCCTGAACTCATTAGGGGCAAAAACCCAGAAAGTTGCAGTTGTTGCAGGATAAGATTATTTAAAATAAATTAAATAGTTTAAACAAAAATTAGTAAGTAAATGTAAAGTATTTAGAAATATTAGTTAAACTAAATATATTTATATATATATATATAGGTTAACCTCAGCAATAGTCGAAGAATTTAATACTTATTTGAAGCAGGCAAAAGCAATTTACTGTTTGTTTTGCAAATGGTGGCAAATGGAAAACTATTTCAACCAGAAGTGCAACCAAATTCACGGCAAACTCTTGAGCCGGAGCCAGGCATTTGACTTGGCTTCACTCTGCTTGTCAAAAAAAAAAAAAACTGACATGGAAAAATGAAATTTGTGCACTGGCAGAGATCGTAATTTGGGGTAACAAGAGGCTTGGTTGACAGCGAACCCGTCGACGTTTTAGCAGTGATAATACCTTTAAGCCTAGCGATGACTTGCCTCACATAAATATTAAAATAATTGCCTCTTGCCCCGTTTGCTCATCGGCAATTATAATTAGATGTGGCCGCTTTGAGCTCAATTAAAAAGCACGTGGCTGAGCAAACATGGCCAGGCCAAAAAAGAAAATGAATGTTGGTAAAATGTGTCACATGGTCACATGGCGGGGATGCGGTGTTGGTGCAATAACGCTTGAAATTGTTACGGTTTCAATTTACGTTGCATTTTTGGCTGGCTGTGGCGGATACATCTGACATTTTGCCTATTTTGAAATTTATGCACGCTCGAATCGAATCCGCACATTTACACAAAATTGTGTTCGTTCGCAAAAGTTTACATTTTCATGCCAAAAATGTAACGCGCAACTTGTACATCCGCGCCGCGCCTGCGGTTGCACAAACGACCTCCAACCACATAGCCACCCAATCTCCGCCTCAGAAAGAGAGCTCCAATATATCCGGCAGCAATGCGTCGGTAAATTGGTTTATTTTATTCGTATTGACTGTGTCTCTTTCGATTGGCCTGGTTGTCTGTTTGTCTGTCTAGCTGTCTATTTGTCTGTCTGTCTATATGTCTGTCTGTCTGTCTATATGTCTGTTTGTCTGTCTGTTTGTCTACGGCGGTCGCCGACTGTCGACAGCATTTGGCAATTTGAAATTAACATGCAATTCAATTTGTTTAGAACTCCAATTAAAACATTTTTATTTGCTAATTTTCACAGGCTGCAAATATTGCGAATATTGGCCACAACCATTCAAAAATTAATGTTGTTAAGTAGGAGCTGCTTTAGCGAATTATATTTTGCTATAAATTACAATTTTATTGTAAGTAAATAAAATGCCGAATAGCATAAAGAAATTAACATAAATTTCATTGTATTTGGCACAAAATGTGCCAAAATAAATATAAGATTTGAAATAATCAGATTTAAGATTAAATTATGAATTCAAAATACATGTTAAAAACAATGGCTTAAATAACAAGAATTGTCAGTTATTATATTTATGCTTGCAGGTACAAAAAGAAAAAAAACTCAAATCGAATAAACGTTGAAGTTTATTTCGAATCAGTTGTTCGTTGAGCATATAATGCAATTAAGCCGATTGCAAACATTTCGAAAATACTTTTGTGTTTTCGAATGGCTTTTAGATTCCGCATCGAAATGTTATTTGTACGTCAATTTGGCAATTTGCTGTTCAAACATGCCACTCATTGGGAATGATTTAAGGCTAGTTGGCAGTTATACACCTGTTGTCGACGGCTTTCTGGCTACATCAGAATGAATCCAACACCTAATATGGGATTTCGTTCAAATCAGTCCAGGCACCACACACCAGGCACCAAACACCAGGCACCAATGGAAACAAAGTGCACGAATCCCAAAGGATTTATAGTTATTACACAAACTGGGCGAGTTATTTGTGTGGTCTACAAATGCATTCTGAGTGAATGGCTAAACACAAATTATATTGGCCAAAGAAGAAAAGAGAGAGAGAGAGAGAGAGAGTGAGAGAGAGAGAGAGAGATGTAGAATTGTTAGCGTGGTAAGAATGGAGTGCAAGATATGAGTGCGAATCCTCCGACTCGAATCGCACTCGAAATTCCTCAAAAATAATATAAAATGAGTGAAATGAGTTGGCGGTTGCAGCATGTCCAACTGCTCCAATGCCCAATTCAGTAAAATACATTTTTGACACAAGCATGTGTAAGTGTGTATGGGTGTGTGTGTGTGTGTGATGCTGCTTGTAGTTTATGCATGGTTACATGCAACATTCTGACCAAATACCAAAAAGTTTGCACTCATAACGAAAAATGAACTATTTTCACATGTTTACAGTAGCAATTTGCAAAATTTCCAAATTTCAGCTGTGTCTCATTTTTCAGAACTAACTGGTTTTAATTCTTCTAAAATAAGTGCTCATTTTCTGCAGGTGTACTCTGGTTATTTTCCTAAAATTCCATGCCTATCCAGCTTTTAATTCTAATTAGATATAGACACAGTTGCACTACAGTTTTATGCTCTTGCAACTTGCAACATTTTGTGGAAATTAGATCTGTGTAAATGCCTACAAGTGAAAAAGCACATTAGGAAGAATTAAAGTTCTGGCTGTTGCACAAATAACTTTAAATAATTTGTATGTTTTGTGTGTGTGTAAAACTTTAAGTTAAGCGCATTTTATTATTAGGTGTATTTTTAGGATTAAATTTGAAAGGGAATAAATTACTTTTACGCTGTTTGTAGCAATTAGTAATGGAGTTAATTTAGCAGAAATTATAGTCTGTTAGTTGTATGACTATTTTTTACTTTTTATATTTGTTGTACTCCCTCAGTTGGCTAACACACCTTAAAGTAGACTACGATTATTGCGTAGACAGCTTGGCAAATTTACGTATTCTTTTTCCTGGACTATTCACGCCCAGCCACGGCGAGCGTTTGCACAACGGATTTGCGCATAAATCCATTTTGAAGCGAGGGATTTTCATGCCTCAAGTTGCGCTTGATGCGGCAACTAGCGCCATGGCGATCAGAGCGCTTCCAAACTGCATGGTTTTTACGTGCAGCCCCGACTGAGGGGGCTTATCGGAGTTGTCTGGATTTATGTTTGGGAGAGCACAATGTGCTGATTAGAATGTTGTCCAGCCATGTTCCACTCTGTAGCCGTCCGTCTGCATTGCGAGATTAAAAGTGTCTTCTTTTCAAGCTTAATTTATGGTGACACATTGAGAACGGAATGCGGAACTCAAAAGAAGCACATCTGCTCTGTGGCACATTAAATTGCGAATGTTGAGTGTTCAAAATCATTTAATTTAATTGAAACTTTCACTTGCCACAAAGCACCGCAAGGCTATTGACTCGATTTCATTTTTTTTTTTTTTATTGTAAGTTTCTATTGCATGTCCAGTGAATTTTCATGGATATTTTTGAGATGGTGTCTTGACACCGACCTGTCAATACAGCTGTGCAAATTTCCATGTCGCGACTTTTCCTCTCGCTTTCTCTCTCTCTCCCTCTATATCTCTCTATCTTTCTGTCTCTTTTTCGCAGTTTAACAAAATTCAAAAGAGAAAAATTTAATGAAATTTCAAATTGCCATTCGCTTTCTATCACAAACTGTCAAGTTTCTGTCTGCGCGTCCGTCTCAGTATATCTGCGTGTGTGTGTGTGTGTGTGTTTGGGGATATGTGTGTATGTATGTATGAGTGTGTGTGCTTGTGTGTCCTGGCCTGTCTGCTCAATGTCCTTTGTACTCTAGTGACAGCTGCTCATTTCACGCTTGGTAATTTCAATGAATTTTCGCTAGCGCTTCTTGAGCCACATTTCCATCTCATTTGTATGTTGCTTCATTAATTAAATTTTTTGGCTTTTATTCAGATCATATAAATAAATGAATAGTTTATTTTTTGATACCAACCACACACCAAAACCCACCACTAATCCCAAGCCAGCTAAATATATGAAATGATTATGCATAGATTACATTATCAAAGGAATTTGAAGAATATTCAACTATTATTTTATAGAGCTTATTTATTTTGGTCTCTCTGCATTTAATATATATTTAAGAACATAATTTCAATCAAAGATTTTTGAATGCTAATGCTAATGTTTTTTAACTAGAATTTCTATAATTTGTATTAAATTTTCTATATTTTCACTTTTCGATTTTTAGTATTTTTTCTTATTTTTTTAGTTTTTTTTTTATACCCATATTTTTTTTAGTTTTGTATTTTTTAAGCTGCTATTTTCATCATATATGAAATGATTTCTTCGTGTTTTTGTTTAATCCCTCTTTGTGCTGTGTAATAACACTTTCGTAATTTTTTCTCCTCCTTGCGAAATGTAATCCTTAATGCCTTCATCTATTTTTGCTCCTCTTCCAATTGATTCTCCAGTTCCAAATGCTCGATTATTATCTGGCCGATGGTGTGATCGTATTTATCAATAGCACCCGAAGTTGTAACTCCATTTTTTTTCTGTTCAATAAAGTTTTTACTGTTAATAATAAATTAATTAAAAATACTGATTGAAATGTGCACATTTAAGGTAAAATATATGTGTATTCTTGGTCAGCATAAGCAGGGGAGGCAATGTCTTTGTATGAATACTTGTTTCTCAGAGACTGAAACTTATAATTTGGAATATAGAATTTTCGAGTTCTTTTGATCGATAAGTAAACCGATTCAATCCAATTCGAATAGCAATAAGAGACACAATTTTTAATTTATTTTATATTTATGTATTTATATTTTATACTTATTTGTACATATTTTTATTCGAAGCAAAAGCAAATCGATAATTTGATTTCCTGGCCTGTTAATAAAAATATACGTCGATTTTCTCTTTGTTCTCAAAAACCCTTACTGGTGGTAACAAATGGGTGTAGTTTCACACCTGGTTAATTGGAAATTGGCAAAAAAAAAAAACTCGAATATATATATAAAAAACATGGTATTTTGAAGACAACTTGTACTATTCTGTATTTTTCCATTCAATTTTACTTACTTTTCTTTCATTTCTTTTTTGCTTTGCTATTCAGAATTCACACGCAGACTTTGCAGCACTTAATTTGATTTTTGCGGATTATGGATTGACAGTTTTCGGGTAAAGAGCAATGAGTACAGGAAAAGGTAAAAAGTATCACAGTTGCCAACTTTTCAGTCACCTTTCATTGAGTATTCGCTTTGCATTCTGTGCTTCCTTCACGCTTATATTCATTTCACACTTCTGCAAAAAAAAAAACACAGTCCTTGCAGCCATTTTCCAGCGCAACTGCACTTTGCGTCTATTCAGTTGCCTCAAAAGTTCAGGAATGTTTTTCACAACATTCTTATTCCCTTTATACAACTTATGTAGCTTTTGCTCGATGGCCAGTTCATGCTCTGCGGTGCATTTTAGATGGCTCTGGGAGATCTCAAACATCTGCTCAAAGATGAACAGCAATTTGTTATCCTCTGGTGGCATTTCATAGTCGGGGAACAGCTGAAAATAGTTAAATATTTTTAACATGTCGTCATCGTATATTGGATGTCGTTGCTCTCTTATGATGATATCACATCTTCGAATGTATTCGTCAACCAGTTTTAACGCTGACTCAGATTCGGGTTCAGTTAATGCCTCAACAAAGTTCTCAGAGATTTTAAGAGATTGAAAGTTCAAATTCCGAATTTATAGGTTTTGTTTTAATTTGTTCGATTAGTTAACAGATTCAATTTAATTTCCGATAGAAATAAAAGACACACTTTTATATTTAGATATATTAATTTTTATTCGATTGGTACAAATGCAAATTGAATTTGCTTGTTAATAAAAATATTTGTTGTTTTTTGTCTTCGTTCTCAGATTTGGCAGCAGCAAAGTGATCATTAAGCAATATTTTGAGCCTTGCAGAACTTGTAGACCTCAACTTATTTGTGAAGCTCTATCTCTACCCAAAGGCAGCCAAAATTATAATAATCTTATTTTCAACAATTATTTCTTACCTACCTTTAATAAACGTTGCAAAAAAAAAAATTCAAACAAAAATATTCTTTGTTTTTTCAGCTTAGGTAAAAATTACCTTTTATATTATTGAACTACTAAGTTTTAGGCAACAAAATGTTAAATTCCAATTAAAGTGAATTTAAATATTTCTGCAAATTTGGTTAGCTTCAGAAATTTAATTTTTCGAAAAATAATTATCTATTTCTTCTTCTTTGCACTTTTGTTTTCTTTTCTGGCTTTTTTAGCCATGTGCTTGCGCCAAGCCTGCCAATATTGCTGGATCCTAACCGCTGCTCGGTGCATCTTGTATTTCAGGATGGCAGCCTGTCGTCGACGTTCTTCCTCCTTCTCGCGCTTGTCCACAATCTCATTGTAGATGGCCGCCTCCTTGCGATAGATGACCATGAAATCTTCCAGTGCTCTCTTTGCCTCATTAAGTTGATCGGTCAGCTCCAGATTTTCAACCATTTTCTCTCCAATTACAGTATCATATTTCCTAATAATGCCCTGCAATTGTATTTGCAACTTGTTTCTGTTGCACAGACAATTGAGATATAGACTTTCATATGTATGTTACTCAGACTTACTTCTCGTCCCGTGCTTCCTTTTCCAAATTTTTGTTTTTTATCAATAACTTTTCGTTGATGGATCTTACTTTTTCCAACTCTTCGGCAAGTTCTACTTGTTTTTCCTTACTATGTTTTTCATTGGCGAGCAACATGCGACTGCTTCGTTCCCTATAATAATACCATAAATAATATTAACTATTTTAATTAATTAATTATTTAATGTCACCGGCTCACTTACGTTTCACGTTGTATGGTCTCGTTATGGCGACTTATCTGTAGCCTCATGTCCTCCTCGATTTTAGCCAACTTATTGGCCCTTTTGGCCGCTTTCAAATTTTGTATCACTTTGTATGCATCCTTCTTGCTCTCCATAATTTGCAAACCATCCATTAGTTTCTCCTTATCCTTGCACACACTTTGCAGATGGCGTTCGCGCTGAATCTGCGTCTTCCCATCGCGTTCCAAATGAATCCTGGCCATGTCAATCAGTTTGGCAAAGGTGATGAGAAACTTTCGTTCCTCTCGGGGCATGTAATGCATATATCTTGGAAATAACTGGTATATCGAACTGTTGCGCTGAAAGTAATCAATAATTCGGATCATGCCATGATCTTCCAATGGAGGTCGCTGCTCCCTTAATATAATGTCACGTCTGCGGAAGAAGTCGTCCAACAGCGGAATGGCTGCCACATATTTGGTACCCGTTACCAATTTAACAAAAGTGCTACGATTTTCAATTAATCTCGGCAATATTAAGGAGATTTTCACTCGTTCATGGGCATCCATCATGGCTCTGATCACATTTTCAATTAGTGTTATGCGAAGCGAGCAGAAATCTTTAAGCGATATTAAATATATTTTATCACAAATTAAATTGAAAAATCCTTCATTTAACCCACCCAACTGAGCCATGTGAATAGCTTCCCCGGTGACCGCATTATCGTCATTTCCTGCCATTGACATTTTTACTAAAATTATTAATACAATTTGTGTGTTTATTTTATCGAAATGAGAGTGTACTTATTTTAATGTAATGAGCTACTTTGTTAAAAAATAAAATAAATATAAATTTATTTCAAGTATTACTTTTTTGAGCAAAATTGATTTATAATTTCTTATCGATATAAATATAACTTTTGTAAAATGTGATAGAACCCTTTTTATTTTATTTTTAATTACATCAAACTTTTGTTATATTGCAAATAAAAATATTATAAATTCTTCTCTAAATGCATATTTATCATAATGCTTTGGATATATATTTTTACTTTCAATAGTTTATTTTACATTGTGGTTAAACAGCTGTAAATAGATATATATAAATATATAGTAAATTAATATTTACAAACTCTGATTAAATTCTCGGAATTTGTTATTTAAAGTTCATTTTTTTATTTTTACCGATGAATCTTACTTAACCACGCTTGTCCTGTGCACTTCATGTGATATTTATATATATCATATATATATATATATATATATATATATATATATATGCATATGGAGTCGTACTCCTTTAGGAATGCTGGCGATGACAGATTAGTTTCGTCTGAGCTGACATTCATTTGTAGATTTTATGGAATAAGTTCATAAGCTGTGGTCTGGCATTCCCTGTAGACTAATAACTTTATGCTAGTCCATCAGTGAATGTTTTCCATTATAGTCCAGAATATAATAGAGTCATATTCGCTCGCCATATGACGCGACCAGACAATTGGCTAGCTGGCCGGGTGGATGGGTGGTTGGGTGGTTGGGTGGATGGGTTGTGTGGGTTGGGCTGGCTAACTGACTGTTGACCATATGGCGCTGCATTTGCAATCAGATGTGGGTTGGGTGAATCACATAAATTACGTTATGATGGGATCGCATGAATCTGGCAGCGGGTGTACAAAAACTTTCGGATGGCACATGTGGTCACGAAGTGAAAAAGTTGAGAGATTCCGCTTCTGCCGCACTGTACATTACAAGGAAGCTCCAAAAGTCATTCCGAAGTTATTATTTACCCTTTCCCCATCCCTTAGCTAACATTGTGTCGCTGGCCTTTGTCTTTTGTCTCTTGCCAGTTGCCATTTGCCATTTGCTTGTAGCTCCATAAAAAACGGGGCAAAAAAAAAAAACAAAAGTTTTTAGTTTTTTTTTTTTGTGCGACTGGCAACTTTTTCACAACTTAATTCAACAAAGTTATTTTTTTTCTGACCCCAAATGTTACTGGACTATTTTGACAATTTCGTATATTTCTTTAAAATTGAATACCATTTACTGCATGGACTGCAGGGTAGTTTTCTGTATTTATTGTTATATTAGAGAACTTCGCTCATATTTAATCGATAAGAAGAAAATCTCTATTTATCTTTTTTACAATATGTTCAGTATTTCTCTGTCAACTTATGCATTTTCTCAATCAGAGCGTATTCCACAGTCGAGTTCCTTGACTTTGAGCACTCTTATTTGTTTTCCGCAAGTTTTGGCGTTCTGTGAAATTGTCCAAAATACAATTGCATATAAATCAAAAAGTTTACAGTTATTTTTGCAAAATATAATGTAAACTTGAAGCAGAAGGCTGAAATTTTAAATAAGAAATTCCAAGGTACAACTTAAATCTTTAAGCCCAAGTTTAAGCCGAGTACTTAAAGTTAAGTATGAAAAAATTTACCAAGGCCCAAAAAAATGAAAACATTCTGTCTGCAAGGTATATGTTTACCGCACCTTCCAAATTTGGAATATTAGCATTACTGACCCACTTTTTCTGTCTCGGAATTAAATATGTCACAATATAACATAATATTGTCGCATAAAAAAACGCAAAGGGGGAAAAAATATCTTTAAAAACAGTAATTATATTACATTATTAAAATATATATGTTCTCCAAAATAGTTCATAAAAATAAATTGAGACATATTAGATATATTGTGCCCGTTCGGATCTCATAGCTCCTCCAGCAAACCCCAGTTCCTACACGACTGCCAGAATCGTTGTTGGGTTGAGGGCTTCTATGTCATTGCCACCCATAACATGCATCCCTAGGATGCTTCATCTTTCTGTTAGGATGTTTGTTCAAGTATGAACATGCGACGCAGCAGGCTCAGCTATTGTTTAATGACAGAAAACACAAAAATTCACCTTACACATGGAGTCGTAGTAGGATGCGACGCCATGTATTTAGATTTGAGATTTTTGTATGAGTTCGATTCTAAGCGTCGTCTCGTGTTGACTACGCCTTATACGTGTTTCATACATTTTTTGGTCCTACGAGCCGGACATAGCTGCTCTCCCTCATCTCTTCCAGATTAATATCCTTCTGGACACTGCCGGTCTCTTCACCAATGCTGCTCTCTCTCTCATCTCTTTCACAGCAGTATCATCCGGCTGCAAATTTGCTTAGCATCAGAAATTTTCATTTTTCAAAAATAATTATCTATTTCTTTTTTTTTGCACTTTTGTTTTCTTTTTTGGCCTTTTTAGCCATGTGCTTGCGCCAAGCCTGCCAGTATTGCTGAATCCTAACGGCTGCTCGGTGCATCTTGTATTTTAGGATTGCAGCCTGTCGTCGACGTCCTTCCTCCTTGTCCACAATCTCATTGTAGATGGCCGCCTCCTTGCAATAGATGACCATGAAATCTTCCAGTTGATCGGTCAGCTCCAGATTTTCAACCATTTTCTCCCCAATTACAGTATCATATTTCCTAATAATGCCCTGCAATTGTATTTGCAACTTGTTTCTGTTGCACAGACAATTGAGATATAGACTTTCATATGTATGTTACTCAGACTTACTTCTCGTCCTGCGCTTCCTTTTCCAATTTTTTGTTTTTTATCGTTAACTTTTCGTTGATGGATCTTACTTTTTCCAAATCTTCGGCCATTTCAACTTATTTTTCCTTACTATGTTTTTCATTGGCGAGTAATAGGCGACTGCTTCGTTTTCTATAATAATACCATACAAAATCTTAACTATTTTAATTCATTAATTAATTTTTTATTTAATGTCACAGGCTCAATTACGTTTCACGTTGAATGGTTTCGTCATGGCAGTGTCCAGCCGGAGGATATTAATCTGGAAGAGATGAGGGAGAGCAGCAGTGTCCGGCTCGTAGGACCAAAAAAGGTATGATACACGTATAAGGTGTAGTCAACACGAGACGACGCTTAGAATCGAACTGATTTGCTCTGACGAGCATTCCTTTATTTATACAAAAATCTCAAATATAAATACTTGGCGTCGCCTACTACGACTTCATGTGTAATGTGAATTTATGTGTTGTAAGGCGAAACTTTGTGTTTTCTGGTTCGTTCTCGTGTTCTTGTCAATATAAAAACAATTATTTGTTTGACTTATGACTACTTCTATTTAAAAGAAAAAAAAAAAAACTTTAATTCTAACGATTTTTCGAATCAATAGCTCCTGGAATTCAAGCACAAATATTCAATTCAAAATAGTGTTTTATAAAATTTGATGTTATGGCAATCGAAGAAAATCCACGTTACAAGGCAAAAGTCGATGGAGAAAATGCAAAGAAAGAAACGGCTGAAAGAGTCGCTGCAAGAGCTGAAGGATTTGGCAACTTGAAACCAGAAAATGATGGGCCACAAAGGCCACCCAAGCGCAAAGAAGGCAAAAAATATGTGAAAACAAGTATTTAAATGAAATTCATGCAAATATCTAGTAAAATATGTAATTATTCTTACTTTAGCTGAAGACCAACAAAATTCGTCATTTGAGAAAATAGCCACGATTTTGTCATATTTAATCATTGTGGTCACCTTTCCCCTCAGTTTATTTTTCTGTTTCACCATTATAAAGGAATATAAGCGAGCTGTATTTTTTCGTCTAGGCCGAGTGAGGTAATATTCGATGAACAGATTGGTTATAATATTATATATATAATATCCACTTCAAATCAGGAAGGGGGCACGTGGGCCGGGTCTGGTATGGTTTTTGCCCTGCATCGATAACTACCTTCTGGTGGATCTTCGCACCAGAGTGGAGGTGATTCCGACCCAGGAGATGCTCACCAGAGACTCTGTGACGATAAGTGTCGATGCAGTACTTTTCTATTTTATCGAGGGTTCACTGCACGCCACTCTGCAGATCTCAAATGTGCACGAATCGTCAATTTTCATAGCACAGACAACGCTCCGAAATATTATCGGCTCCAAGACACTCCACGAACTGTTAACCTCCCGAGAATCTCTGTCTGAGGCGATTGGAATCGCTGTGGACCATGCCACAGAGAAATGGGGTGTGCGAATCGAGCGAGTTGCGCTGTGAGCTTTATGTTTTCACACTTTTTCTATTATCTCGTAAAATTCTCCTTCAGTAAGGATATTAACCTGCCGGAAAGCCTGCAACGATCGCTGGCCAGCGAGGCAGAATCACTGCGAGAGGCACGTGCCAAGATCATATCTGCAGAGGGTGAGGTATTGGCCTCGCAGTCCCTGAAGGAAGCATCTGATGTGATGGCTGAAAATAAGATAACCCTGCAGGTGAGATAAATCTTTAAACTACTATCATCCAATATAATATGACAAATATTTCCATTTAAATTTGCAGTTGCGCCACTTGCAGATATTAACCTCAATAGCTCATGAGCGAAATCTTACGATTTTGTATCCATTCCCAATGGATATGATGGCTCCGTTTCAAGGCGGAGCTACAAAAAACGCCAAGCAAGAAAATGATGCAAAGCCAAATTCTTTTGAATCACTTATTTCATCGGTTGTTCAGCCATTTGTTTGGAATAAATCCGATTCAATGCCGAACGAAGATGCGACAAAGCCAACTGCAGAGCCACATAATCTTGGGGAAGAACAACCAAATTCTACTACAAAAAAGGAACATATTTCTGATGCTGAGAGTATGCTTTTAATTTGCACCAATTACAGTTGCCACATTCGACAACAATAATTAACTTTATTCTATTTTCAGAAAGAGCAGATAAGGAAACCCAAATCTAAAAGCAACATAAATTGGAAAAATCTGATTTAAATTTAAGTTGGTGATTTTACCGAGAGAACGAATTCATATCCTGTGATTGTACGAATCGTTTGTAATTTGCCAGTGTTATTTTAAATAAGCGATATATTATTGTAGATGGTGGATTATTTTAAAAAGTTGTTTAACTGAAATAAATGTAAGTAATAAAAATTATAATAATTAACTGAATATCAACTTGTTTAAAAGAAATAAATGTAAGTAATAAACATAATAATAATTAACTGAATACCAACTCGTTGCAGAAGGCAAAGGTCATTCGCTCTATACTAACTTAATTAGATATCCTCACAAGGGTCATACCTTAATTGCTTTGTCCTCAAAGGACATGGGATTAAGCTGTACGAGAGAGTTCAGAGATTTCTGGGCGAACAGAATTGAGGTTTAAGTGTCACGTATCCTGGGCGCTGGCACATGTGCGTCAACATTATTAACTGTGGCACTTTGCAAATGTAGTATTTAATTTTCATAATCCGCAAGTGGCAGTCGCAACAAATTGCTGCCACAAACGAACGAGTTGCCTCCGTTAATGTACTTTAAATGTGTGTGCGTGCTTATGCATGGCAAATTGACAAAGAATGTTTAAACATTCCTTAACGTTCCAAGAAAATTAACCAAGCATTGGTCCACCCAACAAAAATTTCAAATAATTTTTGAAAGATCTTGATTTTGGTGCAATATTTTCACAAATAAATACGAAAATAAATGCCCAAGTCGGAATTTATTTCTTATAATTTACAGCGCAGAAGAATAATTGATTTAGTATAAAATTAAATTTATAAATATGAATATAAATATGTGTGATAATAATTATTAAAAGCAAAATAAACAAAATTATTATATCTGTGTAAGGGGTAGAAATATATGTTATCTGATAAATTTTAATTTAAACAATAAAAATAAAAAAAATATTTTATGTTTATATATTTTTAAGGAAGATATAAATTGCTGAAAATGAAATGAACAATCATTTATTAAAATAATAACTGTTTGGGTAATTTAGTGGGACTTGCTGAGTTTCACAACTGGTTATTTTGTATTTACACTCATTTGGGCTTGTGTGCATGTGTGTGTGTGTGTGTGTGTTTATGCGAGTGTGCGTTAGACTTGTGCGTGCTTTTTCCTTCGAGCGTGTTCGAGGACAGGTAAAGCTCACCACACGCACCAACTTACAAGTACACATGTACACAAACACACACAGATATATATATATATATATATATATATACATATGTATACATTTTGAAACACGTACATGTTGCTGCAGCTGCTTTGTGCTTGTAATAAAACACATTCGCATGCACATTTACATTTGCATGCCCCCTCTCCCAATCCCATTCCCAATCCGAATCCCCGACCACGTGTGTACGGCACAATTTGCATTCGCGACTGATGGTGCCAGTTCCAGTCAGCGATGCATTTTCAAATTTGATTTATGCAAATGGTAAATGCAGCAAGTGGCAACTGGCAACTAGCAACTGGCAACTGTCGTGCACTGTTCCCCTTTCTAAGCCAAACATTTGCACATTTGATGCCGACAACTCCGTCCCTGAAGTGGCCAACTAATAGCAAATAAGCCATGCCTTATGTGTTATTTCGGTTGTGCCAATGGGAAATTTCGCAATTCACATTATCACCCAGAGAACAAGTAGTTACTTATCCAAGCACACATATACCACCCGGAGAAGCAAGAAGTATATTCTGTCACTTGATGTTTGGTCATTTCATTTTAATTTTCCCATCGGCTATATTGACTGAAAAACGTTGGTCACCAACTGACACATGGCCATAGTGGACATGTTCTGCCATCTGTTATCCTAGACGCACAGCTGTCTGTCCGTTCGGTTCATTTTGTTTTTAAGGTCATTCATTTTTGGATGTTGTGCAATTTTGCATTTGAACTCAGCCCGCTTTTATTTTTTGAGATTTTATTGGCAAGTCAAACTGACATTTTTCATCTTTGTGTTAACCTTACAGCATTCGATTTCATGTCAATCTCATTTATCGACATTCGCTTTATTGGCCCAACAATTTGAATTGAAACTACGACCCCCTTTCACCCTGCTCCCATTATTGCCACGTTTGATTGTTGATTCATCCAAGGTTGCCTCGTCGGATCGTCTCTTGGCAATGAAAACTAGTTTTACAAAACGGATTTTTCCATTTTCCATTTTTTTTCTTGCTTTATTTGGGCAATTACTTTAAAAGTCATTTTTGTTCAATGTGTGCTCTGGAAAATGTATACGAAAAGCGCATCTGGTTTATATTTATTTCTTTTGACATTTGCTTATCGATTTTTAAGAGCTTTAAATGAACAAATTGTAGATGGGTTTTTAAATATCTTTGGGCCATTAATAGTAGTGCATTTTTTAGAGTTAGTTACTCGAATTTTTACACATTCAAAAATTAAATTAGCATTCGTGAATAAAACAATATAAAATGATATTTTTCTAGATAACAAGATAAATATGTAAATGAGGCAATTGCATACCTATTAAATCCACGTGAGATTTCAGTTGCTCATTCCATGACCAAAGGGCTTCATAATGTCGAAATTCGGACTACTTTCAATTATTGACGTAGATAAAAGAAAAGTTTGAATTTAAAACAAAAAAATAAAGCGTACTTTTCTCCATTCTTAGAAACCAACACATAAAGCGTGTATTCTCTAACGAAAACCCCAGTTTTAGCTCTTGATACAGAATTAATATTTATAACAAAGAATTCAAAATGTTGAAAAAATGGGCAAGTCAAAGAAGAAAAGTCTATTATTGGCGTAGATTTCATATCTACTAATTTGAAACAAAAATTTAAAGCGTCCAGTTTTACATTTGCTCAAAAAACGCATACATAGCTTTTGATGCAGAATTAATATATATATATATATATATATATTATATGCACATATATATATATATATATATATATATATATATGTATATATATAATAGAATCTTACTCTTGCAGAATTTTTAAGAAAATGTTGCGCTAGAATCGCTTAGAGTAACCCAATCGATTGGCATTTAAAGTTAATGGCGTCATCCAAGTATCAAACACAATTTTCACTAGGAAAAACAATGTTGCCAAAATATCGAATGTATATTAAAACACAACATTTGTCGACATCCTTAATTATAACATTTGTGCAGCTACGTCAAAGTGTCGAAATTGGAGTGCTACATTTACTGGTCGGATTGGATATCGACAATATTCCGCAATTCCATTTAATACGTAAAGCTGGCTTAAACGAACTTTATTATTGCTAAATCTTTGGCCAATGCTTAGATCGCAAATTACATTATATTACACATAGTTGCTTAAATTTAGGCATAAATTTAAATATATGTATATCGATAACAAAATTTAAAAAGTTATTTGTTCATAAGTAAAGTACATAAGTATATATTACATATTAAAAGTTGCTGTTATGGCTAATTGGCGTACAATAAATATATGTGTATAAAACATTTTGCACTTTCCTTTGTTATAAATTTTTCTAATCGATAACGAATTGTTTAAAAGATTCTAATATGCAGAGTAATTGACTTCTAATTGAATTTGTGCTTAAAACTGGATACTACTGATTCCATTTTTAATTTCTTTTTGTTAAAGATTGTGGCACTTGTTTGCATAAGAAACGTACGGAAAATTGTGTAAACAGTATTAGAACATAAGCTTAGTATAGATCCGTTTCAATGTAGTCACATACATATTTTTTAGTTGATTACAAAACTTGTGGAAGACAAGTTGCAGTTGTGCGTTTTATGTTTTGTTCGTAAACAAAATAAAAAAAAGGAAATATCGATATAAAAACCGATATAGAAAGAATATATGATTGATATAAATAAACTATTAACTTAGATAAAAATGATGACATGTTCAACATAATATCATTTCAACATAATTAAACATTAAACACAGATTTTTGTTTATAATGTTTGTTATAAGCCTTTAACTTAAATCTACTGCGATCGTTTGTTAAGACACTGATGCCGTTTGCTATTTGGTAGTCGGTCATGTGAGGCAAATGTTGTTGCTTTTTGTGTATTGTTTAACTTGTTGCTCGTTTCTCGCGCGATTAGTGCATTTTTTATATATATATGTAGTAATAGGAATATTTGGCACTTGATGCATCCTCGTTGACGTTTTTGTTTTTGTTTTTCTTGTTTTTTTATGGCGCAACAGTTACAATTGCTTTTCGTTTCTTTCATGGAATGTGTTTGCAGGGGCGCGATGGCTTTGGCGGCGGCGTTGGAGGACGCGGCTTGTTTGGATCAATGCTAAAATTGGTCGCCTCCACATACTCGTACGATGTGTTTGTAATACTGGTGTTTGTCATGGTTGTAGTGATGCTACTGATGCTGCTCACGTTGCTTATCATGCTATAACCATTCGGATTCCAGTCCAGACTATGCGCCAGACTGCTAAAATCTGTGGAGTCACGCGTCTTGGCCGGCAAAGGTGGTGGTTGTAAGTCCTCCTCCGAATTGGAATCGGTCGTTTCTACACATAAGAAGTTAATGTAAAAATTCAGAGAGTAGTTGGTGCCACGTGCTGCTTACCAACTGAGTTGCGATTGCTGCCTTCGGACAAGGAGCGTGTGTCCGCAAATTTTTTAATGCTTGCCGTTGGCGTCGCAATGCTAGCTGGCCGCGAGAGGCGCCTCTCTTTTTCCTTCTCGGAACGAAGTGGCCGCTTGGGCGTTAACTGATCAAAATACAAATAAATATTATTTATTAACAATAACATATGGAATATGTTTGACAAACCTCTTCGGTGAGCACTCGTGGATCAGGCGTTTTTGGTCCGCCCAAAGAGTTACTGGAGACACTGGCCAACGAGTTGATAGATGTGTTTATCTCCTTTTCAGGCGTCGCATTAATTGTGGATAGTGGCTGTGTATACCACTGGCAGTTGCCCACCGACAGGCTCAATGTATCGCGATCCTGTATGTACAAATTGGTATAATATAATAAACAAAATAATGGAATAATATATACTATGCAACAGATCATTTTGCTTACCTTTTTCATGGAGCGACGCTTCGAGGGTGTTTTGTCTTTGTACTTAGAGCCTTTGGAGCTGGGCGTGTTTCCCAAACTGGGTCTAAGCAATGAGCGGACAAAGTAAGCAAAAAAGTAAAATAAACAAAGTAAAGTAAACAAATAAATAAAATGAAATTGTGCAACAAAAATAAAACACTCAAACAAGCAACTTAAAATTTCAAACTTAAAATGACGAGCAGTAAAAGGAACGTGTTAAATGGATAATTAGATTTATTAGCTTTTTGGTTAATTTAGTGGGGAATCACAGCTCACCTGGTGTTGAAACTGAGGCTGGCCAGCGTTGACTTGATGGAATTTGTTGGCGGTCGCGGCAAAAAAGTGGACTTTGACAGACCGCTGCTGCAATTATCGGTAATATTAGCTTAGCATTGATTTAGAATACGATTAAAATACGAATAGGAGGAATTATCGGTAATTTTAGCTCAGCATTGATTTAGAATACGGGTAAAGTACGAGAAGGAGGAACATACTCCGAGGAACCCATGCTGGTCTCCGACAATCGATTGTTGCCGTTGTCAAAGAGTGGTGGCAAATAGGAATTGGTGCGTCGCATCACCACCGAATCCCGATCGAAATTTAAGTCACACGTCTTACGGCCGTAGCGCGTTTCGACATGATGCTTCATGTCCGCAAAGCAGCCCTCCAAATGATCCTGCAGCGCCTTGAGACTATCTGGGGCTTTCTGGCGATGCAGCAAAATGGCTAAAAGCGAAACAATATTTATAGTAACCGTTTCTTTAAGTAACAACAATCTAAGTGAATTCTTACCAATATTAAGCAGCGGTATTTGTAAGGCAATCAATTCCTTAAGTTCTTCGACCAGCTCCTTATCATCTGGATGCTTTTCGAGATACTCGTCCGTTAGAAAGGCCTCCTCATACTTGGCAAAGCCGCCCATCACGGCCGGATCGACAATGCCATTAAGTTTCATGCTGAGCTGATTAATGTGCAACGATTCGTCGCTCTGATATAATATGACCAGCTGCCTGATGTCCCTATTTGTGTCCTTCATAATCTCAACGGCGCGCTCCAGTGGTGAAATCTTGAACGTATGCGTATCGATAACGGGAAACCAGCGCAATATGCCAGGCAAACGGAATTTAGTGGAGAGTTCGGTGCGCTCCAGCCAAAGATTGAGCACATCGTCCATGCCGCCGCCGCCAGTGCTGTCCCGGGCTGGTCGCAAGAAACGAAACTTTTGCACATTGTTTGAGGTAAAATATTTGACAATCTCATTGGAGATGATCTTTTCGTTGAACTTGGCGAATTCAGCGTCCATAATGGGGTCCACCTTATTGACCTGTATGTATTGGCCATCGCTGTTGGTAATATCCTCGCCGGGGGCCTCAAGCGTTTGCATCAGCTCCGCCTGCGGATGTTGCACCAGTAAGCGTGAACAGAAGTCGCTGTGGCGCTCGTACTCCTGGCCCCGGAATATGTAAACCTTGTTCCGCAGCAGTTGCGTGAAACCCAATCCATAGAAGCAGACGCGAAAGTACTCCGATGTGTGACGCAACTCCTTGAGTATCTTCTCAAAGAACAGCGCCATGCGCTTTAGCAGTTCGGAAAGCTTAATGTAGTCAAAGATCTCCTCCTCGTACTGCTGTGCGAGCACCTTGCACATATCGATGGCGCATTCCCATTGCTTGCCCTTATCGAAGTAGTCCATGATCTCGTAGTAGAGCAACTCCTTCAACTCGCGATGGGTGCGACAGCTGCCGAAGACATGACTTCGAAGCTGTGGCGACAATTCCTTATTGTTCCACTGCAGCAGCTCCGTGTGCAGTTTCAGGGTGAACGCCGCCTCCGTATAATTATTGAACTCCATGTGCAGATCGCGCAGCTTGTAAACGTAACGAATGTACATTTCCTTGAGATCCACCTCAGAGTAGAACTGTAGCAGCGAAAAGGTGCATGCCATGCGATTCTCCTTGCTTTCGTCCTGGATGATGTAGCGGTACTCTAGGAGCTTGTCCATCAGCTTGGTCACCATGTTCACAAAACTGCTGCCGTCCACATTGAGCGTACAGTGGGCTGCACAATGCTCCAGCATGATCTCCTTGAACAGCTCCTTGTACTCCGTGTCGCCCTTGCCTGCCCACGGGAAAATGATCAATTAATTAAAAACGAAATTAAACTCTTATTTAGCAGGCACTTACCGGCCCCAATAAGGATGTCCAGTTTTTCGATAATGGCCGTTTTAAACTCGGAGAAGTTCCCCTTGTGATGGGCATTGTTGTGCTTGGTGTCGCCGTAGCTCTCCTGTTCGAGACGAGAGCTATAATACTCGCACTGCATCATATCGAAGAAGATGGGTATCGTTTCGCGTCGCAGCTCAGTTTCGGGTATCATGCTCATCTCTAGTATGGGCTCCACCAGTTGCGGCACAAACTTGGGCTTGTGCTTGCCGAGCTGGAACCACATCTTGCGTATCTCTTTGGCCGTATCCTTTCGTATATCTCGGTAACGAGCAAACACAATCTGCCGTTTGTTATCATTAAAGTCGTTAAGTTGCAGCGGCGATTGCACCAGAAATGCAATCGAACACTGAAAGAAATTGGACCAGATCTGCTTATCGAACACTGGACAAAGGAAATAGTCCGTGACGACCATGCTCAGCTGTTGCAGGGCACCGAGGATAACTGTATTCTGGTGCATAATCATGTCCATCCAGTCACGAGGAAAAACTGCCTTTTGATGCGGCGAAACGAGATCCTCGAACACAAGCAGAATCTCAATAACAAAATCCTTAAGTTCGCCCTGCTGATGCAGATCGTTGACAAAATATTTGTAATGCTGGGCATCCATGCGCTGCAAGATGCCCAGCATAATGGCAAAGAACTGACCGACGAATTCCTTATCCCGATCCAAGGAATGCGCCGCCTTCATCGCCGGTCGCAACAGCTTGATCATAATGTCGCGCACATCATTGTGGGTGGGTCCAACATCAGGGCGATAGAGCAGCTTCAGAATTTTGTTGATAATGTTGATGCATTCGGCGATCTAGCGACAAAGATTGACAGATTAGTTGAAAATTCCAGTCAGAAATGTATTCAATTATCCTTGAAATATGTAATTTATATATAAAAAAAAATAGTCCTTTCTGCTGGCCGCCTAGCTAAGCTTAGCTAAAATATAATTTAAATTAGTGCATATATAAACATAAAAGAAAACACAAAAAACGTTGTAAAATATATAAAACATTGGCTGCAAAAATAACATGGAAAATATAAATCGTGTGGCGTACACCAAAAAAACGGAGCAAGCAATGCACATTGCATTAACATTTGTAAGCTTTTTCCTGTGTTTGTGTGTGTGTGTGGGTGTAAAAGCTTTGTGCATTACTCGCACACTCGCATAAAAACATATTATAAGTATAGGCCATTGAGCGTAAAGTGCACAAATCACCGGCAGTGCAAAATGGCAAAAAGCTAAACATAACTTAAACAATATAAAATTATAAAAAAAACATATATATATATATATATATATTGGATATATTAAATATAAACACTGAATAGGTGGTAGAGCCCAGTAGGCAGCTGATGCTCTGATTGTGGACGCGCGTTACATAGGCCTGATCTGAATCTGAGATTGTTGTGCAATTTTCGTTGTATGTATTTCTGGTTATTATCAGAGTTTTTATATTTTTGTTGTTTTTTTTTTTTTTGTTACCTTTTTATTGGCAGTCGTTTCTTCTTTGGACATTGGGGATTTATTTAGTCCGAGCACTTTAACGGCTTTGGAAAGATTCTGTTCTTGCAGCAAGAAATCTGTTATTGAGGAACCCTATTTGTATAACACAATTATGACAGTGTTAAGTGTAAAACATACCAACAAAAACATCGCACCCAACATTGAGTGGGTACATAGGTGGTAGGCAGATGGGTGGTTGGGTACAAAAGAGAAACATTGGGAAACATTTAGTTTTGATCATGATTTAAAGGCATTTAAGGAATAAACAAATAACATGTATATGAATACGATTAAGGTGCTAATAATTAAGTCAAAATAGGTATTATACACGTATGAAGAGTGACAAGAAGACAGACAGTGTGAGAGACAGAAAGATATATGTATATACATATATATGCAGAAGTAGAAGTTCCAGATGTGCATACTGTGGTGCATTTTTGTTTTGTGTGTGTGTGGGTGTGTTCGACATTTTTATATACTTATGTATGTATGCATATTGTATGTTAAGCTAATACCATTTGTTCAGATACGAGGGATGTTGGGTTGGTGCTTATGTATGAGTATGTGGTGGGAGAATCAATGATAAATTGCCATAAGTAATTGCAGTTAAAACGTTTATTACAGTTATGACGCCAAATAAGAAAGACGATTCTTAACGAGCGATCAACTAACAACAAACCAAAAAAAAAAATCTACGATCTGCACTTATGTGCCGTTAAACACGAGATATAAGCAAAGAAAAAAAAAACACAAAAGAAAACAAAACTAACTAAACGACGATGGTGATGAAGGTTGGTGGAAAGATCTTCTCGCTAAACACACTGATCGAGCGATAGCTAAACAAGATTACACATTTATATGTGCTTGCATATGTGTTTGTGTGTGGTACATATGCATTAAATAAGACTTACATACTTACAGATAAGATAAGACATATACATATAGTTTACATATGGACTAATTGCGGTTTTTGTGCGGCTACTTTGCAAAGTCTTAAGACTAAAAGGGCTGTCCCTTTTTGTACAGACACAGGACAAACACATAACAAAAAACAACAAACTCAATTAGATGCAATTTTAAAAAACAATAACAATATAAACAATAACTGTTATCTTCGGATTACCGAAGACGAAGTACCCTTGCAGATGATAACTGGGAACCATATTAATACATATAAAGATATACGTACAAAAAAAGATTTAGACAACAATAACATAATTTAAATTTAAAATTTATATGCCAAACAGACAGAACATTGAGGGGAATATCCTCTTTTTGGTGCAATCCACCACGCGTAGAAATCCACCAAGGGCTTCCACAATCGGACTGAGTAAAGTTAGTAAGTAATTGTATATTAGAGTACAAAGCTAAATTTCGCGTTTTTTTCATTGTTTGAAAAATATAATTTCCACTGCAAGGGTATACACAAAAAGAAAAATATATATATAGATGCAGCATGCTTAACATTAAATTAACTAGCAAATCATCTCAAATGGCTACTGAAAAATATGTGTTAAAACTAATTCCGTTGGAAACTGAGCAAGATTAAGACAGCTCACATGTTCAGTTGACAAATTTAATAATATGATCTATCAAATCTTATCTAGCTTTGATTTGCAGCTCTTTATAAAAGCACAATTAGATATAATTATATATATACTTAAAAATGTGGCAAGTTGCTATTTATAAGTATATGTTTCGGTAAATGTTGCATTATTAATTATTTGTATTTATAGCGTTTGCAGTTAAGTTAAATTAGTTACTTTAGAACATTTGAATTGAACATGTGCTGGGTTAAGTTTTCATTTTGCGTATTGTTGTTGTTTTTGCATTATATAGAACACATATTTTAACGATGCATTAGATTATAAACTGTATGCGATCTCCAATGGTTAATTAGTGGCACAAGCAAAGTAAAAGCTGACATTAAACATACCTCCTCATTGTTTTCGATTTGATCTTTGATATGCTTGCAGAACACCGGCAACAAGATGGCCCGGCAATCGGGCAAGGCGAACAGTTTCGTCTCCACAAAATCTTTGATGCAACCCATTTTTGACTGGGCCAGACGACGGAGCGGAAACTTTTCCAAAATCTCAACGATCAACGTGCTGCAAAAATGCATATTTACATTTACTTCAAAATAATTGAATAACAACAGTGAACAAACCTTAGATCAACGGGATCATAAACCTCCATCAAATCGGTGGCTATGATGTGCAGATTCTTGAGCAGTGCCCCCTCCGACTTTAACTGATTGCTGGGGCATCCGATCATATTGATGAACATTTTGAGCAGCTCCTGCAGCCGTGTGGCAAAGTCCACATAGTCGCTATTACAGTTCATTGCCGCATACAAGACTCGCGATCTAATTACAAACTTCATCACATAGTGCATATACCGTGTCGTCTTATAGAGGCGTCGCACTGCTGGGCTTTCGCCATGTGTGTTGCCATCGGCGGACTTCTCGATTGGTGTGATGGCATCGCTGATGTTGCGCTGCAGCACATCCATCAGTTTCCTAATGCAATATACGTTAGGAATTTTAAATGGATGAAATACGGCTAACACTTACGTATAGGCCAAAGTGGCGGAGAAACTTTCATTGATGTACATATCGAGAACGGTGAGAAAATGTTGATACTTCAAATCGGAGACTGTTTCAATCAGATGAATGATGCTCATGAAGACTAGTTGATCATACTTTTCATGATGGTCGTTCTCGACCAGAATGTTAAACAGTGCATCGAGTATATCCTGCAGAAACTTGACGACCTCTTCACCGGGCACAGTTGCCAATGCATTCAACGACTGCTCCAAGGTCTCCTTGTGCGCCGACCAGTGCAACAATCCCAACAGGCTGACTGCAATTCAGAGTTGAGAGTTGTGTTGGAAAAGGAACAGGGACAAATCTTACCGCTCTGCGTTAGCTTTGTGCTGCACAGATTAACGTCAATGCATAACTGATCCTTTGGCAGCAGACTAAGTCCGCCCGTCGATGGTTTGGTGCCCAGAAGTTCGGCCTTGGTTGCCGGCAACTCCATGTAGCTTTTGGCCATCAGTTTGTCATACTTCTTGGGATCGATCTTGTAGACGGTGAGAATGTGCTGACCCTGCGTTATGGTTGTGCCATTGGCCTGCATCAGACGCACATAGGACAGACCGAAGGGCTTCTCGGAGCGATCCTTCTGTTCATTGCTGCTGCGATGCTTGAGGGTGAAGCGCAAATGGCACACCTTAAACTCCTCGATGGGCAGGTGGATTTTGAAGGTCTCCTGCCACTTGGGCTTATCGTCGTGGTAATACACCACCGACTTGTAATCATCGACCGGCGGATGCCCGGCACCAATACTCATCACACCCGACAATAGCACACCGTGTTCGTTGACCACACAAACGGTGACCTCGACGTTCTTCTCCGATGTTTTGGCAATGCGTGCAAATTCGCCGCTGCAAATGGTCAAATAGAGATCATTGCGCACATCACCGGGCAATATAACCTCGGGGAATCCCATTTTGCGTGCGACGGGCACATTGCTGTGCACCAACCGTGGAAAGGCCTCCTTGATCTGTTTAATGTCGCCGCGCAACACCTCAAAAGTTACAGCCATTTTGGACTCGATTTTGCCAATATCCTTGTTGGCTATCAGTTTGCGTAGTGTGCCATCCAACGTGTCCTTCTCGCACATGATGAATGGCAGATTTAGACTATTACGATTATCCGGCTTACTGATAATGGACGTCAGGTCCTTGCAGGCGACACCGAACGGACGACGCATCATGTACTCACTGGCGCTGCCCGAGGAACCGATCGAATTGACCGACAGCTGGGACTGCTTTCGACTGGCCGCAGTCAGGACACTGCTCGCAATGCTCATGCTGGTGCGCCTGGATTCTGTGGTGTCCTTTACATCCATGGAGCCAATGCGTATGGCATAGCACACCAGATAGATTTTCGATATGTTCAAATCGTTGCGACTGAGGTCAGTGAACAGCACACGATTATTATCGAACTGATCGATATCCCGGGCAATGCCGGTTCGTGACCACCTCACCACATAGCTCTCGCTAATCGGCTTATGTGTCTCGCCATTGAAGAGCGTAAACAGCAGATCCGAATCCTCCTGGAACTTGCACACAAACGCATTCACATGCAACAGTATGTTGTGCGAGTATTTGTTAAAGCCACGGCTACTTTCCTCATCGCTTGGTAAGCTCTGTGGGGCGAAATAGACTTTAGTGGATGAAAGACAAGACGCAAATGGCCTGAACTCAATAAAATGGTCTGACTTGGATATACTTGGTATTGTTTCTTGGTAAACTTTAACCCTTTTTAACCCACTTAGACTAGGTTAGTTATAGACTCATTTATGCCAGTTTTGGCCTGTGTTGTATTCTTCGTAAGCATAGTTGCTTCTAATTCTGCTAATTGTGCTTTCCAGAGAAGTCTCTATCGGGAATCGTATTATTTTCATCTTCTGTAGATACCATAATAAGGGGCTTGCCAATGGTCTGATAAGTTGCAGATTACTCCTAAGTTTTGCAGAGCTCTCTATTCTGGTATTTCACTTATTCTTGTAACCCACTTACAGTGGCCTTCTTAATGCGCTCCAGTGCATGCACGTGATTTTCATAGAGCGCTGTCGTGCAGATGGCATTTGTGTCCAGGATGTCGCCGCTCTCATCGCGCACAACCATGTCGAGACCGAGCAGCTGGTTTCCTATGTCAATCTGTGACGTCGCCTGCAGCTTCACTTTGCGAATCTCGTCGAGCGGCAGATTGCCGGTTATCAAGGCTGCTCGATTATTGTTCAGCTCATTCATCTTTGGCCGTATCTCTTGAAATTTCCCATTTGTACTCTGCAGGCAATAGAATAATGTTATTTAAATACAAATTCGACTGGTATTCATATTCTTACCAGAAAGTAACTCTTCGCTATGCCTCCCCATTCCATTAGAACCTTGGTGATCTCCTCGACGATGTCGGTGCGTTGAATGCAATACTCGCCATTTACGATGTTGAACTCACACAGATGCACATAGCTTTTGGGGAAGATGCCGCGAGTTTGCTTCTCCCTGCAGCGGAAACAGGCGGAATTATGAGGAAGAAAATATTAAAATGTGGCCAACATATGTTCGCAAAAATATAAAAATATAAATAATAAAAAAAAAACAATTATATATATATTTATATACTACATTTTTCATAATTGCGTTTGCATTAATAATTTTGTCATGCCACAAAGTGGGCAGCTACAAAAGTTGTTGTTGACAGAAATCAAAACTTGTCTGAAATGCTGGAAAATTCTACTGGAAAATGTAAAGATAGAAACAATGAAACCAATTCTGAATTCGAGCTCTTGTTATAAAAATTGTTCAAGAAGAAGAGGAGCCATAAGTTGAACGCAATGAAGAATCACCCAATTATAAAACTTTAAGACTGACCCTCGCCTAATTTGATAACACATGTATGTGTATATGTATATGTGTACATATGTGAATGACTTATGCACGATATATTTATGAGTGCAGGATGACACAATTCATATACGCCGCTGATGAATTACCCAACGGAAAAACCAACGCTCCAACCGGAGCTGAAAGAGGCTCAACTGACATTGTTTAGGGTGCACATGGGGAGCAGAGGAAGTACGCGCAAAGTGTGACACTCTCCCAATGAAATTGAATGCTTTAATTTGGCTTAATTCAGCATTTGACATGCGGGGTTGCCGCCTTAATTGCCTGAGGCAACAACAGAACTAAACTCAAGAACCATCAATCAGCATGCGCTCCAGCATATATATATATATATATATATATATATACTTGTAATGCATATAATATACACATATAACTGATAGTTAGACGGAACTGTTGAAAGTGTGACAAATTGCGTTGAACTTGATTCAGGTACCGGACATAAAAGTGACCTTCAATATATTTATTTATATATATTTTGGGCACTCTCAAATTCTCCATTTTGGTATTGCTTATCGTTTGGAAATCGTGAGAAAATGCACAATTAAAATTTATATTTCATTATAAACAAACAGAAGCTGTCAAACGAAAACAACAAACACCAACATATATATATATATATATATATAAATATATATACAAATAATATCGAACCAAAGAGGTTATCAAATCGCATTGAGTTTCTTTTTAAATGCCTCATACTCTCATCAATACAATTTTTATCGCTTAACACCAATAAATACTCAAGTGTATCAGTTACAGTGAATATCTGGTACAACGGAAGCGACTCGAATTTCTAAATCAATACTTAGGCATTAGTTGGCTTAACGAATGCTCCCTTTAAATATGAATATTTACTTGAAATGTCTTCACTGTATTTGCCATGTCTTCTTGTGGGTCTGGGTTGTGGTTCAAATATGAAGAAAGGTCAGCTAACCAATCATGTTGCATGCTGCATGTTGTTGTTGCGGCTACTGTATCTCAACAGTTGTTGTTGTTGTTTTCATTGGTTGCTTTCAAAGATAAGGCAATTTACAGCAGTGCTGCCACAAGTATGTGTCCAAGACACAAAAGATAAATAAAAAAAAAAAAAACAAATAAAAACCAAACCAAACTTCTACAATATATATGAAAAACCCAACCCAAGAAAAGGGTCAACAATCGTATCGGACACTGAAATATGTATCTTAGTTTTTTGAAATTCCAAAGCATGCTTGTTTTTTTTTTTTTGCCACATGGACGCATCTGTTTTTGCCACAGAAAGGATTGAGAGCAAGCCGAAAAAATTCATTTGTTGTTGGCCAACGTGGCACAGATTTTAACATACTGATTAAGTAAACAACACGGCCAAATGGGCAGCATATTGGCCCACAGCAACAGCTGGTTACCTGATTTATGCATGTGAACAACCGGGTAACATCAACATTTCCATTTATCTTCTGTTGATATAAATATGTATTTCTTCTTTCCAGTTGTGGGAGAAGAACTGCCGATTTATTTAGAGACAGCCACCCAACAAACTCAAAACTTAAGTTTTTGTTTAAATTCTTTGTATAATGTAAATCAGTGCAACTCATAAATATTACGATACATCTGCAGATGTGCATGTGCAAACATTGGAAATAATCCAGGATCTCTTCATTCTCGCAAGTGAAACTATTCAGCACAAATACTGGTCAATTCGTATTAAGTTCTTATCTAATATGGATTAAAATACTGCGGGTGCTTATCGTTTTCGAAGTTACTTTGAACACTTTTGACACTTGGCTTATTATACTATAACTTTGTATAGATTTCAACAGTAAAACGAATGCAAATACAGTCAAAGTGCTTATCAGATCAAGATTATTTAGATTAACATACTTTTGCCTGTAGCCGTAGTACCAATGTGTGGTTGCCTTGAGAATTATGACCGTATCGCCCACATCCAGATTAATGCGATGTGGCTTCGTATCCTGGTCAAAATTGCATTTGGCTGCAAAAGAAGAAAAAGAGTAGATAATAATGATTAGAAAATGTATTTGAATATAGTATTAGTATAACAATATTATAGTCCCGTCACCAGTTGCGATTCAGCTGCGATGCAAAACTGAGCTGGCAATGTAAAACTAGCTGAATGTGCCTCTCTTAAATGACATGCTTGGGTTGAGGGTTATCAATTACTTAATTCAGATTGGGATCGGAAGCTGTGGTTGTTGTTTTTCACTTTATTTTGTTTGTTTTTTAATGGAGCGGATGAGGGGCTATAAGTGATTTGCATTGCCACTGATAATGATGCTCGTCGTACTACGTGAGATTTATCTAACTGCAAGCACAGCATAAAAAACTGATAAGGTTCTAGTTAAATGACGCATTGTGAAGAAAGAGAGAAAAAGAGCGAGAGAAATGCCAAAGAAATGCAACAAGATGCAATTAGTGAGACAAGCTGCGGGAGCAAGCGACAGACGATGATGAGGACAGAGACAAAGCCGCTGTTGCATTCACAGGCGACTGAGGCGACATCGTCATCACTTCCTCACACGATAAACATAAACATGGGTGTGTGAGTGTGTGTGTGTGCGTGTGTGTATAGATACAAATATGACACAGCTGCAGGCAGCGCCAAAAGCAGACGCAACAACAAACAACGCCTTCGCGTAATACGCCACGGGTGGTGCTTGTGGTGGTGATGGTATGGGTATGGGTGTTGTTGTTGCCACCGTCACGGTCCAATGACCGATGTTGCTCTGTTGTTGATGAACGCGCATAACCAGCCGAGAACGACCTCCACAGTACATAAACTAACTAAAGCAACAAAAATAAGTGGCAACAATTTGCAAAGGTATTTTTTATTTCACTTTGTTCTTTTTTATTCACTCGCATTTGTTGGAGAGTGAGAGATTTTATTTTATCTACCCAATTGCAAGGAAAGTTAAGTCCGGAGTGGGTCAATTACGAAAACCACTCGAGCATAGCTACTAGTTGCTATTGCTATTAGTTCACTCACAGATTCATTCACAGCCTACTATTTCTCTGTGTGTATGTGTGTGGAGAGTGCAAATGCGCTGTTTTATTTCGCCTTTATGCAATGCAATAATAAAGCAACGCTTCGATATAATCATGAGGAAACTGAATGATGACGATCAATAGCAAACAGCAAAAGCAAGCACTAACCACAAGCATGTAAGTGTGCACCTAGCGAAATACCTTATAAAAGTGCAATCAATATTTATTTATTTATTTTTTCGTCAATACAAAACATTTTAGAGTGGTATTTAAAATTCTCTGATATTCCTGAAAATAATATATTTTCAATATTATGAAGAAGAAAACTGTATGCATTTCATTAAATTTCGCATATATTTGTATTCTTTTTGCTGTCAGTCAAAGATATTATTATATTTTTTTTCGCAGGGTATCCAATAGCTTCGTCAACATTTTACTGAACTTATTTTTATTAAATGTATATTTTTTATTTATGCATATCTAATTTCTTACGCAAGTTTCTTACTAAAGTGTTCTTATGCTCATTTATAAAGTAGTAATTTCTAAATTCTGAGAAACTAATGAATCATGATCATGATGGTGATGACGATGACGACGACGACGTCGACGACGCTGGTCAACCAATCAGTCATCGAACACTGTACACACCTTGCTCAGTCCTCAGGCTGCTTATAAAAATGTCATTAAATCGAACTTATTTTCCACAATTCAGAAACGATGGAAACTGTAAGGGAACTTCCATCTGGAATTGCTGGACTAACGGAAACAATCGTAAATAATGAAATGCAAACAGGCCTCCGGCTATAAATAAGCGACGGGGGAGAAAGAGGCCAAGTCACGGCTGAATGGTGTGAGAAGAAAAGGTGTTCAGCAGCAGTAGCAGCATAAACTAACCGGTGACAGACAAGCCAGGTAGACGACGTCGTCGAAGTACACTCTTTATGGCCAGTGGACAAAATGTGTGGCAAATGCAACAGCCAAGCAACAAAGGCAACTTTGTTAGCAGCGGATGCGCCTCCACACAACTTGCAGCAAGGTGCGGGGTCAGGCGGGGGTTTAGCACGTGCATGGAGTGTGTGACAAGACTGAAAGTTAGCAATGCATAAATGCCTGCATAGGCTGCTGCTGACTAGCAAATGAAGCAACACAATCATAATAAAAATAATAATAACAATAACAACAAATTGACAGAAAGTAAAAAAAAACTACGACGCTTCGTCATCTTCCCGCTGACAAGTCATATATACACATACATACATACATACATACATACATACACACACACATACATGTACACAACAACAACAATCGTGACTGGACGTCGTAAGCGATATCAGCATCGGAATCGACTTGGCTTATTTTCCAATTACAGGTTTAAATAGCACGCTTTGCATAAATACATATACAAACATACATACAAACATATGCGCATATGTGTGGACCACATGTACATATGTGTGGGTGTATTGACAGTAGCACACGGAAAGCACGAATGATTCTGTGAGACTGACTCAAAGTTATTTTAGCCACAACTGTGATTGCTCAATTCAAATTCAATATCAAAAATTAAATTTAAATGCACATAGAAAAAAAAGTAAGTTCTCTGTATCGATATGCAATTCTCTCAAAATAAGTGAAAAGTTATTGATTTAAACATTTTTACAAGAAATAAGTTTAATTTAAAAAAGGTATACCATTATTTTAATTATGTGTTTGGCAGCTGAATACAATAAAAATGCGAAAACTATCAAAACATAAAAAGATAATTGACTACATTCACACTTAAATCTGCTCTACATATATATTTATATATGTACAAATATATATATGTATTTTATATACATTTTTTTAAAATTATATATATATATATATGTATTTTATATATAGTTTCTTTATATTCACGTATATTTTAAGTTGCGGTCATTATAAATAGAAATAGAATCAATAATGAGTGTTTTTGTATTTTGTAAGAGTTGAAAATGCTTGTACAAATGAACAGAAAGCTTCAGACATATTCAGTCATTGTGAATGCTGCTCATCTCTAATTCAGCAATTTTTGTATTATGTTGTTTATTTTGTTGTTATTGTGAATGATGTTTTTGTATGTTGGCGTTTTTTCTAAGCTCGATTGTTCTTTGCGCTCAATTCTTCAAGCTATGAGCTAAGCTATGGCTAAAAAACATGTGATATGTGTATATCATATATATATATATATATATCTATACACATGTGTATATACACACATGCAACAAACACACTCAAGTACGAGTTAAGTTTTGAGGGTCAATTATAACGATTCCCAATGGTTAAGACGCACGGCTTGTCTGGCTAATAAAAGCTGCTGTTTCTATATATATTTGGATACACACACAAATAGTACGTTTATGTATGTACATACATGGGTATATTTCAGGGGGCTAAGCCAAGTTTAGCGTAACGATTTTGTGGACTTGTTGAAACAAAAATTCCATTGTACCTTTTTCTGCCACTCATTTTTTATTATTTTTTTTATTTGGCAAAATATATTAAACATGCCGATTCTAGTTCTTTCAGGTAAATAGAGCGAGAGAAAGAGAGAGGGAGAGAGACAAAAGGAGAGGGGGAGAAGAAGAACGAGACATATTTGTAGATAAGATTTTATGGGCAGTTGACAGTTACAGTTAATGGCGCCGCGCTCGTTAAACCCACAAGAAGAATTAACCGAAAACTTGAGACACAAAGGAAAATGTTGATAGTAGTTGCGAGCGATAAAATTTGTGAATGTAAACAAAATCTTGACCCATTTAGGGCAAGAGTATACAAAAACAGCCAAATTATTTATAAGAATGATGATCACTTGTACCACTAACTTTCTTGTATTGCATTATATATTTTTATATTTTTCAGGAATACAAATCATAAATATAGCAATTGTTCTTTGAATAGATAAAACGCTTTAATTCCGAGAATACTGTTTGTTTAATCAAACATATTAAAAAGTATATGTGCTATGCATTAAACAGAACGATTATAGCAAAAATAGGGTGAATTACTTGCTGAAAGCTGAGTAATACATTGCTTGCACAAAATAGTAAGTTCAAGTAAGAACTAAAAACTTTGGTGTATTCGAAATAATATTATTCATTTTATGATGTGAAATCTTTTTTAATGAAATTCTATACATCAAATTGGAATGAAATATTTATAAAACTATATTTTAGGATCTACTGAGTCATTTGGCACTCTTAACCAAGTGTTCGAGTGGACTTTGAGTTGCTGACTGACCGACACAATAGAAGTTCGATAAACCGAGTCTTGTTTGAATCACTTTCAATGAGACATTTATGAGTCAGTTGATGCCACCAATGCCAAACATGATCCACAATTGCCGCCTACAATTAAAGCGACGTTACTTTCTACTTAGATTCAATTCGCCACAGAGAGAATCAAGCAAAATTATATATGCTTAATTATAGACAATTTTCAAGTCGAACTTTTGTTTTGTTTGGACGACGATTGGGAAAAAAGCAATTACGCATAAGAGATGCGACAATCTTTTTACATTTTCTAATCTGGGAAGCAATAAAAAGAAACCCGATGGAGGCCAATGGCTGCGATTAAATATCAATTTGGATTGCGAAATGGAAAGCGCAGATTGGCCTCCAAGTGCTTTACACAGACTAGCAGCGAGTGAGAGAGATAGAGAGTTAAAGAAGTGGAAATGAAACTGGAACTGGATGTAGATATCAAAATGTAAGTGGATGTCGCTTTGTACAATCGCCTAGGGATGTGCTCATAAATAAAAATGCAGACACAAAAGGGGACGCGGAGAGGAGGAGGAAGGGGAGGGGTGCGGTGGGGGAGTGTATACATCCTCTTGTTGTTGTTGATAGTTTTATGTCAAGCAAACAATCAAAAAGCTGAAGCGAAGGGAGATGCCAGACGGTTTGAGCAATTGCTAAATCTGAGCACATTTAAATACACACACTTCCAAATAAAAATACACACATATGCATATTTGTATGTTTATATCGAAGCTTTTGGGTGCAATTGTAGTTGCGCTTTGTCATGGTTGAAAATTTGGAAAGCACTTTCAATTATGCAAATAAAAGGCATTTCATGCGCTACTAAAATTAACGAGCAAGAAAATTTTAATTAAATACAAAAACACAAACTTCAATTCGACTCGACTCAATTCAGCTCCAACTCGACTCGACCAGACTCCACTCTTCACCTCCACTTTTCACTCTACACTCTCTCTTCGTCTCACTCTTTCAATGCTGAGCCTCATTAAGTTTTACGTTTGCTTTGCTCTTGTTGTTGCTATTCAAATTTAGAAGTAGAATGCATGGCTGCCTACACTATCTCTCTTTCGCCCTTCGCCCCCTCTGTATAATTAAAGCAACATTCATACATGTAAAGAAAGTAGTGCATATAGTGGTGAGTCAAGTGTAAATAACAAAGGAGTATAGGCGAAATGTATGTGTGGGAGAAAGAGTGAGGTAGAATGAGGGGAGCCAGTGTCGCAGGTGCAGCAGACGTCGCTCAACTAATGCCAATGAACAGTGGAGTAGCTTGGCAAATGCCTGAAAGCGACAAATCAACACAAGTACGCAGACAACGGAGAAGAGAGCTGTACAAAAACGATAGCGAGAGAGTTGGTGTGAGCGTGTTGGTGTGGACTCCCGCTACGCATCACACAAGTGGGGTGAACCGCTTCCATCACTTTACATTTAAATGGAGCCTTTTTTTGAAGCATCAAATGACAAAATGACAAATAAAAGAAATAAATACAAACAAAAGCTTAAGAAATTTTCTATTATTTGCTCAAATGTGGGACAGCGAATCGCATTTTTTATCGCATTTCGAAATGCGCTGCTGCGTTGTTGTTTTTGCGGGTATTGCTGCTTATATACACAGGGACACACTAACACACACATAGTAATGTATTTGCTTGGTGTTTAAACTATAAGACGCAGGCGTTAAAATAAAAATAATATAAAAACCGGCGATAAGACAAAAACAAACTATTGTTGATAAGCGGAAAAAGTTTGTATATATTAAAGCATTTTATTTCATGGTTAGTCAATCCAGCGTGGATAAGTTAAATGTTCGCTTCAATTGCATTGTATTAGAGGTGTGAATGTGAAAGAGGGAGAAAGGATAACTCTTTGATCTTCCTCCCTCTCTTACGTGTGAAAGTGTGTGTGCATGTGAATGTGTATATTAGTTACCCATAACAAGAGACTTACAAATTAAAAAAAAATCAGCTCAATGCCGTGCGTAATCTAACGGCATATCATTTTAATATACATACAAAAAACCCCACAAATTTTACCTTCCCACTCTGCAAATGTGAGCTGATATGTACTAAAATTGTTTGGAAAGTAGAGGAGTGGTAGTAAAGGAGAGCAGGTATACGGTAATAAAGATAAATGCAAAGAGCGAGGAGGAAGTGCTAACACGTGTAAATATTGAGCGCTAGTGAGCACTTTGAATGAACAGCTAATTTGATTAAGAGACAGCGAATTGCGCAAGTGATATTCACACTTGCACACACCTACAAAAGTACATACATAATATATATATATATATATATACTATCTATTGAACACCAAAAAGGTCAACAAACAAAAGAGCCGAGGTACAATTATAGAAAAACTCACACGTACGAAGAACAACTGAGATGAGAGCATTTCAAAAATGTAACATTTGCCATTTCATGGTCATTGCCAATGAATAGAATATGAATTGTTGTTGTTGCTGTGCATGGAATATATATATGTGTGTGCGTGTGTGAGGTTGCAAGTGTAAGTGAATGCAGCCAGGGGATAGAAAACAGGTTACAGACAAACAGGCAAACTCGACTGTGACGCGAAGATGCGGATGCTGAGAAAAACAAAAAAAGAATATAGCATGCGATTGAAAGAAAAACGAAATTAAAGAAGAAGCAGATGAAAGTGTGTGCCTGCATGCTGACAAATCGACCACATGGCCGGCAAACTCAGAGAGAGATGCATCAGTTGCAGCAACAACAACTACAACAAAAACTACCGTAGCAACTCAGCAGGGGAATAGGACCAGAAACCAAGATCCAAAGTCAGCAATAGAACAGAACAATCGCACTTGAGCGCAAGGTAAAAAGAGAGCAAAGCTGTTGATGTTGTTGCGTTCTTCACTCACTTGAGTTTTTGGAATTGAACACCCACAAAACTGCTGCCATTGTTGCTGTTGTTCTCGGAAAATTTAAGCACTAAGTTAGGCACTTTATTTAAACAATTTCAGCAGTTATATGTATGTAAATAGATAAACATTTTTTCACCATCACCAACAAAAATATCTTTAAGTTTATTTTTGTTTTAGCTCTTCACTTGAGTGTTTTTTTTTTGCCTATTTTTTATTTTATTTTTTTCTAAATTTTGACTTACCAATGCCAAATGACTGCTTAGCGTTGCAATCGCTCCACACACTCATTGTGAATGATTGTTGTTGTTGTTGATAATCTTGTTAACTTTTTCCACAATAATAAACATGCACATACACTTACACACACGTAGACATACGACCATTGGTTTGCGTACACTTTCGTTGGCAAATAAAAAAATTAGAAAACGAGTCGAAAATTTGCAAAAGTAAAAACAATTAAGCAAAACAACTTGTGTCTGAAAATCAACACGTAGTTTTATTTAAATTTCTGCGATGTTCACAAAGCCGACTATATTTGCATTTACTTGTTGCTTCGCCTCGACCGCTGGCTTAATAAAATTAATAGTGTGATTTATTGCACAATTCCATTGCAGCAGTTATTCTTTATACTTAGTTTTTCGTGTCGGTCAATTTGTTCTCATTTTGGGAGTTGGCCGCATTTAATTTCTACTTACGCTCCCGCACGCACACATATACGCAAACGCACACACGCGAGCGGGCATATTTCCACTACGCTGTTTCGTTCACAATTAATTAATTAACCGGAGTGAACTCCGCGCGCAGACAAAACACAACTCACAACGCATTTAAACTGTTGCTCGGCTTCTACTGTTCAGTGTGACCATTTTTGGGTAAGAGCAAATCACTTAAGAGTTACTGAAAATATATTCATAAAATATGAATGCAATGCTGTGCAGCTTATTAACATTTTTAGGTTAAATAAAGTATATTGTGTGTATTTAATGCAAATTATAATTTTAATAATAATTAGAAGTTGTTGGTATTTTTGGATTACTATGACTGCAATATACGGGCATCGGAATGGCGCAGGTATTTCGATGGCAGCCCAAAACGGTCGCACAGTTTTCCTCCAGACATCGTGAAAAATATTCAGCGCGCCATTTCTGTGTTTGCGCTCCCAAACATCCAGCAATAAACCTAACAAAACTCGATTACCGCAAATTGTGGCATTAAACGGGAAACCATTCGGCGCCCCCAGAAATAATAAACATACACATAGGAACACATAAAGGAGAAAAGACGCGCTCGTGTTGCACACATTTGCTCAGTTCGCGAGCAGAAATTTTACGATTAGCGAATAAAATTTAAACAGACGTCGACGGATTATCATCATCAGAAATCAGAATCGACATGTTCGGCGGCGCTAAACCCTCATTCGGAACTGGAGCTGGCGCGACAGGCTTTGGCGCCTTCAGTAATACCGCCGCAGCAACACCCTTTGGCCAGTCGGCCTTTGGGAAGCCAGCGACGCCAGCATTTGGAGGAACGCCCGCCTTTGGTGCCCAGCCAGCCCAGCCCTCTATGTTTGGAAGTGCGGCAGCACCGAATCAAACGACGGGCGGACTCTTTGGCAGTGCAACAACAACAAGCGCTTTTGGCAGCACAACAGCGGCGCCTACATCATTTGGAGGTTAGAAACGAATTGCTAAAGTGATTCATATTTGTAAATATTTATTCATTTTGAGCTTAGCATAAATTGTTAGATGCATTTCACAGTCTATCTGTCTTTGTCTAACTGTCTCTCTTTGTTTAACAGTCTGTTTAATTAATATACTGCAGTTGTATTTTGTTTGCAGCTGATTACATGAAACTTGTAAATAAATAGTTACAATCTCGATTATTCTCTGAAATCGATCAATTGGTAGAAGCTGTCATGCTCGCAGAAATTGCATTCCTATCGATAAACATGCCAAGTGATATTTGTGTTTTGAAATCAGAATGTTTTTTGCAATGTTAAAGTTAAAAAAACTTTTTTTTTAAAACCAAAATTTGCAAGCAACAAACAAAAAAACTAATACTTGATAAAGTAAAGACAAAGCTGTAAAGGATGCATTATAAGAGTAAACTTCGACTTGACAATTGCGTTTTTTCAGCAGATTTTAAAGCTTTGGATATATATTATTTTTCTATTTAGCATTTTCGCAGGCACCGCAACAGACTTCCAGTATATTTGGATCGACGCAGGCAGCGCCGAACACGTCGCTCTTTGGCCAGACCGCAACGAGCGCCTTTGGAGCCGCCAAGCCCACAACTCTGGGCATGACTAGCTTTGGACAGACGCCCGCAGCGCAGCCTCTTTTTGGTCAACAGCAGACGGTGACGTCGAGTGCATCGGGCTTTGGCGGCTTTGGTCAGACGGCGCCGACCACAACAAATGTATTTGGTAGTGGAGCCGCCTCGGCTTTTGGCCAACCCCAGGCGGTTGCTGTAGGTGCTGGTGGTGGGGTCAACACGGGCACCTCGCTGATCAAATATCAGCCCACCATTGGCACGGACACACTGATGAAGGGCGGGCAGACAAACAATGTGAATACCAAGCAGCATTGCATCACTGCAATGAAGGAGTACGAGCTGAAGTCACTGGAGGAGTTGCGCCTGGAGGATTACATGAGTGGTCGCAAGGGTCCACAGGCGGGCAGTGCGCCGGGTGCCTTTGGTTTTGGCAGCCCCGCTGCCGGCACACAGGCAACGGCTGGTGGCGGACTCTTTGGATCGCCATCACAGCAACAGCAGCAGCACGGCACCGGAATCTTCGGCCAGACGGGCCAGGAGAACAAGAGCCTGTTTGGTAATTTTGGCCAGCAGGCACCAGGCAGCGCCTTCGGCTCACCCGCCCAACAGAATAACTTCATGCAGAAGCCTTTCGGAGCGGCTCCAACGAGCGCCTTTGGAGCCACCACAACTGATGCTGCCAATCCATTTGGGGCCAAGCCTGTTGGATTTGGCCAAGCGGGAAGCAATATGTTTGGTCAAGCGACGGCGACAAGTGCTGCGCCCGCCTTTGGCCAGACAACAACCAGCTTTGGTGGCTTTGGCAGCACGGCTGGAGCGACTGCTCAGCAAACGCCGCTGTTTGGCTCCACAAATCCAACGGATCCTAATAAGCCGGCCTTTGGACTGGGCACCGCTGCGTCCACTGCCCAGCCGGGCTTCGGTGGTTTCGGTTCGACGGCCACGAGCACCGCTGGTGGCGGTCTCTTTGGCGCTAAGCCGGCGACGAGCTTTGCGGCGCCTGCTTTTGGCGCCAGCTCCACGGCCAACACGGGCTTCGGAAACTTTACGCTGAGCAACAGCAATGCTCCGGGCGCCAGTGGTGGTCTGTTCAACACCAACATGAATAAGCCAACAACATCGGCGTTTGGTGGCTTTGGCACCACTTCTTCGGCACCGCTCAACTTCAATGCCGGCAACACGGCCAACTCCATCTTCAGCAGTGCCGCCAAGCCGGGCGGCCTCTTTGGCGGTGGCAATACCACTCTCGGCACCGGCACAGGTGCTGCCCCAACGGGTGGCGGCCTTTTCGGCACCAGTGGCGCAACAGGTGGATTTGGCCAACGCTGTTTTAGCAGCCTCGGTGGCGGGAACATGTCTCTCTCTGGCCCCGGATTGGGTACATCTCCCGCCCAAGGCGTAGTTGTGGTGCCCATCCATCAGCAGATACTATCGAAGGTAACATCGCCGTATGGCGATACCCCCATCTTCAGGGATCTGAAGCGAAACGATGAGGTGGATGCCACACGTGCCACTAATCCTGTGGCACAGCAGGCAGTACTCGATTTGAACAGCCATCATTACAAGATAACCGAGAAAGACAGTCCGGCCGGCATACGGATGAAAGCGATTGTCACTGCCCGCAACAGCAAGTCCATGTTCGATGGCCTCGAGGAGTACGATGCCAGTGTCGAGGGCTTCAGTCTTAAGCCGAGTGCCAAGCGACTAATCATCAAACCCAAACCGAAGGTAAGCATCACAAGCGAGCCGAGCAGCATTCAACAACTGAACAACAGCGTTGGCAGTCCTGCTTCGGCTGCAGTGCGTCCTCCAGCCAAGTCATACAACGGCATCATACCAAACGAACCGGTGCCAATCATTGACACCAACAGCTCCCCGGTGGTCAATCGAGCTGATGCGGATAGTAGTCGTCGCGAATCCTGGTTGCATCCCAACAACGTGGCCAAAGTGCGTCAGCACAATTTGCAATCGGGCCTGGATCAGTCGACACTAAATAGCACCGTCACGGATCTGGTGCCACGCAAGCCACTGGATACATATAAGAATGCGGCGCCAGCCGATCGACTCTCAGTGTCTACCATACCGGAGAATCCGTTTGAAGATCAGTCCAGCAGCATTGCTCGTCGCGACACATTTATCTCGGAGCACGGCAACGAGAGCAGTCTCTCAATACGATCCGACGATTTCGAGCAGCAGCAGCGTATGGCCATTGAACCGGCCGCCGATGCGGATCCAAATCTGGATGCTGAGCCACATCCGACGGGCATTGTACTACGCCGTGCTGGCTACTACACCATACCGCACCTGGACGATCTCAAGTCCTATCTGGCCGAGGATGGCTCCTGCGTAGTGCCCGATTTTACAGTTGGTCGCGAAGGCTATGGCAACGTATACTTTGGCAAGGAACTGGACGTAGCCGGACTCAATCTAGATGAAATCGGTTAGCGAAGAATGATTTCTTGTCTTGGAATTCCTTTATTAAACTTTTTGCTATTTTTCTTAGTACATTTTCGCAACAAGGAGGTCATCATTTATCCGGACGATGACAATAAGCCGCCCATGGGTAGCGGCTTGAATCGGGAGGCTCAGGTTACGCTGGACCAGGTGTGGCCCGTGGACAAAACGAAGCATGAGGCGGTTAAGGATCCGCAGCGTCTGCTCGAGATGAACTGGGAGGCGAAATTGCGACGCGTTTGCGATAAGAATGCGACACGTTTCATTGAGTTCCGGCCGGAGACGGGCAGCTGGGTGTTCCGTGTTAAGCACTTCTCCAAATACGGACTGGCCGATAGCGATGAGGAAGACGAGGAGATACCCACCGATCCCAAGAAGGCAAAAATGGGTGCCATGGAGGCCAACACTTCCACCGATAAAATTACATTGACATCGCTGCGCAAAGCGCAAAAGATTTCCGAGGAGGCCGGCCGCACAATGGATCCCAAGTCATTGGCTGTTGCCAGCGGCTTTCGACCCATGGACACATCCGCTGAGTTCCTCATGATGGACAAGACACGTAAGTGACTAGAATGCATATTAAAGATCACAATTTACCTTCTTTGTTTTTTTTTTTTTTGTCCAACACAGAATTCTTTCAAGCCGGCGGCGGCACCGATTTCTCCATGTTTGATACACCACGCCCTGTGGCCACCAGTCCTTCGGCTGCCATGGTTGACGAATTTGCGGCCATTGAGGCGCACAAGGTGCAGCTGATGAAGTCGTCGCTCTTTATGGATGACCAAGAAAGTGACGTTGAGATGGGTGTGTACCTTCTAAATCCCAAACAGAATTAACAGAAAGCAAACAATTAAGAAATCTGTATTATAATAATGTTTATATGTTTTGCTGTTGTACTTTTTTTCTGCATAAAATTTGTATTCCAAATTGTTTGGCAAACTTTGTATGAAAAAATTAATTTCATTTACCGACAGCAGCAATTTCAAGATCTATGCCAGTTTAGAGTAAACTCTAAAACATTTCGATGTAGATTATAAATCTACTTTGGCCAACATTGGTTTATTTAAGCTTAGTAGTGAAATATTATTCTAAAATCTGACAGCTTAACTTAACTCAAATTATTATTTTGGCCAAAACTCGACTTAATTGCTTTATCCTGTTGATTTGGTATTTGTGACAGATTCGTTTCCGCTGCCTGCGAGAATGCAACATCAGCGGCAAAAGCAGCGTAGACAGAACAGTTTCGGCCAGGAACCGCAGATGTGGAAGGATGCTGTCGACTCGGAGAACTCAAGTGAATATGGACGTCAGTCGCCACTGTTGGCCGTATCCTCGTCAAACTCCGTGAACAGCATAATCCGCGAACTGCAATCCGAGGTAATACTTTCAGTGGCATAATCAGTTTAGTTGCGCCTTTTACTCATTTATATTTGCGCTTGCAGACATCATCGGTGGCAGCTGAGAGTATTAATCCGGTCGAGAAGAATGCTCAGCCAACACAGCTATTGGGTATCCAAAAAGCCTACAAAATTTTGATAAAACCACGTGTGGCACCCGAAAAAGTATTCGCCTCTATTGTGCCACTGACTCGTTCCATTGCCCTTGGCCTCTACGACTCCTGGATAGCGGATCTGGGCTTCTACAAGGGGCGTAGTTTCAAGCTCAGCTTTGGGCCGCAGAATGCACTGATGGTGCCCAACACCTTTAACAATCTGTGCAGCTTGCGGGAGTGTAAGTAATCAAAATATTAACATTCGATTTATCAGAATATTGATTTTAATACTCTGTGTTTATATGAACAGCCGGCAAAGCCACCCCCGCAGCGATTGCCTTTGAGGCACGCGTCGGAAACGATTACTCGCCCAGTTTGTTGCAGCGACTCCAATTCAATACAGTCGATAAATACGAGCATTTTGGGGATAGAATTGTGCCGCATCTGGAGGTGCAGCTGCAGGACTGCAGCATCCGTCAAGTGGAGGGTAGCAACTGTCCCTGGCTGCAGTCGAACAATGGAACCCAGCTGATTGCCAAGCATCTTGCCACTGCCACTAAACTAAGCAAAACCAGCAGCATGGCTGCTTATGAAGTCTCCGTGTGGTCGCTGTTACTTTCGCTGTGGGGCGAGCACGAGGAATTTGTCGGGCAGGATACCAGTTCTCATTTTGTGGTCATGTGTCGGCGCAATCTGCTATCGGAGTGGCTGGAGAACGCGCTCGTCAGCAGGGATCTGCTCTCAAAGAAGGTCGGCAACAATAGCTATCTGGCTCATATGCTGGACTTGTTGTCCTGCCACCGTGTGACCGAAGCCTGCGAATTGGCCTTTAAATACGACGATGCAAACTTAGCGCTTATCATATCCCAGCTCAGCTCGGGCGCCGTGGTGCGCATGCTCCTGGAGGAGCAACTCTTTGCGTGGCAGCAGAGCAAATCGGACAAATACATTACCCTGGAGCGCATCAAAATGTTCATGCTTGCCGCAGGAGTTCCACAGATGCAGTCGTCCCATGGTGCCATCAATCTGCTGGAGGACTGCAACTGGCTGACCGTATTGGCCCTCCAGCTGTGGTACTTCACAGCACCCACCTCGAGCATAACCGATGCACTATTGGAGTACGACAAATCTTACCAGGCAGACGAATGCTATGCGGATCCACCCAAGCCCACCTACCAAGTCAAGCAGCCGTACAAAAACCAGCAGTCGGTCTATGATCTGCGCTACCATCTCCTCCAGCTTTACTCACAGCGTGGGCATTCCTTAGAGCAAACCTTGAATCCTATCACACACACCTCAGATCCCATGGATTTTCGCCTAAGGTTAGTAATTAAAATCTGCCATTTGCCTTAATTGAAACTAAAATTTATATGTAATCGCAGCTGGATGCTTCTGCAAACATTGGAGGCACTTGGCTATCGTCATTGCACTCCGTTGGCCGAGGCGCAACTGCACATGGACTTTGCCAGCCAGCTGGAAAACGAGGATCTCTGGCAATGGGCAATATTTGTGCAGCTGCACATTAAGGATCGCAATCAGCGGGAACGAGCCGTGCAGCACACACTTCAGCAACATGTCTGCGTTTCTACAGAGACTCTGACTATCGAGGAGGAATTCATCATCGAACAGTTGGGCGTGCCCGAGTCATGGGTGGACTATGCCAAGGCGGTTAAGTCGGGCTCCATGGGACGCCGTCACGCGCAGGCCAAGTACCTGCTGAAGGCCAAGCATTGGGTGCAAGCGCACGAGATAATCTTCCAGTATATCGCACCAGATGCCATCATAAATAGTGAGTTGATCTTAAATTTTCAATATATATATATATTAAAAATGTGTATTATTTGATGCAGACAATCTGGAGTATTTGAACAGTTTGCTTAGCCAGTTTGAGTGCACGGACGATGGTAGTGTCAAAGTGCCAAATTGGACGAATCAGGGACAAATATTTCTCGATTTCATCGACATCAGTGCCAAGTTTACACAGATACACAACGTTACGAGCAATTCGGAAATGTTGGCGCGCTGGGAGAACCTCAAGCCACAGCTCAGTGAGATCTGCTCTCGTATCAGCCTGCTGCCCTGTCCCACATCCAAGCATCGGCTGTGCCAGACCGAGATATCCAAGTGCCTGAGCTGCCTGGTGCATGGCATACGCATTGTTTGGGAGGAGTTCGATTCGTGTTATGTCATGGAAATGGCCTTAGCCCGGCTTCCCATGCCAGAGGAGTTTCTTACCAAAGAGCATAGCAACCTGCTCGATGAATTTATGCAGAATTTCCTAAATCACCAGTCACCGGAATCGGAAGCCAAATCAGAGCCAGGACCGCGCATGATACGAAATTAAATTAAGAAGATCAATCCATAGAAAACTAAGCAGGGAAAAGTGAGCGATGAGCGATTATCGATTATCGATGTGTAGTTTAGCTGCCAATTTAATTTAGGTCTAATAACTATATAAATAATAGGAAACAAGCATTAGTTTATTATCTAAATATAATCTGTCTATCTATCAAGTGTTTCAAATATTAAATATTACATATTCTTTGATAAACAATAAAGTCAACGTTTGTTTTATAACTTTAAAGAAATAAGAACACAAATTTTAAACTTTAAGCTTTTGATATACATCGATAACTCTGTTTGATGAAGCTCTTTAAAGCTTCAACTAAAAGTAGATCGAAAGAGTTGCCAGCGACTAGCAAGAACTTAAGTTGCTGGATCAGTCGACGACTGGCATTCGATAAGAGCGCAACAATCACTCGCATTGCAGTTAGGCGTAATTTGTTGATACCTGTTTTTAATGATAACTATTCACGTTGAAATTGTTATCTAGTTTGTAGTTGCTGAAAATGGCAGACTCCAGGCCAAGTTCCTGGTGCGGTCGTGGTGACAAGCCACGTCAGTTCGCCAGGCACAAACCAATTATATGCTACGACCAGCCGGAGGCCGCCGTTGTCTCCAAGGCCGACTACGATGTAAGTGGCACAAAATCAAATTTGAATCAGATTTTGATTGCAATTATATTTTTATTAAATGTTATAGAATAAACGCTTCTTGGCAGTGACTGGCATGCTGGTCGAGACGTTGGTGGTGCCGAAGCGTGAGGCACGCACGTGGACGTTGCAAGCGGGCGATCTGTGCCGCATCACTGTGCACGAGGGCTCCCAGGTGGGCGACTTGAACTTCTGGAATTTAGAGAATCGGCAGGAACGTTTCTATTCGGGCAAAACGCGTCAATTGCATGCTGCCCATTTGAAGGTGTATGATAGACTTTGGAGCTGCCTGCCCTATCTGCGTCCCATGGCAACTTTCGTGTTCGACTCTCTGGCCGAATATGGTATCGATGAGGATGGAGGAGCACTGCATGATGTAATCGGCACACGGTGTGATGATTACACATACAAGCTTATCACGGGTCAGCAGCGGGTCGGCAGCTGTCACAGTTCACTCGTCAAGGCCGTGGTGGAGGAGCGCGGCATGTGCGAGCAGGACGTGCACGACGTGTGGAACATATTCATGTGCACCGGCTTCACCACAGACACCCAACAATATTTCTGCAAGCCAAGCCCATCACAAAAGGGCGACTTTATTGAGTTTATCGCCGATATGAATCTATTAGTCGCTCTCAGTGCTTGTCCCCAAGGCGATGTCTCTGTACCAGTTGGCAGTGAAGTTCCAGATGACAAATGCTTTCCATTAAAGGTTGAAGTGTTCCGCCAAAATTAATTCTGCATAAGTTCAACAAAATTGTATGCATTATTATTAATTGTTAATATGCAATTCAGATTATTTTTTGTGGCATGAACAGTTTGTTGTTGCCTTGAGGTCCTGAATAAAAAGGAGATTTTGTTAGTTTGACATATTTTAAATCGCCCTGAGAGGAAAATTTTAGCTGGGGCTTGGGTTCTTAAAACATGCAGTTCGATATACGTCGTAATTATTGTTACACACAGCATATTTGATCACTTTAAGGGGCTCCTAAAAATATGCCACACTAGCTTTGTTCATTAAGAGCAATTTGGGCAGTGCGCGAATATAATTGCTGCATCCCCAAAAGTATGCTGAATTTTGATTAGAAAACTTTAGCCAATACAGCAACCTATTTCGTGTCACTGGAGTGTGCATTTGCTATCCCATACTTGACGGGATAACGATGCAGATTGATCATATTTACCTTTAATGAATATGATAAAAATGGATTTTGTTACACAAGCTTATTGGTATTCGTGTGTACTTGAACAAATTTTTTGTGTTATTATTTTAATGAAGCTTATTGCTATTGTACCCTCTGAGTACATTTTTAAATTACCCAAGCAAATTATATTTTGTTATAAGGTTTTTTTTTTCATAGAATGGTCTCACTGGAAATATACTAAATGAAATTACATATTTATCTCATTTATCGCTTTGTCCAAATATTAAGAATAAATACATTTAAGGCCGATGCAAAATGAATATCAAAATTATCGACGAGGACAATCAGAAGAAGTTGCGCGATTACATATTAAACCCAGATGTATCCATCCATGATCCACTGCCCGATGTGCTGCCGCGCAAATTCAATGCGATGCGCCTGTTGCACATTCCCAAAGGCGCTGGCAGCACCAAGCTGATTCCACGTAGGGATTTGATTACGGGGGAAATTGCTGAATTTGTTGAGGTCGATGTGGAACAGGTCGGTGCCAATGCCAACAACTCCATGTCTATGCAGCGCGAACCGGGTCTGCTGGAGGAGATTACGCGCGGCTCCCACATGAACTATCCCTTCTGGCCGGGAGGCTTTGACACTGATCAGCCCACAGAGCTTGCCCAGATAGAGGTGGACAACATTCAATTGGGCGACAAGCTGCTAACAGTGCCGCCAGGCTTTGCCAAAGGTCACGATTTCGCGGCGTCCAAAATGAAACCAGAAGAGGAGAGCGTACCCGCAACCAGCAATGTAGATCTTCTCGAGAATTTACAGGAAGATCTCGATGTGCAGCAGTGGCTGCAGATGACGCGCAGCGACAGTCAAAACGATACAGCAAAAGCTCCACAACGCGAACTGCAATTTCCGGTCGAATTCCAAGATGTGGACGATGAGATTATGAATGCGGATCTGAAACCGGTGCTGAACATATCGACGACGGCGAAAACGTTTAGCAGCGACTGGGCAGAGATGGTGGACATTAGCCAACCAATTACAAACTTTAATGAGCAGATACCCTGCCCAGCCATGGAGTTTCCCTTCGAGCTCGACGTGTTCCAGAAGCAGGCCATACTTAAGCTGGAGCAGCGCCAATATGTCTTTGTGGCGGCGCATACGTCGGCGGGCAAGACTGTGGTGGCGGAGTATGCCATTGCGCTGTCCAAGCGGGATCTGACCCGCACCATCTACACGTCGCCCATCAAGGCACTGTCCAATCAAAAGTATCGCGACTTTCGCAAAACATTCAAGGATGTGGGCTTAATTACGGGGGATCTGCAGATTGAACCAACAGCCTCGTGCCTAATTATGACCACTGAAATTCTGCGCTCAATGCTCTTCTGTGGCAGCGACATAACCCGTGACCTGGAGTACGTCATCTTCGATGAGGTGCACTATATTAACAATCCGGAACGCGGTCATGTTTGGGAGGAGGTCATTATACTGCTGCCCGATCATGTCAATATTATTATGTTGAGCGCCACTGTGCCGAACACCATGGAGCTGGCCGATTGGGTGGGCAGCACCAAGAAACGCAAGGTGTATGTGATCAGCACATTGAAGCGTCCGGTACCACTGATGCACTACCTCTACACGGGGGCGGGCGGTAGGAGTCGTGATGACATATTTCTGCTGGTTGATGCCCAGGGAAAATATCTGCAGAGCAACTACGAGAAAGCCGTGGAACGCAAGAAGGAGATGCAGAGCAAATCAAAAGCTGGCGGACCCAAAAACTATGTCAGTGGCAAGCAGGATCAGAACATCTGGATTGGCATGATCGATTTTCTCAAGCGGAATAAGAAGATGCCCGTGGTGGCCTTTACTTTATCCCGCAATCGGTGCGATGCCAATGTCGCTGCTCTGCAGTCCGTCGATCTCAATACGGCTGTGGAGAAGGGCGCTGTGCAGAAGTTCTTTTTGCAGTGCCTAGCGAAATTGAAGGGGCCGGATCGCACTATTCCCCAGGTGCTGGCGCTGAAGGATGCTCTGGAGCGTGGCATCGGGGTGCATCACAGCGGCATTTTGCCGCTACTCAAAGAGATTGTCGAGATGCTCTTCCAGAACGGACTCGTCAAACTGCTCTTTGCCACCGAAACCTTTGCCATGGGCGTCAACATGCCCGCCCGTACCGTCATCTTTGATTCGCACAAGAAGTTCGATGGCATGGAGATGCGCCTTCTGAAACCGGGCGAGTACATACAGATGGCGGGGCGTGCAGGAAGGCGTGGCCACGATGAGAACGGCACGGTTATACTAATGTGCAAGACTAATGTGCCGCCCTCGATAGAACTGCGTCCCATGATCCTCGGCCTGCCCGAAAAGCTGCAATCGCAATTCATTTTACGTTACGCCGTTATCTTGACCTGCCTGCGCATCGAGAGCATCAAGGTGGAGGACATTATGAAGTTCAGCTTCAAGGAATTCCATCAGAAACTTCAGCTGCCCACGCAACAGAAGCAGCTCCAACTGGCCGAGGATAAGTTCGCAATGCTGCCCACACTGGGTGAGCATCTAAAACCGCTGATATTTTTCTGCGATAAATCCGTGGAGTACTGGAAGGAAAAGCATCGCATAATGGTAAATGAATAACTGAATTATCTATGCCACAATCAGGAAAACTTCTTCCCCACACACATTCTTACAGAAATTCATCGTAACGCAGGCGAAAATCCAAAAGGAATTGAAAGTTGGACGCATCATTCTCATCACGCAGGGCAAGCACTACAACAAGCTGGCCATCTTGCTCAATGTGAAGTCCGTGCTGGGCAAGGACAGCGTATATAAAGTCCTGGTGCTGGACCATCAATATAAAAGCAGCGAAAGCGATATTGTGGACCGAGGCGAGCTCTACTACAAAATACAGTCTTTGACGCCACAGAACAAGTTCTTCCAACCGGAAGGCTTTGGCGGACACTCGGTGCTCGATATCAAAGCGATCGATATTATTCACATTACCAAGTCATCAATTAAGATGGATGCCGATATCATTATACGCAACTGGGAGCAGCGACAGTTGGAGCGCTTTAAGGATGCCCCTCCCGGTGCTAACGTTGTCAAAGCCGTCACGGAATTGCATCAACTAAATGAGGCGTACAATGCCAATCCGGATAGCATTAAGTTCATCAACATATCCAAAGAGATCAATGTTAATGCGGATAGTGAAGTGGCCATGCTGCACTATGTGGATCATCTGAAACGACAGCTGCACGATGTCCTGCCGCACACCAATATCGCCGGCTTTGAACAGGAGTTCGCAAAGGTATATGAGCGGCGTGTGCTCGAGATTCACATCGAGGAGCTGAAATTCAAGAACTCGGCCAAGAATTTAACACTGTATCCAGATTACTGCAACAAGCTGCAAGTGTTGCGCGCCTTGAACTACATTGATGAGCTGAACGATGTGACGCTCAAGGGGAAGGTGGCCTGCGAGATGGGCCAGAACGAGTTGCTGATCACCGAGCTAATACTCTGCAATATGTTCAACGATCTGGATCCGGCGGAGATAGCAGCGCTGTTATCCGGTCTGGTATTCCAGGCCAAAATTCAGGGTCAGCCCTTCATTCCAGATTCGCTGAAGGAATGCGTTGCCGCGTTCGAACAAATCAATGATACCATCTTGGCCGAGGAGCAACGCTGCCAAGCATCAATTCAGGCTGAGAATAATCTTAACTTCGGACTGCTCGAAGTCGTCTACGAATGGGCCAAGAACAAGGCAAGTCCCAGCTAGATTCATTTTTCAAATTCGACTTGTATTGATTTCTATGGTGCATTTGCAGCCTTTTGCTGAGATCATGAAGCTGACTGAGGTGCAGGAGGGCATCATAGTGCGGTGCATACAGCAGTTAGACGAAACACTGCGCGATGTCAAAACTGCGGCCATACGCATTGGTAATCCCGGATTGCAGTCCAAAATGGAAGAGGCCTCCGCGGCCATAAAGCGTGATATCGTCTTCACAGCCAGTTTATACACTGAAATGTGAAGCGGCGAACAAAATGTAAATGAAATTAAAGAAAAAATCGAGTTTCGTTTTTGGCTTAAACTATAAATTATGCATCGTGTCAATTACAATTCCAGGGGATACTTATAAAAATGTAAAAATATATATGTGTGAAGCAGAACAACGGAAACGCCATATGGGCATTAGCCGATTTCATCGTGATTCCGGCTTAAATTTTGGCGGCACCATCATGCCAGTCATGTGCTTTTGTTTCTTGGTCTTCTTCGATTTGCCGGCGCCGGATTGAAAGTCGTGCCAGCTGTTAACACGACTTTGGCGAGATTCCTCAAAGTTTTGCTGCCATTCGCGGTCCGCTTTGACGCGCTCCTCCTCATCGATTTCAGTTTCCCGCTTTCGCTTGCGCTCCTCCTGGTCGCGCTGATCGAGTTTTTGTCGCCGCCGCTCCATGTCGGCGAACAGTTTCATGACCATTACATAAATGGCATGCTTATATTTGGCAGGATCATCTTCTGGAATGGGCTCATATGATCTGCCCTCCTTTTTGAGTTTTTTACGCTTTTCGGCAATCTGAAAAATCATTATTTAATAGGCAACACAAAAACGATTGCACTTAAGCAGTTTTACCATATGATCTGTGCGTCCCTTGGCCTCCTCGTAGACCTCCAGACACTTTTTGCGTGTTAGGTCGTTCTCCAAGATTTTCCAGGAACGTGCAACGATGTCGAATGCCATTTGGGCGCGCTCCTGATTATCATGATTCTTGTCGGGATGTACTAGTATGGATAGGGTGCGATACCGTTTTTTTATATCAGCCACCTCGACATCTGGTTCAATTTGCAGCACCTCGAAAGGATTAAGATTGAAGTATGTGGAACCTGGACGAAGTAAACGATCAATTTGTTGAGTAGGAGTTAGTACTGAATCGCGTTTTTCAATTTCTTTCACCTGCGAAAATAGTCACAAAATCGTTTATTATATGTGTATTACAATTAAATTTAATTTCGCTATTTTTTTTTTTCTGGGCTGTCTTTGGGGGAGCCTCTCCTACCCGCAGCCTTCAGCATTGGCGCTGGTACGGCTGTGTCACCATTACTAAACTTACTTCAGTGTAGAAGTCCTCGAACGATTCTTTTGATGTGCCTGGCTCATCGCGCGACGTTGAGGAAGACATTTTGTGCTTTTTGTTTCAGTTACGCTGCGTTTCTTTTTTATTATTATATTTTCCGAGTTATTTCTGTTGCAAATGCACAAGGTACAGCCAAAATTGCTTAATAACACATATTTAGTGTTGAACAGTGCTGTAAGAATCATTAATGTAAATATTTCTTGTCGGTCTCCAAACATATTGATTTTTATTAACTTACGGCTTACAAAAAAAAAAAGGAAAACCACAAATATTATAGATAAATTTTTCTGTGTAAGTCGGCTGCTCTTAAGGTTAGAGAATTACGACTCGGTTACTAGATTTAAAACAGAACAGCTCCTCTCTGAACAGCTGTTGCTGTTAAAATTTCCCTCAAATGTAAAACAGGCAACACGTTGTCAATTGATAAAGTCTCTTGGTATCACTTGATTTAAGATTATAGTTTTTTTTAAATGATTTTTAACTTAAATCGGATTGGTTTTTTTTACAATTCCGTAATTCGACAAGGAATTAGGCGTGCAGCAGCGTTGGGCAGTTCTCAAGTGAACAACAAAATGAGCACATGCACAGTTTTAGACGATAACAAAACGGATATTGTTTGGATGGATTTGGAAATGACTGGTCTGGACGTAGAGACAGATCAGATATTGGAACTCTCCTGTATTATAACCGACAAGCATCTGAATATTAAGTCGGAGGGTCCTTCCTTTGCTATACGGCATCCGCAACACGTGTACGATAACATGAACGATTGGTGCATAAAGCATCATTACGAATCTGGTCTTGTGGATAGATGCAAGGAGTCGAATATAACGCCAGAGCTGGCGTTGAACATTATTTTGTCGTACCTTAAGGAGAACATACCAGAGAGACAGTGCCCGTTAGCTGGAAATTCTATATATATGGATCGTTTGTTTATTCGGAAATTTTATCCCGCTGTCGATCAATATTTACATTATCGGATAATAGACGTGTCTACCATTAAAGAGCTGGCTACCAGATGGTATCCGGACGTATCAAAAGCCACTCCACCCAAAATGCTCGCTCATCGCAGCTTAAGCGACATTAAAGAGAGTATTGCAGAATTAAAATACTATAAGGAGCATTTATTTAAATGACTTTTATAAACATTAAAATCAAATAAAACTGTTCAGTTAGTACGAATATGAAAGCAAAAACAAAATTCTATAATTAGAAACAAAAATACGACAGCAATAAAAAACTCGATTTCTCAATAGACCCCATTTATATTATTATGGGCGGGCGAGAAATTGTTTGCCTCCTGTCGTCTCCTTGAGCCTCGGCTGCCGGAGTTGGTCTCGCTACCCGCCCCCGTCACCTTCTCAGCCTCAATGCGGCCGGAAAGAAAGCTCGCCACGCGCTCCTGCAAGTATATCTCATTGAAAAATACGAACGCTATTTTATAACTTGTATTCTTGTATTTACCAGATAGCCATTGGTGAGCAGCTGCAGATCGCCGTAGAAGGCAAGCATGCGTTTGAAGAGAGATTCAGCTTCCTCCTTGGATATATTCTTGACTTTATCCAAGCGTGTAATGGTTATTATGCGATTGTTTATATAAACAATATGATGAACGACCTCAGTGGTGGTGTGAGCCAAGTTTCTAATAAACATATTATTTGTTAAGCTAAAATACTTTGCCAAATTATTTTAAGTTTTCTCACTTGGGTAAATTGGCCGCAACATTCGCACTGTAATTCACCAAGTGAACGACTCTTCTGGCTGATTCGCGTGTCAGCAGGACGATTAACTGTTCCAGGGTCACGGGTCGAGCTTGATTTTCCGGCTCGTCAGCACTGAGATAGCCCCAGAGTTCCTTGGCCTTTAGCACGGCCTGTTTTGGGTCTGTTGCAATCTGTTTGCAATTTCAAATTCAATGACCTTCATTTCATTTCAATTTCAATTGGTTGATTTCTACTTACCAGCTCGGCAGCATAGATGAGCACATGGATCGCTTCTTTGCTCTGCTTTTTGAGAGCTCGCGCCTCAGCGAGCGTTCTTTGTGTCAGTCGCCGCTTAAGTTTGCGGGAGAAGCGTTGACCGTGATGGATTGCCTTAATGGCGCCTTTCTCGTCCGTTGCCACGCCCGCTGGTTCGTTATCATCGTCTTGCGGCGCTGCAGAGTGGTGAAATTATATTGTATATAAATTTGATACCATTTTGATTTTTACTTTTATTATATGTGAATTGATCTCGATCTGTATTTTTTTCTTTGTAAAAACGTTGCACTGAGAAAGCAGTCGAGTCTTATCTCACGACTTGCGTGCCCCCGATTAGGCAAGAGAATTAAGTAAAATCAAAAATATTTAAAATTCATGTGGCGTACGGCTTGATAACCTTAGCGGTTCGTAATGGTTCTCTCTCCCCCACCTCCCCCCCCACCAACCATTTTTTAATACGGTTTGAGGCTGACGACGGAGTTTAAAAATAAATCATGAGATGGTATTTTCACAAAATGCCTCCATGCGATTTTTGAAAATTTATAAAAGATCGGAAAAAATTGTGATTAGAAAATTTATGTAATAAATAATTTGGCTGATTTTCGAGAAATTTTTTTGCAAATATCCTATTTATATCTACTTATCTGTGTATTGAATGGTAACAATTGTTTTATCAGTTACACTCACCGTCTGTCTGATCCTGATATGTGGGAATGGGCACCAGATATTTATCTACAAATTTATCGCCGGCAGTGAAGGCGCCATCGATCCGATCCGCTGCATAAGTTGTCAGAGAACTTTCGAGCACTGCGTTCCCGATTTGTTTAACAGAATCTGCACGCTTGAGCACAGGTCGCACCAGGTGATCCGACATGTATTCCTTGGTATTCCAATACATCTTTAAGCACAAAATGATGGCCTACGTAAGCAAAATTCAAGCCACATTGGCGCATATTGGGCCCTGGCTCCACTTACCATTTCAGGCGGCAGGTATACAAGCGGTATGCGCTGCTCTAAAATATCAAGACTCTTACACACCACATTGTCCAGACGCTTGATGGGCATCTCAAAAAGCTTGACTGCCGGCTGAACTGTTTCGTATGCAGCGGTAATGGTTGCCTCCGCTGTCTCAAAATACCAGCTGAAGAGGCGATTGTTGTTCTTAACTTTACCGTAGATATTTTCGACACGTTTAACACTTGATTCCACCAGGGGAATGGATGTGATCCGATCGATGGCTTCCATGTGCAATCCACTGCTCATTGTTGCAGTTGCTTCAAACAATTTAAATAAAAATTAAACCATAACTTCGTTGGGCCTTAAGTCATCGTACTAACCCATTTATTAGCGGTGTTTAAATATTAAATACCGTATTCAGAAAAATTATTAAGTTTTGATATTTTTACTTTATTGATACGTTTTTACACTGCTTGAGCACGCGTCCGTTTTAAGCGGACGTTGAGTTGAGACTGGGCCAAATTTGCAGTGTGCGGTCCAAAGACATTGTAATCGCGTCGGGGCTCGTCATGCACAGATTGACCTTTACCGCCCATTGATAATCTCTACCTAGACTACACTTATCAACAACATGCCATTGCTAGCACGTTAAATAAGTTCCAAAGTGCACTCAGATGCGGATTCCAAGTAAGACAGTAAAATAATAAAACCTAGGGACTCCATCTGATGTGAACGTGAATCATTTGATAAGACAAAACTTTTAATATCTGAATCGCTATTCGATTTTTCAGTTTAAAGTACATTTCATACACGATTGTTTTAGATTTAGAAGATTTGGCAGAACACTCACTTCGTTAAGCGTGCCAGAATTAGTTGAGCGCAGATAGATGTTCAAGCTCGCGGTTTAAAGAACCAGACAGCGTTAATTTTAGAGCAAAAGTCTTGCATCTCCCAAGCACACAAAGCTTCGGTTGGAGCTGTTGCTAAGTTGTGATTTCTGTAATCAGCCAGACATTTTTATTACAACATAAAGTCATTGAGCAGAATGCAAATATCAATCAGAGAAAATATCTGCGGCTGACGAAATTCTTTGCATTCTTTGTTAAGAGTTATTTGAATTTAAACCGATATGAAAAAAAAAATCGAAAAATGTACGGATAGTGCTGTAAAACTCAGGGTAACTAATTAACGAGTGCTGAAAAACGCACACTTATTAGTTGATAAATTTGTCTGTAGCGTACTCTCAGCGTTTGTGTTGTGTCTTAAATAAAATTGTTTAATTTTGATGCAGTGTTGATATTATGTTTACATAGTAGTGTACATGTATTGCAATTATAATATGAACATATATTTAGAATTAATCTGCCTGTTGTGCGCCTCAAGCGTCGGTAAGTAGAGCGACTTATAGAGCGCCAGCCACACCCTAGCCTCAAAGCGAGGCTTAAAGTGAATCATTGAGAATTTAAGAATGTTATTTGCAGCGCTCGGTCAATTTAATGACTTGGAGCGGCCGAATTGCATTATACCCAAAATATTGCAGGGCTCATGGTTCTCATGGGAGAGTGGACGGCCCACACAAACGGTCATTGATGCCACCTCGATGTCGAGGCGTGGATTCTGCATAAATTATGAGCGACACCATGGCGACGAGTATTCGTTTGTGTTTAAAGAACGATCGGTGAATTGTTATCATTGCGTGCGTACGATAATACGCACGTTGAACATTTTTGAGAAGTTCGAGGGACCTTGCGTGGGTCTGCCGCCTGGCGAGGAGCCCACCGTGGCGAACGTATGCAAGGGCATTAAGGATGATCAGCAGCTAATCACATTATTCAATGAGAATTTCGTACCCATCAACTGTCGCTCATCCCTCGAGGGTGTTTGGCATTTTACGTATCAGGCAAGTGGCACTATTAAGAGCAATTAATCAATTGTATTCAACTCGTTTCTTCTCGTATAGAATCGATTCCGCTTCACGGGCGTGTGCAACAAGCCAGATGCTCGCATTCAATCATGTCAAACGGCGGGGACACAGTTTCTGATACAGAATCAAAAGTTCAACATTACTTATCAGAAATGTGAGGGCATGGAGGGTACGTTTAGTGGAACCGTGGAGTTTAGTTGCCTGGGCGATTGGTTTGTGGGCAAGAATCATTATTTTGCCGTTGCAAATACAAAGGAGTCGCGTAAGGATGAGAAATATCGGTGCTTTCTCAAGAATCGTGATGACGATCTGTATGTGGGTGTTTCCATCACTGCCGAGTGTAATACACTGAAAACACCAGAAAACTCACCCGAACGTCTCAAGATGACACCGGTTAAAGCTGAATTTGTGGAACCGGGCTGTACGCTACCTCAGAACTTCTCCGGCGAATGGGTGAACACGGCGAATATTGATGCAGATGTCTCCATCAGTGAGACGCACATCAATGAGACATATTATCCAGACAAAGCTCGTTACCGCAAAACGATTTATGTGTGCCGCGAGCGTCGAGGTGATCGTGTCATGATGGCGCGTCTGACAGTTGATGGTTGCCAAAAGGATTACGTCTGCTTTGACTTTATGCCCAGGCATCACAACATTATACGCTACCGTAAGGGTCTAGCTGTGATCAAGGATGATTTCAGCACAGTGTGCTCGTGGGTACAGTTTCCCAATTCCGAAGCATGGAAATACGATTTATTTTTAGCAAGAAATCCGGTTCCTGTACGTTGTCCGGTCGCTGGCAAATTCAATTTCACACAACGAGGCGAGCATCCATTTAGAACAAGGTATGCAAAACAGGGGCCACCATTTTACATACAAAGATCGGAACTTAATTTTGTATTACTTTCAGAATTCTGGGTGGTGTTACACTGAGTCCACGTCCCGATATTCACTGCAAGCAAAACATATCCGATTTATCAGTTTGCGATACGGACCAAAAGGAGCTGGCTGTCGATGAGAACTATTGCCTGTCTGTTGATCATTTGGGTCGACCTGTCGACATCTACAGTGATCCCGATTATCGCATGAAATGCATTGGCTTCTGGAAGGAGAATCTCAAATCCTATCTAATCACCTACGATGATTTGGATCCGCTCTCCAAGTACCGCTGTTGGGTGTATCAGCGTGCCGATCTCAATCGCGTCCTAATGTCCCAGGCAGTGGGCGCATTCTGCAAGCTCAACCAAGACGTTACCTCGTGGAATCATTCAGAAGGCGCCGCAGTCGCCATTGATGCCGTTGAATACGAACGTGAGCGCGACGATTGTCCAATGTATTTCGACGACGGCCGTAACCCTTGGCGACCATCGGATGCCTCGAATATTGTCTTCGATTGGGACTTTTACAAAGCCGGCTCAGATCGTTTGGCTTCCGTTACTAGTACGCAAGTAGCCTGTAACATTGTCGCTGTTTGCTTGCTAGCCAGGTATTTAGTCGCCTAATAAGTGATAAGATAATTTCTATATTTCCGTCCATCATATCCGAGCCGTAAAGTATCTTTTTAGAAATATGTAATTATGTGCCTTTCAGAATGCAACGAAGTTAAGAAATTTTAATACACAAAATATACAATATACATGTCTATAGTTTATAAGTACAAGTTAACAAGAGATTTTACACCTCTTCATCATGCAAATACAAAAATCTCAATTCCAAGATTTAATATTCCGTACACAAGCGAATCTCAAATGTTTTGTACAAACGAATACGAATAAAGCATCTAAACAAATTAAAAGTTAATAAGACTCTTAATATAATAATAAAGTAATGACCAATCTATGAAAAGTTACTTAGCTCTACAAGTATGTATATTTTTAAATAAAATATTAGCAAAGGATCAATTAAATATTTCCCAGGTATATTGAAGTATTTTTTGGGCGGCACCGATAACAGCTCAAACGATAGTTTACACCACTTCGATTTATAGTAGTAATCGGTGATTTCAGTGCTGTGAAATTTGAGAAAATACGGTAGTTGTATGTTCTAAGGAATAACAAGTGTTTCAATATTTTGGTCGAAATTTCTGATAATACAATTTACTAAACATGCTGTCTTCTGTTGTATTGCGTGGAGCAGCTCGCTGCAATGGTGCGTATATTATTAATCTACAAATATAGACAATTATGAGTTGACAAACGTTTTTATTATATAACCAAACCGATAGCTGCAAATCTTGTTAAGTCCGTGCGTCTTACGCCACTGAAGGCCTACTCCACCATTGTAGCCACCACGCAACGTCAAGCTTTGGCCAAACCTTTGGCACTGACCAAATCCTTAGTGGTATGTGTATCTAAATAAATGTGTGCGTGTCTTAAGAGGAGATTATAATTAATTGGATAATCTCACATTTCAGCCCGTTGCAAAGCGCGAGATTTCAGTGAGCGCTCCCAGAATGGCTTCAGCGACCAGTAACCACACAGGCTTGTGGACTATTGAGCGCGTTGTGTCTGCTGGTCTCCTGGCCGTGATTCCTGCAGCCTTCATTGCACCTTCACAGGTAATGGATGCTCTTCTGGCTGTGTCGGTCGTCATTCACACCCATTGGTAAGATGAACATTTGGAGCCAAACACTCATAGCGGTTCGACTAAAATCGCTTTACCTTGCAGGGGCGTCGAAGCTATGGTTGTTGACTATATGCGTCCAGCAGTTGTTGGCAACATTCTGCCAAAGGTTGCTCACATTGCTCTGATCATAATATCTGTTGCTTCTCTGGGCGGCCTCTTTTACTATATTAAAAACGATGTGGGTCTGGCCAATGGCATCAAGCGCTTCTGGGCAATCAAGGGCAAGGAATCCTCTTAAATGTTAACAAGGAAAAAGACTACGAATCATATAAAACCCAGTTATCAATTGTCTTTAGTATACGAACGATATGATTTAGACGATTGCTTGTTTGTTAGTCATTAGCAGTAAATAAAAATAAATTGTGTAAACTACAGAAACAAGTATTTAAAAACAAAATGTATTTATAATTTTATTTCAAACGATCCGACGCTTATAAGTTTTGGCAACGGTAACAAAAACTTCCTTTTTCCAATATGTTGTATAATAAACATTTAAATTTTTCAATCATAGAAGTTTCGTCATGACTTAGCCTCCACGTTATTTACATAGAATATTCTAAGCGCGTCCCATTGTTTCGTGTGTAGTAATATATGCGGACGACATTGACGCATGTGATCTACGGCCTGATCTGGGGTCCAACCGTTTTTCTAAAAATTATTTCCACTATTAGACAAAAGCATTTATGTAATGGGTGAAATTCCTTAGCGTACCAGCATTAAATAGCAACCCACTAAAGTGGCGCTTCGCGTTCGTCCCGCCTTGCAGTGGACATAAACTGAACCGACATTCTCCGGAAATTGTGTTGAGTTTAAGCCATTTATACGTTTGGACAATGGCAAAAAACGATTAATGAACTCTACGCCTAGAAAGAGCTTCTCTTGGTTGGGCGACTCGAAAATGTCTGTAGTGGCCAATTGCAGGAAATCTACGCCAAGAGCCTTCCATTTGGGCAAGTCGTTCGAAAAGGCGGTGAGCTCGTAATCCTCATTCATTGACACAACAGCTTTCATGTTTTCTTTTTCAATTAACTGTTGGGAAATAAATAATTATAAATTTCGTTTCACTTAAGTAAAATAAAGCAAATCAAAGAGTTTTAATTGAGAGTGCATGAATTGGATACACCCTGCACTCAGTGCATAATTTGGAAATTTTACACTCATAATTTCTCAATGATGCAAGAGAAAGTGTGAGTGTTCAAGTATCAGTATCAAGGAAATATATCACAAATTGAACCAATCGTGTTGCATTACTTACGTCAACCGCCTGACTCCGAAAGGGAAGCGCCCCCAATATAACATTGTCATCGATCCGATCGTACCAGTTCCTTGATGTGGCCTTTTCCATAAGCACATTGTAGAGGAGCGTCGGGTAGAAGGAGACACGTGCAAGCATAGCCGCCTTTAGGGGTTGATACACACACACAAAGACAGACGCACACAGGTGGGTAAGGAGAGATGTAGGATTAGTAAGAGCGTCACTCGACGTGTTCACACTTGACGTATGGGCGACAACAGCTGTAAACTTTCACCAGCTAACGCCGTTAAGCATGAATTGTTTAATGCGTGACTGTCTGAGTCGTTTGGAGCGCGGCTTGGAACTGGTTTCATTGATGTTGTTGATCGCAGTGTTTGTAGCTGGCTTGCCGTCGCCATCGTAACTTACACTCATTTCCATGCCTTTATTCTTAGGTTCTCCGGATCAAAAGAACGATGTGTGACGCATTAACAATGCGTTTACGTATATTAATTAGTAAGTTCAAAAATTATCACTTTAACAATTGCGCTGCTGCTTTGGGGCATTTGAGTTATGAAATAGACCAACAAAGCACATACTACACTTTTTTTTACAAACATTTCAAACACTGGTCGCCCTGAAGATGCAGTAGCGGTGGACCTACAGGTAAATCAGCCGATGTTAGTCGGGATAACATAGCATGGCAACACTAATCAAATTTTAAAAACCAATATAATAATACTGACGAACTTACCTGTTATAAACACTGTGTAGTAATATGAATTTAATTTAAGCATGTAATTTTTTCTGTTCCCACAGCCTTTGAGCGAAGTAACATATCTGTAAATTAATGTTTATATAAAGTTAAGTTGATATGTTAAAAAAATGATATAAGCTCTGATATATGGAAATAATGGAATAAGGCTATTACAAGTTCTATAATTGATAGTAGTGACTATTCACTTGAAAGTCTCATTATTGCTCATCTCTGGCATTGCGCCGTTGGCAACACTGGACAACAATTATTATTGTAGCAAATAAGAGGTTCTTTAATCTTACGTGTGAAAATTGTTAAAAGTTGTCGGAAGGCATTGGACCAACAATTTTAACAACAACAATTGGTAGAAAATGTGCCAGCGATAATACGAATCTGAAGGCCCAAGCACACTCGAACGGTGAAAATACAATCAGTGTGTGCACAAAAGAAAAAGTAAATAACACAACACGTCAGAGCTAACGAGACACGAAGAGAATTTACCAAAATTGTTTCTACATTTATCATTAATGTTTCTTTTTAACACCGAAAGCAGAGATACGTTTCTTACATGATGAGACTGCCCAGCCTGATATGCATTTCGATGCTCATCCTCCTCGTCCAATGCAGCCAGCTGTTGCGGGCGGAGCTACAAGGCCCACTCTCTGAAAGCGCCAGCGCGACACCCATTATTGAGCCCGAGGCCGTTGACGCTACGGAGTCACACAGTCAGCAGGGTACAACTGACGGTGACGAGGTAACGACAGCCGAGAATGATGCTAATGCCCCCCCCGTCGATCCCACGACGTCAGCACCAGGCAGCAATGACCGCAAAGCGTCAAAACTTAAGGAAACAGAATTTGCGCCGCGCACCAAAATAATGCCAGCTGCATTGTTCGAGCGGCTGTGGAACGATAGTTTATTGAAACAGCAGAAGTTGAAGGCCCAAATTGAAGCCATCGAGGCGAGGCAAGTCCCCGCTGTAGTTGCCGAACGGACGCCTGAGCAGGTGGAAGGTAAGTAACTGAGAATATGTGAGAAAACATCTGTTAAAATTTGGAACATTTATCTTCCAGCGGAGAGTCTCTACGAGAATGCCATGGAGATGTTATCCAAGCCGCGCAGTGACAAGCGCGTCGCATTCACACTGATGCGCAAGGCTGCCGCATTTAAGCATCCCAAAGCACGCGCTGAACTGGCCATGGCTGTGCTCTTGGGTCACTGGATGTCATTCGATTTCCATCAAGCTGCCGATGAGTTTGAGAGCCTGGCGAACGATGGCGTGCCAGAAGCTCACTTTGGTCTCGGCTTTCTGTACTCGGTGGGTGTGGGTGGCAAGAATGTCAGTCAGCCGATGGCGCTGCTGCATTATACACTTGCGGCATTGGGCGACAATACGCTTGCCCAAATGGCAATGGGATATCGGTATCTGTACGGCATCAATGTGCCCATCAGTTGTGAGAAGGCTTTGATCCAATACAAGCGTGTGGCCAAGAAGGTAGCCACAAAGGTTACGTTTTCCAATGGTCCGATGGTGCACAGAGTCAAACTGCTGGATGAGCTCGAGAATCCAGGCAGTCACGAGACGGAAGTCGTTGACTACTATCAGCTGCTTGCTGATAAGGGCGATGTGCAGTCACAGATTGGTCTGGGTCAGCTTTACTACCAAGGCGGCAAGGCTATACAGCAGGATCATCAGAAGGCCTTGGAATACTTTACACTCGCGGCCAATGCAGGCAATGCAATTGGTTTTGCCTTTCTGGGTAAGCTGTATCTGGAAGGCAGTGAGCAAATCAAGGCAGACAACGAGACGGCCTTCAAAGTGAGTGCATATAGAGTTAAACATGTTGTTGAATGGGTTTAAACGATATCTGCTTTGTGTCAACCAACAGTACTTCTCTAAAGCCTCCGAAATGGGTGATCCTGTGGGTCAGAGTGGACTTGGACTTATGTACCTCAAAGGTCTTGGTGTGCCCAAGAATTCTATCAAGGCTTTGTCGTATTTTACTCAGGCTGCCGATCAGGGTTGGGTCGACGGACAACTACAACTGGGTACCATGTACTTTAGTAAGTTATAGATTGCAATAAGAATTTCAGAAAATTATGCCAATAATTGCAATTGTGAAGTAATTCAAATTTCTATTATTTTATTTTAGCTGGCAATGGTGTGAAGACTGACTACAAACTGGCGTTGAAATATTTTAACTTAGCCACACAGTCAGGACATGTCTTGGCCTTCTACAATCTGGGCGTTATGCATGCTTACGGCATGGGCATGCTGCGATCCTGTCCAGCAGCTGTTGAGGTAGATTTTATGTAATTATTTGAAGAATTGTAGGCAATATTAATATGCTCTTAATTATTTATTGATTAATCTGTCTAACTTAATTATCATTCCTGCTTAGGTTAGATTTTATGGCTTCGGGATCAACTTTTATTTGTGAAATAATTGTTATTGTTATTACAGTTCTTTAAAAATGTTGCGGAACGTGGTCGCTGGAGCACTAGATTAATGCACGCCTACAGTGACTATAAACTAAATCGCGTCGATGAGTCCTTCATGCAGTACTCACTAATGGCCGAAGTGGGCTATGAGGTGGCCCAAAGCAATGCAGCATTTCTGCTAGATCGCGAGGAAGTGCATGTCTTCAACGATCGCCACGAGGATTTGATTCGTGCGTTTTACTATTGGAAACGGGCGGCCGGACAGGGCTATTCGGCGGCCCAAGTTAAGCTTGGAGATTACTACTACTATGGCTGGGGCACGAAAACAGATTTTGAAACTGCTGCTGCACTTTACAGGTGCGTATCTGTTGAATTATTCAGTGCATGCGTAGTAATATATAATTCGATACTGATTTAAATTATAGGAAAGCTTCTGAGCAGCAGTACAACGCCCAAGCCATGTTCAATTTGGGCTATATGCATGAGCAGGGACTGGGCATGAAAAAGGATTGGCATTTGGCCAAGAGATTGTACGATTTGGCAGCTGAAACGAGTGCGGATGCCAAAGTACCTGTGACAATAGCTCTATTTAAGCTGCAGATGCTCGCCAAGATTGAGTCAATAAAGGAGGTAAGCCCATAGAATTATTAACGATTACTAAGAATGTAAGCACTGAATTGGATTTTGCATACCTCAGTCACCATACAGATTTATCTTCTACATGGATGAAAATATTGCTGCCAATTGGGATTTATATATGATTACAATACTGACCCTACTCCTGGGCATTATAATGTACATAAGGGGTCCCTTTCAACAGCCTGAACCTGCAGTTGCGCAGCAGCCACAAGCGCCGGCGCAGCCTCCAGTCAATGATATACCAGCTGCTGTGGGAGTTAATCCAGCACCAGGCGCTGAAGCAGCTTCCGCAGAAGCTGGAGCGTCAGCAACTGTTGTATCCGCACCAGAAGCAACAAGCACATCAACTCTAGCGGAGACTCCAATGGCGTCAAGCGGCGACTCATCCACGCCAACAGTCACAACAAACAGCTCATCCGTTGGGACGAGCAGTACTAGCACCAGCAGCAGCAACACACTCGATCCCACTGATTAGTCTTAACGAATTGGTTAATCATCCCTAGTTTAATTAGTGACCATGTAAATATTTATCATCTATTTTTTATGAATTCTAAATGGAATTTTTAGATATTTAAAATCAGAAATATCTTACTCAAAACAAATATATGTGTGTTGTACTAAAAAAAAAAAACAAATATAAAGCGACTTATCTTTGTTAGGTGATTCCAAACCATAAATTCAAGGAGAAATCAAATGTTTTTTAAATGTTATTATATTTATGTTGATTTTATTGTTGAATCGTGTGCCAGATTTGAGAATTCCTAGCCTAGGCATAATAGTTAAGATTAGCTTTCTTCTTGGACTGCACCTCCATGATGGCATCCATGAAGTCCTCGTGCGTCACCGATGTAGCAGAGCGGCGCAGGGCAATCATGCCAGCCTCAACACAGACAGCCTTGCACTGAGCTCCATTGAAGTCGTCTGTGGAACGTGATAGCTCCTCAAAGTTCACATCGTTGCTGACATTCATTTTACGTGAATGGATTTGCATGATTCGCGCACGGGCCTCCTCATTTGGATGTGGGAACTCGATTTTGCGATCCAGTCGACCGGAACGCAGAAGGGCGGGATCCAGAATATCGACACGATTCGTGGCTGCAATGACCTTAATATCGGCAGTCGAGCTAAAGCCGTCCAACTGATTTAGCAGCTCCAACATGGTACGCTGCACCTCACGGTCACCGGCCTTCTCTGAATCGAAACGCTTCGTGCCAATGGCATCCAATTCATCGATGAAAATGATGGCGGGCGCCTTCTCCTTGGCCAGCGCAAAGGCATCGCGCACCAGCTTGGCTCCATCGCCAATAAACATTTGTACCAGTTGTGGACCAGCAAGCTTCAAGAAAGTCGACTTTGTTTGGGCAGCGCAAGCACGGGCGAGCAGCGTCTTGCCGGTGCCAGGCGGTCCGTACAACAGTACACCTATAATTACAAACTATTAACTGCCATCGCTTTAATTTTTGAGTGATTCACACTTACCCTTTGGTGGATGAATGCCTAAATTTTTGAACTTTTCCTTGTGTGTCATGGGCAATACGACTGCTTCAATGAGCTCCTGGATCTGTTTGTCTAGACCACCAATATCGGAATACTGCTCTGTTGGACGCTCATCGACCTCCATGGCCTTAACTCGTGCATCGTATTCAGCTGGCAGGGTTTCCAGAATTAGATACGAGTCCTTGTTGACGCCGACCAAATCGCCGGGCTTCAGCTTCTCGGCATCGACCAGGCCAATGACTGGCAAGAAATATGCCTGACGCGTCGATGTTTTAATAACTGCACATTTTCCCTTGCGTTGATTATCCAAAACAGTAACGGAACCATCATCTTCTTCCTCCTGCGGATCCACATCCAGCAGCTCAATCACATTGGACACCAGATATGGCAAAGTTTTGTTAACCTATAACAGATTTCTTGTTAAATCGTAGTCAATAGTCGCATTCAACCCTCACCTTGATCTTCTCTGTATTGTCTTTGATTTTTTCGTTTTGCGCCTGAATTTCGTGTGTAATGCGCATAACTTCGCTTTTCATGATTTTAATTTCATTGTCCATCAGGCGAGTCCTGCTCACAATCTCATCCGTTGACATACGCAGCACCTCTTCGCCCAGCGACTCCTCGCCATCCTCCCATATTGACTTGTCTTCAAGAGTTTGGGCCATTTTTATTTAATTTGCTTTTATAATAAACTCGCTTAAACTCAACTTTTACTTCGGCCAAAATGTTTTCTTTACTTTGCTTTTTTAGTCGATGACTTGTAAATTTCGTGTTTTTTCCAGCCTTTGCCGAGTATGACAGCTAAGTGTTAGTGTTGTAAAATCCTGAGAAACTATCGGGCTAAAGCGAAAGCAATACTTCCCGCGTACCGATAATCACGTATTGCACAGCACTTTCATTGACTTGAAGAGAACGCTCTTTTTTTTTCTTGTCATAAATTTTGTGTTAAACTAAAATCATAAACATAAATTACAATTGCCATGTCCGAAAATAATGGTAAGTTTTCAATGAAACTACTTAATACTTTTAACTATGCGCACAGATCTCTGTAATGTTCCAACGCCACACAGATCCTGAACACACAAACTGTGAAGAGATATGATGCTAAAGCTGAATACAATTTCTTGCTTGTTCTTGTTGTATTTTGCAGAAGCGACGGTTGAAGCGAACTGCTTCAGAGGCGGTTTTACATTAAAAGCATCGCGATTAGGCGGAGCTGTCTTGCGACCAGCCGTGCTCGTCGACAGCTCCGTATTGGGCACAACGAACGCCAACAATAGCAACAATAGCAACAATAGGTCTTCCACAGAAGCGGTAGCCGGCGGAATTGAGAAGACGGAGGAAGATGGCTTTGTCGGCAATCCATTTTTGCGTGAGCAACGTGAAGAGGAGGAGGATGCCTCTGCCCAAAAGGTAGAATCCACGGAGAATATCGATAAGGATGACGACGATATCGATGAGCGGCCGGATCCGCTATCCATGCTGCGTAACAATGGCATCGATCGCTCGAACATATTCGCTTCGTCAAAAACTACATTGCCGTGTGTACAAACAAGTGGATTCATTTTTGGCCAAAACGTACACGAGCGTGTCACAGGGGTAACTTGAGACCTTATTTATTGCATGAGTGTCAAATAATCTATAAATGTTTTTTTTTTTGTTATTTGTAGGAAAACGTAAATACAGAATCGAATGCTGAAGCTGCCACATCGGGCACAGCGGAAGCCACCTCCTCGCAGCTGCAATTTTCCAGCGTTATTCAGAAGGCTGCCGAATCGACAGATAACAATCGGGAGGCAGCCGAGGCAAAAAGTCTCACTGATGTGGCGCGCGAATACGAGGAGAGCCGTGCGCAGAAACGGAAATACGATGAGGTGGAGACCATCACCGGCGAGGAGAACGAACTCAATATAGCCGATGTTAGTTGCAAGCTGTTCGCCTTTGTCAACAGCAACTGGGAGGAACGTGGACGTGGCAGTCTGCATCTCAACGATGCTAAGGATGAGCGCGATTGCTCTCGGGTCGTCTTCCGCACATCGGGAAACTTGCGCGTGCTGGTAAACACTAAAGTCTGGGCAGCAATGGTGGCCGAACGCGCCAGCCAGAAATCGCTGCGTTTTACTGCCATGGACAACACTGGCACCATTAAGATATTCCTGGCCATGGGTCGACCCGCTGATATTGCACAGGTGCACAAGGCATTAAGCGAGCGCATTGCCCAACGCAAGATTACGCATCCCGACGAGTGCGTCGTGGGTGAAGCTAAAAATGGCATTTCATCGGAATCGTGCGCAGCCAGCGTGCAGCCCGAATCCACTACCAACGATGATGATGATGATGAAGCTGTAACTGCTAGCGACGTTAATGATACATTGCCGATGGGCAGCTCAACTGCAGCCATTGTCGAAGCGGACAGCAATGAGCCCAGCCCAAAGAAGGCACTTATGCAGGCGGATAGCAGTGTGGATATCGTGGTGCCGTCTACGAATGTTGCAAGGGATGCTGATGCCGATGCCGTGGACAATGCCGAGGCCGAGCCCAAGGAAGACGCACCTAAAGAAAGGGCTTAGGATTGGCCGGCATAGTTTCGTTCTTCTTCCTTTTTTATTATTAATTTTTTGTTTCGTTAAAAGAAAACACAAATGAAAAGCTACATCTATTAATTAAATAAAACACAGTGTGAATTATTATAAATTAATTATAATTTATTAATAATTATGATAATTGAAGTAAAATAAATGGAGTTCCGATTTTGTAAGCCAGGGCGCAGCGTCTACAAAAGACATTTATCAAATACGCTTTCTGTTCTTGTGTCTATTATTATTATTACAATTATTATTATTATTATAATTATTATAATTTTTGCACTCGCATTTCGCTTTGCTATCCATATTGTTTGTTCTATTTACCTTTTTTTTATACTTTAATTACTACAACTAATTTGCTTAAAGAATACTTTTTACAAGTTTCTACGCTTGCACTAAAAATATGTTTTTGTAGAAAAAATAGGCTCATCATTTTTACACATACACGCATGGGTGTGTATACACACACTTATATAAATGTATATATATATATATATTCGTATAACCTATATGGAAATTGCAACAATAATGTGTCCCAGACTGCGGCATATTTGCTACTCGATTCAACAAAATTACAACACGCTCACAAAAAGGCTTTGGCTTTGAACAATTTGCTTAATGCTGCTGCTTGGCCTGGCCAATTGATTAATTACGATTACATTATTAACTCAAGAAGCATTAATTTTAACAAAAGATTTTTTGTCAACTGTAACACCCACAAAGCAAGCGGCACCTACAAAATATTTCATATTTATATACAGGAGGAGATGAACGCGGCGTCAGTTCTAGCTGATTGTGCTGCAACTGGAGACGGTCACGTTGAGCGGATTATTGGCGCTACTCACGGCTACCGATGAGCTAAAGGTAAGGAAAAACACAAAATATATGAGACATATGTAAAAGGAGTGGGATAAAAAATTGAGCGGTGGCTGCATACTTACCGATTGTGGCGCATGTGACTCTTGACTAGATCGCTGTTGACCAAAGCGGCCATTAGACTCAGCTCGCCGGCCATGACTGTAGCGCAGACGATTTGGGCCAGCTTCTTGGCATTTTCGCCGGGGTGAGTGGCATGGGCGCCGCGCAGCCCCAACATATCGAGGCAGGCACCCTGGCCGGGCAGTCCAGTGCCACCGCCAACGGTTCCCACCTCCAGCGAGGGCATTGTGCATGTCATGTACAAGTCCTCACTATTATCGGTCCAGCACTCCATCGCTGTGGAGCAATTGCTCGATGTGACATTCTGTGCGGGATCTTGGCCAGTGGCCAAGAACACAGCTGTCACCATATTGGCAGCATGCGCATTATTGCCACCAATGGTGCCTGCCATGGCGCTGCCGGACATATTCTTCAGTTTGTTGCACTCGACCAGCGTCTTGGCGTCCGTTTTCAGTACGCTGCGGAGCGTAGCCGCCGGTATGGTGCACTCGGCAACGACACGCTTACCCCGCCCCTTAATCCAGTTGATCGCAGCCGGCTTCTTGTCGCAGCAAAAGTTGCCACTCAGCGAAATGATTTGCATTTCGGGAAATTGTCGCTTGATGCAGCGCAACGCCATCTCGGCACCCTTGGACACCATGTTCATGCCCATGGCATCGCCGGTGAGTGCCACAAAGCGAATATACAGCTGTGGACCATCCATCGCAATTTGGCACTCCTTGAGGCGACCAAAGCGTGACGTTGAATCGAACTCCGTCTTCACCTGCTGGTAGTTCACATCCTTCTCGATCCATTTCTTGGCTTCGGAGGCACGCGCCACACTGGGGAAACGGACGCAGGGTGCTCGAGTCATGCCCACATCTTCCACAACGGAGCGTACGCCGCGAACGGACAGAGCCTTGCAGCCACGATTTGTGGAGGCCACTAGCGCACCCTCCGTGGTGGCCATAGGCACATAGTGCTTCTCACCATCCAGCAGTAGGGGACCAGCAAAGCCGACTGGTATCGGCACATAGCCAAGCACATTCTCACAGCAGGCGTTCATCACGCGCCGATAGTCAAAGTGCTGATAGGGCAGCATATCCATGCGTCCGATGGGCATTTTGGCGCGTTTGGCGATTATTTGGCGACGTATGCGTATGCCACGCTCTGGATCTGCCAGAACCGACTCAATCTTGTAGAGGGGACAGTAGGTTCCCCCGGCATTCACAATGGCGATGACTTCCTCATCGCTCAATGCATTCGGGCCGGCAGCGCCGTCGTTTTCGTCGTCAATGCCGTTCAACAGCTCCAGGCATTCTTGCAGTGGGCGTGGCGGATGTGTGGGCGGCGCTACCAGACGCTGACGCATGCACACCAACTCGGTCTGGGTGGCTGCATTGGCGGAGCTCTGCTCCTCGATGGTGAATCGTGGCGGGCGCACAGCTACAAGCTGATCAGATATTGTCTCCCTCTTCTCATCCTCCAGCGGTGTGGTCTGTGAGGCCTTTGCTGTGGTGTTTTGACGCAGTTGCTCCTGCAGGGGATCGCGGTTATCAAAGCAAAAGAACTTCACCACGAGCGCAAGGAGCACAATGCAGATGACTATGTGATCAGCGCTCATCGTCAGCCACCTGCAAAAAGTGGGCATAAGGATTAGTCAAAAGATTCTGATTAAAAAAAAAAATTGTTTAAGTCAATGTTAATTATTCATTAAATAATTATATTGGTTGGATTTACGTACTTGATAATAATGTCAGTAATTTCGCCAGAATCGGTGCGATTGTTGCTGACATTAAGATTCAGTGTGGGCGATAGGGTTTTATCTACGGCATCGTAGTCGCTGCTGCTGAAGACGATGCGACTGTAGATGTGGACAATCATCAGGCCGGTGGTCATGATCAGTTTGACACGCTGCAGCACCGGATTGGCCTTTTGCTCCTCCTCGGTGAGTGATTTGAGCAGCAACGAACCCTTTGCACGCTTCTGCACCGCAGACATATCAATGCCATTGCGGGACAGATCAAAGATGAGCGACAGGCAGGCGGGATAAAAGGTCATGAAGACCACATAGTTTACCAGCACGGAGAGCACTCCGAACATGCACAGCACCTCCAGACGCTGAACACCCGACAGCGTGCCCACGCCCACCAGCAGTGCACCCACAATCGTGTCCAACGATATTGTGGGACCCAGCAGCTCCAAACCGCGTGCTAGATTCTGTGTGACCTCCATTTGACTGCTGCCCGAGAGTGCCAACTGGGCCAGTCGACCCGAATTGGACAAATCGATGACCAGCAGCAAAAAGAATAGCGCATCTCTGTGAATGGAAATCAATTAACACGGTAAATTGGTGATTTTATGTTCGATGTACTCACTTCAAATCCGATAAATCGCTGCCGAGGAACTTCATTATGGCCGTGGTGAATATGAAGCTGGAGAAGACCGTAAAAAGTCCGGCAATGCCTGTAGACAAGTAAAATACAAACAACATGAAAAAAACGTGCACTTGAATTCTAAGCGAGGTTCGAGTCTGAGTTGGAGTTCGAGTTTGGGTTCGCCATGTCCAATTAACAACAGAGGTCATTTCACTTAGAGACCGCGTGAGAAATGCCACCGACCAGACCAAAAGATGGCCAGCTAAATTGTTGGTTAAACACAACGCACATGTCGGCCAGGTTTATTTCATTCTCTCTTTTTTTTGGCTACATAAATAGTTTCAGCTAGGTAAACAAAGCATATTCATTAACCAGCAGCTAATCGCTTGAGTCAACACACGCGTCTTATCAAATCTCTTGACGGTGATGAATGACGCAATCTTCACTTACCAAGCACGTACGTGGATCCCTGTCTATGGAGCTTGCAGAACTGATAGTAACAATAGAGCACAGCAGTGCAGCGGACGATGGTCATTAGGATCACATCGGCGGCATTGTATTCAGCTTCGAGGCCATCACACGACTGGCTCCATCCGTGGCATGGACGATGCCGACTCGACGTCGCCGATTGTGATCCGCTGGTCATGATGGGCGGCGGAGCAGCTGGACCATTTGGTGTGACAGTCGATGCAGCTGATGCACTAGCAGCAGCAGCAGCAGCCGTTGCTGTGGCACTGCTAAGACCATTGCTGGTGTCCAGTGTGCTGCTGCTCTTGTCCGCAGTTAGCATGCAGGCGGTAATTGTGAGCAGGGCGACAATCACCTCCCACGGATGTGAGGCACAGAATTCGCCATGGGCGCGAAACAAACGTCCAATCATCTTTGTGGCTGCTACGTTCACTATGTTCGTCCAGTGCTCTGTTCCTATTTTCCCCAGCACTCGGCTCACTGGCTCCAACTCTTCGTGACACTATGGTGCACCTAAAACGCGCTGTAAATACAAGAAAAAAAAAAAACAAATATAAGGGATTAGTTTGTGTTGGGTATTTCCAATATGCTCAAGGACCAGGTCAGTCAACTTGCCTGCGCTACATAATCGTTGCGCATTAAGTTGCCTTTGAGGCATCAACAGCATCCGAGCTAGTGAAACAATTTAATATTTAACAACTAAAACAACAACAACAACAACATTTATCGATTGCTGTTGACACATTTGGTCGGCTGTTTTGTTCTCGACGCGATAACGACGACCCCAAAGCCGATTGCTGCCACCAACTGTCAAAAAAAAAAGAGGGGCACAAACTGGCATCCACTTGCCAATTGCCCGACTTTTGAATACCTTGCTTAGCCTGCACATGAGATTTGCTTAATTTTGACTTTGACTTTAATTTGACTTTCAAATTCCAGATTGAGTTGTTTTATGAACAGAGGAGCAGTGTTTTATTAATAAGCGTGATCAGCGTAAAATCGAATCCATCTAAACGTAATTTCCACATTTAGACACAAAATTAATTAATTTAAAATTATATAAAACTGTTTAAACATAATTCGATCTACATGCATATCGCATCAAATATGCTTTAAATACGAACATTAAATTTGTTTTATTTTTACATTTTATTGCGGCATAAAAGCGGTATACAAATTATTAATTAAATTCAAAATTAAAGTTAAAGATAATATAAGCAATAAAATAAAGAAAATAATAATAAAATATAGAAAAATAATAATAACAAATAAATACAAATAAAATAGTACATTTTAATTGAAATGTAAAATGGTTCAAAGTAATTGCAAGGATTTTGAAAAAGTATGGACGGAACAGAAATAGAGACAATTCCCAATCAGTCCCAAAATTCTTCAACTTTAGTAGCTTATTAAAAGAAAATAAAGAAATAAAAAATTGATGGGCAAAGATAAAGAGAAAAGCAGTTAAACCAATCAGATCATAAATTGTACAACTTTAGTAGATAAGTAATAAGGAAAGTACAAAGTGAAAAGTAGTAGATATAAAAGAGAGATAAAGACTAAGAGACTGCGTTTTTACCGTAATCATAATGTAAGATATGAAAATTATGAACTCTTTGAATTATCTTAACATATTTACGACTAATATGCCCCAGCCTTATGCAAGTAGTGCGCCTCGAAGGGAATGTGAAATAACTTGCTTCTGTGGTTATTACACTAAGCGGCTTTTGATCGCGTCCTTGAGCAGGCATTGTGCGTATGTTTTCCTTATTGGCATTTATTTTTTTTGTATTTTTTTTTTTATGGACATCTGCCTTTGCTGATGCTCCGTTCACCTTTCGCCTGCGCAGCTTTGCGGACTGCCCACTGATTGATGACATAAGCCAGGGGCGGTGCCTACACATACCGATGTGGTCAGCACATCCGCATGCCACACGCCTGAGGAGCTCAGACCTGGTCTAGTAACTGTTCGACAGCAGCAGCAGCAGCTGCCCGACTTAATTAAGCCACTTGGCACTTGGCACAAATCTTGGCGGACGATCAACGCTGGCAGCGACGTGCTTGGCATAGCAGACAAGCGAGAGAGCATCCAATCCTGCCCAGGCGCCATAAATATTTAAAGTGTGTCTATGTCTGCGTCTGAGTTTGAGTTATGCACTGCTCGCTCCAAGTGCCGTTGCTTATCGTGCCAGACATAAAATATGTTTTTCAACTTGAAAACAAAAATACAACGCCCAAGGAGCGAACCATGGTTTGGCTTGTGTAATCCGAGGCCTTTGGCCATAAAGCACGACAAGAGTAGCCGCCTAGCCCGGCACTTGGTTCGATCCATTCTCGGAACGAACAGACAAATGAATGCATGTACAAATATGCATATGTAATAAATACATTTAAACATTGCATTTTGGGGTAACGTGGGCGCTGTTGCACTCACATAAAGCGAGGAAAAGAGAGGGGGAAGATAGGAGGAGGAGGAGGAACCAAAAGTCCTCTTGGCAGTGGGTCTAGAGTTTAGAGCCGCAGCGATCGTTAAAAACGCTCGGCATATAAACAATGTGCACATTCTCACAGGCACTGAAAGTATATATTTTTTTTATTATCCATTTGCAATGGTTGCAATAGAATTCGGGGTAATCGTCGGCTGCTATTTGAAGCCAGATACGCTCAGAAAAAAATTCCATCATTGAAATTAAGAAAATCAGAAAGTTTACTTTTCTAATGTAAAGAGAATTATTTGGGAATGCAATTTGTATTACAAGTTTCTGTGTTTTAACAACAATTATTTTTTACAACTTCAACTTTTTATTTTTTTGTAAAGTCATAATTATTAATGCAAAATATACAAAAAAAAAAATGCCTTTCTAATATAAAAAGTGTTTTACGCATTTTGAATAGTAATTATCTAAATTTCCGATCGACCTGGTCTTTTTCAGTGTAGATGTATACAACATTTTATGGGCAAAAATCAAAGCAAACAGAAGGCCTCAAAGGCCATGGATGAATGAGTAGATCAAGATCACAAAGGCAAAAAAACAGGGGTAAACTAAATGCATCATGTGAATAAATAGGTAAATATATGTATAAATTGGTATACCTAGATATATCCAGTTGGTTTGAATCTAAAATAAACAATTATAAACAATTATTGGTTAAGCTGCAAGCCTGACTTTTTGCCTAAAGGCAAGTATTGCTGATCTTTTTAGCCAGGAATTCCATTTCATTTGGCAATGGAATACAATCAAATACAAATATTACCCTATATATTTTTAAACAATAAAAAATAGTAAAGCGGTCAGCATATGAATCGATAAATCTGTCTTACAGTCACTGATAGACAAAGTAACAGAAAATGTTGTAGACAAAATTTGGATATTTTTGAAAGCATTTTTTGATTTAAGCAAAAGAACCAACTTTCACTGCAATATAAACATCATTTTATAATTATAGTTATCTTAATAACCTGTATCTTTGACAGACTCTGTCCACTCACACGTATAAACAATTAGTGGATTTGTGTTAAATAGAGAAATCGTTTCAGGTTCTAGAAATTAATTGTGGTCTAAGAAGAAGGAACCAACAAAATTATAGGCATTGCTTATATGTGGCCTCACCTTATATGCAATCTTTATAAATAATGAATGCAATTCATTAAATGAATACTTTTGTCTCTTCGAAGGCACTGTCCACAAACTGATAAACTCAAGTTGCTTGAAAAGTTTATTTTGCACTTGAAAAAGTTAGCTGTTTGAAGCACATTAAGAAACTGATGTTTGTGGTATATCACAAGCTAGTAAATATTAAAGACAACTTGCAAGATATAAGATAATATATTTTTCGAATTTCTAAATCATAGATTGGTGACGGCCTTCACTCACAAATCTTTGGCGGTTTTTTTTTTTTTGGTCGAGCAATAAATATTTTCAAGAGAACTCGCCAAACTTATACAAATAGACTGCGCTGATGATGTCACGTACCTCAGACAGATCAAATATTTACATATCGCCAATTTAATGGGATGGTTTGCTTTGTATTCAAAGCCGTCGCACCGATATTGATAGACTCATAAATCAACAACGTGTAGTGTCACATTTATGTAAGTATATTGAACAATGTCTATCACTAAGTTTGTTTTATGATCCTACGAAAAGCTTGACTATTCCAACCTGAGTCACAACATGAATGAAATAAATGAATGAATGCGTAAGTAAAGCTCAATCGAAAAATGAATATGTAATATTTAAATATTATGAATATGTAATATTAAAATATATGGAAAATTTCAATATTTACTGAAATGTGTGATCATTTAGCTATCTGTATTATAATTCTGTCAAAGTAAGCAACATTTATTTTTGTTAACACTAACTGATTTGTTTCTCAAAACATGTGCCAAAAATAGCTTCAGGTATTTATTTAATATTTTCAAGCAAGAACTTTAACATTTAAGATAAGAGCATAAATATAACTTGAACTTATGACCTTAACTGGAAAGCTTTATTTTGTACGCATATTTGACTCGTTTTTTCTTTTCTTTCCATTACAATGCGCATTCAATAAGATGAACAACCAAAAGATATTCTTTAACTTCAACTTCCTGCCTCGAAACTCATTGTAGATAATTGAAACTGATGATGATGATGATGATGATGATCACATTGCGGATAATTTTGCAAATGTGCAAATTGAAATGAAATTAAACATTTTACATTGAGTGCTAAGTTCTTGACAAGGTGTGGAGTGGCCGCAATGCTAATGAGCCTTGCGAAATACGTTTTGAAAAATGAATTCTCATTTTTATTGGACTGTTTATTTTCCATTACATACAAGAAGATGAACAGAGCCATAATACTAACAACAACAAATAGTAGTAGCTAAACTTAGAAAAACAAAGTAAAAATAAAAATAATTTTCTACTGAATTGCGAAATTTCTAAACTTAGCTATGAAAAATTGTAGGAGCTGGAAAAGTTGAGCTCGTTAGACTGGATAGTCAAAGTGAAATCTTTAAAAAAAAAAAACACTTATTTATTTATATTTATATATATATATGTATATATATATATATATATATATACATATAAAATATATATAAATATATATTACGTTATTCATTTTAAATGATTTCTGACCTTATTTTTCGTTTGGTTTGTGTGCGTATTACAAAGAATATGTTTACTTTATAGGAGAGAACAGATTACGACCGACAATTTATAATACACGTTTTGGCCATTTTCTGTGGCTACAGGGTATTTATACAAAAATTGCTGACGTTCTCAGCACTGTTTGTGTGTGTGTGTTTCGCATTGTGTTGCATGCTTTTTCGTTTACATTTCAAAGCGCTCGCCAAACGGATGTTGGACTCGACCTCAACCTTACGAAAGCAGCACGCAGCCACCAAGTGGGAGGGAGAGAGTGAAACAGCGGGAGAGCTAGCGAGAGGGGGCATAAAATAGATGTTAGCTAGAAGAAGAGAAACTCGCATAACAAAAGCAGACCAGTCAAAATACAAAATACAAAAAAAAAAAATAAATAAAAACAAATGCAAACCAGAAGCGCCGCAAGCACCCCAAAAAGAACAGAGACCAATTGGGCCATTGTTTCTTGCACTGTTTAAACATGCATACTTACATACTTAACATACATACATACATACCCACAATACATACATACATACATACCCACAATACACACACATATACATCTCCGTTGTCCACAATTTGGTTGCAAAAAAATAAAAAGTTCTGAGAAAATTTTGATTGTTTTGCTTATATCATTTATAGGCTTTCCCTCTGTTCAATTGGTGGGCGTGACCCAATTAATATGCAACAAGTGTGCAGCTTTAATCGTAAATTACTCTTGTCAGTTGTCTACCAGGAAATCAGCAGATTATTCATCATCTGTTTACACAGTTGGTGCACCACTCCATTTGAATTCTGTGATCAATTAAGTTGTTTTTATGCAAAATTTTCCACGCATCTCAGGGGATTGTTTCTGATCACATTTATTAAGAAGAGCTGCAATTAACATTTGCCTGTTAATTTCATCAGTAAAAATATGTGAATTTCCCTTTAAATTCTTTGGCCGCCATCTCGAATTGTTGTATGTATATAGCTTAATTTAGTTTCTGATCGGGCAGCAAGTTTCAGTCCAAAGGCCAATGCAAATTTTGTGGCGATTAACGCCTGAGATTATTTGTTATTGTTTTGATTTGCTTTTAAGTTTACACTTATTTGGTAAATATATTTCGACTATTTTAAATTGACTGCTGCTGCTAGTCATTCGACATTTCTTTTCTTTTCCTGGAATTTTGCCAAAAATATTGAAACAATTTTGGCTACAATGTTCGATGTTTGTTTATTATAGTGAATTTTTCTCTGCTTTAAACACAAACAAAATATAAATTCGTACAAACAGCACTCTCCAAGTACAAAAGGAAGGAGCTAAAATATAAATGAAAGGCAATTATATTTTTTTTTGCGATTCAAAAAAAAAACCAAGAGTTTTTTATTTTCACATTGTAGACTTTCACAAAACGGATGGGGCAGGGACATGCATGCGCATTAATCGTACCAATCAAGAACAGCATTTCACCATTTTGAGGACTTTAAAGCGATTAGCAGGCACTTAAAAATGCAAATTTTCCTTTGACAAAAACTCTTGAAATAAAGCGACAGCAAAGAACTGAAAAAATAGGTAGAGTATATTGAATACTTGTCTTTTTTGTTCTTTTTAAATATTCAAATTTTATTTAAAGTAATAATTATTTATATATTATATTGGCTCTGTGTAGGAATAATTAGTGTGTTGGACTGTATATAAAAACTTTGCCTTTATCTTTTCTTACGTCACCGAAACCGCAAACGTACTTTGGTGACTTCCTACAAAATTGAGTTGTTGTAAGAAACTAATAATACACATTTTTAATAACTACCTAAGAAACAATCGGACGATTTTTGAATTTATAGTAAGAATCAGAAGTCTGTTTTTTTCCTTCGATTTGCCAGGCTATATCTCATATGTTCAAATGTGCAAATCTTAAATCAACACAAATCAAATTTCATATAATTTTAATTCCATTATGTTTTTATATAGTGTGTAAGGATGTTTTATAATTATTTTTATCCATCGACTTGACAACGACACAAGTTAGTCATGTTTGACTTGTGTTTTATAAATGTAAATACTCACAAATATGTATATACATAATTGCTACTAGCTGATAAGGCAATATAATTTGTATTGCGAAGTTCAATTCAGAGTAGGTATACACATATGAATTTCATGTACATATATTTACATTCCATCAGTTCGACGAATGCACTCAATATCAATTATAATTGGTGGGCTTTGGCGCCATTGAGGGAAATTGTTGGGCACAAAGTGTGTTGCAATGTTGATGGAGCAGTAGGAATTTCAGAGAGTACAACATGAAGAAATACTTATGTGAAATCAGTGAAATTGTTAGCGATTGGAAAGTGTTGTTCTATTTTCAGGTGCGTGAGCTCCGCTTTCCCAGGTGAATGGAAAATTATTACAATGCTAAGGTGCATATTGTTAGATAATAAACAATGTCAATGCCACAATGTGTTACTAAATGCATAGAAACGTGACTAAATGTGTATTAGACAAAACGTATTTAAGATAAGACCAACTGTAGTAACTGAATTGTTGATCCAAGCTACAAAACACTGTTTGTCAGCTTTCCCCTATTGAGTAGGTAGATGGTTAAGCAGTTTATCAATTGACACTCTGCAGATGGCTTATCTGCAACTTGGCCAGATAAAATATATATTTGTATTTTATGCGGGTCGAAATGAAATGTGGCCACAACTGGTTCAGTATTCGGGCACATTAAACATGATTGAAAATAAGATTAACGCACACAATTAAACGAAACGTTTCACAAACCACAAAAACTAATAATAATCAGATAGAAAATAAGCTGAATACCCTGCAACCATTTAGCGATCAAGTAGTAAACTGATACGCATCAGCATTTTTAATATGCTCATGTGCAATTTGTGGTAAATCAGCCGTTTAGTGCATATATTAATTACTATTCTATATAATCTATTTAACGTGGTTTAATTAGCATAACGTAAAACAAGACTTTAGTAGGGCGTTGAAAGTAAAAGTTTAGATCCAGCTACAAAAGTATCTTTGCTCGATAACCCAGAGTAAGTCCTTCAAGATTGGAGATAATAAACTAAAAAAACTAAAAGACTCTCACTTCCAATCTATTAAATAAATTGGGCAGGGTATCTTTTGGTCGAGTCATCTCAAATAGATCATTATTTCTTGTTTCTTTTTTCGGGGTTTTTCTGCTTCTTCTGCCGCGTGTGCCTCTGTAATTTACAAGTTTCTGAAAAAAGTAAAAGTTGTCGCTTAATGGCAACAAGCAGGGGCAAGCAGCGGCAACAGCGGGCAAATAAATAAATTCAATAAAAAAAAAATACAGTTTTACTTTCTACCAAAAATGCGAATAACGCTAATTTGTATGCAATCAAAGCGGCACGCCAGGAAAAACTTTGAGCGGTACACAAACGCTAAAAGTCAAACACAAAGCGCTTTAAGACCAAAATCAAAGCCCACATCTAAACACACACATATACACACATTCAATTATGTGTGTGTATGCCAATTTTATATAGGGTATAAAATTTCGATGCTTGAATACATCAAAAAGATTTGAGCTCGACTACCACTGCTTGGCATAAAACTTTTACAAGGTTAACATTTCCAATTAAAACACATCAAGTTGTAAAACAAAACAACAAAAAAATAACGGGAAAAAAAACCAAACTCTTTCATGCTGGCTAAAACAGAACAATAAGCCAAAAGCTGCTTGTCGCGGAACGCATATCTGTAAATACTGTAAACCAACGTTAATGGGCGCTCATATGCACATATCGCCTATATGACCAACACCACCAACCTGATCATCATCATCATCATCACCAACATCATCATCTTAGTCATGATTCAAGCTGAAGTTTTGACATTGACCCAAATGCGTTGACCAATTTTTTTTTTATTGATTTGATGTTATTTGTCGAGATTCAGATCATTGAGAGCCCAACCAAAACAAACGCTTTAAGATGTGCCATCATAAACAAGTAACTCAAAACCGGAACCAACCGCAATGAAATAGAAAGTTTTTGTTTTCAATACCCTTGCCAAAGAAAAAAAAAACCACACACACACAAAAAAAAATAGGCCAAAACGTTGCTGTAATAAATAAAGATGCTAATACAATTTGAGAAATGCCCATATTAGTTTCTCTTAAGCTGAACATGTTTTTTTTTCGAGGTTGTCATTTTCCGAGAAATAATATACATTTTTAAAACTCAAAATGTTATTTATAGAAATAATAACTTGTTATGTTTAAAGTGTTTCTATTTATTTATTGAAAATCCGTTTTGAGATGCACAGCTTATAATTTTTAAAATTGTCTATTTCTTTATTGTTTACGATTTTTATTATTTAAATGCCTCTATTTATTTATTGTCTAAAATTATTTGGCTAATATTTGTAGCAATGCTTCTATTTATTTATAGCCAATGAGTTTTAAAATTTCTGTTAATCCAAAAGGAAAATAATGAGCAGATTCCCAAGATATCAGACGGTTTAAGGAACTCACTTAGCTAGAGTATTATTAATGATGCATGAAAGTTCGATTGGATGAACGAATTTGGGGGAAAAACTATTGTAAAATTGTTGCATGCGAAAATGTATGTTTGCTTAAAATTACATGCAACAAAAATAAAAAAAAAAAGGAAAAAACATTTATGTAGCTTCCGACTATTTTGTCTATTTAAAATGTATATGGCCTGAACAGGTCTGCTGCTAATTGGCTGCCAACGCCGCTTAATTGGCCATTAACACGACTGACTGGGACAGAAGTGCAGGTACACAGATACTTGGGCATTAATATATGTAAAAATATTTAAGCCGTCTCTGTTAACGCAATTTAAGCAATGTGAGGTTATAATTAACTAAGTCATAATTGAAATGCGATGGGCCAAGGATTATTATGCTCGTCAGTGCCACAGTTGCACGCACGTGGCAAACAGATGCGAGGCGCGCCTTGGGAATTTTTATTTTGCAAGCAATTTGATGCGTTGTGTTGCGATGCGCTTTGTTTTCTGGCGTCGATTTACAATCACGCCAAGTGAAAAAACAATTAAAAAAAAAATAAAAAAACCAAAAACCTAAAGCTGCCTTCATGCTCGGTTAGCTGGGCTTTTAGTCGGTTAGGCTCAAATGCTCGCTAAGAGCTAACAATTTGAACATATTTCTAATCGCACACGGTTAACAACAACAACACAACCCATTATGAAAACTACCTACACACACTCACACACACACACACACACACAGATCCACTCGTGCAGATACTTAAACATAACACATCATCATTGCCCTATTATCTGTCTTTATCAGAGTCATCATCATTATCATCGTTGGGTTGGCTGACTCGTGAAAAGTCAGTGAGTTGTTTGGTTTGACATGTTGTCAGCATCAATTTCAGTTTCGTAAATTTGAATTTTAATTCAAAGGCACAACAAGAGTTAAATACAAAATCGTGTTGTTGCCGGGATACCCCTTTAGTCATGGAATATTTATAAATAAATGTTTTCTATTCATTTAGTCAGCTTATCATGCCAAAAGTCTGCAAAGCATTCCAATAATAACATCAAAAGGCAACTGGCAATTATATGTTGCAGTATTCTGCTGAAAATGTTGCCTGTCATTTCTGCTTTAAATAAATCTAATAAATACTAATAATTTGGATTTTGAAAAGATTTATCCTTGCTGTTTTCTATTGATGAATGAACAAAGAAAGTATGGCAAAATATTGCATAAAATTATTTTTCTTATTATCACTGTTTATATTCATGATATTTATTATGGTATTTTCTAAACGATGGTGTCAAAAACGTGTGCCACATTGAGTTGCACATACTGCCAGTTGCCACAGGGTATTCAAAACGCCATTGAGTCTGTGCTGTTTGCCGGATGCAATTTCAATTTTCAATCACATGCATATTACATGGCTGTATGGGCACGTCTGGATTACAGGCATTGAACAGGGCTTATTCCCCAGCCCAAAACCTGACCTTACTCAAATTCACTTTTGGCTGAACACAAATTGTTTCCGGTGTGCAAAATATTGAGAATATGCCAGGATTCGATTATGATAGAGACTAAACATATGCAGTATATAACAAAAAAAAAGAAGAAGAAATAGAACGTACTATATTTCTACGAAAAGTTGGCCAAAAACAATAAATAATTCATGTTTTTTTCCAAATTAAAAAAAATACAAAATCGTGCAATAAATTAGCACAAGTTCAATTTATCATGAAGACGTCTATACTAGATAAGCCTAAAATATATAGATCGTAACAAGAGAACAGTTGTTTCTAGACAACTTTGATATGTAGCTGCTATTGAATCTGTGGCAGCTGCCGGAAAATATTACTCATTAGCAAATTAATAAAATTTAAAGTTAAGAAAATTTAATAAATTGGTAAATATTTTTGACACGCGCATGTATTGTACATTATTGGCAAGGCCTAACAAATAATTGTTTGACTTTGTGGTTATATTATAAAGCCTGTGCGAGGGTCAACTAAATAATGGGATATATATGTATATATATATATATAAATATATATTTCTATATGCATTGCGGTTCCAGACCAACCAACACGACAGCACCATCAACAACATATTCCCACATCCACATCGAGTGTAGTTCAAACATGATGCGCTTATGCAATATTTGCAAGACCTTTCGGGAAAAGGCCGCCCGCTGAGAGCTGGGCAAACAAATAGTCCAAGTATTACAATCTGAACATGCATAGAACAAGACACATTAGAATTATGCACAAGAGAGCTCAAGATAATTATATGGAGATACAAACTCGACAGCAGCCTTTTCTTCCTCCAACATTTATATATTTCAATATGAGCGCAGACGACACTGAAGCAAAACTAGAATTGTCTTGGTACAAATATTTCAAGTGGGAATTGTTAAAAAAGAAAATGTTAGCATTTATAATTTTGTTCAACTATAAATATCATTAAAAAATTAAGAAATTCAAATCTTATTCAGCGTATTAATTTTTAAAACCTTTCTAAATATTTATTTTACTTTTTAAGTACGCTTTGAATTATATATGTGTTTTCCTAATTACAAAACACACTCGCTGCCATTAAAAATATATTCGAATGATGCACAAGAGGAGTATCAATATGAAAATTATATTATACACGTCTAAGCTATAACTTTATATTTTATGGCTCTAATATAAAAAAAAATAGCAATTATATACAATCCAACCAAACTATTTAATTCTTTCAATAAGCATTTCAGTTTTGTCTATATAATTCTGGAGGAATAATAAATTTATATATAAATAAAACAATAAACAAAACAAAAACAATTAGAAAATGCGTATTTATAGGTCTTTGAGTTGCATTGCAAACTAAAGCTTGTATAAAAATATCTTCACTTCTTTGGCATTTTTGGTATATGTCAATTATTTAACAAGAATTTGGCTATTATTTTATTGACCATATCTGTGAGATATTGCCTCAATGTGCAGCACTGACTGATGTTTGGCCAATGCAAATAACAACTTGCAGCAATGCGACGACGGCAGCGGCAGCGGCAGAGGCTGAGGCAGGGGTAGAAGCAGCAAAGGCAGAAGCAGCCACAGCAAACGACAATAAAACATAAGGCAAACGCATTTGACATAGACAACTTGGCAGTCAGCAGACATAGTTAGCTGTGTGGAGGGGAAGTAGGAAACCACAACAACTGCACCTCAATGATCCGTTGCAGTTGCAACGCAACTTTATGCGTGGCCCAGTCTGCACGTTTGGTGGCAGCAGGGAGATGGGTGGCTGTGCGAGAGAGGGAGGAAGTATGCCACTTTTGAGCTGAAAACTTGATTATGCCATATGTCAATACGAAAATCAAAATGCGCTCGTTTTCAGTTGCATTTAAATAGTTGTTGCTGTTGTTGTTGTTTTGGGGCGCGGAATGTTGCGTCGTTGTCCGTGTGGTTGTTTGGTAGCTTAGCTAAAAAACAAAAAAAAACCATTAAGAGTCATCAGCATTCATGGCGGTCAACAGCAATTTGGAGGGCCAATTGCATGGCGTATAAAACGCTTTCAGGTTGCGGCAATGCCCAATGGCTGAGACGACAACAACAAGAACAACAACAACAACATTGGCAACAACTGCTTTTGACTGCCATTTGGTGAACCCTGAACATGAAAACATTGATGCAACTGGTTATCTTTTTCTTTATTTTGTTTTTCTTGATGTTTTTGGTCTCTTTAAGAAGAGCGAGGTTTGAGCAGAAGGAAAACCCGCCACGACTTGAATGTGGGCTTTAATCCGAGATTTGCATAAGCCTCATGGAGGAGTCGTCTACGTGGTTGTCTTTGCTGCACATCTAATAACCATAAACTTTAATATGTTTATGGTTAAAACGTGTATGTGTATCTTTCTGTGTGTGTGTGTGTTTAGGCCATGCATACTCGTGTTTATATTTGCATTACAAAGGCAATTTGAGTGCTGCTGCCTGTTGTTTTTGCAGGCGGACTGGGTTGCCATTGAACTGATTTGATCGAACATCAATTTAATTGCAATATTTTTTATAGGCGCCTATGCGGGATACGAAAAACTACACTCTGGAAAAAATGTCGTAGAAAATCGATCTGATAAATAGAACATTTTTGTATTGTTTGTATACATAAATACACTATTATTACAAAGCATTAAGTGCTATTACAAAAATAAAATTTATTGTGATAAAGAGTTTAAAAAGACAAGCCGTCGCCAATTAAAATAAAATATAAAAAAACATTTGAATAAAAAAGCTTATTCGCCACGGAATATTCACCAGTTCAAAAAGAAAATCTTGAAATTTTGTTCATGTGTAAAATTTAAATTTGACTTTAGCAATCGATATTTTTATTAGTCTTGAATTCAAAACTAGTTTTAAATTCGAAATCTTAACTGTATTATTAAACAGATATGTTATTGTTTAAAGATTAAACTTAAACATACTATATTGGTACGAATAAGCCGATTTGATTGAGTGATGTAGAGATTAGACTTTCGAAAACATTTTCGTATACATTTGCTCTTGGCATATATAATAACGCTTATGTACCTTTCGAAACCAAATGACACATTTCACTTTCAATTTAAATTCTCTTCTCCACGTAATGTTAAGCAGATCAAATGGAAACATATATGCGAAGCTTTGATTTAAATTCTCATATCAAAATTAGCTTTATATATATTATTAGACAAAGTTTTATTTTAAATAAAGTTGAAATATAGTATTCATATATATAAAAACCTTTTCATTCCAAAGACAACTAAATTCGTTGTAAACATAAATATTTCTTTTAAATTTAAAATCTTTTTTCCCTTATAAATACAATATTTTGAGTTTAACAGTTATACATATTTCTGGAAATCAACCAAAAATTGTGAAAAGTGTATGGATGTGCATTGGGCTGGATTCTTACTAATTGTTTGGCCACCGATGTGAGACTAGCTTATAGATAGATATTTATGTGGCCTTCGCCTTGGTCTCTCGGAAGTGCGGTTGTCGAATATGTTTATATTTAATCTATGTCGTTTGTTTGGGATTGGTTCAATTAGCACATAGTACAGCTGAAACTCAGCTGGCAGCGAATATGTTGTTGCCAATGATGATGACGAAGCCGATGGAGGTGAATAAAGATTATGAAATTGCAGCTTGCGTTTGAAATTCGCGGGCACGCGTTTTGAATGCGAGTTTTGCTAATCGCGCAATCAGCTTAGCTGAGTATAGTGCGCATATCAAGCACACACACCCATACACACACGCACACACACAAACTATGACAAATGACTACACACGCACAGCGCTTTTGCTAGGTGTTGTTGCTCTGCGGTTTTGGCAGGTGGCTGAGGAGAAAGTTACCAACACTGAAACAACGTTTTGTGTTGTGTGTTGCCATTGTTGTTGTTGCCCAAGCAGAGACCCGAAAAAAATCAAAAGCTAAACACTCACAAAAAAAATGCCAAGCCATAAAAGAAAAAAAAGTAGTATGGAGAAGAAGAAGCCACCACAAAAAAAAAAATTAAGTTAAGCAGGGGGAAGCGGCGCAAGCGATTATGAAATCGCCGCCAATGGAATTCGAATCAATGTAAATACATACGCAGATATACATATAACTGTATATGTATGTATATGTGCAGTTATGAGGCGTGCAGCTTGACTTTGGCCAACCGACTGGCTGAAAATATAAAGCTCTTTCGCAATATGCGAGCAAGCATCGAATTGAGGCCTGGGCCGGGCAAAGAGACAACGCTTCAGCAATGCGGCAACTTGGACTGGATTGGCTTGTAATTGAATCACACGCACACACACACACATATATATATATATATATATATTTTATATATATTTAGTTTTTTGGTCACATAACGCACCCAAAGAGTAGGAAGCGACAAATGCACTTGACAGAGTTGTTTCTCTTCTTGTTGTTGCAGTTGCAGTTGCAGTTGTAGTTGTCGCCAACGACTGTGTGGCATTTTTCACTTTGGTCTTAATAGCCAGCAAACACACAAAAATAAGGAAAACACGAGCAGACAAAACAAAATGCAATAATTGCAGTGGCATTTTCAAGCTATACCCTGTATATAATCCACAACTAGATAAAATTGAAACATTTGTTTTCAGCAGGTAAGAATTCATTAGAGCATCTGCATACCTAGAAAAGATCAATAAAAATGAATTACACTCGAAAGTACTTAACCTTTTTTTTAGTTGCTTATGTGCTCATAAAATTGCCATATATTTACTTAACACATGTCTCATTTAATTTTTTTTTAATCACAAAGAAAAAATGGGTTTATGTGGCGAATCTTAAAATATCTAAGCCAACTTTCTACGAAATTGTGATCGTAAAACCAGGCGAATATTAAAAATACTCCCATTTAAACCATATGCATACTGACAAGTTTCAGGATAAAAATAATATAATTTGTTTTTTATTACTTTTAACGTAAAATCATATGAAATTGATTTGAAAATAGCTCAAATAATTAATGTAATATAAAATACAAATATAAATATAAATTCAAAAGTAGAGTATTTTCTAGTTGATCACTTTCTCTCGTTTTCTCACTCCGGTGGATGCCACTCGTGCTTGGTATAATTTGGTTGTTTTTTTTTTTATAAATTTTTCAAATTGCCGCTCTTCACATAACTGTAACTTGAATGCGGTACAGGCAGTCAGGCAATTTGTCTGTTTGAAGACGCCTGTCTGCGCCAGATGTTGCTCATTTCATTTCATTTAACTTCACTTTAGTGAATGCACAGAGTACACCAGACCAGACCAGGCTAAACTAGAGCAGAGCAGAGGTGGCCAAGCTAAGCCAAGGAAATCAAACGGCTGACATTGAATTTGAAACGTTGACGGCAGTTCATCGACAGTTGCAGGAAATGGGATAAAGTAAATAGCGCAACAATGCGAACGAAGGAAATGGAACGAAGGATGCTGCCAGGCTAGGCGCCTAGTTGAAACAATTTTGTTGCGTTCAATGGAAATGGCAGCGGGGCACACTTTGCAGACTGCCTCAAGTAGGAAATGCACTTATTGACGCCGCAAGAAAGTTGCGCAGAACATTCACTACACATGTTGCGTTCTTTGCCGCCGGAAAGAACAACACGTTGATAAGGGCCAAAAAAAAATAAATAGAAACAAAAACAACTATTGGGATTTGTATTTGTGCGTTATGCAATTTGCAAGCATAATGCGAAAACTAACCAAATGATGATGTTACAAATTGAATCAGAAACAGCTTTAAAAAATTAGCAGCTTCAATTTGATCAATTGAAGAGGCGAGCAGCGTGTTTTACCTGCAAATGTGATCTAGAACTAAAAGTACATAGAACTAACCTTGCTTTTGGTTAAATTCGATGGGCGATATTCGATTTTTTTTATTGTTGCTGTGCAGAACGGGGTGAAGCGAGCGCGTCGGCAACAGTGGCTGATTTTGATGCCGATGTTGTGTTGATGATGAGTGTCACGAACTAAATGCAAATGTGTTGATTTGAAGACGAACAAGTTTCCAATTGGAGTGCGTCTGGTTTTTCGATTTTCGACTTAGAGCACAAAATCTGTAGAGATTGGCGTCGTGTTTGTTCTGATATTGATTAGAAAACTTTGAAAATAACAAATCAACATAATTGTTCACGTGTGCATGTGTCTGTGTGTTAATTGTTGTTTAATAAATATATAACAGCATTTATATAACGATCACACAAGCATTATCTTTGGCAGGCGATTTCGTTTTCGGTTCTGTTGAAACAATTGAAAGTGTTACTTTTATCGTCGCATATGCGAGCTCTTTGTTGTTGCAATTGCACGCACGCACTTGAGTCGACTTTGTTGTTGTTTGTTGCACGTTTAGCACTGTGTTGGAAGAACTTGTGGTTTAGCTGCGCTTTAACACTCTGATGGCTTTTATCCTTTGCGTTCACGTTTATAAAATATTTTGTGGTATTGCCAAGTTTAATCTCTTTTTTCCGTGCACCACGACTTTCACGCTCAGCTGTTCTCGCTGAACTGAACTCCCCACGCTCTGGCGAGCAGCTGTTCACTGTTACCATTGTGCAGAACAGCGGCAATAGCATTAAAATTAACATTTTCTCTTCTGTTATTAATATATGAGCATGCCAGATGGATTAAACAGCCGTTATTGCAAATTAAGCTGAATTATGCATTCAGCCAAGTATATAAAATACACAGTAATTAATTGCTAGATTGGCTAGTTTTTATAGTATTAAATCAGTTAAAAAATAATCACCGTCATTCAGATGTTTTTAGCGCTGCCACCTGGTTAATAGGTTGGTGTCTTTGCTAAACGTGGGCTGACTTTTAGCCTCTCAAACTGTTTGATTTTTAAGTGCATTTTTAAAACAATAAATTTCTCACGTTAAGTGTGCACGAAAATATTATCAGAATATTCAATAAAATAATTGGAGGTTATTACATGATTTGATATTTCTTCATCATTAAATAAAGCCATTCATCGTAATGATCGATAGTGGCATTATATCGATATTTTAGCCATCCCTAATTGTGATTTGCAATTTTTATTCTGCCTAATTTCTACGTGCATACTTTTTTATAAAATAATTAAAACCCTTCTATTAAAAGTATAGATCAGCTACGAATATAGCAAGAATGTCGAATACGCAAGCGACAGTTACTGCTTACTTGGCGGCACAAAAGAAGACCACAAACAAAGATCTCGCCGCCGAATGGACTCTAATTGAAGAGCTTCACAACGAGAAGTAAGCATTTTCAGTGTTTTTTGTGTTTTTTTTTATTAATTATTTGAATATTTTATGATTTTTACAGGTTGTGGAACGAGCTAACTATTAAGCTTGTCACATTTGTGCGGCATGAATCGCTGCAGGACGAAAGTGCTCTACTGCAGCTGTATCAAAATTTTATCTCCACCTTTGAAACAAAGTAAATCGCAGCCGGTTCAATATTTAGAAAACTTTAATAATTTATGAAATTTGCAGAATTAATCCATATGGTCTGATTCAAATACTTGAGGTGGTCGTGGACAACATTGCCGACAAAAAGGAGGCCATCGATTTTCTCGAGAAGGTGAAGGATAAGGTGAAAATATGCGATGAAGCCGTGTGGTATCTGCAAGTCATGCAAGGTAATTTATATCTGAGCAATCTGAACGATCTGAATGAGACTAAGAAGATCATCGAGGAGCTACGCGACGTCCTTGAGGAGGCTGGCAATGTGACGCCAGTGCATGGCAAATACTATATGCTCGCCTCGCAATATTATCGCCGCGTTGGCAAGCACAGTGAATATTATAGATGCGGGCTGCAGTTCCTCGGCTGCTCGCTGGAAGATTATCCGCGGGACCAGTGGGCGCAACAGGCATTCTTTTTGGGACTGGCTGCATTGCTCGGCGATGGCGTCTATAACATTGGTGAGCTGTTGGCGCATCCCATTTTGGAGTCGCTGCAAAACACAGAAAACGAATGGCTTGTCGAATTGCTCAAAGCATTTAACATGGGCGACATCAACAAGTGAGTGCCTCCCAAGACATTAATCTTGGTTAATATTTAATAACTTTTGTCTTTCATCAGATTCAATAGCATGAAGAATATTTGGTCCAAAATACCAGATTTGGCTGCCCAGGAGGTGAAGCTGCGTCAGAAAATATCGCTGCTCTGCCTCATGGAGATGACGTTCAAGCGTTCGGCCATCGAGCGTGCCATTTCCTTTGCGGATATCGCCAACGAGACCAAGCTGCCGGCCAAAGAGGTCGAGTATCTGATTATGAAGGCGCTGGCTCTAGATCTGGTGCGCGGTGAGATCGATCAGGTCGCTGGCGTTGTCAACATGTCCTGGGTGCAGCCACGTGTGCTGGATCGCACACAAATTGTTGGTATGGCCTCCACTCTGGACACTTGGATGGGAGCGATCACCAATATGGAAAAGCTTATGGAGAATCGCGCAGCCGAAATTCTCACAAATTAATAATAATAAGTTCCCCCCTTTAATTTCCATTTTGCATATATGCTTTTTGTATTAAATCAACACATTGCGCATAATGCAAACATTATCCAATTGGTTTTAATTTCTTATAAGGATTGAATAAAAAAAAATCAATTTGAAGGCATCTCTGAATCTCTTCCGGAGAATAGTAAAGCAAAGATTTTTATAGCTAAATAATCCATATAACAAAACAACCAATTGAAATTTAATTATGTATAGAATTCGGCTTTATTCGTACAATTAAATTGACTTAACTGACGCCAATTGTTTCTACATAGCCGATACATGTCTCTGGATTAAATATAAATAAATTACGATGGGGTGCCTCCATTTTGGTCACCACTTTAATAATCTCTTGGGCGACAACGCCGCCAACGACAGCCACAGCTGGCGAAATCTGTGCGAAAAGCAATTCGAGTGCCTCGTTGCTCAGTGACGATTTTAGCAGCACTTCATCACGGATTTTCTCCAGGAGCGCAATATCCGATTCTCTGGTCTTGTAGCTGGGATCACGCTTATGCTCGCTGCGGAAGACTTGAAGAACGCGCAGCAACAGAATGCCAGGGCCATCGCGTTTCAACTTGCGCACATACTTGGGTGCAGTAATATCAAAGTCAATCCAATTTTTGTACGCTGGATACTCGACTACGCATTGCCTTGGCGTGGAGATAGTTTCATATTTAACCTTCTCATTTGGCTTCGAGATGCATTTGTGCTTGAAGACGTTCCTAAAATGAAAAAAAAACGTAAGTAATATAGTCTCTATATATACATAAATCTTTACTCACTCTACGTAGCTATGAGTTTGTAGGCTGGCATAATGGAAGCCAAACATGCCCCAAACATCGGTGGCAAAGAACTTGATCCCCAACTCCTGGCAAATTGAGTCGATGCGCTCCAGTTCCTTGTTGCTCTCGCCGCTGATAACCACAACATTGAACTGTTTGAAGAAATCAGCCGTTTTCTCCTTCAACGGTTGAGTATCCGCAGATATATCTACCATGGGATTGAGGGCACGTGCCCGCGACAGCGATGCTTCCGCTCGATTGCTGCTCAACGATTCACGTGGCGCCAGAAATTGGGAGCAGAAATCCTCTTCGGTGATCAACTTGTCGTCGTGCAGTTTCACCATGTTTACGCCAGACAATATAATATTTTTCGTAATTTCCGCACCCAGTCCATTCAGACCGGATATGAATATATTGGCCGTGCGTAGTCTAAACAAAAAATATTAAATATATTTTATCCCTTTCTTTCTTCTTATACCCAAAACATATAGCAAAAATGGAGGCTAGCCAGTTTGCCGGCAAACATACCGCTTTTGCGATTCCAAGCCCCACAGTCGAATCTGTCTATCATATAGTTCATTTTCGGCTTCGGTGAGCTCCATGTTACTTTCGTTGATATCTTTGTCAACGTCCATTTCTTTAAACTGTTAAAAATGTTGTAAATTGTTGCAAAAAGCTGAACGCCAAAAATGCTAGAGGTGTGTGAGAACTATCGATACCCGTGTCGTTAGAAGAGTCGCTCATGATTATTCAATATTTATGATTGGTTATCGATAACATTAATTGCTCACATACTATTTCCAACATCGGCGCGCATTTCATCTTGTAAGTTTTGAATAATATTTTTTTTGTGATTGTATAAAAGCAAATTTTTCCTTCAGTAATCCACCTAAAACAAAGTTTCAAACACAAACAACTTGGTTATTTATTTTAAGGAGATTTATTGATATAACAATATAATTAGGCTTGTGTTGTTGCGTTTTGTTCATTATATATACTATGTAGTGATGATCGTATAAATGCATCACTTTTTTCCAGAAAACCGTCCAAATTCGTCCACAAGAACCAAAATATCAGTGCGAAGAACAGAAACTTACAGACCAAGTCAAGAATATATTGACGCCGTAGAACCTTCCTTGCATATGGTAACGTATCATCACTTTCACCCACAATATATTTGCGAACGCCAAGTATATAATTGCTAATGTAGAGCTCCCAGTTGACTTGGCTAACCGATATGTCGAAAATTTCCTGATCTGTCCTATTCAGCTTGTTCCACATCTTCTGAAACCGTTCGGTCCTAAAGTCCCAGTCTTTTGTTGTGTAGTACTGTAGCAATTTCAATCCCATTGAGACTTTACGCTGTACTTTTACCAAGCTGAAATTAGAGAAGTTTTAGTTTAACCATAAATCGACATAATACGCATAAGTCGTCACATACAAGGGCTTCTGACCGAAGACATGCATCCAAAAATCTATAAAATAGGCAGGTAGATAGTGATAGAATATAACGCAAAATAGATGATGGTAATAGTTTTGCTTGATCGATCCACCCGGATACCAAAGGGCAAAACTTAAAGGCGTTACGCAGATGAATCGGCGACCCATATCAATGCTCTCGCCCCAGGACATCAGTACCTTGCTGGGAATGCACAGGTTGCAAAACTGAACGTTGCTCTGGTTGTCTGTCTTTGATTCGGCAACGACCTTGCCACACTGATAGCCGCAGAGTATCATGCCGTTTATGGCCTTGTCGACGGGGATCACAGTCGATTTATAGTCCGGATTGCAGTGCATGGAGCGTATGACGCCGCGTGCGGCGCCAACCATCAGACCGGTTGGCCCATTAACGCCCTCGATCCATCCTGGCAGCGGCTCGGTTATGGCAGCCGTCACTGCACACAAAAAAAAAACAAAAAGGGTGTTACCAAAAGCTAAACCACAACTGCAGCAACCAGTTTATTCTGTTGGAGAGGGGTTGGCGGGAACTACATACCAATGGAAGGCCTTGTGACGATTATAGGTAGCTTTCTGCTATATCTGCAAATTAGATCTTCTGAGAGTGCCTTGCTGTAAGCGTACGTGTTGGGCAAGCCATTGAGCAACCTGTAAAATACAAGTCCATACATATAATCACAGTACACTCACAGAAATAATAGCATTAAAAATAGTTATAAACATTTTTTTTTTCAAAATATAAAAAAAATGTTTACGAATTTTATTTCAACAACCATAATATAGTGTTTTTTGTATTTTTAAATATTTTCTATTATTAATTTCTTAAAAATAGTTGTATCATCTTAAATATGTTTTAAAATAAATTAAATTTTTTTAATTTAAGAAAAATACTCTTTGAAATAATGGAAAAAATTACCCTGATTTTTAGAAAAATACGTTCTAAACAAGAAAGTTGAGTTACCCTTAAAGGCAAAAGTATAGATCACTTCTTAAATGCAGGCCGATTTTTTCTGAGTGTATATATACATTTTTATAGATGACTCTCAAATCGTACATACTTGGGTGTTATTTCCGCTAAAGCAGCATCATCCATTGTTTCGACCATTTCGATGATGTCGAAGGGATTCTGTGGCGCTGGATAGGCACGTTCCTCCACGACGCCTTCGTTGCACTGACAGAATGAAGTGGACACATGGACCAGAGCCTGCAATTGGCTCATTTTCTCGGCAAGTTGAAGTATCTTTAAGGTGCCAACGACATTCATGTTGACCATCGGTCGCAGTGGCTGATCGAAGCGCACATTTGCGGCACAGTGGAACACAATCTGCACATTGGTGGCTAATGTGTCGATGTCATTGTCGCTCAGGCCAAGGTTCGGCTCGAGCACATCGCCCTTAACAACGCGCACCTTGTTCACATAGTCTGGATGCTTCTCCAGCAGCTTGTTAAAAATCTGCAAGAGTTAACAGTGAAAATGCAGGCGGTCATTAATTAAGTTGACTCATGTGAAGCCAAACCAGCCGTCCAAGCGATTTGGTCAATTTGTCAAGTACGAGTTGATGTTGGACCTGAAGTTGAAGTCCGAGTTGGAGTAGCTACCAAGAATCGCCTAGCCTAATGGGCTATGTTGGTCTTTACTGTCTGTACTGTACAAATAATAATAATAGTCATTGTAATAGTAATTTTTTGGATTTTTTCGTCACCGATGATGATTACCTTGACTTATAAAAGCGGCACATACATCGTACATAGTTCATAGTGTTTAGTCTTTATTTACTGTGTCTTTGTTTGTGTTTTACTATTTAATGGATTGTTGCACTCATTTTGGCTACTTTATGCTACGGTAGTTTCGTGTAATATACATCAAAGTTAAATTTAACTCAAATGGAGGACAGCTTGAAGATAAAAAAAAATTAATATCCAACTATTTACCAAGTCTGGTAAAAGCAGAATTATATGTTTTCAACATGTTAGTAAGGCTATAATAATAATCGCTCATATAAACTGTAATTAATTTTATGTTTATTGCCTTGCGGATTTTGTAATATTACTACGGATATGTGTAAATCAAATTTCTTGCGTTTCCACATGATTATTAGGAATAGCCAAACAGCACATGATAATTATTGCCTATTAAACCAACTAATTAATAAGTAAATACTAACGTTTCCACCAGAATAACGACTAGCCGGAAAACGATTGCTTTCGAAAATTACTCATTCGTGATCCAAAGCTTAAACAGAGACATACCAGAAGTAATTTACCATTAAGTCAGCTGTTTCAATTGCAACTAAGATGTATATAAATATAATTATATATGTGGAATATCGGATGCAAGGGCAAACGGCGAAGCAGCTAATTGGTGATTTTTTAAATGTTCCTACAATGTACTATGTATGCATTTTATTGTAATTGATACAATTAAATGTTTTTTTTTTAATTTGAAATTATATTCTTTAGTTGTGCAATCAATCATGAAGCACACTTCTCCAAGTGCTTAAAAGCCGTTAATGGTTGGGTTGGCCCTTTAATCGATGCCAACTAATTATGGATTCAGTAGGGTTTTCACAATTAATTGATATTTAAACTTACGACACATTTGAAGTATTGCTCCTTCCGCACACTTGGCTCAACGCCCTTCTTTGTACGAATTAATAGATAGATGGCATTTAGATCAGAACAGCTCCTCAGCAATTTCTCGACGAGCACTTTGCCCATGAAACCAGTGGCTCCCGTTATCAATATCGTTTTGCCGGCATAATAATTTGCAATTTCTGAAACGCCAGCATCGGCGTCATAATTCAGTATATCCATGCTGCAATAGACACATATACACACACACATATATATATATACAAATATTATGTTAGATCTTGCTAAAATGCACAAGCTTACATTCCACACACACTGTCTTTATTGTTGTTGCAAATTAAGATCTAATGTGAGGCCCACTTGTCGTTTGTTTGTTTAACCCACTTACTTTAAAAATATTCTATTTCAATGTCAGCTTTGAAGAAATAAATATTTTAACCACAGCAACAATAACTAGTTGTTGTTTGGCTAACTAGATGAAATTGGCGTGAAGGGATTTCTTGGACATAGTTTACTCTTTTGTCTCACGTCATCAGCTGCCACACTTTATTTTATTTTTTTTTTACATCTTTTTGAAGTAAACAAAATCAAGTTTAAAAACCTCTGTTAACTCTGTTAACAGGCACCACATTTGTTTGTTTTTATTTTTTATGTTATGTTGCTTAACAGATGTAAGTATTTTTAAGGAAAGTAATCACAGCTCTTTAGATATCTAATAATTGTCTGCATAAACTGGCTATTGCAATTGTAATTACCACATTATACGGCTCTAAACCCAGTTTTTTGTTGCTTTATTGTTGTAAAAAATAATTACGTATACGATGGGTTGCCTATTTATGATTACACAAATACATGCAAACAACTTTACGACTTCAAAATTTTTATGGTGTGCTTTCTCAGCGCTAAACTTTATCGTTGGCAAACAGAAATGTAAGTAAATATATTAAAGAAATAGTAATAATAGGCCAGGCCCCTTTTATACCCTATCAGATAAAATTATATATTTTTTGTTAAGTGTGTAACGAGACAACTATCCATCGAACCCACTAAGTATATACAATTTGAAGAAAACACTTCTGGGACAACTGTCGGCGAATAAATTTATTAATGTCTTTTAAATTCCTTACGAAATATTAATGGAAATAGTTTGGTTGCAATCTGCAAGGTTGTAAAATCTTTGGTGTGTCTAATGAAGCTATACTTCCGTTGATGTAATTTATAGGCTTTAAAATTTGCAATTATTTTTAATCAAAAATCGGAGAGAACGACTCCAGCGGTTTCAGGAATTGACTGATTAGTGATATAACTCACACACACACACACACACACATGCCACATAGTGTTGCTAATGTTGCAATGTACAATGTTAAGATAAATGTCAAGTATGCCAAATTGATTTATTGCAAAACAAAAGGCTTTAAGCATATCTTTATTGCCTTTTGGTCTATGCAATTTGGCATCATCTATAATGTTTGCCATTATTCTTAAAGCCTGTTGTCTGTCATATTGTGCCTTGCAGATTTTTCTACACACAAATCTGCACACACACACACACACACAAACATGCACAGATTGTGTGGCAAATAGTTTTTTGGGGCAAATTGGCAACATAGCTTCTCACGGCAGTGGCTATGGGTCAGATTCACGTAATCTTTACAAATTCAAACAGCCGCCAGTCGGACACGCAAATTGAGACACTTGCACAGTTTATTTTTAAGTGTTTTTTTTTTGTTTCTCTTTGTGTTAGAGTGTTTTTTTTTTTGTCATATTTGGTTTGCAATTGTTTTGTGTTTGTTGTGCGCTGTAAATTGTTAAGTTCAACATCAGCGTTTTTGGTATTGAATGCATAGGCCGCCCCAATGACACAGTTCACATTAGTAACATGTTAGACACAAAATAAAAATGCTTAAGGACTTAAATCCGTTGCCAGTTAGCGCCCAATTAGCGCATGCTTAACAAATACAGGAACTTTTTCTTAATTTTTATGCCTATTGTTTATTTTAGTAATTAACGCCGACGCTTCAACACATTGGCTGATTTTGGTCAAAACTCACTTTTAAAGTTTCTCAAAAATATGTTGTAATTTGTGTTATTTTTTGTTTTTATCTTTAACTCGATATTGCTAAAAAATGTGTCGAATTGAATCCGTTGAATACTCAGCAGCGACTGAATGCAAAGCTGGCAATTGGCTTGAAGTTATACTCGTCACACACACACACAGTTGTCTGTATGCACTCACTCACACACACACACACACACACAGTCGAGTAAACATGATTTGCAGCTCATGCGCAGCGCACTTAAGCAGGTGTGTATATGTGTGTGTGTGTGTGTGTGCGTATATGTACGTATTGATGTTTGTATGTGTGGGCTTGCATAGTTATTTTCCAGACTGGACACTGCTTTCCGGGTAGTCCCAAAACTGCATTGCACGCATTTCAAAATAAATTGTTCAACTATAATTGCCATGCATTTGATGAACCCAATTAAGGCCGCTTGAGAATGTCTTGAAGTTAATGCATTTTGTGTCATGCATCCACTTGGCCAACAGCCATCATAACAACAACAACAACACTAATAATATCCACAGCAAAAAATATTCCACAAAAAGGACAGGCAAGCAGCACATTTGTCAAGGCCAGCCAGTTGAGTCCGACTTGATGCGACTCCAAAAATGCATGTCATCCAACCTCAAGACTTAAAACAATATATAAATATATTTATATATATATTTTCACAAAACACACACTCAACTGAACTTTATGCATTTGGGAATATATATGTATATGTATATTCATTTTTTGGAACCTGCTTCGATATTAAAATAGAAGAGAAAAAAGTTGTACGACTAGTTATTTAGCCTGCCTGGGGAAAAACCGCATTCAGGCACTGGATATACGTAAATGCACACGTTTTGGCTAACACCCCAGTCCCGACCAGTCCACTCAGGATGCGGCTTTGTAAAGGTCTTTCGCAATCATAAAGCAAACAGCGTCGCAGCAGCACTGGCTATGTGGATGACCTTGACAAGGGTGCGTGTTTGTATTTGTATTTTCACTGGTTATTGGCCCGTAATAATAACAGAACGATGATGATGACGATGATATAATTTGTGACTCGTGAGGCAGTCACATTCTAATTGGTTCTGTAAATTCAAGAAATATGCTGGGCGTATCTATAAACTTGTTATCAGCTTGCTAATAATTGCATGTAAATTATGTGTTTTTTTTTTATTTTTAGTTTTTTATCTCACTATCTGACAGATGTGAATCACAAACAAATTCGAGCTGTGCATTATTTGCTGGTTATTCCATTATTAATTCAGTAATAAATAATATTTGCGAATTTTAGCAACACGCCTAATTCTATCTTAAGTTGCGGTATTTAAAGACATTAATTACAAATATGTGGAAATCCAACAGAGTTCTTTAATTATTAGAAAAATAAATTGTTTGACCTAAAGTCAAATAGCGATTATTTTTTTTGTTTATTGAGCAAATATTTATGGCTCACATATAAATGTTGATTTAGGCAATTGACCTTTAATATATGCATTGAAACTGATGTGTGATCATTTAGTTACAACCACAAATAAATTATAATTGCATTAAGCCATAAAACAAATCAATCTATTATTTACCGCTCGATACTAACAAATATGTGCCATTGAATGCTTTTAAGATTTTCTGGTATCCGGTGACATTTATATCGACTTACGCACAAGAAAACGGCTTTTAATTAGGTGTGGAACTCACACACCTTCCACTTACTATTTTTCTATTTGCTATTTGTTTGTAAACTATCTAATTAATTATTCATCACAGTGATTCAAACGGGTTCTCCCAGCACACAATTCGGATTTGTATAACAACTGCATTTGCTAGATAAACATTTTAACAAAATGCATATATTCAATCATTTGACTGAGACTTTGATTCATTCTTTTTTGTTGGAGTAAAACGAGTTCTCATCACAATATTTGATTGTATTTGGAGTGAAATAAATACACAATTACTCATAATCCAATTCTAGTATATTTATTGAATTTTTGAAATTATATGAATAGCATATGTTCGAAAATTGGATTATTATTTAAAATTTATTGAAATTTAGCAATTATATAAATAGCATATGTTTGGAAATTTGAATAACTATCAATATAATAAAACATGTTATTATTGAGTGCAGGGTATCTATAAGTCGTCTATAAGTCCATTTCTCTCTCTCTCTCATTCAATGTTATACAGGAATTTTCCAACAGGATGTCGCAGCGTGACTAATATTTTTGCTTTTAAATAACTGTAAACAGCCAATTTGTAGGCTTCATTGAGTAATTTTTTACTTCGTCGGCGAATGTATATGAATATAGTAAGTCAGTTTGCAGCTGGCAATCTCGAGAACACGATTGTAGTTTTAACGCTATAATTGGCAATTTAATAACGATTATAAAAAAAACTCCCACTTTTTTTGTAAATGAAAGCTTTTAAATGCTTTTAAGTTATAAAGAAAAAGCAGGAAAATATTGCTGTTTTGGTTTTAATGCTTATTGTTTAAAAACAAGTTCTTCAAAAAGTGTTGATACAAAGTATAAATTATATAAAGTATAATATATATATGTATCAATGAGAAACAACGCAAATTGTTGGCATTTAACTTACTCAGCTTGACTGTATTTGATCTAAGCTCAATTATTGATGAAATATCAAAACTGAAGAAAGTAATAAACATAAAAATACAGTTAAGTTAAGAGTAGACATTAAAAACTTGCAAAAACAGGTAAGTTAACGGTGCATATTATAAACAGTTAAGCCAATAATAATCAAAAGGTGAAACGCTCTACTTCAAACTTTAAACAACAACAAATTGTCAAGGTTTCGATCATTCTGCCGACAATAAACCATCCATTGTATCTACACATTTATATATATATATATAATATATAAACACTGCCATGTATAAATGACAATATTGTTGTTTATTTATTTTTTTAAAACCAAATCAAAAAATTCGTCTTCAATCACAATCGGGCATCGCATCGAAATCAACTCAAGTCACTTGTTTATCAACTAATCATTAAATCAAATTACAAAACGGTTAATTAGAATCAGGTTGTGATCGGCTTAGTAGCTGCGTCCAAAAAGCGTGTAGAACTTGGGCTTTTTGCTGCATCTGGGATTGATGCACTTGTCGTTGTCAGCTATCTGCGCTGGTTGATCGAAAGGTATGCAGAGGGATTTGGCACCCATGGCTGGTGCACCCTCTTCGGCCTCTTCGCCACGTGCGCTGTCCGCTTTGATTTGATCCTCGCATGCGATGTCCCCGCAGAATGGTGAGATCAGCATATTCTTTTGCTCGAGCATATTGCAGAATTCGGACCAGGTCTTGACTAACTTCGTGTGCGTGCTTAGATCCTTTTGCCCCTTGGCCAGCATACTCTGATGAATGGTCTCGAGCAACGCTGGTATCTTCTTCTCCACATCGGCCAACGCAATGGTAATTTTCTCTCCGGTATCACGACGCACGGCGACAATCTGCTTTGCCTGCATGTCCTTGGGACCCAGCTCAATGCGTATGGGTACGCCCTTCAGCTCCCAATGATTGAACTTCCAGCCCGGGGAGTAGTTGTCACGGAAATCGCCCTCACAGCGCACACCGGCTCTGCTCAAATTCTGCACGAGCTCCTTGCAGGCGCCGAGCAGCTGGGCACGTTCCTCGTCCTTTGTATTGACGGTGATTCCGCATGGCACAACAATCGACTGCGTGCAGGCGACATGCGGCGGCAGTACCAATCCCTGATTATCCGCATGCACCATGATCATGACACCGATGGTGCGTGTGGTAATGCCATATGAGTTCTGGTAGACAAACTGCTTCTGCTGTGTCTCCGGATCCTCGTACACAATATCGAACATCTTGGAGAAATTCTGGCCCAAATGGTGACTGGTCGCACCCTGGATAGCTCGGCCGGAGGCTGAAATGAATGCCTCCACCGTGGTCGTATAGTCGGCGCCAGCAAATTTCTCCTTCTCGGTTTTGCGACCCTTGACCACGGGTATGGCCAGTAGATCGGTGTAGACCTGCGCATACAGATCCAACATCTCGAGTACTTCCGCATCGGCCTCTGTTTTATTAGCGAATGCCGAGTGACCCTCCTGCCAAAGGAACTCACGGGTTCGCAGGAACGGTTGCGGATGCTTGAATTCCCAGCGCTATAAAAAGGCAACAAAAAACAAGGTTAAATTTTGTATTTTTAGGTTTTCATTTTCTGTACGCACCACAACATTGTTCCACTGATTCAGGCGGATGGGCAAATCACGGTAGGATTGAACCCACTTGGCGTAGGCCGGATACATGCCCGTTTCGGAGGTGGGACGTACAGCAATTGGTTCGGCCAAATCGGAATCACCCGATTTGGTTACCCACGCGACTTCTGGCGAAAAGTCGGCAATATGGGATTTCTCACGCTCGAGCGCCGCCTTTGATACAAAGAGTGGGAAATAGCATTCCTTAACGCCACTGCGCGTAATCTCGGCATCGAACCAGCTCCTGATCGACTTCCAAATGGCAAAGGACCAGGGGCGCAATATGTAACAACCGGAAACATCGTAGTATTCAATCAGTTCGCCCTTGGTCAAAACCTGCGAATACCACTCGGGCAGATTGTCCTCCTTGCTGGCCTCCAGACCCAATCTGGTTTGTTTCTTAACGCCAGACGAGGCATCCGGTTTAGTTGCCGGAGCCGATTCTTTCTTGGCCGGTTTTGGCTGAGGTTCTTTGGGTGCCTTCTTGACAGCACCTCCGCCGCCGCCACGACCAGCAACGGGAAAATCTGTGCCGGTTACCTCCTTGTACTTGGCCTTGAGAGCCAATAGCTTGCCGACCTCCGCATCGATGATCTCCTTGGCGGCTTTGCTGCTTTTGGCGGCACGCACCTTCTCGCCCTGAGCATTAATGTCCAGCGTTAGCTGCTCATTGCCTGTTGGCGTTGCCATCTCTACCTTGACTTCGGCCTTGGCGTCCGGTGTCCAATCCTTGCCACTTAGATTCTTGTACTCTGCTTTCAGAGCTAAAAGTGTTTTCACTTCGTGATCGATAGATGCCTTAGTTGCTTTTGCCGACTTAAGCTCACGTATTTTATCGCCCTGGTTTTGAATTTTGGCCAAGACGTCGCTAATGTTCGGTTGCTCAGTGGTAAGATCAATGGTAGCAGTTACAACCGCAGTGGGTGCCACTGTGCCCGGTTTCCACTCTTGGCCAGTCAGGCTCTTGTAGTCCGTTTTTAATGCCAAGAGCAGCTTCACTTCGGATTCGACTAGCGATTTCTCCGCTTTGGCTGACTTCAGTTCGCGTATCTTGTCGCCCTGTTGCGCGATCTTGCCCAGTAAAGCGGCTACAGTACTGGCAGCTGCCGGTTCTGGTGACCTTTCGCGCTTGACCTTGGTAGCAGCAGCAGCTGTTGGGGCTGTGGTGCCTGGTTTCCAATCACTGCCCGTGAGCTGTTTGTAGTCGACCTTCAGGCTGAGCAGCGTTTTGACGGCCGCATCAATGCTTGGCTTGTCCGCCTTGGCTGCTTTAAGTTCACGCACTTTATCACCCTGGGCAGCTATTTGGGTTAACAGACCAGCAACGTCTGAGGAACTAGAAGCAGCAACAGCAGGTGCAGCTGGAGCTGAAGCTGGAACAGTGCCTGGCTTCCAGTCCTGTCCAGTTAGTGTCTTGTATTGAGACTTTAGTTCGAGCAGTTGCTTAACAGCTGCATCGACTTCGGGCTTCGGTGCCTTCTTACCCTTCAACTCGCGCACCAAATCGCCCTGCTTCACAATGCTGACGTTTACAGCAGCTGCGTCGTTGGCTGCAGCTGGGGCAGTTGCAGTAGCTACTGGCGTTTGGCCTGGCTTCCAATCCTGGCCGCTGGCTGCCTTGTAATCCGCCTTGAGGATTAGCAATTTCTTGACGGCAACGTCAATTTGATCTTTGGGTGACTTTTTAGCTTTCAGTTCACGCACTAATTCGCCCTGTTGGCCAATTTGTTTGTCCAATTCGGCGGCCTTATTCGTAGCAGCGTTGGCAGTTTTGTTGTTGGCAGCCTGCAAATAATGTTAACAATTTGTTAATAGCTCAAAATGTATGCAAATAATTAATGTTTCTATTTATTCTTACTATTCTTTCCTTTATTATTTTTTTTGAATACGTGTCAGCAGCAGCTTTTTACCACAAAATTAACGTTTTTTCTTCTTCTTACACGCTCAGAAAGTTATGGCATTAAGAAGAAGAGCAAAGTAACAAGACCGATCGTAACCAATGTCTGCACAAAACTGTTTTTGCCCTTGGCTGCACCGTTACAGCTGCGCACCTTTGACAAACCTGTGACTGCGTTTTTGGTGACTGGCAAATTACACCATGATTTATATTATTGGTTATTTTTAAAGTAATCTAAGTATTTATATACCTCTTTTATGGTAAGTTTAATATCGATCTTGAATTATTTACATTGGCATTAGCTTGGATATTTTACGCTTTAGAAAAATATTTAAGCATACCTGATGTAAATCTGATATTTATCTTGAATTAAATAAATATTCAGATATTAAATGTTTTTGATCTGAAACAAATTCTAGTCTAGCTTATATGTTTTCAAAATAATAGTGATATTGACAAGTTGTCGGTGATATAATACTAGTATATATATTGAGTCTGTATATTTCTAATAATATTAATAATAAAAATTGTACTTTTATTCCGCATTTAAAGCTCTCCCTTACTCTTAGTCTTTCCCCATTATATTCCTAATCCTACTCACTTTTTATCGCACTAACTTTCCCATTAAAGATACCCTTTCTATGCTTTAAAGAATTGTTTCTGATATTCATAAAGAAACCTTTGGTTTTGTTCAAATTTACTTACATTTGTTTTGGCTACCGGTGCTGGGGCCGCATTGATCTTGAGGCCTGAGGAGGGCATGTCCTTGGTATGGCCATCGGGTATTGAGAAGAGTATAATGGGCGAGATGACGTTTGTGTAGGGGCTGGCCGGGGCATAGGCATTATCCACCTTGAAGAAACCGCGACGCTGTAGCTGAATTATGTCGCCTTTCTTGCACTTCTTCAACTCGGGATCACCGAGCATTTGAACCTCGTCGCGTGTCTTGTGGTCAATGTACTGCTTGAAGTCCTCATCCTTGCCGAGAACAGCTTTGCTGATGATATTATCGAAGTAGACACAGAATGTGGGCGGATAGGCGCTGGCATCATCTTCGACGGCCAGCCAGGTTAGTTTCAGTGTCTTCTTGAAATCCTTGTTGTCCAAGTTGAGTGCCGCATCCACTGATGTAATTGTGCCGCTGGCATCTTTGTGCACCTTCTTGACGAGCAGATTACCCCAGTTAATGAAGGTGGCATTTTCACCCTCTTTAAGCGCCTCAGCATCCACGTTGTCAATGTAGATGCGCGGACCCATTGTGACCGTTTTAGTGCCAAGTTTCTCGTCCTTGGGATGGACGGGCACCTGCACCTTCTCCAGTTTCGCACCTGCCACATTCACAATCACACGCTTATCGTGTTCCAGCGCTGTATAACGCGGAGCAATGGGATCGATCACTTTCTTGTTAAACGCCCAGATCTTATCCCAGTTCATGAACACCACCGATTTACTGCTGCCCTGCGCAATGATGAACTCCTTGAGTCCCTCGACGGTCATGCCGCGCCTAATGATGCCGCGCACAGTGGGAAAACGTGGATCATCCCAGCCATCAACCAGACCCGAGTCCACAAACCATGTCAGCTTCCGTTTCGACAGCACCGTATTCGTCATATTCAGGCGACTGTATTCCCAGATGTAAGGTTTACGCAGCTTCAGTGCATCGATAAACCAATAGAACTGATCATCTCGATCGTGATACTCCATGGTGCGCAGAGTGTGCGTCACATTTTCAATGGCATCCACAATGGGGCAGGCAAAGTCGTAGGTGGGATACACCCTAAACAAATGAAACAATTCTCATTAGCAAGGGAAGCAAAATCTAAAATATTTTTTATATGTATAACAACAAAAAGCAAATTTAAATATCACAATTAAAAATAATGAAATAATTTAATCTAATAAGTTTTTACCACTTTGAAATGAGTTTCCCATTCTACTTGACAATATGTCCTGATTTAAAGCGAACAAGCCAAAAGAGACTTACATAAACAAATTTATACAAATATCTTTCATCATGCAGCAAAAACTAGAATTTTACATGTTATGAAAAATGTAAGTAAATATTTGTATAATGTAGCTTTTTAAAATGTGTATTTCATTTAAAAAGATGCATTGATCTGACAGGAAATGAATTCTTCTTCTTAGGAGAAAATCTAAGATTTATCAACACGCACAGAAGTTCCACAGAGTTTATAGCTAGTACGGTAATCTAATCTAAATATTTAAATACTTTTAATTAATCACAATAATATATATATATATATTTATAGATATAATAGATATTGCTTAATCTGCTCTTTGTTTGGACTCACTTGTATTTGGTGCCTGTGCGCGGATGTGGTTCGTTTTTGCAGCGATAGATTGTTGGATCACGCATGCAGCCATTGGGCGAGGACATGTCAATCTTGGCGCGCACACAGCACTTTTGGCCAGCCGCAGAGCCCTGCAGCATCTCCTGCCAAAGCGAAACATTCTTCTCAACAGCTGAGAATCAGAAGACGAAATTGACCTAAGCATAACAAGGATTACATTAAGAGTTTTAAGAATAAACATACAGTTTGAACGATTTGCGGATGCGACGCGCTGTTCGCGTTCCAGCTTCATTTGCTCGGGCGGCGTATCGTCCACGTAGGCCTTGCCCTCTTTAAGCATTTGGACGCAGTAATCGAGCATGAGATCAAAATAGTTGGAGGTGTGTGTGAACACATCTGGTTTGATTTGAAGCATTTCTAAGTCGCCCAGGATGACATTTTCGAATTCGACCGTCTCCTTGGCCGGATTGGTGTCGTCAAAGCGCATGATCAGCTTGCCCTGGAAGGCCAGCGCATAGTATTGATTAAGCAGCGCAGCCTTGGCGTGTCCAATGTGCAGATATCCTGATGCCTCTGGCGGGAAACGCACCACAACTTTGCCCATCTCAGCGCCCGGAAGCTCCACAAATTTTCCCTCCTGCTTGCGCTCGCCACTTGGCTTTGCCGCCGGCTCAGTGTTGACGCTGCGTTTGACACGTGCCTCCTCCGGCAGTGATTGCAACACCTTTTGGATCAAGGGCTGTGCGTTGATCAGATCATACCAGCGCTGCACATGCTGCGGTATGCCCTTGGCGGCGAGTAATTCGTACCGGGAGTGCATCTCATTGAACAGCGCAAAATCGGCAATAGTCAGTTTATTGGCCACCAGATATGTGACCGGTGCTATGGACTTTTCCAGGAATGACATCGCCCAGGAGATGTCATCATTGCAGGTCAGCGAGAACGATAGCCAATGATCGATCTGTGTCCGCTCGATGGCCGTCTCGCCATACAGCCGATAATTAGGTGCAGCACGTGCCAGAGCCCGCAACACATCATTGTTGGAGTGGCAAACGAGGATGCGATTGTCGGGAAATTGCAGTGAAGTCTCCTTGGTCCAAACGATTTCCACAGGCACCGTTGGGTTAATTAAGTGCGCCGTTGCCAAACCGCCTGTAAAAGTGTATTTATGTTATTCTTTGAAAACTGATGCAATATTTAGATATACTGTGTACAAAAATAGATAAATAAAAAAAATAGGCAGGCCGCAATGATTTCCCCATAACCTCACAATATTGCCAACATTTTTATTCACTTGACAAAGACTTACTTATGGGTGGATTGTTAATGTTTGCCTTTAGCTTAATAGACATTTTGTCAATATGTTGATTCGTTCGCAAACTAAACGCAAGTTATGAAATTGCACGCCTTAAATACAACTGCAGCACATACGGCACTCTGCCAACGTCGCTTTTATTTTGATCAAAAATGAACTAATTGAACTAAATGAGCGGTTTATTTGTTTGCCAAAATAATGAACCACTGAACAGCACTGCTGATATTCCCGCTGTTTATATATGTTAAATATATTATCTAACAACAGAATAAAATATTTGTATTTTGTAGTGGAAAAACTCGCAAATATTTATAAGGTTTTGTATTGATAAGGAAACTGTCAAATAAAATTCATTAGGAAAGCAATATCAAGCTGAGTCTTTTAACCATTCGCACCTGTTTAAGCCTACAGCTGATTGACGCCGCCGTGGTGAATGTGTAATTGCATAGAAGAAGCATTTTCTTTATATACTGAGTGAAAAAAGTCGAATTTTGTTAATATTTTTAATCACTGCGGTCTATTAAGAAAATAAAAATACACAGCTACAACAGTTGTAATGGTCAGTAATGTTAAGCAACTAGTTGTGCTTTTTTTATGTGCTATAAAATTGTAAATTTTAATTGCCTCGCTGGCCAGCACAACTCACCTGAGTCACCGTTTTTCTTCTTTTTTTATTGCCAATAAGCAGTGTTAATTATATATATTTAATTGTGTCGACAGATGTTATTTATGCTACTGTTCAGTCGCCAGGGCAAATTGAGGCTTCAAAAATGGTACATGGCCTATCCCGATAAGACCAAAAAGAAGATTACTCGCGAGCTGGTTACCACGATATTAGCCCGCAAGCCGAAAATGTGCTCGTTCCTTGAGTGGAAAGACTGCAAGATTGTATATAAGCGGTAAGAACTTACTTTTATTTATTCTTGATTAATCTTGTGTTTAATTGGTGATTATTTTATTGCTATGTATGATGTAGTTATGCCAGTTTATATTTCTGCTGCGCTATCGAGCAAAATGACAACGAGCTGCTGACCCTTGAGATAATCCATCGTTATGTTGAGCTATTGGATAAGTATTTTGGCAGCGTAAGTTTTGCATAGAATAATTATCTGTTAAAGTGTATTGCTATGAGTTATTATTGTGGTGTTGCAGGTCTGCGAATTGGATATCATATTTAATTTTGAAAAAGCCTATTTCATATTGGACGAGCTGCTGATCGGTGGCGAAATCCAGGAGACATCGAAGAAAAATGTCCTCAAAGCGATTGCCTCACAGGATTTGCTACAAGAGGTCAGTACACCAGAGACATATGATCTTTAATGCATACTGTTTTGTATATCAGTACATCTATATCTTATATATATTTATATATATGTCTATGTCGGAAATATTGTTAATTGTTCTACATATTTATTCAACTCGATGGTTTTTTTTTGTTTAATTAATGTCGTTAATTTTTGTTTACATATATACAATTCTATAAAAAGTCATTTCATACATTTCACTTAACATAGTTTCAAATTCTTTACTTAATTATTGTTTGACTCTCTTTACTTTCTCTAATTTGTGCAAGCGAATCTAATCGTCTCTCTATACATTTAAATTTACTTATGAATATTCCACACAAAAAACAAAAAACTTATAACAACAACAGCAAGAAGAGTTCTTTTACTCACTGCAATAGCTTTTTGTTAACTAAATGCTGTGTGTTTTGTATATTTAAATTCAGTGAAACTGTTTTTAATCTTAAGTTGAGTCTATTTTGTAAAACGATACACACTCGATTGAAATTGTCGATTATTTTTGCCTTTTACTTGTCATTGCTTGCTTCATGCGCATCTCAATTTATGTTCCGACTTGCCCAAAAGCCAAACAAACAAAAAAAAAAACTAAAATACAAAACAAAAAAAATCTAAAAATTGTGAGAAGTTAATGAATGCGTTTTTTACCACAGTATTGAGCTTGCCATAATTGTAAATCCTATAGAAAAGAAACCAACGTAGTTCCGTCCATCCATATAGAATAAATATATTAAATAGAACAATATTTGCCATTCAATTGTAGTGATAAGTTTAGTAAAATTTTTGTGTAAAAAAAAACAATCGAGGAGAGGTAAAAATTTAATCGTTTTGCATGTTCTTTGTAGATGTTTTTATTAATTGCATAATACATACAATATTATATTTATCATATATTTATGTTGCAATGTGCTGTAGTAATTACATACATACTAACTGCGCTAAACTAAACTAAACTAAAACCTAATTGTTGCAAGATACATAACTACAATACTTTTATTTACATTGCATATCTAAATGTGTAACCAAAATACCCTCTCTCTATTGTTATTATTATTAACGCTTACCCTACCCGCCACTGCATATATCGATGTTAAACACAACCATCAAAAGGACTTCAATGAGTATCTAAACTAAATAATAGTTGAAAAAAAAAAACAAGAAAAAAAAACTGTAAAAAATATACAAATACATAAAAAAGAATATAATATAGCTATTTGACAAATTTCTACAGTTGTGAAAGTCTGATTCGAACAGTGAACATTAGTTTGGGGATTGAGTATTTGTTTTCTCCTTTGCTTTTGGACAATCCAACTCAAGGCTGTAAATATAGCAAAGCTTTGCCCGTTTTGGACGGCTGCACGCACACACACAACCACAAAAAGTGATTGTAGTTTGTGTTATTGTCCCGTCCCTGCGCGCTTCTAATACATATACGCAATATACACACAAAGACACACTTAATGCAAATATAACTGTTCACACACACACACACACACACACGCATACACCAAGCCAACAATTTGTGCCGTTCTTCTTTAAACCAAATTGACACTCACACCAAAACAAGAACAACAACACGTCTTTTATCTATGTAACTGTACACTTCTTGTTCTTATTGTTCTTATATTCTCTGTACTCCAGGACGAAGCTGTTGAGGGCACTTTAAGAGACATTGGACTACTCTAAAAGATAGCCATTACGTACTATGTAGTTAATTTTATACACACGCACATCCACACAAACGCAAACAAGCACGCCTCAATATACACTCGCTACACACACACACACAGACACTTACACACCACAACACACACATATACAGCTTGGCAAAAGCAGCAAATGCAACTCACAATGCAAATATTTTAAAAATTGTTGTGTGTGTGGGTAACTGTGTGTGTTACATCCTTAAGGCTTAAAAAAATCACTTTAATTTCACTACTTAAGCAAATATCCAAGTGCAAATAGTATTTTCATATAACAGGGCTAAAAAAAAAAACCGCAAAACGAGAATTCAAACTTCAACTCAACTCGGCATTTATGTCGCGGTTTTCTTCAACATCTCATCTTTTAGTCTTGAGTAAAGTTCATGCAAAACGCTAATACTCCTCTCCTCCTCTGACCTCCTTTTCACGAGCGTTTTTTTTTTTTAAACATTATTCATTAAGTATATATCATTCCGAGACCATTCAAGTTAAGAAGCAATGAGAATTTTATTTGTAGTCTTAAATTGGGCAATAACACCTGAAACTAGGGAAAAATGCAATATGTAGCAAAAGTAAGCTTTAAATTTTGCCGAAAAAATGAGAAAGCAAATGAAAAATGAAATGTAAAACTTTTAGTAGTTAATAATACATAAAAACCAATAGTTTATATACAAAAATATATATATCTATATCTATATAGTTAACTCTCTTTATATGTGTGTTGTACAATTTAGCCAAATTCCTGTGTTTTGTATATTCAATAATAAAAACAAACAAAATATTTTTCAACAAAAAATCTGCAAAATTGTATGTATGTGTATTTGTATGTAAAAATTATGTACGTAATATTCTTAGAGGTAAGGTTGAACGGTGATTACTTTATTGTTGTAATTTTAATTCTTTAATTTATGATAATTTTAGCTTATTGATCGCTGTTATTGGTAATATGATTGTTTGACACTGGCTCGATTCACTGCGCTGACGTTTAATTGTGTCTCAATTTCTCTCTTCCACACTCTCTCCTTTTCTATATATCTATCTGTCTATCTGTCTATATATCTTGCTTTGCGCTGAAAAAAAGAATACTATCAAAAATTTTATACTATTTGCCCACATGATGATTTTTTCCTATTTTGGTGTCCCTTAGCTTAGTTTCCTGTAATATTTACTTGCAAAAAAAGAAGAAAAAACAATCATATGTGTGTTAGCATAATTATTGAAATAAGTTTCTTTATTATTGGCATATTCAATCAAGTAAAATTCCGAGAGATACATAATGAAGAACGCATTTCCATTTTACAGGATGAAACACCGCAAAGTTTCTTTGACGATCACGGCCTTGGCTAGAATGCAACAAAATCGCGAATGACCCATTACCATAATCGCCTTATTATATGCGTGTATTTGTATTCAACATAATCGAAAAAAAAACCACTATATATTTATAACTATATCCATATCGTATTTGTCTTATATTATTTTGAAGATTATACAGTATTCGGAGCTACAAACTTTTTTATACATAAATGCTGTTAAACATATTTATTCAAATGTACTCGTAGCTTATTCCATTCCACAGACGCTTGTTTGACCCACGAAAAAAAAAACGTATTTATATATACAAAATAATTACTTATAACGCTAAAACTAACCCTCATTTAACAACAACAGACATTATTGTACCTTTGAGATGTAATGTGGTGCCGTCTACTAGTTTCAAGACTCTGGATATATTTAATAGATCGTTAAACTTTCCACATATATACATTCATATCTGTGTAGACGTAAATAGTTTGAACTAAACTATTTAATTAACAGCTAAGCGAATCAAAAAATACCTGCGTGCTCAAATAAATGTTGTCAAATTTAAATATCATTGCTTATCACAAACATAAAAAAAATATATACATATATTCACACATCATGTTTTAAAATGACGCTTAAATTTTAACTGCTGGCATTTGTTGCACATATATGCTAATAAAAACAATATAAATTCATTTCAAATATGTTTTCTTATTTAAAATGCAATATTATCGAAAAGAGTTATCGATTAAACGATATAAAGCGTAAGTGATTGCTGTATTGGCTAGATGGGGTTGCTGTCCACACTTAATGCAAACAGCAACCCCTGAGAGTAGAGGTTAAATTTATTACAATTCCAATTGGATTTCAATGATCAACAAGTTGTATTTAAAGCTTCAACAATTTTGTAAGTTCATTTTTGTAGAAATGATTTCGTATTTTGCAGGTAAGTGATTTGATCATCATATAAGTAAAACGATCTACCCAAAATCAATATATATATATATTCGATATAGTTTGCAAAAAGTAAATTTACTTACTTATTGCCTAACACAGATTTGCTCGTTTCAACGCTAAAAGTGTTTAATTGAATTGGTAATTGATAAATTGAATATAACAAAAAGGATAACATGTAGATAACATGATATATCGATGCTTAAAATCGTTGTGCGATTCATAATTTCATCACCAAAAAAATAAGCATAAATACAAAAACATCACGGAAAACAAGAAGAGCGAAACCCTGGCAGCCTGAGCGGGAGTATTGCGATGCCAGAGAGAGTAAGAAAGAGAGCGCACTGAGCGTTGAGCAAATGTGGCTAACGCTCCCGCTATTTTCCCAGTGTTGTTGGTGGGACTTTCCGCTGCAGCCGCCAAAAAAAAAAAATATATATATATGTATAATTTCAACACGCCGAAATTGCGGGTGAATGGTGAGTTTTGGTGAATGGTGAGTGGCGCCAGCGGGCAGCGTTTGAACAGTTTTCGGGCCCAGTCAGAGCGCACCATCGTCTTCAGCGAGGCACAAGCACACACAACCACTAGGTGTGTGCTCTTTGTACGTTACGACGGGGGCACTGCCACACACAGAGAAGAACTTTTCATATTCATTTTCACATACCACACACCAAAGTGGGCAAAAAATGTACAAGAAACGCAGAAAAAACTTGAAAACTTGTACACTCAATTTGTGAAAATTTTCCATAAACAATCAAATGCTTCATAGTGCAGAAACCAAAATAAAAATAAAAAAAATAAATAAAACAAAAAATGTGAAACGAAAACGTAACCAAAATCAAGTGCAAAAAAATAAAAAAATATATTTATACACATATTTTCTAAAGAAAAAAAAAATACCCAACGCCTGTCAAAAGGGCGAAGAGGAAAATTTTAAATCGCAGTCGCCCAGCAGCAGTGAAAATGTTGATGTGCAAACGCAAATGAAAAAAACTGAAAATTATTGTGCAAATTGTATTTGCAGCAGCAGCTTCAGTTTTTGCAAATTTCAGAATATTTCCCTCGTTGTCTGCGTTGTCCAGCAAAAATATATGGTACATAAAATTTGTATCTGCTCGAATGTGTCTACGTGCGTATGTGTGTGTGAGTGTGTGTATGAAAATTACGTTGTCATATGTGCACAGTTTGTCAGCGTTTGTCTGAACAATTTTTGAGAAGAATTATTTGCAATGCAATCGTTAAATTAAAAACACTAAAATCTTGTTTATTTTCCTAATAGTTTTCTTTTTGGCAATAACAAAATTATGAAAATAATAGCCACGCATTCAAGGACTTTGCTAATATATATATATATATATATATATATATATATATATATATGTGTGTGTGTGTGGGTGTGTGTTCTAGTGAATATATATATATATATATGTGTGTGTGTGTGGCAAGGAATCAACGTTTGCGGCACAGGAGCAGTCGAGGAAGAGAGCAAAAAAATTCTCTATCTATTGCGATTTGGTCATGCGGCTCGCCAAGAGCGGAGCGCAGACAGAGAGAGCAGTGAAAGTGTGCAAGAGAAGTGTGGAAGTGCTCCTATAAAGAGCAAGATGGGGCAGGGGCACTGGGCGCTACTGGGGCCACTCTGTCAGTGGGTGCAAAAGTGTTGCGGCTGCTGCTGCTGCTTCTCATATGTATGTATGTGCATGTGTGTGTGTGCCCGAGCACCCGAGTGCTTTGAATGCTCGGCCTTCCGCTCAACTCATCTCGAGCATCATCAATAATTTCATTTAATTTTCACAACAATTATTTGCACATTGAAACAAGAGCAATTTATTAAGCGGCATCAAGTTTTTCCATGCGCCGCGTTAACCCCTTATAAAAAATCAAATGTGTTGGTTGCTTTTTGCAATATTTTGTGCGCTGTTTTCTTTTTGCTTTTGTGGCGCTGTTTTGTAGTAATTTATACTTAAACTTCGCCACTTTTCGCACGCACAGCTTTCTTTTTTCTATTATTTTTTCCTTGTTGAGCTGTGGTGAGTTATGCAGTGCGCATGCCCACTGCTCCTGACCAGGACACAGGACACATTGAGCGCACACACAATGTCCCACGTCCCACGTCGACAGGCGACAGGAGTGACAGGCCTTTGTGGCAGACGCTTGGCTCACATAGTGTTATACTTGAATACACATACACATATACATATATATACATATTTATGTACATATTTATATTCATGGCTGTTGCGGATCCTTGTTTTATAGTGTCATAAATTGTTGAAAAATTCAAGTGTGTGACGAGTATTATTAGAATTTGTGTGAGTTAATGGTCAAGTTTGGACAATTGTCCTTGGCTCCCTGTGCGTGTGTGTGTGTGTGTGTGCGTGTGTGTGCGTGGGCGTCATAGAACCACCTATACATATACATACTCAGAAATGGAAATACGCACACATGAACAGAGCGTTCGTTAACAAAAAGCAGACTCTATGCGGTCATCATCAGCGTGGCTGCACCCCAAAAAGAATGCTGCTCTATTAATTCCATACTATTCGCTGCATACTTATCGGGGCTGGACAACAGCAAATGTGTCAGTAAATTCATTCAGTTATTTCAACTATAAAAAAAAAATCAAAAAATTTAAATGCAGTTTTATTTTGCGAGCATAACTCACTCGCTCTCACTAACTTACTCGCTCTCCCTCGCATGACTCTCTTGACACGCTGTTGATATCATATTTTTGCCAGTTGTATTATTATATGATGCCTGCTGCTTTTGTGTATGTGTGTGTGTGTGAGGGAAGTGAGCGGGTATGTTCGCACAAATAATGGGTAATGCTGCTCATTAGATACTCACCACGCGTAGTCGCACTCTAGCGCACGCTTGCTCTCTCTCGCTTTCTTGCTCGTGGAGCACGACAAACTTCCGCTCATGTATATTATGTTATCTCGAAACTTTTATTGCCTTTCGTTTTGTTTTTTGGTCCGAGGGAGGGGTGCGGCGCCCACGTAGCACACAAGGAGACAGAGCAAAGCAGAGCAGAGCAACGAGAGGGAAAACATGCTTCAACTGCTCGTCTCGATTCTAACGAACATTCCAATATTTTCGCTGCTGTTGTTCAGTTCTACACGCGACGTGCAATTAAAACAAATATTTCCCAAAAATAAATATTATAAATTTAACATTATAAAGCGTATTGAAACTGCTGCAGCAAAGCATTAATTGTGTAATTAAAGAGTGTTTGTGCATTTTTTGTCTATTTCGATTTTAGTGCAGAGCTTGAAGCAAAAGTCAACTGTTAATTGTAAATAAGTAACAAAAAGTATAACAAACAAACAAACAAAACTCTCCACCAAACTCGAAACGCATAGTAAACAAAATAATTATAAATATACAACTACAACTAAAACAAAATAATGAAAAACATACAAATATTATATACATGTTTAGCAACAAGCAGTAACTATTATTAAATAAATGTAAATGACAACGTAGCCTTGAAACTCAACTATAATACAACTCAAGCCCACAAATCTTATACAAAATAATATATATAATATTGCTAACAAGTTGAAAAGTGGGGCGCAGAAGCGCTGAATTCCGGCAAGCAAATGTCTGGATAAAAGCAACAACCAGTTGACCAATGGATGAAAATGCAGCCGTCGTCGTCATTTTTGTCGTCGTCGTTGTTCTCCATTTGTCATCGCTTTTGTCGTCAGCACCATCAGCAGCACCAGCAACAGAAGCAGCAGTTGAAATCGAAGTCGGAGCTGCCACAAGAAGAGCAACAGCAACAGCAACAGCATCTGCAGCAGCAGCAACAACAACCTCAACAGCAACAAAAACACCAAAGGGCAACATCAGCCGCAGCAGCTGCAGTAGAAAGTGCCGTAGTTGTATCGTCGCAGCAGCAGTTGGCGACATTCGAGCACGCCTACTTTTATACGCCCAATTTGGTGGAGACACCACCACCGACGCTGCCGCTGCTCCACAGATCCAGCTGCACCAGCTTAAGCTCAAGCACTCTGCCACTGCCTCAACTGACTGCGGCTTAGTTCGCTCCAGTTTCTTCAGTTAGTTGGCTTGCAAAACCATTTCAAGGACAACAAATATAAAAAGTAGCCCATCTTAAGCAACACAAAACAAGCAACAGCAACAAATACCAAATTGAATAAAGCATCATACGCTTCAGTAAAAATAACAACAACAATAGTAGTAACAATAGCTAGCACATCAAGTTTCGTGCCAACCACAACATATAAAATAAAAATTACAACAACAACTACTACTTCAAACACTAATAACAACAACAACTGCAACAGCAACAACAAGAACAACAAAGCCAACTAAAACGGTCCCACGCGATTTTTAGAACGGCGCCACTTGCCGCCCGGAAACTGTAGCTCCAGCAGTAGCAGCCGAAACAAAATGGCGGATGGTGGGCATTCATTTGTGAAGAAGACATTTCATAAGCCAACTTACTGTCACCACTGCTCGGATTTACTGTGGGGCCTCATACAGCAAGGCTACATATGCGAAGGTAAGTAATACAAATTTAAAAACATTTCAAAATTCATCCGTTTTTGAATCAGCTTTAAATGTTCTGATATTGTCGCATCGATCGCAGTGCCAAATCAATCAATATTTTTAAAATTACACTTTGCTAACATTATTATGAAAAAATTACACTTAAATTAGAAATAAAGTAACACATATTAAAATGGTGGAAATTTAGTAAATTGCTATAAAATGGAAAACGCCTTGGTAACTAGAAGAATATTATGGTTTTCAGACATAATTTCTTAATATACGTTTACATCTTTTATATATGATTTATATTTATGGTTTTGTTCAAAAAAACGTCCTAATATTCAGTAGAAATTAATGCTCTCGCAAACGAATTCAAGAATTTAAATTCCCATAAAATTTTAAGCTTTTTTTTATAATTATTTTTTATACAAGAAACACACTTTATTAAGTTTGTCAATGTTAATAAAAAAAATACGTTCGCCTAATTTCAATTAAAATTACTTATAAAAATGGGTAGTTTTAATTCGGATTATATGCATAAATTTTGGGGCTTTTGAATTGACACAACGACGAAGAAACAAATTACGTTTTTTAGACAAGTTAAGCAGATTAATATTTTCATATAGGATTTGATATATTTTTAACAATATAATCAGATAAATCGGTCGAATCAATTTAATTTTAATATGTTTATCTAACTTCTAAGATCGTAAAAAACACTTGTTGAATACAAAAACTCATAGGACACTCGGTGTTTAATTCATGATAATGACAAACCATAATAAATAGTCAAATTTTTATTAAAATCGGAGCAGATTTACACATTCCAATATGGCTCAATTTGTAACTTAATTTTGACCTAAAATAGTGTGTCCAGTTGTAAACAAAGTATTACATGGAGGTAAAAAGTGGAAAAAAATGTTTTTAAAATTGTATTCAGTTTTGCTGAGCAGAGATTTGAAACACCAACACTAGTTTAGGCATTGACTATTGATCAAGAAAAAATTCAGTTTTGATTTTAAAGGATAAACTTTGATCGATAAAGTATAGTTTTTAAGAATCGTCTGTGTTATGAAGGACAATTCTTATATTCTTGTTGGCTATCTTTTATTACAAAATGGAAAAAATATTCAAAACCAATTCAACTTTGAATAAATGATATTTTTTAGTTCAGCAAACTGGAATAGAAAATGACTACTACTTTATTTGACTTTTTATTTTATTTATATGGGGTGTTTTCTCTCTCTTAAATTTGTATAAAATTACGATAGTATTTTCTGTTTCCCAACGCAGATCGTTGTCTCAAAATAAAGAGTCATGTCAAAATGATGTTTACTATTCTTGCTGAGCAATTGTGGCTTCTAATTAGTTGCGTTTGCCAAGTTCAGAATGATGGGCACTAAACGCTCTAAAACGGTCCAAAACGCAAATCAAATAAAAAGTGGCCAGCAAATGTTAAAAATACATTTGTCTAGTTTCGAAATATATACACTTTTTAAATTGCCATAAATGTTATGGGCCAGCGACAGTAAAAGCAATCGTGTGATTTTTGCAAGCTGCATCCGCACGTTCCCCACATGACCAACGTGTATACTATAAAATGCATGATGATTATCATCATCATTAGGATGATTATCGTCATCATAAGCTGTTGCTATTTTCTTGTGTCGGAAAAGTGTGCGCATTTGAACTTAGCCAAAAAAAAAAAAGTTCAATGACGTGAATCGGCAACGACGTCACAGTGCCAGACAGTATATGGGACCATTTTGCGGCAATTGGCAATTGGCAACGGGCTACTGGGGCTGTGGCAGGGGCACGAGTCGCGAGCATCTATCAAAGCAGGCAAATCGCTGCCTGCCTGCCTGCCTGGTTGGCTGCCTGCTTGCCTGCTTGCCTGCTTGGCTACCTCTCCCAAGTGGAAGCGTGTTAAGCGTACGCGATTTTCATTTGTGTTTATTTGAGCTGTTTTTGCTATTATTATAATTATTGCATAGAGCGTTTTTACTTATACGCAACCCAAAATGTTTATAGAGGCGCTGCTCTGCTTCTTACCACAAAATTCACACACAAATCTTGTGTAATATGAACGTAGCTGTGAACATGCGAATTTTACTGAATGAAGAAGAAGAGCGCATTTAGCGGCAAGCCTTATTCCAATTTTTATATGCAAACCCACAGACACACACACTTGCGCAATTTGACAGTGTCAGCTAAAAATAAGCACTCAGCTCTGGCATATTTTGAATGCAATTATTTACGCTGACATTTTCAGCGTATTAATTGCAAGCTAAAACGAGCGTTCTGTCTGTGTGTTTGTGTGTGTAAAGAAGAAGCATTAATTTGTCGACACACACACACACACACATACAGACCTGTATCTGTATGCTTGGCCACATAGTGCGCAGCTATTTTTTTTTTTGCAGATAATTGTCGTAGCATAGCTTCCGGCGCTGTTCTCATTTTAGCGCTGGAGCATTGCAACTAATTGAGTTGCACGTCGCTTCTAATTTCGAGTGGGACACTGTCCGGCGGACTGTGTACGCAAGTTGGGAATTGTGTGTATTGTGATAGCACATTGCAGATTGCACATGGAAGATTGCTGGCTGCAGGCAATTGCAACAGCAGCCGGGTGAAAGCTGCACAATCCATTTGCCGAAGCGTTTGAAAAGTCAAAAACCCACAATGCTACTCAAAACTCGCACGGGGAGCGAACGTGACAAGAACGAGATAGAGCTATGGAGAGACAAAGTGATTGGGAGAGGGAGAACGGGAGAGTGGTAGAGCGGCAGAGAGTGCGGTAGAACAAGAGAGTCGCCTACACAGTTGCCAGGCAAGGAATTTGGCTCTCTCACTCTCGCGTTCTAGCTTAAAAGTAGGTCGAGATGCACTCACACACAAACACACACACACACTTACACATATATATGTATATACACTGTGCAAACAGGATGCGCACAGCTGCAGGCAACATTTCAATTGGTTTTTGAGGGTTGCGGGGGCGCTACGCAAATGCAATTGCAGCAGCAACAGCAGCAGGTGAGCATAATGAATGTTTAAAATAAGTGTGCGTGTGTGTGTGTGTATGGGCTAGCTACAAGCCGGCTGGCTGGCACACACTCTCTATGGGACCAGTTCACACTATGTACATTTGTTCATTTGTTCATATTTGTACATTTTTACATACCACCTACACTACTGCCATGGCCCATTGTAAAAGCACTGCTATCGCTGCTGCTGTCGCTTCTGCTGTTGCTTCTGCTGTTGCTGCCGCTGTTGCTGCTGCTGTTGCTGTTGCTGCCGCTGCTGACCTAGCCGATAGCAACGAAGGGCTAAAAGTGCGTCATCAATGGCCGCCATGAATGTGGCAGCGTTTGGTTAGCGTAACCAACCGAAAATACCGAAAGCACTACACATAAAAAAAGCACTCGTTTGTAATTTAAATATTAAATTTTTTTAAAATATAATTCAATGTATTTTTGATGCGCACTGGTATTAGTTCTCGTTAAATAAACAAGTTGATTTAGAATTTTTAAAACTAAAAACATGTTATAATATGTTTGCTTGACATTATAAAAACAACTTAGGAATCTGTGAACAGACATACAAACACAAAAAACATACGTCCAGAAAATAAAAACTCTGATTTTGAGCAAATTAAAAACTTAAGCATTATAGAAATATGCTTTGTAAATAATAATAAGATGAACTATGATGGCCGCCAAAAATATGCTGATTTTTTTCTGAGTGCAACCAGCAGTTTTGGTTGGAGAGATGCGGAGGCGTTACCGTTTAATTACCCTCTTCAGATCAACGTCGTCAATGTCGCTGCTGTTCATTCATAATGATGGCAGCACAACCATCCACGGCAGCTTCAGCAACAACAACAACAGCAACAACAACAACAACAAAAATAGCCAAAAGCAAACAAATGAAAACAGATTTGAAGAAAGGTGTCGCCGTCAGTTTGGCTAGCATTGCTATTAGTGGGGAGTGAGAGAGAGGGAGGCAGAGAGAGCCTGGGGCTCTCAAGTGGAATTGCTGACGTTGCATGCCAGATTTTATTCAACACATTTGGCTTTGGGAATCGATTGGTGAAGCAAACAAAATCCATTGCACCGCTTTTAGATACTAACACAAATAAAGAAAAATATAAAAATTAGTACGATCGAAAACTACAAAATTCATTGCTTAGATATAAAAATACATATAGAAAAAGAAATATTATTTAATGGAAATGGGTTTATTATAATTAGTATTTTTAAGACATTTGTTCTATTGCTGGAAAAAATTTAATGGCATCGGTTAAATTTCATTCTGCATAAATATTTAGCTAAAAAGATTTTATATATTTTTTGCTATAGTCGTCAGCTCGTAAGCTATTTATAAATAAATATTTAATATATAAATCAAATTAGCGCAAATTTAGAGGATTGACAAGCAATTTTAGTTGTTTGTAATTTTAGACGAATATAAATAAATGAATATATGAATAAATATGAATATGAAATATATAATTGACCCAATTTTGGTTGTATGCAAGATTTTTTTGAAATTTTATAAGTTTAACAACCAATAATGATTCCTGTTGCACATAATAATGTTATCTTTTTATAAATATTTTTGCTGATGATAGTGTTATTTATTTTTGAATTTTATATTATTTATTATTATATTTATTTATTTCATATGAAACAAAAAAGAATTTAAATATTTATTAAAGTAATAAATTATATTTTAAACAAGTAAAAGAGTTAAATTAAATTTAAAATGAAAAAGATATGAAATATAATAAATATCTTACTAATTGATATTTGCCAATAAAAATTAGAATTTGCCACAGGAAATATATACACCGACTAAAAATATCCTTGAACTCTCTGACGCAGCCCTGGTAAATAGTGTTGCCAGGGTATGCAAATTGAATCTGTATCGAGCAGCGCATCTGGCGGTAATGTCGACGTCAACATCGGCATCGACATCGCCCGTTGATAGCCCCTCCATAATCATCCGTCCGTAGTCCGTAGTCATCGTCCGTAGACACTACGCACGCGATATCCTTGACTGTTGCCTTGTGAATACTTACCTATGTACTTGCCAGTGTGCAGTGTATATGTGACGCACACTCACACACACATACAGACTCACACACACTCGCATACACGAGCGCAACAAATTTTTGCAGCATTTGAGCTGTGCGCAACTAAAATGATGTTATGCTCTTTGAAGGCAGCGTTTCAGCGTTTTAAAATAAGTTCAACACTGCAATTTGATGCACTGATAAATTTAAATTGAGTTTGCTGGCTTTTATTCGATTTGCAGCAATTTGGTGCCATAAACAATATTTTTAGCCAAAGCGAAAGTTGGCATTTCCAATGAAATTCAATTTGCTTGTTTGAGCTGAGTTGGCCATGTTGCGCATACGTCATGTTGGCCGTGGTCAAGTTCAAGTGCGCACAAATATTGAACATATATATCTATATATATACATATATTGAAATAGGGTTATACATATTTTGCCTGCGTCACATTGATCAAATCACTTCTATATTTAATTATGGTTTCATCTTTGAGTGAGCTTTTGCTGGCTGTCAGGAAGTTTGATTCTAAATTGATTTCCTGCGCGAAACCAAAAAAGAAATAGCAGAAAAAAGTTGAAAATATTATAACTCACAGCTGAACATGCAAATCTCACGCGCTCTCTCACTCTCTTTCTCTTCATATATATGTATTTATATATATATATGTGTGTCTGTGCTTGTGGAGTGGGTTCTATGCAAATATCAATTTTAATTGTTGCTATTGTACTACGCATGTCAACTTGTGCCCATTCAATTGCCACAGCGAGCGCACACACATAAAGACAAACACACATACATGTATATAAATATATTTAGTTTCGTATATGCTATACATGTATGTATTCAGCTGTATGTGTGTGTCTTTGTGTTTGTGCGTGGCTTGGCAAACATTTTCGCCACACTTACACTTATATTTCTCGGCTTCGGCTTTGACTTCTACTCGTTGCATACTTCTTTGAGTACATTTGGACGATTTGGCTTTATGTGTTCTTTGTTATTGTTGTTATAAAAGCAACACACACACACAGACACTCGCCCACATAGGCACACAGCGATAACGCGCCCTAGCCAAGCCAATGCGAAAGATGTAGAAGTAAAAGTGTGTTGAATTTCGTGAATTTCACCACCACAGCCAATAAGAAAAACATTTGAAAATTTCCCATGCGTCCTCAACGCGCTTATCTTCTCTGTTGCCCTACACACACACACATGCATACGTATGCGTACGCCTAAATTATGGTATACATAACGCCAATGAATTTTTTTTTTAAATATCTTAAAAAAATAATAAAAGCTCCACGTGCTTAATTTGTCGCAACTGCATCGAATATGATAAATGCCTGCAACTTTTTAAAATATAATATTGTATTTCACACGCACACAGAGATACGCACGCACATACAGAGATTAAGAGGTTGCATTTGGTTTCATGCCAACGTCACGTTTGGCCAAAAAAAAAAATAAATAATGATCCACTTGGAACATGCAACATGCGCCGTAATCGCGTAGAGTACTCATTTATTTATATACGCGTATATATGTACGTATGTATAAATGTGTGTGTGTGTATCTACATAGCTCAACAGCAACAACAAGGACAACAACAACAATATTCATGAGTTCATTCATGACGTCAGAGCGTCAGCGTCAGGTCAGCGGCCTAGTTCTCTCTCCTCTACAAACAAACAAACAGTCATACAGCTGAATGTGTGTGTGTGTGTATATGTATAACAAGTTGCATATACATAGACAATTATGAATTTATATATGCTGTATGCATATAAGATATGTATAAATGTGTGTTTATGTGTGAACAACTTACGCGCATTGCTAAAAATAAAATTCGAATTTCTATGTTGGGGCTGTAAGCACACTCACAACAATAACAGCTACATAAAGACATAAATACACCCATGTATATATATGCAGATATATATATGTATAGCAGGCAGCACTGCACTCAATGCACGAGAGTGCCTTTTGTATGTGAGCCTAGAGTGAGAGACAGAAGAGCGGGGGGTTTGTTGAGGAGCCTGCTGCTGTTTTTCCATTCACACACTAACACAAGCGACGCGAAATGGAGTGCGAGTACGAGTGCGAGCAAGAGCGAGAACGAGAACGAAGGTCTTTGTTTGCCCTGCATTATTGCAGTTTGTTTTCGGTTTTGTGCGTGACTCTCTGCAGCTTTTGTTTCTCTTTAACGGTTAGCCACTTAACGTTCGCTGCTTCTTCTGCTTTTGTGTGTGTGTGAGTATTTGCTTGCATGCAAGTGCTATGTGTGTGTGCGAACCTTCAATGAATATGTTGCCCATGAACTCAAGAACTAACTTGGCCATTGCTGTGAATGGTGCTCTGTGGATGGACGACTGACGATGACGTCGGCCTGTCCCCAGGCTCAGGCATGAAATGTCACATTTGCATAGCTTACATACCTAATATATATATATATACACACACACACATATATATTTAAACACTATTTTAGCCTGCTTCATTTAGATAAGAACCTTGAGAGACAGTTTGCTGCAGTTACCTCTTGTCTGCCCATATATATTCTAGTCTTAACTGAATGACACTCACTCATGTTGGCCATTTTCCGTTTCTCTTTCAGTTTGCAACTTTATTATACACGAGCGATGTGTCACAAGCGTGGTAACGCCCTGTTCCGGCATTGCGCCATGCATTATAAAGGTGCGTATACACAATTCATGCCACTTGCATTCACACAACACATAATCACACACACTCACACTCATACTCGTACTCGCATCATTGTCACATTGAATAACTTGGCATCTGTCATGTCTTTGGATAGAATCCCGTCGCCCATTGTTGGTCGGAGCCAACTCATCACAAGAGAAAATTCTGCACGGTTTGCCGTAAGCGATTGGATGAAACGCCAGCGGTGCATTGTTTAGGTAAGCCACCCTGACCCTACCTTCCCTTGCAGCATCACACCTACCCCCTTCTGTCCTCAGTTTCATGGCTGTCAGTCAAACGAGCTGCGTTTCGTAACCAATTCCGAGAGCAGTCCGTTTATTTTTTTTGACATTTCTTCAGTTTTTAGTATTTGCAAGCCTAAATTAATTGTTTTATATTTGCCTTATATTTGTATTTAAATTGTTCTAAACTAATTTGTATATCACATAGTTTGCGAATATTTCGCGCATACTGAGTGCCAAGATTTTGCTGTGCCCGATTGCACGGAGAATGCAACATACGTGCCCAGCAAGGAATTGCTTAATGTGAGGCATCAAGTGAGTATAAATCCCACTCGAAACATATTTCCTTTTACACACACACACACACATTTCTTACGAATACTTGATGTGATTCACAGCATCATTGGCGAGAGGGTAATCTGCCATCAACGTCCAAATGCGCCTACTGCAAGAAAACCTGTTGGTCTTCGGAATGCCTCACAGGTGGGTGTCTAAATTTAATTACATTTAATTAAAATAATTCAATTATACTTGTAATCGAATAACTTTTATTTCTAATGCTCATTCTTAGTTAAGATTTTATGCTTAACATGATTAGATAAATACTACGACTTATTACTTGATTCTAGAACTAAAGCTCTAATTTACTAATTGAATAATATGATCGAAAGTGTATAGCTTTCATTTGTTATAATAATTAAATTCTCGGTTTGATTCTGGAGCCTGTATTTTTTCAATTTGATATTAGATTTTCTTTTTAAGTCAATTGTAGAATTATTTTAGTTTTAAGATGACAACGATTCAAAAGTAGGAATACCATAAAAATGTATAACTTGAAATACTGAAAAAAAATAGGAAGTTCATATATATGAAGGATATGAATATTGAATATATTAAGGGCCAAAATATTTTCAAATATTTAGCTTTATCTTAACAGCTTTATGTGACTTTTGGGAAAATATCTGAATTATAGTAAATATATATAAGGCATGGATTTCATCTGCATTAATCTTAGTAAATGAAAGAGTTTCTAGCAGGAAATATAGAAAATACTGGTTAACATATATGTTCTTTGTAGATGTCTAATCTTATAGCAATAATAATATCTAATTTATATATTTAATTTTTATTTTCCAGGCTATCGGTGCGAGTGGTGTGGCATGACCACACACGCTGGATGTCGCATGTACCTGCCAACCGAATGTAATTTTGGTATACTGCAACCTATCTACTTACCTCCGCATTCAGTGTCGATACCACGTACTGAGGTGCCAATCGAGGCGATTATTGGCGTCCAGGTCAAATCCAAAACGTCGCTCGTGCGCGATTATTCGTGTCGTAAGTACCATCCTCCCTCTGCTGACCATTATTTAAAAATTCATCACAGTCGCGAACCCATTGGAACACATTGACCAATGGAATAAGATCGCGTACTCAGCCCACTTACAGCTCACTCACCCAAAAAAAGAAAAAGAAAAAAAAACAGAAAACAATACAAAAACTCACCACTCAGCTGCATCAGCCCTCGATGTTGTGCACATTTCAATGTATCCTAAATGTATCCATGGACAAACTTAAACTTAAGATTCATCTTAAACGCCTCACCCCCCTCAAACCGTAAATCACATTCAACATTATTCGCAAACAGTTTTTCGACTTCCCAGCTGCGGTTATTATTATTATTAGTTTTTGGATTTTGTTTTATGTTTTTTTTTTTTATTAGATTTTTTTTATTAAGTTTTCTTGTGTTTATTTTAAACGTTTCTTTTTTGGTTTTTGACGCAACGGCAGCCAGCCCGGAGCTCGGTGCCGAATCCGCGGCTGGTGACGTTGCTGCGTCCGGTATATGTCTCAAGGAGCTGCTCGAGCTTCACCGGCAGCGACTTGAGCAATCGAAACAACATTTTTTACTTTCAACGCCGCCCACACCCAACTCCTCGCTTTGTGTCTCACCCACGCCCTCGCTGACAGTGGGCGAGACGAGCAACAACGAACAGGATCCACTCGATCCAGAGCCCGACGAGGATGACAATGAGCAGCAAGATAGCGCTGTGCAGCTGACCACCACCTCGACCAGCCATACACCGTTGGGAGCACTGCAAAAATCGCCTTCGGCCAACTCATCGCTGCAGCTGCTCTACACGAGTCTGTTCCGCAAGCTGGGCCATGGTCGGGGGCGCGGGCGTGGCAAACGGAGGGATGCGCGGCAGGATGATGTCGATGGCGGTGAAGGCGATGTTGATGATGATGATGATGAAGACGATGTGGATGGCGGTGTCTGTGATATAAGTGGTGATCTGAGCGACGATTATGATAATTGTGATGTGTCGCTGCGGAAACGTTGCACGCGTCGATCGCCGCGCGATGTCAGCGAAACGGATTACCATGGCGATGTTGAGCTGGAGACGGCGCCACGAGAGAGCTGCTACGAGACATCCGATACGGGTGGCGAACTGACCAACACCGATGAGCTCGACTCGAGCATGAATTTAATTAGCAATCTTAGCTATAATAGTAGTAATAGTAACACCTCTAACACCTCCGAGCGGCGTAACGCTGCAACTGCCACTGCCACAGGCACAGCCACAATCACGGCCTCATCCACAGCCAAGGGTAACGCCCCCGCCCCCGGGCCAACCAAGGCTGCTTTGAGCGTGCTCGCTGGCCGCAATCCAAAGACTGGTGCTGGTGTTCCAGCCAAAGCCAAGCCCAAGACCATACTCAGTGCGCCTAAGCACAAAGGAGGCTCCGTCAGCTCACCCAATTCCAGTGACTGCTCCTCCGCATCACCGGCGCCCGCATCGACCATGACGCAACTGCAACTGTCGCCGGTGGGACGGAGTAAATCGTTTCAGGAGCCGGGCATTGCCCGATACAAGAAATACGGACGTGGTCTGTTCCAACGACGTCGCTCGAAACGCTCACCCAAAGGTGGCGTCAAGAGCAACTACAGCCTGGACAGGCTGTCGCAGAACATTGAGATAACCATACAGGACGAGGATGGCAACTATCAGGCCTACGATGATAACTATCATACGCTCTCCTCGGCCCGTCGTCTGAACCGCGATGTCTACGACGATGTCGACGATGTGGAGTACGAGGATCTGTATCTGGACGATCGACCGCGCAGCACGGGTGGCCTCAGTGGCGATGACATTGCTGGCGATATCAGCGATGATGGCAGTCGATCCCGTGCCAGCGATGGCCAGTCACAGCAGGGTCACGTCTTCGGTCGGTTGCTGAGACGCGTTCGCGGCTTATCCGTCGGCTGGCGCAAGCCTCGCTACCAGAAGCGCAGAGGTGATACCCATTTGTTACCCACTCGTTATGTATAATCTGTCTGTCTAACAGCAAGTGCTACCGACTGCCGTCTACACTCCAGTTTGAGTTTGGCTTCAGATTGGTTTTTGGTTATTGGTTCCTTGTTTCTAGTTTTTGGCGCTAACCTAATCTATCTGCTTCAGTTACTTTGGTTCTGTTCAACTAACTAACTAACTAACTCGACTAATCACACCATTTCGCACCATTATTCACATCGCATTATACTCGCCACGCTCATAATCAGACACAACTAACCCAATCCCATTGCATGACACACGACACCCCCAACTAAAACCGAGTGCATGTGGTCATTAACTAGATAATAATGTGACGAATTGTGTTTATGTGTGCTCGTTTAGCACGCAGTATATCCGAGGAATTCAGCAGCGGTGATGCGCCTCGCTTCAAGGATGAGGAGTCCATGGGGAAGGCTGACTCCTCGCATGGTATGAGCGCAACAGGTGGCCCCAGCAGCAGTGGAGGCGCCGGCGGTGGAGGAACGGCAAGTGGAGGCACTGTTGCTGCCAGTAGTGGTGGTGGTGGTGGTTCCGGTGGTGGCTCACACTATCGCGCCGATGCCTCGAGCCACAAGTCCGACAAATCGGAGAAGGACAGGGAGAAGAAGGAGAAGGAACGCGAGGAGAAAGATATAGGTAAGTGCCCCCAAAAAACTTACTGTTACATTGTTCAGGCGCATAACAAAGATCGATTTCCAACAGAGATGATCAAGGTCTTCGATGGCAACAACTCATTCCGACGCCAGCAGTACCGTGCCATCATCGTGCAGCGTACTTATACCCTGGAGCAGTTACTGACCACCGCTTTGCGCGCCTTTCACATTACGCGCGATCCGAAGGCGTTCTTCCTGACGGACATGTATGCGCCAGCTGGGATGGAGGATGCACCGCTGCTGGATCCAACGCCCGTGTTGAATCTGACACACTTGGAGGGCAAGCGACCGGCCATGTTTCTCAGGTTTCACGACAGGGACAAGGGACATGTGCGCGTTTATCCGGGCAAATTGCAATGCTCCATGGATGATCCGTATGTCAATGTGCCGGTCGATAATACAACCGTAATCAAGGACCTGATTCGAGATGCACTCGATAAATTCGGACTACAAGATAACCAGATACAGGACTATAGGTAAGACTTCTTTAGAAGTGCCAGTGAATCATCAGCTAATCTTTCAATCCATCAGATGTTCGGAAGTGTTGCTCGATCGCGGCGTAACCGAACGCATTCTCTCTTGGAACGAACGTCCCTGGGATATTATGAAGCAGCTGGGCAAGGATTCCATCCGTCAAATGGAACTAATGCGATTCTACATGCAGCACAAACAGGATCCCCATGGACCAAACATAGCCCTGTTCGTGGGCAATCTGCCCACGGGTCTCTCGCAGCGCAACTACGAACAGATTCTAAACAAATACGTGACAGATGAGAACAAGTTCATCAGCATTGGACCCATCTACTATGAGTACGGCTCGGTAGTGCTGACCTTTGAGGACGCCCAAAAAGCGGTGAGTTTCAGCAGCTTAGAATTCAATCCTTCCTGACAACCCATTTTATGCTTTGCAAGATTCTTGATTTAAAATAACCATTTCTAAAAATCGGTTCGGTTTTATCAAAACTATTGCTGACTTTCCAAAAGAAGTCCTATTAGCAACAACTGATTACTCGCTCTTTACCCACTTTAAGATTGTATTATTGTGATCGATAGTTTTAGTTATTTAGCTTAGTTAGTTAGTCTACCCATCCATTTTATTTATATATATATCCGATTTTTGGCAGGTTCGCGCTTTCTACAACCTGCGCGAGACGATCATCGAGGACAAAAAGCTGTTGGTGTTGCTGTTGCCTAATATTGAGCCCAGCATGGTACCCTCGGATGTCCGGCCACTGCTGGTCTTTGTGAATGTCAAGTCTGGCGGTTGTCAGGGCCTGGAACTTATATCGAGCTTTAGAAAACTCCTGAATCCGTATCAGGTCTTTGATTTGGACAACGGAGGACCTCTGCCAGGGTAATTGTCTTAAAAATAAATAAGAATCTGCATGAATTTTAGAAAATCGCCTAAAAAACTATACTGTTATTCGATAAATTCAAAACATGAAGTTTCTTTAATATTTAGATATTTTTTTTATTATGGAGAAAAAACTCAAATACAAAAGGATAATTTGTAGAATATTTTATATATAAAATGCAGAAATTTAACACAATTTAAAAAAAAAAACTTATCCTGAAATAAGAAAAAAAGAAATCCGGTTTGAGGAACATACTTTCTGAATAATAATGCTGAATCTCTAAATTCATGTCGATTTTTGTATAATGTATAATGAGTTGTTATATAACTTTTGCGACTGCCCCTTTAGACTCTATGTCTTCCGCCAAATCACCAACTATAAGATCTTAGTATGTGGCGGAGATGGCACCATTGGTTGGGTGCTGCAGTGTCTGGATAATGTTGGTCAGGACTCGGAATGTTCTAGCCCACCGTGCGCAATTGTGCCGTTAGGTACAGGTAAGTAGAACGAACCCAAATTTGTCCACCCGATTTCCTGTTGCCTAAGCATAACTCTTGCCAGGAAATGATTTGGCACGCGTTTTATGCTGGGGCTCCGGCTATACGGGTGGTGAGGATCCCCTAAATATGCTGCGCGATGTCATCGAGGCGGAGGAGATACGTTTAGATCGATGGACCGTTGTTTTCCATCCGGAGGACAAACCGGAAGAGCCCGCCATGAAGGCGCCCTCACAAACAACCGGTAAGAAGAAGAAGGCACACCAAGCACATCTATCGCAACAAACAAATCAGCATCATCAATTACCGGCTCTGACATCGAGTGATATATCAGGTCATTTGATGTTTCAAAATTTCTTTTTTCTTTTATACGTTTTCACTGTCTAATCAATCTAACGCCCCATCCCCACACACACCCCGCCCCACCCCATCAACAATTCCAATGGCCAACAACATTCCTGTATAATCAGAACAATAGCTGTTCTCTTCTCGTTGTAGTTTGCTGTCTGCTCTTAAATATTGCTGTAATATTATCGAAGCTACCTAAAATTATCTATAAGTTTTCGCTTTTTTTTTTGTTCAACTATTTTTGCAACTGATTAAAGCTACAGCTAAGAATCATTTGCGGAAATATCAATGATGTATTTTTCAAGACCAACATTGTGAAAATGTTGTTGAATTTCCAGTCCTAAAACCCAAAAATTGTAGCTTATAATAAAATTGGGATCCCCAGCTAGTCCTTTAGTATGGTAAAATGAGTAGCTGATGATAAATGCTGTTGGTTTTGATGTGTATACGATGTATTTATACCCTGCATGCATCATAATCCATACTCGTAGTTTGTGCTGTTTACAAACTGTCGATGATCAGGTAATGTACATATATATATATAATCATAGTCAAAGTCGAGTTGACGACCCGAAGTGTGGATCGGTAAATCTGACCCATGTATATCTCTCTCGATGTTTTGTGTAAATTCAATGTTTGATGTTATGTGTGTGTCGATGTGTTTGCGTTTAGAGTTCCTCCACTAGAATCTCGGGACAACCCAGAACTAAAACTGATTATGCTACGTTGACAGGTGGCGCCCAAAATGAGGACAACTCACAGATCTTTGTGATGAACAACTATTTTGGCATCGGCATCGATGCCGATCTCTGTCTGGACTTTCACAATGCCCGTGAAGAGAATCCCAATCAGTTCAATTCACGGCTCCGCAACAAGGGCTACTATGTGAAGATGGGACTGCGTAAGATTGTCGGACGCAAGACGGTCAAGGATTTGCAGAAGGAACTGCATCTGGAGGTCGATGGCAAAGTGGTCGATCTGCCACCCGTCGATGGCATCATTATATTGAACATTTTAAGGTAGCTACAAAATTTGATAATCAACTCAAATCAACTACTGAAACTTATGCGTTACTTTGGCCTGATAGCTGGGGCAGTGGCGCCAATCCCTGGGGTCCCGATAAGGATGATCAGTTTAGCACGCCCAATCACTATGATGGCATGCTGGAGGTGGTGGGCGTCACTGGTGTCGTCCATTTGGGCCAGATACAGTCTGGGATACGCACAGCCATGCGGATTGCACAGGTGGGTAACTCATACGCCACGTACTCCGAACTTACTTATTTAACTTCCGATTGCCCTCATCAACACAGGGTGGCCACATTAAAATCCACTTAAAAACCGACATGCCAGTCCAGGTGGATGGCGAGCCGTGGATCCAAAGCCCAGGCGACGTGGTGGTCCTCAAGTCGGCGCTTAAGGTAAATGTTATTCTCTATAAAAATCTAATTCTTGTACATAAATAATGTCTGCATGTTGAAGACGTTCAGTTGTTATTGCATGGCAGCTTTCCGTTTTTATTAAACAGATTTTATTTTCTTTTGTGTATAAAAATACGTTCCATTTTGGGCCAAATCATGACAATGCCAAGAAAAAAATTATAATTATTATATGAAATATGAGCACCGTGCACAGAAGTTATTGTTTCCATACGCTTTTCAAATCGTATTTGTTTATTTGGTTTCTGCATACGTTATTTACCGATTGTACACCTGCGAAGTCAGAACCCACAACTACTACTACTACTACTACAACTACAAACCCCAATAAATCCACAAACGAACCCACTAAGAACAACAGTATTTCTATATAAAATACACAAAATACAAATGGACGCTTTAGTTAAATATGTATTAGTTATACAAAGTATATGCAAAGTTTTTTATGTTTTTAATCTGCATTCGGTGCGATTAATTTTCACTTGTCACCTAAGTTGGAGCACATTGATTGAGTTTGAATAGATGATGAATTTTAACAATTGATCATAGCATTGATTTTGAAACGATTAAACATTTTGGCAAAAGCTTCCAATATTTGGTTTCAAAATATAGATGAGTAGTAGTTATATTATCTGGAGATATCGATGGGTAAGAAAGTATTTCACATTTTAAAAATATCAAGCATGTTTTACATGTTTTAAAAATGATACCTTTATAATCAAAATATTGGTTAAAAAACACTTTCTTGGAGGCAATAATATTGTTTAGCACATTTGTTCATTAAACATTTTTATTAAAAAGTGAAAAAATATAAGGAATTAAGCAATTCATTTATATCTTTGGCTTCGAAGCCTTGGTGAAAAAAAAAACTTTCAGAAACTCTCGGGGAATAATTTTTGTTAGGAGGATTTTCTATGAAACAGCGTCGTAAAATAAAACAAAAATACACGGGTACAGTTTAAACCCCTGAAGATTTTATCCACAATCTTCTACGAATATGCTATACTTTCTGCCAAGCCGATATGAAAAAGTTTATTATATAGCACTTTTGCTCAACTTCACGAATTAATTAAAATCAATATCTCCACATAAGCACATATTTGTGCCTTCCAGATATATAGAAAAAAAGTGTTCTTAGTAACAATTTAATAAAAAAATATGCACATATATCAAAGCTGATTTAACAGTAAAATATATTTAAATTAATTGCAATATTCCAGTAAAATTCTATTATTTTGAAAAATATAAATTTATTGAAAAGAAAAGTGTTTAAGAAAATTGTTCGCTGAATCAAAATGCATAAAAAGTTGATGGAGCATTGTGAAACTTAATTTCATAATTTTAAATAAGTAATTGAAAATGTGTATTTTGTTTTCGTTGAAAATGTGCATGCAACCAACTGCGCCACCCCGTCCCCAAATGCAAATATTACGAACTAAACTCAAAATCTTTGTGCTACATGTATTTTGTATAATTTGTTTATCAAAGTTGTTGACAATTGTCGATGGCAAACACAATTAAAATTAAAGTACAAATCAAAATTGTCACTGTTAGTGCGTGTGTATGTTCAATATATCCTATGTATGTTTAAAGAGCACATGCTGTCCCAAAATGGCCTCAAAACCAACTCCGGAATCCATGTACATATCTCTATATATAATACAGTAATATTTTGTACCTTCTTTGTGTGTATTATGTTATAAGTATTCTTGAAGAGGGTGTTTGCAAGTATGTAACTAACCGAACAAAACAAAAAATAATTATGTATTTATATGAACTTTGATTTGTCCGTTTAATATGATAATGCGTAAAATAAAAATTGGCAAGAATTTTGCCTGCAAGGATAGAAACTTCGGAATATCGAAGATAAACCGATTTAAACAAAAAATAACAAAAAAAATGGCCAGTTTCAAATGGGATGAAAAAGCAAAGCCGTTTTTAAAGTTAGAGAAACAATTGTTGTTCCTAAATATGTGTGTGTTATGGATGTGTGTATGTACCTTTGGTGTGTTAACGATCTTAAGATATGATGTGGCTGTTGAACATTTGTATTTTTTATGGTACATTCAGGCCACCATGCTGAAGAAAACGAAGAGTAAACGACGTCTAACGGAGCCGCATATCTCGCCAGCTATGCTGAGCCTGGCAGGTAGTTCATCGGCCTTGCAAAACATACAACAGCAGCAGCAGTCACAACAGCAACAACAACAACAACAGCAACAACAACAGGGATCATCTGAGATTGGTGACAAGGATATTTCAGTGCCACCGTCGCAGCCTTCTGGCAGCACATAGAGCTTAGCCTCAAATTTTGCGTCCGGTGTGCGATATTGGTTCTCCTGTTTTTTTCCGTAGGCCGCAAAAAAAAAAGGAAACATACATAGAAACAGTAACGGGCAACATAACGAAAAAAAATAAATAAAAAATACATACATAGTCGATAAGAACAAATTGAAAATCCAAACAAAAAACATCAGATATCTGAATTCGATTAAGCTATCTATAAACAATATTGTGAATAATCTGGTGAACAACTAGATGAACTTTGTTGCAAGATTCTCCAACTTTGTATGGAGTACCTAATCCGAACCACCTATATAAAAGCAACCACCCCCTTGCCCAAGAGCAACAAACAACATTGATAACTGTGACCACCGCTTACGAAACTTGAACTAGTTGTAAAACGTTAACACGCACACCATACACACACACACACACACACACACCTTAAGCTGTCTATGATTTGAGTATTTATATTAAATTTAATTTGCTTTTGCTTTTGCTCATTTTCAAATGCGTTTAGATTGTGCAAAATAAAACCTTTAACTACTCATCACACAGACAGCAAGAAATGTAATTTATATTGTTTTTTAGCAAATTATCACAAACTGAAATTTAGTTAATTAAAATTCAATGCATTTTGCTTGTTTAACTCAACTTATTCTTTCAATTAAAGCCAATATTGTACAATTAATAACTTTACTTTTGCCATATACTAAAAGCCTTAATTCTAACTAAATACAATAAACCTAATTTCATTTATTTTAACTATCTTTTTCTTACTCTCTCTTTCTCTCTCTCTCTCTCTTTATCTTTCTCTCTATATTTTAACAAAAATATAATAATATACAAATTATATATATTAAATTAAATTAATATATAAAAAAAACTATGTAAATAACTCTTGTGCCACACAACAATTACAAAAAACAACAACAACAACATACAATTAAACTGCGCCTAAACAAACTGAAACTAAATAATGCACCGGACGCTTAAATTATTTATAAATGTCCAAATCGAATTAATATCAACAAAAACCAAACAAATTGCAAAAAATTAATTAATTAAACAATACACTTAACTAGGCCACCATGCTAAAAAAGAACAAACTTAAAATGAAACGTCGCAACACGGAGCCCACAATGATGGTTGCCGGATCGGCAACTCCACAATTATCGCTGGCCTTGCCTCCCAGTGTTGGAGAGGTGGGTGATGCCGCCGAGGGGGATGCGGGCCCAAATAATACGGACTTCTGAATATGGTATAGCGAGCGTTTGATTTAACGTGCTAATTACAGCGTTGCCACATCCATCAAAATACCAGATCCATAGCCAAATCGCCAATTGCCATACAGAGAGATATAGATATACAGTGTCATAGTAAAATGTTATAGCCAGGTTTAAACTCAAATCAAAAACTTTAATCAAAACAACAAAACGAAAAACCAAAAAAACCAAATGGAAATGAAAAAAAATACAAATACCTCTTTTTATCATAATATTTATGTGTGTAACTATTCGTATGTATGTTTGTATAGAGATGATGTCTATGTCATTATCATTATCATTCTCATTCTCAATGTCGCATTATCACTCAAGTCATGTCTGAAAAAAGTACGTTAAATTCAAACAGCTCGAAACTAGCTGCAAGTCTACAGAAACTGAACAGCAGCAACAATGAAACTGCATATATATATGTATTTCTCAAACAACAAGAACAACAAGATGAACAACTATTAATACTATTTAATACTACAACTACTACTACTACTATACTATTAGTGCAAATTTAAATTTAAATTTAAATTTACGCTTAAACTGGTATTGTATGTATGTACATGTGTCTGTGCCTCGAAATTCTAAGGAATTATACGAGAGTATGTGCTTACATATGTATATACATATTGGCATATATATGTATAAATATATTTCGATACTGATATCCAAAGTTTTATTCCATACTCAGCAATAGTCTGGCAAATGTTGTATAAAATTCAAGTTCAATTATGTTCCTTACCGTTTTGTTCCTATGTATGTAAAAACTGCAACAGATTAGTGATACCGTTAACAAAAGAGAGAGTTCTAATGCAAAATCCAAAACAAAACCAAACCAGCGCAAGAGCAAAACAACACAAAATAGTACAAAATTGAATTGTTAATAATTGTTTGTTGAAATCAAAATGAAGCAAAACCAAATAACAAAAAACAAAATGCGACAAAAAAAAACTAAAAAAAAAAATCTGCAATTAGACAATTGCCGCGCTGCTGCGTCCCCTCAACGATAGAGGGTGCAATTGTGCGGCTATGCGCTCTGGCGCAAAGCAAAACGACACGATTGAGTATCGACAAGTAAACCAAAAACATACAAAACAGTACAACAGATGCGGGAAAATTTGTATGAAGCTTTTTTTGAAAAGAAAAAATTAGCTGTAAATTGCATTGTTTGTCTAACCGAACTAATTGGGACGCAACAAAACGCATATAGGTCAAAACAGACCTTGCGATAAGAATTAGAACTAAAAATTTGAGAGCAGTACGCGGTATGCTGAGCATACTCGTACCATGAATGAAAAGTTAATACCAAAATTAACAAAAAAATCGAAAAGAAACCTAGAATGAGTAAAATCAATTTGGATTGTGCAATTGGTATGAATTTTCTCCGCTGTTGTGCTTATATTATAAAATGTAAACCAATGCATTTTCTTATGGAAGAACACAATGTGCCTGAACGCTGTTGCTGTCCGAATGACTGCCTCTCTCAGTCCGTCAATCGGTCAGTCAATCAGTCAGTTTGGGGCACGTAAGTATTTCACATGCATTTGAACATTTTTGGATGTTGAATCCACTTACAGAGAACACAAGAAAAAAAAGAAACAACACAAACAAAAAAAAAATGAATGAAAAAAGGGAAGAGAAGAAAAATGGAAAGAACCCGAAAAACTACAATTTCAACTTCAAAACGCTTATAAAGAAAACAATTTTTGAAAATTTTATAACTAATTTTACATTACGTCTTTTGTTAGACACAAGACAAAGCACACATGTAAACACACAAACACACACACACGCACACACAACTTGTTGTACTACCATCTGTGACCGTTGCTAGGGATGGGATGAATGCGCATGGTCTGCGCCAGCGGGTGTTCGCATGCGCAAGCGTTCCATCCCTAATACACACGCGAGGGCGGCTGTGGATGAGAATATCCGGTTTCAACTTGGAATTAATCGCAGATCATTTGCAGTCGCTCTCGCAAATCACACACACACACAAACACACACGTACACAGCCCACAGATACAGAAACAGACAGTTTTACCCGCATTATCCAACTACTGTTATGAACACACGGAAATCGAATAACAGTGCCTAAATATTTCACAACCAAATTGAGACACCCACACAAACACATTATGTTCAGGACAACTTTCAAAGAGACCTGTAGAGCTTAACAAATTTTAGGTTCAGCAAATCACCTCGTCCAGCTGCGATTAAGGGGCTCGGTGCCAGGGGTTAATCGGAACACAGTCGATTTCCGTGACCCTCCCAGCGATCGCGTACGTTCAGCGCCCAACCAATCGGCTATGCAATGGATACCAAAAAAAAAAAAAAAAACAAAGCCAACACACAAAATTAAAGACAAAGTCGCGTCAAAAAAAGAAACAACTTCGTCAAAAAGAAACAGTTAGAGTAACGAAGAGTTCTGTTTTAAATTGATTATATTAAGTTTATTAAGCCAAGTTTTGACACTCCCATCGCATATTGCATAGCCCTCTGAATTGCGTAACGTGCGTCGTGTTGCGCATAAATTCGAATTCGAAAATGAATTCGAATCGATTAGCCACTGGCACATAAATTCCAGCTCGGAGGTGATTTGAATTATTGCCTCATTTGAAACAAGAATACACCGACAAAAAGAAACAAAAACAAACACATCGTTTTTTCCAAACATTTTTGTTATGTTTTTTAAATGTATTAAAAAAAAATTACAAAAAATTAGTGTAAGTCAAAAACCAAAAACTTAATATATAATATGCTATTCAAAGAAATCCAAAACATACTACCAACCAAAATGAAAGAAAAACAACAAAAAAAACACAAAAACAACTAAAAAATACTAATTATAGTACATACATTGATGTAGTGTTAATTATAAGAAAAAAGCAAAAAAAAAATATATAAAACCGATAACATTTGAGAGCCAACTACACATTCGTTTCACAAATGCAAGAGAACAGATGAAAGAAAATCCATACATAAATGTACAAGTAACTATTTTTCTCTAAACCAAAGTAAAATGCCACCATTTTTGCTCCACATTAAATTAAACCTTATGCAGGAAAAGGATGATTGAATGAAAGAAATAAGTATGTTATGTATATTGAAGTGCAAAAGTTTGTCTAAGCAAAACTCAATGAAATCCTTGTGGAAATTGTTAAACAGACTACGCATGCAAATACGGAATTTATAATGTACAATTGGAGTCGCTTTAAAGTCTTTAATGAATATTTTGTTGAAATGCAAATACAATTGCGAAGATTCAAACTCAACTCCGTTTGACAAAACAAAAATAATTCTTGCAACAAAAAACCAAAAAAAAACAGATATAAAACGGAAATAACTGCAAAAATAAATGTAACTGACATAACAGAATTTAAATCTATGTGTTTTATATTTCAAAGGTCAGATTTTGGTAAGTATATAGAAAGTATGAGTTAGCTTTTCTTATTTAACAAACTTGACTGTCATTGCGAGAATCAATCGATTTATATTTAACTTTCAGTTTCTTCTTACATTTTTTACAAGTTCCCTTTTCATAAGCTTTCTGAATATTTATTCCTAACACTAGCCAATGAAATTGAAAGTCAACGTGTCCTTATGTTATTATAAAATTTATTGAATATCGGATTAAATATTTATATCACGTAAATTATAATACTAAACGCATAATACATAACAGAACTTTGCTATAATTCTGCAGCGTCTAGATCGCAGTTATGAGAAAGATAATTAAATTGCACAATTTTATATTTTGCACATAATTGAGAATACATAAAACGAATTTCTGACGCGACAAACTATTAATCAGAAGTAGCTCCCGATGCAAGCGGCGGCGTTGAGCGCCCATCAAATTGTTGCTGATTGACCAACCGTTGCCGTTCCAGATACATGGATACCTTAATGTTGCGCACCTGGTGGTTGTGAATAAGTTTAATCAGCGCGATGACACCAATTCCTACTGAAATGGCAAATGCACCCCAGGCGCCAAACTATAAGTAAATAACAACAAATATTTTGCAGGTTCCAGATATATCTAAGCAGAAGTACCACTTACCTGTGTTGTGCCCATTTCAATGTAGAATCCAGATGTACTAATTTTCTCATCGCCCAGTATAATATTCTGTCCAACCGCAGTCTCGCATGATGGAAAACGTTCGGAAATTCCGTCGCACCAGACAATGAAACCCAGTGTTATAAAAATTGCGGACAAAATTGACATTGCCAGCATCCATATTCCAAGCACAACGTCAACAAAGAGAGCAATGAAAGACTCTTCATCCTTCATGCGCACATACCTGGCAGTAGACAATTGATTATAAATATGCATTAAACACGCTTTCATCATTTTTAAATACGCACCGATATATTTGCACCAGTGAGATTATGAAGAGAAAGATGCCAGTGATCAATGGAAATGTGCAAAATCCGTCAGACGCCCAGTGCACATCGAACATGCCATCCGACACTCGCCATTTGCCCGTCGTAAAGAGTAAGCAGTGTCCGCTGGGGTTCATAAAGATCATTAGGTCGATTACGCATTTCCGTATCCCCATAATACGTAGTTGCATACATACCAAAACTGACTGAGATTAATGGATAGCGGCAGCACAATGCATAACGATAAAATTAGTAGCAAAACGTGGCCAGAGATTTGACTAAGCAAAAGTACATTTGCCAAAGCCATTTCAGTATTCTGTATATAACGCTTACAAATGCTTTTACTTTTTTGTTATTAATATGTATGTTAGTAAGTACAAACACAGGGTTGTCAATACACAGTTTACCTGATTTGCTAATTCAAAAATACCAAAAAAAGAAATATACATATATATAAATACCATAAAGAAATCATTTTTATCTTATTTTGTAAAATCAACTTTAATAAAAATGTCTTAAGAACACCTCAAATAATTTCAGCACAATTTGTTAGACATAAAAGTATCTTATATTATACCAAAAGAATAAAATAAATATTTCAATAAGCTAACAAATATATTTATATTCAATAAAAGACTCTATTAGCGGCGGTTTGCTAATATTACCCAATATTTTTGAAATATTAAATTTAAATATTTATATTTATATATATATTTTTTTATGATATTTGTATTAAGCTATTCAGCATTTTGACAACTCTGATTGGCTGGTATTTTTATGCTCGCTTATTTTTGGGACATGTTCGGGAATTGGGCAACACTGCTCAAGAAATCGTAAAAAAATTGTTAAATTTGTTTACATTAAATCGGATCTCTCTGAAAGGTAAGTTAAGATACCATTTTTAAATAGGGATTCGCGACATATGCTGCCTGCGACAATAGCTAGTTACATGTCTTTTGTAACTAACTGTTGGCGTCAAAAAAAAGTGTGGCAAATGCAAATGAAGTGGGAACAAAGAGCAATTAAAAAGATAGTGAAAATGAAACGAAAACATGAATTGCATTACTTTCTCTTCTCTCCTATCTTTTGCACAGATAACGCAATGAGATTGCAATAAGCAATTGATCGACTGAGGTGATGATCGCATCCTTGCATTTAACATTCTAATGAACAACAAATTTCACACTCACAGCTAACCAAAAAAAAAAAAACGAAAAAAAGAAAGGAGAGAAAGACGGCGCCCACACACGTCGCCTTAATTAAAAACGGTGGGGGAGCCCAAAGCAGCTGCGATTCAATGTTTTGTTTATGAACTGAACTATGGCTATGTAGCATTCGAAACGGCAGCCGAGCAGAGAGAGAGAGCGAATGAGAGCTATAGCGAAAGAGCCAATGTCCGGAAGCAAACAAAGGCAACAACAATAGGAACAGCGACGACGACAAAGGTGCTTACATAGCTGTTTAATGCGAGCATTATTTTATGGCAAAAATAAGAATGAGCTGCGTACGCGTGTGATTTATTTGAGTGCAATCAGTTAACGGGCAGACCAACGAACGACACTGGGCCAACGACACCGGCAAGTGACCCTACTCTGACAAGGTATTAAGACGTGCTTTCATATATTATTGTTATGCTAAGTCCGTTGCCATAAATATAAATATATAAACATATATATTGCAGTGCACATACGCAGCATTAACTGGACGAGATTTGCTTGGCTTGGCTGGCGTTTGATTTCTATGCTAGACAAAAGAAAAAGGTAGAGAAGGATATTTAGAAGTTAAATTCTTATGTTAATTGAACCTAGATCATCAACGTGCACTGCCATTAATTAAATAATTGTAGATATTTATACATAATTATATAAATATCATAATTGGTAGGTTTAAAGTTAACATAAAACGTAGTAGTGCAGCAGAGGTAACAATAGCTAAAATGTCCAACTCCCACTACAACAACCACCAGCAACACCATAATAACTACCAGCAGCAGCAGCACCAGTCGCAGCAGCATTCCAGCAGCAATGGCGACGGGAGACACGAGGAGTACCACCAGCAGCAGCCGGTGCATTACTCCCAGCACTATGTGAACGGACATAGCGTGAGGATAAAGCCCCTGGACAATATCGCCGTGCCTGACATGTGCCTGTTCTGCTTCGAGGTGCTCGACTGTGAGCTGAACAATATCGATGGTCCTGGTGTGCCGGTGTTTAGCAACGATGCTTATCCATTGTTTGTCACCTGGAAGATTGGACGTGACAAGCGATTGCGCGGCTGTATTGGCACCTTCAGCGCCATGGAGCTGCACAATGGACTGCGTGAATATGCGCTGACCAGCGCCTTCAAAGATTCACGCTTCTCACCGATCTCTCGTGATGAACTGCCCCGATTGACCGTCTCCGTATCGATATTGCAAAACTTTGAGGAGGCACAGGGTCATCTCGATTGGCAACTGGGCGTCCATGGCATTCGGATCGAGTTCTTGACCGAGCGCGGCCTGAAACGCACAGCCACCTATCTGCCGCAGGTGGCCACCGAACAGGGCTGGGATCAGTTGCAGACCATCGATTCGCTGTTGCGAAAGGGCGGCTATCGATCGGTTATCACTCAGGATTTGCGAAAGTCCATTAAGTTGACGCGCTATCGCTCGCAGGAAATCCAGATGCACTACAAGGAGTATCGCGAGCATTTGGAGCGTCGCGGCGACCAGTTTGGCAAAGTGCAATGCTAACAATTAGATAAGCCGGCGTCTGGTCAATGATCTTGGCTAAGGGCAGGCGTCGTCTTCGTCTTGCTCCTGTTATTGCTGGCCATTCAGTTGACCCAGGGCATTGGATTTTTTACCAGCGGCTTTCCCTATTCCTGAACCACGATATATTCAAGCTTCAGTTTGCCCTGCTGCGCGTCACATGTTTAGTTTTTCATCATTTTTTGTTTTTCTTCGATATATTTTACAAATATATTTTGTTTTGATCTGACGTGTCGTCGACGAGAGTGACGCGAATTTTAACTTACTTTTTACCATTACAACAAATGCTTAATCGACTTACTGAGCTTCAAATCAATAAGCTATTTTAAGCGACAAAATATAAAAAAAAAAAAATTTAAAATTATCATTATCTTAGTTCGTTAATTGTGACCCTGAATGGTTTTTTTCTTTCGTTTTTTTTTTTACTACAAATTTAATAATAATGACAAAAAAAACTGCAAACAACAAATTATATACATCTAAATACATATGCATATGTGTATATGATAAATAATAATATAGACACAAATAATAATTCAATTAAATAGTTCAACAATTATATATTTCATAGTTTTAACAATTACAACAAATTACTATTACTAATTCTATGCGCAATAAATAAAATGTCGGCTTTTTTCTGCAGAGCCGCAGAAAATAAAGCGAATTACTGAACTATATAATGTTTCTGGGTGGCGGCAAGGTAAAAATGATTCCATTTTTATTTTTTAAATATAATTTTCATTTATTGATTTTTTTATAATAGATGTGCGTTAATACATATTTTTACGATTTACTTTAAAAGCAAATTATATATCTATGAGCAAATTAATTTGCCATACACAGGTTTATTTGTCTACACCTAGGTGCCTATGGGATTCTCTTTTAAGATATAGCTAATTAAAACTGAGCTACGCTAAGCATAATCAGGCCAACGGGCCAAGCTAAGGTAAAGTAAGGTTTAGGCAGCGAACATATATATATATATGTGTGTGGGTGTGGCTAGAAGTGCCTGACTAATTGATTAGTAAATATTTATAGGCGTATACATTTGCAGCATCATTGTATATATATAAAAAGTATGAACATTTCAGCAGAGTCATTAGTATATGTTGCATATTTGTGTGGCGAATATATAAAATAACATAAAATGAAAACAATGTTGCAAGCGCAATAAACTTAACAAATTGAAGTAGGTTCTCTTTTGCTGTTGTGGATGTGTATGTGTTTCTCATATGTTTGGTCGTGTATTATGGCAATAATTGTCTTAAACATCATCAGTCTCAGTGCGTGCAGAGAAACTGCTCTAAGCACGGGCACTAGGTGGCCGACAGCGCATTCCACTCGAAGCGCGGATTTTTCGAGTGTGTCACCGGCAGACAGTCGGGTTCGACCAGTTTCCAGACGCCATCGATCTGCTCCACCGTGGCCAGACTGCAGTACGGTATCTTGTGGATAACCTGCCGCAACTCGTTGGTGCTGCGTGCAGTGCCGCCAGTCAGTTGACGCGAGCAGGTGTCCAGCGTGGTGGCATGTGCCACAACCAGAATATTGCCAGCTGTGCATGATAAATATGTTAGTTTACAAAACAAGTTCGACTTGATGTCCACTTCGGAAACTCACTGGTGCGCTCGAGCAGCTGCAGCAGGACCTCATGGTTGCGCATGTAAAACTGCTTCGTGGATTCCTTAAGGTTGGCTGTCAACTCACTGGCCGACTGCACTGGTTCATAGCTCAAATCAATATCGTACTTGGAGTCTATCAACTCGATGCTGCTTAACCAATCGGGGACACCGTTGGGATACCAAGCCATCCACTCGAACAGGCCCGGCTCCAGTTTTATTTTATGTTTACCATTCATTTTCAAGCCCTCCAATGCACTCGTGCAGGTCTGCACGCATCGATAGGATGGCGAGCAGTAAACATGATCGATTTGAATGTTCGCCTCCAGCAGAGCCTCGCCAGTTAAGCGCGCCTGGTAAATACCCACGTTTGTCAGCGGCGAATCGTTCTGCCAGCCTTCTGGGCTGTTTTTGCGATGTGGCAGTACCTTAGGCATATTTAGATCCTTGCGCATGTAATTGCCGAATTCGTCGAAACAATAGGGTATCCATGTGCCAAAGGTAAAGTCTACGCGCTCGCCATGCCGCATAATGTATACCTTCCGATTTTTGCTGTGCATCGCATCCAGCGAGTTTGGCGCATTTGAGTGATCGTGGTCCGAGTGAACGCTGAGCGTATCATCTGGTCGTGGCGGCTGCACCACTGGTGGCTCCACCATGATCTCGTCAACGTTTTTCGATACCGAGTTGGTCGTGGAGCAGGAAGACATATTGGCAGTGATCTCAATTGTAGGCGTATGTGGATTATGCTGATGTGATAAATTATGGCTATTGAGCAGCTGCACCGATGGCAACTCAAGGCAGGGCTGCAGTGTCTGGCGCAAGTACTTTTCGACACTCTGTTCGGACTCCTCAAACGAAGATCCTTCTATAATCTCTGGATGTTGTGTGCCTAGAAAATATTGAAAGCAGTATTATCAGTGGTGACTAGATGGGCTCTTATTAATCTTACTCTGCTGCAGCTCACGCTGACGCTCCTCGGGCTCCGTCGATATGCTGCGTCCGTCCACAATGTCCAGATCCTCGGCAGAGTTTAGCGAGGACGATACACTCTTCGAAAGCTGAACGACACGATGCAGTGTCCAGGCATCCGATTCGGCGGTGCGCTCTGTATAGTTGACTGGCAGGTGGCCGGTGCTGCCCGTCAGCCAAGATATGCCCTCGGCCCAACCGTCGCTGGAACTATCAACGCCCTCGCTATTCAAGTAGATGTAGTCGCCAATGCGCAGCTCCAATTCGTCCGTTTCATGTGGATTATGTGGATACACGACTTTTTGCACCTAGAAAAACAATGGGAATCGTTCAATTTCTGTAGATCCAATGGGTGGAAGGAGTGCGTCAATGTGGTGCTAACTTGTTTGGTGGCGAGTCGTGGATCGCGGGAATACAAACGCAGCTCCCAATTGGATGCGCAGCTGGCATCTAGGGTTTCCACAAGTGATTTCAGTGCATTGAATTGTGCCTGCGGGAACTGATAGGCGAGCGTCAGGTGCAGGCTCTTTACGTGTGGCTCGAGTGAGATAGCTACGGGCAATAGACTCTCTATTAGACCAATATCAAAGGCGCAATTGCAAAACGCGCTGCTCTACTGCTTACCAACTAATGAGAGGTGAGTACGTTTGATAACATTAAAATAATAAAGTCTAACCAATAAACAAATTAAAAATATATGCATGCTGTTGCTATAATTAAAACTATAAATTATATTGGGTTAATAAAGATTTTTAAAATGTGCGATTGGTTTACTACTGCATAGTACTAAAACTATATCTAATAACGCTTACATCGACTGCTGCGGGGAATGCAGCGTGTACCAGAGGATACGGCTCCACACCAGGGAAAGCAGGCCACAATGGCGTCCAGTTGCTCGTAAGTATCGCTTATAACTGTGCTCCGTAACCATTACCGTGTCGTCCGTTCGCAGTTCACGATTAGTGTGTGTCGGTTTGGATGTGTTTTGTGTTTAGGTGTGTGTGCAGGCAGAGAGATAGGAAGAGAACGGAAACCGTAAGCCACGCCAAAACTGTACTGAATCGAACCGAAACGACAGTAAACACATAACCAGATAAATCAAATACAAAACAACCAATATAAAAAAAAAAAAAAGAAAAGAAAAATACAACTGCAACTGCATCAAATTTTCAATTGCAATAGCTGGCACGAGCATACTTGAATTGGACACCTCCTTGACATATTGCAGGGCCAGACGCTTCAAATAATTTGCATCATCCTCGGCGACAAAGAAACCCATGAAGTTTTGGCTCATGTATGGCTCCAATTTGATGGGTCGATCCAAGAGTGCACCAGTCATGTCCACTACTTGCTTCAGGGCCTTGGACAACTGCAGAGAGCACTCATCCGGTGCCTTAATATATGTAAATATGAATATCAATTGGAATCACTTGTTTCCAGTATCAAGTTGTACCTTAAAGAATGACACTAGGGTTATGTGAGGCACATAGTTGTGCGCTCCGTTCCAGCCGCACGTCTGGCGAGATTTCGACCAGAATTCCTCGAGTTGCTGTAAAAACGGTCCCGTCGGACACGCATATATGATGTACTCCCTGGGCGAACACTCGTCCAAAGTCGCATCATTCACGTGCGCTAATAGCCAATCAGATGCAATCTGCACGCCTCGATTGCCAGTGGAAGCCAGCGCCTTTTCTCTGTTGCCAAGTTTTGGGGGTGCGTGCGATAGAAAAAGAAAATAATCAATACTTGACGCTGCGCTGGCATGTGTCTTGTATTTCATATTGTACTGTAGGGCTACTCTTTAGCTAGCTAGCTACTACATATTTGGGGCGCACTGATACGTACGCTCTGTGCTTTTGGAAGCCCATTTGCAGCAGTGTTTGGAGCGGGGTCAAATGCGGTTTCATGTTTTGGCAGATTCGAGTTGGTGTCTGGTTCTTTCGCGGCGGTAGCGTTGCCATTGTTATCTTGCTTAATGGCTGCCCTTACGAAAACAATTGGTATTCACAAGTTTTATAGCTTAATAATTATGATTTTTATATTTATTTTCTATCCAGTTTATAATTGTTTTAATTATTATGTTTTTCGTTTGGCAGTGTGGCCAAAGACAAATCTAATTTTATTATATGTAAAGTAAAGCTGATATAAATACCGATGTTTTTATCGATGTTAACATAGATACACAGAACCGATACATCGCATCGGTCGACATCTTAAAATTATCTGTTATTTTTTTCTTCTTTTTATTATTTAACATTTTTCAAATAAGATTTGCATATATATAAAATTAGGGACATTTTCTCAATTAGTTTAGAAATAATTAAAACAGCAAATGCTATTATAAATAAGAGTTTACTGAAATCATTGAATGGACTTTTAAAAATTTGGAAATACAAAATGTTAAGGCCAATCAAACAAACAAAAACGTTTTTTTATATACAACGAATATTACATACTTTTGAATGGTACGCGTTTGAGTTATAGATTTTAATGGTAATAAGTTTTAATTTGGCAAATCAGTAAACTTGAACTTGAGTGGAATGTTAGGCTTTCTTATAAGCACCATGCGAAAAGCATTCTCCGTGGAATGGTTAAACTCGACTTTAAAGTTACGAATGATTCGAGCAATGCCGAGTTCAAGTTCCATGTCCACAATGCGTTTACCAACGCACATGCGGGGTCCAAAACCAAAGGGCAACATAACAAAAGGATTTGTGGATTTTAAAGAATTTGCCGGGCATTTGGCGTCCGACCCCGCCTCACTTCGAATCCAGCGCTCCGGCAGAAACTCCGAGGGTCGTGGAAAATATTGTTCACTAGCTAACGAGTTTATGGGAATCAAGGAGATAATCGTGCCGGCTGGCACTTTATAGCCACTAAGAACACAATCCCTATTGATTTTCCGTCCATGGCCCAGGACAAGGGGATACAATCGTTGCGATTCCTTGAGGCATGCCCGCAAATAAGGCACATTCTTCATGGACGACTCTGTAAACTCTGAGTCCTTATTGGGCAGCACACGCATCACCTCCTCTCGCAGCTTCTCCTGCTTATCCGGATTCGTCGCTAGAACCAACATTAATGCGGAAAATGTGCTTGAAGTCTTCAAAAGATGTAGAAAATATTTAAATTAAATTCATTAAAATTATAGTTATTATAATATATTCTGTTTACCGTATCGACGCCAGCCATGAGCATATCCATAGCCATGATGATGGCGACTTTTTTGTCAATCCTCAGCAGCTTCTCGAGCACACTCTGTTCTTTCTCGGGTCGCACTATGCCCATTTTTTGCTCCTTTTCCAAACGCTCTAGAGACTCATTCACGTACTCCAAGGTCACTTTCTGGATGTTGTCGAAAGCATTCATCAGTTTCTTCAGCATTGGGGTTTTAATGTAACGCCAAGGTGATGGTGTCATCTCCAAAATGCCGGCGTACTCGAAGAACTCGTCCAAACTCTTCATGAGTAGCTTTGCGTTTTCATCTGACCGTCTTTTCTCGAGCAGACCCAGTTGCTTGTCCAATGCAACCACAGAGACCGATTCCAAAGTCCATCTGTTTATGTAGTCAATAAAATTGTCGGGCACCTCCAGCGAGTTGGGTTCCCTAATGGCTTTGATGCTGAGAAAAAAACCTGATAAATTCAAGATTTCTAAGAATGTAGTGTCGAATGTGTTTACCATTTTACAAATTCACAGTTCACTTGGGACATTTTTTTATAGTAGAGTCGGACGTTCTTTGGCTGCATCAGTACTGGATTTACAATACTCCGAAAATCGCCCCAGGCCTTGCCTTGACTAGGTATCAGACCCTCGACGCCCTGAAAGAAATCCTTACGATGCTCTTCCCGATGGTATTTCAAAGTTTCGCTGCCCGGTCGATTCGGCCAAATACCTTCATTGCGAAAGACAACCTCAAAATCCTCTGGATTGTAGGTGGTCACCGTGGGTTCGCTACCAAAAATGCCTGGCAACCGTTGAATGTCACCGTAATCCTTGCGCATGGCCAACAGCAGCTCTTCCATGTCCAAATTTCTATACCTTCCGCCGGGAACTAGCGTGTTAAACGTCAGTGCTAACGGGCTGACAATTGGAATGTCCTCGAAAGGACGTACCTGTTCCGCGTCGACATCGTTTCTAGCTCCAGTCGCCTTCTTAACTGCAGCAACAGTGCTCTGATAACGCTGATACAACTGCTGATAAGTATTAATATTTATCAATTAAGTGTATCTAATACTTACCTGTTGGGCTCTCGGGAAGGCATATAGCAGAGATTGTGGCGTTTGAATTATGGCTAAGCAATTGCGAATTTTTAACATTTTGCTGGAATCGCAATCTTCTCTTGCTGAATGACAAAGTTATACTAAACACATTTTTCGAATAACCAACTAACAACCAACAACAATGCTCAAAAGCTTTTTATTGTTTGTTATCGCCTCTTTCGAAAGCGGTTCGTAACAAAAACAAAACCATTTCGAAAAGCGTTCTAGTAGAATATAGATAGAAAATAATAAATAAATTAAACATAGGCAAGCAAATTAATATTGTTCTTACGCTATGCTTTGTATTTGTTTGTTATTTTTGTTTAGCCTATTTCTCATTATCTATTTATTTGAGGGAGAAGACATCTATAGAAACTTGAGCATTGTTTAAAAATATTGTTCACATAGAAAAGTATCTTCTCATTCATGAAATTTTTCCTATTATAATTGCAATTGCACATTATCTGCTGATCTTAACAACAAGTCTGTTATCTTTATAAATTTGAGCATTATTGTACACAAAGAAAAATATCGATGTAATATATATTTTATATCCCATTTGAAATGTCAAGATCATTTTTTTTATAATTTAATAATTTTTAAGCTGTGTAAAGATGTTTATCTATATACTTAAATTATTTTTGCACAGTGTCACACTGGTGTGTACTCATGTTCAAAGGCGTATACCTGTTTTGTCTTATCTTAATAATTTATAAATGTTGTACAACCCCAAATTATTTATCTGCCTATAGAATATTTTAAACTTTTTAATTCAACTTTGATATAAATAGTTAAGTTAAGTTAGTTAGCACATGCAAAACAGAAATGGAAAGGAATATGTCAACAAATAACTAATACTTGCTTGTATGAAACCAGTTATTCTAAATTGCTAGCATATTGCTATAAATAAAGTTTTTTACCAGTTGCTGGAACGGCAGCAAATAAAATGAATAGTTGATAAACATAAAAAAATATTTATCTATAACTTTTAAAAAACAATGTTTGCTATATATTTCACCCTTATCAACATAATTCAAATGAATACAGCAATCATCTTGTTAGACTTTAACACAACTTCAATTCTATAAAATTAAGTCCAATTAAGTCGATTAAGTTTTATTTTTTTTGATGCTACTTTGAATAAATAAAATGAGCGGGCCGTTAAAATAGTCGGTTTCATGTAGCTGACATTGTAACGAGATGTAAGATATTTAATGTATATATTCTAATCTAAATGGCCAGAAAGCTGCGCCTGGAATCAATGTCACAGGAGTTGCGATAGAAACCATTTTTGCGATTGCTCATTTGTCGAAAGCGTCGCATTGCCTCGTGTATTTCCTGGACACTAATGGGCTTGACCACCTCCATGCCGCGACCCTGGGTCACCTCCGGACACACATGCATCATAGCCGGGCTGCCACCAGCTGAGGTGACACGGCTGTATGGCTCTGTGACGCGGTTCTCCGAGTTCAGACGCGTCAGTATCGAGTAGTCGACAATCGCCGCAATCGTCTCATGCGCCAAATAGGCCAAAATGTTCATTGTCGGCGTCGGTATACGCAAATCAGCGGGCAGATCCAGAAAACGTCTAAACTTATTCTTTATTTTCTCGCCATGGCGGCAGTAAAACGAAGTCTTTCGTGCCTCGTTGAACTCCAGATACTGCTGCCCGGTGAGAATTTGTGAAATGCGATCGGCACGAAAGAGCCGACGCATACGATCCTCGTCGTGCAGTTCATGCACCTCGATGGCCAGCTCCTCGTCCTCTTCCGGCTTCTCCAAATCATCCATAAAATCCTGCGGCCGGCCAGTGCGTATGCTGAGGAATCGTTTCAATATACGCATATCCTTGAGATGCTTCCGCATGCGTGCTATCTTTACGGGATGATTGCGCATTAGAAACTCAAAATCAGCTTGCGAAGGGCAGGGATTCTGTTTTCGGCGCATAGCCACCAGAGAGGCTTCATTGAAAATGCCGCGAAGCTGCTGTTGAAGTATTTGCTCCACCAGTTTCACGCTGCCAGTGCGCGGCTGGTCGCTATCTCCAAAACTTCGCATTATGTCCGCAATCTCTGTGAGCAATGAAACGGGTGCATCGTCCGCAATCTGAATCGCAGCCATATTCGCATTTTGATTTGTCGGCGCAGTAGTCGGTGCCTGCAGCGGCTGGAGCTGCGGCTGCGGCACATTGCCACCCTGCACCAGTATCACCTGACGATGGACGTGCACCGGCTTGTTGTCATCCTGATTCTGCAGCTGCGGCGTGTTGGGCGCCGTTGTTGTCGCTGCCATAATAGGCGAAGCAACACCAGCAACCTCGCTAGCCGCTACGGATACGGAGTTTTGGCGCATTACGCGCTTCGCTTGATAGTTCATTTTTTATAGTTTTGTTATTTTGCTTTTATGGTTTATGAATTAACAATGTAAATAGAGAACAACATAAAGCCAGTATAAGACTGATAATAATGAACCAGAAGTGATGATACATATGAAATTAAACTGGGATGACACCACAGAAAAATGAATTTGTCATTGAATAAAGAACTAGATAAATATTGATGGATAGTATGGTAATTATACAGATTGTTTACTAATAAAATTAAGTTTTCGAAAAATACATGCCTTTAAGCTTGATTTTGTTTTTTATTTAAAAAAGACAAGATTTACAATTCAATATCAGTTGTGATGTGCTATTATGTGGAGAACAGCATAATATTCTTGGATATTCCAAAATAGGATTTGAGGAGGATTTATGAGATATAATAATTTCAGAAAGTTAGTCATGTCAGTTATTTGTTTGACCTGAACACTAACAATAATTCTTACGTTAGTAGAAAGTGATATTCTGTTCATTAAAATAATGAACTAGCGAAATGTCTTATACTGAACTTGGAAATTGTACTCAGTAATCGCTTATCGAAACATTTGTCTATCGGTCGTATTTAATACATTTGCAATAATCGATACGCTCGCACCACCATTTTTGTTTGGACAATGGAGAATTATCATTAAAAATAACATATAGAACTACTAGTAATACAATTAAAAAAAAAAAAAACAAAAAAAAGCCTAAAACATGTTCAATGGCATGGTAAAGACCATACGTGAAAGCATTGTTGGTACCTATCCATCCTGTCATGTGAATTCACGTCTGGAGGAGCGTCGTGCAAAGCAAAGGGCACTGCGACAGGAACGAAGGCGAAAGCCGGACAAACCAGACGATTTTGTTACCTACGAGGATTCTGGCAGCGATGAGGAGTCGCCCCAACAGCAGGACGAGGTACTCAACACATCCTACAATCTGTGCGACTATTTACGGAGTAGAGAAAATTCGTTACGCGACGTAAGTAGCTAAGATATTTGTGAAAATTATTCCACTGAACTTTAATTAATTTTCGATCTTTGCAGCGACGCAGCGTTAATGCGGAGTACACCAGTCGCTATGTGCTTACCCACGATATGCTGCGTGAGACGCAAATCAGTTTAGGGTACATCAACAAGGTATTCTGTTCGAAATGGTTGAGCAACCGACAAGTGGTGTTTGGCACCAAGTGCAATAAGCTGCTCGTCTACGATGTGAATATGCGTCGTGTAGACGCGATACCCACCCTTTCCAACAGTCGTGCCAATCATCCAGAGATCCAAGGTGGCCTCCATGCAATCGAATTGTCACCAAGCCGCTCATTTCTAGCCACCGGTGCCCGTAACTCATCCGACATTGCCGTCTATCGGCTGCCCACACTTGATCCTGTATGTGTGGGCGAGAATGGACATCGCGATCTGATAATGGGCATGTGCTGGCTGGACGATCAGTTTCTCGTCTCAGGCTCCAAAGACTCGCGCATGGCCCTGTGGCGCATCAATGAAGATCACATGGATTTCCCGGACGGCGGTGAGGAATCGTGCCCCACATTTGCAACCATTCATCCGCTTAGCGTTAAGGAAGTGCGCACCGCACAGCGAGTACGAATTTGTCCATGTGAGTGTAGTCCACACTCTATTTCATATTTTTGTCTTGCAGATACGTTCACTGTGCTTTAATAAGGAATTCAAGGAAATCGCCGCTCTCTCCCTAAACGGATACATACACATTTTCAACGCAGAGACATTCAAGCAGACTCTGTCACGCAAGCTACCCAACTGCCAGGACAATGTGAGCATTGCCTATCATAGCGATGGCCTCTATGCCGTCGGTTGTCGCTCGTACACGATTCTCTTGGATGCGCGCACATTGCAAACGATCAAAAAGATCACATCGCGTTACAGTGGCTGCGGCATACGCGCCACATCGTTTGAGGGTAATCTACTGACAGTGGGCACCGGATTGGGCATGTTGCTTTTCTACGATATACGGGCTGGCAAGTATTTGGAAAGTAGCGTGAACGCATCGCGAACTGTGGCTCTCAAATGTAGCAAAGGCATTGTGGTAAGTACTGGTCGCCAACGAACTTAACGTCAATTTTAATTAAATTTTATTTTTCGTGCAGTATCCGGAGGATGAGATGGATGGCTTCCAGCAGGTGAAATATGTGCCTGCAATTTACACGCACTGCTACGACAGCACAAGGATGCGTCTGTTTGCGGCGGGCGGACCGCTCCCTGCCACATTGGTTGGCAACTATGCGGGGGTTTGGCAATAGTTACACCACACTACTAGTTCGAATGTTTAGGCAATAGTTTATTATTTGTTTTTAGCCCTGTCGCCGTCTTGGCTGCGATTTGCGAAATGTGATTTTTGAGTTCTTTGCTAATTTTGACTAACTTCCTTTAGTTATGTATGTAACCTAAAACATACATTTGCATATATATATTTATATATATATATATATATATATATAAATAAATATAAATATATGTAGTAATTGTATAATTTTTGTGTATGTTTAATACAATGATAATGTATGCATAAACTTTGCATAGGTTTAGCCAATTACAGCTCGTATTTATAGTCTATATAGATTATTTGATTTTTTAAGTTTATACATACACACTCGAAACAAGCAAGCATTGATTTTATAGTCTGATCTATATGGTAATAGAATTTGAAATTAAACTATCTACAAATGCAATTTGCATAACAAAACGAGATTGATTAACATTATTTATCGGTCACAAGGGAACGCATATATATATATATTATGATTGATTATAGAGTGCTGTATAGGGCGCTCTACGCAATGTATACATATATATATATATATATATATATATATGTATATATATATATAGGACAGCACTGCACATCTGGATTTCAACAGATTTTTTTTTAAAAAAAGATATAAATACAATTTTTGGGACAATAACCATATACAAGATTTACATAACGATGTAATTGGCCAATAAGGGCTGATCCATCTTCTATACACACATAGTAAGTATAATACCAATTAAAACAATGGCCGGAATAACAACTAATTTGTGCTGTTGTTGTTTGACGTGTTCCCAACTCCGCTCCACGCGCTCAGGAAACCAGTCCAACTCCGATTGCTGCCATCAGTGGAAACTAGAAGAAAGTAACCTATGATGTACAAATCAAGGAAATAAATGTTTAGTACTTGATTCCTACCCTTCTGTCCCTTGGCCACACAGTTAAGCATTTCCACTTCGTTGCGACTCAGACGTAAAATTGTGTTTAGCACCGGAATTAGACGTTGCCGCTCATCCGAATTGGACAATGTTATAAACTGTAATGGAACGCAATATATAAATATAATAACTACGATTAAGTAAATTATTTATAGTTTACCTTTATAAATACATTTTTTAGATATTCAGAGTTGTGCATATGCTGTTCTCGTTCCTCGGACCTTTCCTGGCGACGCAATTCCTCCTTGAGCATATCGTTCATTTGTGTTAGCTTGGCCAAGTCCTGTTCGTTCTCAGCGAGCAGGGCGGTTAGATGACGGACACGACTCTCCTGTTTGTTGAGACGCTCCTTGGTTGCCACAAGCGTGGCCTGAGCATCGCCACGAGCTTGATCCAGCTCGTAGTCATCATCCTGCATGCTGACACTGCGTCCGAAATGGGAAATAGTTGTCACCGTATCGCTACTGATGGCATTAAGCGATGTATTTAGCAGTTCATCCAGCGGCATAAAATCGTGCGAGCGACGCGATGCAGTCGAAATTTTGCGCTGAGCTGCTAGCTGTGCTAGCGTCTCCCCGCTACCATCGTGCTCCAAGAGGTAATCGATCTTGCTTTGCTCCGGGGTGCTGGTGGAAGCGATGCCAGCTGTTGACGGAAAGGGCGCGGCATGGGATTGAACTTGCTGCTTGGCACTGGCCACCTGCTCGAGCTGTTCTATCTGTTGCTCCAGCTGCGAAACAAGCAACAGATGCCTTTCATCAATTTCCTCAATTTGCTGGCGATGCTTTTGCAGTTGCTCTTGCTGCAGCTGCAGCTGGCGCTGATTTTCCTCGGTCAGCGATTCGTTCTCGGCGCGCAAATTATCAACCATCGCGAGCACATCCTGATCGTAACGCTTCTTATTTTGATTCACCTTGCGCATGTCTTCCATTTGTGCTTCCAGTTTGTTGATGCGCACTGCGCTCTCCTCATTGATGGCGCGCAATTGTTTCTCCGCGGCACGCACCATGGCTAATTCCGACTCAAGATCACGTTCCTTATCCGTGTCACGATTTTGATGCATGCGCAGCACGGCCTGTGCCTTCAGCTTGTAGTCCGAGTACTCCGCCTGCAGCTGCTCATTGGCGCGATCGGAATTTCGCAAGGCCGTCTCCAGTTGGGTTAGCCCCTCCTGACGCACATCCAACTGTTGTGTGCTCTTGGTGAGAAGCTCCTGCGATTGCTGCAGTTTCGTTTCGTATTGCTGTATGTTGTCCGCCAGCTGCAGACGCATATGCTCCGCTTCCAGCTTTTGGTGCTCGACGCTCTGTTCCAGTTCCTTCCGGCCAGTGAGTGCCTCCTGCTTGCCATGCACGGCGTCCTTGAGCTGTGTCTGCATCCGATCAATTTGCTGCTTCAGTTGCTTGCTATGCGCTGCTTCACCCTTCTGTGACTCTTCCAGAATGCTAATCTCGCGACGTAGCTGGGTTATTGTGTTATCCTTGCTGGAGAGCGTCTCCTTGAGTGCGTCCAGATCTGTGGTTTTGGCCAACAGTTTGGCACTCACCTCATTCAGAGATTTCTCAGCCGCCTCAATTTCCAAACTTAATACATTCGACCCCTTTGACCTGTCCTTGGATTTGAGTTTTTGGTTTTCGGCACGCGCTACATTCAGATCCTGTTGCAGTTGGGTCTGCGCTAGTTTGATGGCCTCAACTTCGGCCTCCAACTTGGCGGCACCAGCCTGCTCCATGCTCTTAATCTGCTGTGCCTGCTCTTGCAGTTTCTTTTTCAGTTTGGCAGCCAGCGCCCGCAACTTGTTGTATTTCTCTTCGTAGCCATCGTCGAGTTCGCGCAGCCGGTTTAACTCCTCTGCCCGTGAAATCGTTGAGGTGGACAGCACATCGCTCTGTGCATCGCTATTGAATTGCTCCTGTTGTTCCAGCTCATGAATTCGGCTCTGCAGTTGCTCCAGCTGCTGGGACTTGTCCGTTAGACTGTCAGTTAACGTTTGCATCTCGTTGTGATTCTTGTCGTGCTGTTCCTGCATGCGTGAAATGACATCGCCTCGTGCCTTCAAAGCCTCATTAAGTTCCCGCATCTCGGCCAGCAGCTCGGCATGCTCGTGCTCCTTCAGCTGATGGCGCGCCTGCAGATCTTCATGATGCTGCCGCAACTCCACATTGTTTGCCTCCAGTTGTGCTTGCTCACGCTCATGTTGCTGCCTCATCAGTTCCACGGCGCTCTCTTCCCGGCGATGCTCTTCCTGCAGCAGCTGTGTTAAGCCTTGCATTTGATTGAGTTTTGCATTAAAGTGTGCAACGTTAAAAGAGCTGTTGGGCTGCTCAGATTGTTGGCTTTTGACGATATTTGTCAGCTGCTCTATCGTATTTAATCTCTCCAGCACACGATCTACATTTAGCGTGCTTTTTGGATTCTGCTGATGCTGCGTCTGCTGCTCCTGTTGTTGCACCTTTTGTTGCTCTTTTACCAGTTTGGCCAATCGCTCCAGTTCATATACTTTGTGTAGCAGAAGCTGATTATGGCCTGAATCTTGATTTTTTTTCTTTGACTCCTCTAGCCGTTGCTTAAGTTGCATATTCTCCTGCTGCAATGATGTCATCTTGGCACAGAGTAACTGGGATGCTTTTATAATCTCCTGCTGCCACTTGGACACGGAGGCGGCATACTCGTGCTGCGTTTCGAGTAACACACACTTGCATTCCTTAAGGTTCTTCAGCTTGCGATGCACATCAATGAAGCGATCCTTTAGAGTATTGAACTTCTTGCGCTGATCTGAGTTTAGTTGCTTGACCGCATCATACTTCTGCTGTAGCTCAGCAAGGTCAGCGACACGTTGCTTTGCCTCATGGGCTGCACTTTCTGCCTGTTGCCTTAGAATTTCATTCTGTGTCTCAGCCTCCTTAATTTTGGCAATGTCCACTTCGAGCAACTCGAGATTCTTGCGCTGCTCGCTGCCAAGGGTGTTGACCTGATGCATGGCCTGCTCCATGCGTTCGATGTCCGCAAGCAGATCATCATTTTCGTCGCTGAGGCGACCCAGTTGACGCTTGAGGCTTTCGTTCTCGATTTCAAATTGGTGCAATCGATCCGCATCCTCTTTGGTGCTGCGCTGCAAGCTGCCCAGTTGCTCCGTTAGTATTAGATTCTTGTCGGTGAAGTCCTGTAGCATCTCCTGCATTGCAGGTATGCTGCTCTGTTTGGCCGCTGCCTTCGTTAATGCCTCCTTCAGCTGGCGATTCTCCTCGGTGAGTTCTGGTGATAATTGATAAGCATTTTACTTTTATAATTTGATTATAACACCATGTATGCTCACCATCTTTGGCCAACTTGGCTTTTTTGGCAATGCCAAGCAGGCCTTTGTATTTGCTGATGAGTTCATCTTTACTCAGAGCTTCAATCGGATTCTTCTGCACGCATACAGAAATACATAATACACACGTAAACATGAGACGTCATTGTTTTGCTTTTGCTTTCGTTGCTTGTTCTGCTGGCTGGTTGACATACCTGCGTGTCCCTTGTTGATGTGTCCATCTTCAATACTGCCTGTCTGCTATCTTAGAAATCAACACCAAACTCATTTATGCGCGAATTTTAATCGTGTTAGGTCGTTTTAGCTAATTGTGATAAATGAAAATTGAACGAGTTGTCGGATGGGCAAATTAACGATAACCGATAGTTTTTTTGTGTTGAATTAGGGATTGCCAAAATGAGCTGTTATTTCGAATGTTCGTTTTGAATTATCGCTCATGTCAAAGATAATAATTCAAATCATAATTTCAATCTTATTTGATTTTATTTTAAATTTTTTATCCAAATTAATGAATTTGCTAAATTTTGAATTGAATTGATTGAATTTTGTTTTGCTCTTAATTTCTTTGATAACAGCTGATATGCTATCGATAATATTTATAAAATAATCATAATTTCTTGAAATATAGGATGTTACTTTGTCAATTTAATTTTTGCCATTACACTACAATTAAAGGAAACGCAACTTTTATTATTATTAAACTAGTCAAATGATGTATATAATTTTGAAATTAGTTGACAATATTTTACACCGTTCACATAGTGCTATCGGCTTTTTGTCCCATCTCTAGATATTTATGTTTTGGTATTTTTTGTGAATTTGTTATTTTGGGTCGTTGTTGTTGGCAGAGAAGCCACTGGCCATAATAAGTATGGATTTGAGCGATAACCAACTGGAGGATCAATCCTTCATATACAAGCACGAGCAGCTGTTCAGCGAGAGCTTTCCACTGTTCAAGGAGATACGAAGACTGGGCAAACTTTGTGATGTCACACTGAAGGTTGGTGGCACGGTCATTATCTAGCGCCAGTTTCTAAATATAAAAAACATATATATACATGCATTTTGCATTCGTATTCGTTCATACAGGTTGAAGATCAGACATTCTCAGCACATCGCGTTGTTCTAGCTGCCACTGTGCCGTATTTTCATGCAATGTTCACGAACAACATGGCAGAGAGTCGCATCAAGGAAATTACCATGAAAGAGATTGAGCCAAGCGCTCTAGAAAGCCTAATTAACTATGTGTACAGTGGCCAGGTGCGCATCGATAACCAGAATGTGCAGAGCCTCATGGTCGGCGCATCGTTTCTGCAATTGTCAAATGTGCGCGATGCGTGCGCTTCTTTCCTCATCTCTCGATTCCATATGCACAATGTGCTGGGCATACGCACTTTTGGTGACTCGATGATCTGCCGCCAATTGACCGATGCCGCCGATAAGTATATTGATCAAAACTTTGCCGAGGTATCTCAGTCGGAGGAGTTCCTCACCCTGGACTGCGAACAGCTGCTCGAACTGATGCGACGCGATGAGCTAAACGTTTGCAACGAGGAGGTGATATTCGAGGCCTGCATGCGTTGGGTCAAATATGCCGAGGAAAAGCGATCGGCACTGTTTCCTCAGGTGCTGGCGGCGGTGCGTTTACCGCTGTTGTCGCCGCAATTTCTAGCCGATCGTGTGGCACGTGAGGAGCTGATACGCTCTTCTCATCAATGCCGCGACCTGCTCGACGAGGCAAAAGACTTTCATTTGATGCCAGAACGTCGGGGCTTGCTGCAGAGTTTTCGTACGCGTCAACGTTGCGGCGAATTCTTTACGGGCCAAATTTACGCCGTCGGTGGATTAGCCAGCACGGGCGAGTCGGTGAGCACGGTTGAAATTTACGATCCAGTTAGCAAGAAATGGAAAATGGGCGAACAAATGTCCATGATGCGGTGAGCTTTGATTTACTGATCAATTGTATAATTCGACTTAAAGTGAATTCCAACTGACAGTTCCCGTGTGGGTGTGGCCGTTTTGGATGGTAAACTATATGCATTTGGCGGTTTTAATGGTACCGAGCGTCTGTCCACGGTGGAGGTTTATGATCCGCGCAAGAACAAATGGTCTCAGGGCTGTGCCATGTTGTGCAAGCGCAGCGCTGTGGGCGTGGCTGCCTTGGATGATTGCATTTATGTATGTGGCGGATACGATGGCGTCACTTCGCTCAACACAGTCGAGGCGTACTACCCCAAGATCAATAAGTGGAAAACGGTGGGTACTCAAGCAGAAACATTAGTAAAGCAGATACTGATAACCGGAAGTTCGCCCTCTTAGGTGGCACAAATGATGAAATATCGCTCAGCTGGCGGTGTCACGCAGCTGAATGGTTATGTCTATGCGTTGGGTGGCCACGATGGCCTGTCCATCTTTGACTCTGTGGAGCGATATGATCAGAACGAGGATGTCTGGGTCAAGATGTCACCTATGCTTAATCGGCGCTGTCGCTTGGGCGTGGCCACCTTGAATGGCAAGATCTATGTGTGTGGCGGCTACTGTGGAAACTCCTTTCTGCGCTCTGTCGAATGCTATGATCCCTTAACAGACACCTGGAAACTGGTCACGCCCATGAATTGTAAAAGATCGCGAGTAGCGCTAGCTGCCAATATGGGCAAACTGTGGGCCATCGGCGGCTATGATGGCGAAACTAATCTGTCCACCGTTGAGGTTTACGACCCCGAGACGGACAAGTGGACTTTTATGCCGCCAATGTGTGCCCACAGTGGCGGTGTGGGTGCCGGCGTCATACGCATTGAATGGCCTGCCTAGCCAAAAAATCTCTTGTAGTTATTTGAATAGTTAATTTATGCAATTACATATTGTAGTCCTTATACATGCATAAACATATATATATATATATATATGAATATATATATATGAATATATATATATGAATATATATGAATGCGCGTGTGTTTTAGTGTGCAACTAAGCTTTAGTGGTCCTTTGACTACGGCTATATTTTTAAAGAACAAATTGTTTATGCCTCCTTCAAATTGTTAAGTATATAACATTCCAGTTGTATGTATATGTTTGATAGTTTGTAACTTATCCCTAGACTCTAATACTCAATAAATTGTAAGTAATTCTATGTTACTCCAAATTCTACAATTCAATTCAATATAAATGTCTCTTGTCAACTTTACGAGTGTTGTTTGTTGTCGCTGTTGTAATCTAATTTTTGTGGCAATTTTCAACATATCAATACACAAATCGTATTTTTCGTATGGTATCGATTTCAGTGGAACATTGAACATATGCAAGTGCAACTATTTCGCTTTGTTTACTCAGAAATATTACATATATGTGCCTAGCAAATATGCAAACCGAGCAAAACTTCACATTTTTATCGTTAAAAGAGGGTAACTAAATATTTTGCTGAGCAATTCAATTATTGAATTCCTTGGAAATTGTATGATTAACATATAAGGTTTTGGTTTAAAAAAGAGAGATAATTATCAATGTAATTTCCAAATTTTTCATTTAACCATTGTTTAACATGACGAAACGAAAACTATTAATTTACGTGTGTATATTCAAATGACGCATGCAATTGATATTTATGAAATTTGTACAACAATTCAATTCAAATAGATTTCTCCAATTTGCAGAAGGTATGGAGCAACCCTCGTACGTGCAGTTCATATGCCTTTGTTATTCGTATTTCAGTGTCGTCTCTTTTTGATTTAATGCAATTTTAAATTGAGTTTGTGCCACCTGCTGCTGCAGGCTCAGTTGTGCCGTCTCATCCACAAAACAACAGGTGGCGCCACCTCTATGTTTTGCGGTCAGCCTATTATATCTCGGTGTAATAAAATATCAATTCCACAGGGTCATAATATAATTAATAGAATATATTGCATTTATAGATAAATGACAGCCACAAAACAAAACCGCTGGCTTGCTTTATCAATTGGGAGGGGGGGCAATGATTATATTGTTCTATTCTCAGAATACAGAATACTGTCAATAGCTGTGAATTTGATGTTTTCATTGCTGTGTTATCAGTATTCGTGCTATATACCATAATACCAAAGGCGTGCAGAATTTTGCGGCAGCTTTATTTGATTTCAATAATCAAATCACCAATCGCTTGTCTATCAGCAAGAGCATGGCGCAATTTTATTTTAATTAAATGCTAATTATGTTTGTCATTGCCAGCGTAAATATTTGATAGGGTGCTGGCATTACCAAAGGCAATGGGAGTTGGAATTTGGTATAAGCAGCTGAAATTTGTTAATTGACACGACGCCAATCTGTAATATATATAAATTTTACAAGGCGTGTCTGCCAATCTAAATGCAAATTGCAGTACTCCACAATTGAGTTTTATGGCCGCTAAAATCGTTGACTTCGAAGGGTGCCTGGATGCATGGATGCAAGGATGCGGATGTGCGATAAGCGGCCAGCTGCAGTGCCCAGGCGGAAGCAGCAACATTGCCGTTTTCATGTTTAATTTTGGCCGAAAAGGGCATTGTTATTCAATGTCCGCATTATTGCAACAGCAATGAGAAACAAGACAACAACATTTAGGTATGCTCAACTAGAAGATATCCAAAATAAATTGAAATATTTAATAGAGAAATGCAATAATAAAGTATTAATCATAATATCTTATGGTATGAAATGGTAAATGAGCAAAACTGTATGCGTAAAACTCCCGATTTTAAACTACACTTTACATGTTTTATAGAGAAAGATTGAAACTTAAAATTTAAAAAACCTATAACATGAAAAAGAAACAGTTATCAATAATGCATAGTATTGGTTAAGCCTTTATTCTTCACTTTATTTTTAAAAAACATTCGTACCACATTTGAAATGCTCGCTTTTACATGTTCTTGTTGCATGGGTCACAGTATTAACCGCTTGCCTTTCGGCTACAAGCAAAGGATGTGCGGCAAATGTGGGCGGTCCTGTTTGCATATACTTGGCCTTTACGAGTGTTACGTGGTTTGTTCTATTTTGGCTTTATAATTCAGATTCTGGGCTGGGCTGGGTCTAGGTCTTGGTTCTGCTGCTCTTCAAGCTGACCTCGGCTCAAGTGCGGCTTATGCCTAAAAGATGCTGAATTGTTGGTCTTGATTTTTAAAGCTGCATGACGCAGGCATTTAAAAATAAAAACAAATGTTGAAATGAATTATCATAAAATTTTATGTGTTTTTTGAATATTTTAAAAAACCAATGATTATTTTATTTTATGCAAGATGTATTTACCAATTGCAAATAATAATAAAATTATGCATTTGAATGGTTCGGCAACTTGCTAGTGAGTTTTTTTTTTTATTAAATTCTTGAAACAAATTTTACCTTATTGCATATTACTGTGGCATATGTGGCATGTATACATACATGTGTATGCATATTATAGGCACACCCAATTTTTCTTTTTTAATGTTTTATTCACATATGCAAACACAATTTCCGTTCAATTCAATTTCGCACCGCGACCTAAAAGTATGCATCCGTTATTTCTTGCGCAATTCTTTTTTTCCTTTCTTTTTTTGTGTTTTGAAACAAAGTGGCGCTCACATGAAAGCGGACTAACACCAATACCAGACACACACTCCTCCACATTGACACATATACATACACCCACACATACACACGCATGAGTCCCACGCAGTAACGTTTGAATTTGTATTCGACCAATTGTTGATATCCACAAACGAAATGGACAACGTTGAAAGCGAGTGCCGAATGGCAGCCGAACCGCTTCGTGTTTGTCGTTGCCATATCGTTGTGTGTGTGTGTTCGTGTGAATGTAACGAAGCATATCAGCAATTTGTTGTTGCGCTTGTATTTGTATTCTTCGCTAGCGGCCAGCGTCGAGCATCTATAAAGTCCATGGCTACTTTGATCTGTCGCTCAGTTGTTGCACACTTCTCGGCGTGTTCGTTCAGCGCGCGCAAAACAAAAGAAAATACAAAGAGTTGTTGGAAAACGGCAAGTCAAACGTTTGAAACTTAAACAATTTACATTTGTAAGTGTATCATTCAGAAATTTTATACATCACACGCAGTTTGTGCAAGCAGTAACATTCGTATATGAATTTTAATCTAAAATGTGGAACTTTGAAAGAACATTTTGAAATTACACATAAAATATGTGTGTTTGACAAAATTCATTTTATATTTAATTAAAATTAAAACGTGTAATTGGTTTAGTGAAGGTTTTATATTGGATTAATTTATAATTAGGCTATTGAAAACATGTTTATATCTAAATTGCTATAATCTCTTATCATTTTCAAGTTTGAAACTTTAAGTTTTAAGCTAGCTTTTTAAATACATCAATATACCTCAAACACATTAATATTGCGTAACTAATAGAAAGTGATTGATTGAGAAAATACATTAAATGTCCAGTTTCAAGTGTTAACTCAAAAAGTTTTTATTGTTTGTGCTTAACATTAACAAAAAAGGTTTTTCGGTCAAGAGAATAAGTAGTGTGTGAAAATTAAATTTGGGACATGCCCAATTGCTTCCCAGAATACCAAATACCAAATACTTTTTATGGACTTCTTTAATCTGTGTATTTACTGAAGTTTCCTTCAAGCAAACGTATTTAATTCCATAAGCTAAATAAATCCTCATTAGATATTAACAAAATAGTTGCATGCAATTATGCGTAGGATTAGTCTTTAAATAGATTATGAAGCTTGCAATTCTTTTTCAAAAACGCTTTGCACAATTTGCGTGGGCAACGATTTCAATTGGACTGAAAACGGATTAATTTTTACTCTGTAAATTTACGTTGGCGACATTGTTTGAACCTGTGCCGGCGGCAGAAGCTAATAAAACGCAATATCAATGCAGGGACACAATTATGACATGGCTCGGCGAGCCGGGGCCATTTTAAAAGCACTAACATCCGGTGCTGTGATATGTCACACGCAACATTCAGTATATTTGCAAGAAAAATATAAAATAAAATTCACATCAAAATCCATGTTAAAACTAGATGCTGGCAACATGGAGTGAATCTTTAGAACGGCCCCAGGGCCTTAACTTGTTGTATGTCAACTTGGACAGCAAACAGTAGCAATTAGTACATAAATATATATGTATGTATAAATATGTAGCTGCAAGTAGCACGGAAATATACAAGTATTTGCACAGCACACCTACACATGCTGTGCCCGTGTGTGTGTGTGTGTGTGTGTGTGCGTTTGTGGGTGGTACTCGTGTTGCAGCTGCGCCTAAAAGATGCTTTAATAAACGAATGTCTAACGGTTTTAAAAGCGAGTCGGCAAATCTCGGAGCTCACTAATTAACCGGAACATCCAACACATCAGCAGCTGCTGCTGAAGTGCTCATAATGCCAGCTAGATGGTCAAGTGGGGAGCCGTTCCCTGTCCTGGGCAGCCACTTCGCATTAATACTTTATTAAGTAGAGTGGCAGCATATATTTCTGTAAAATGATTATATTCATTTAAAATTACCTCGAACTTTAAAAGTAAATCATGTTGTAGCCACATAACTAACCTTTGCTTGCACCGTAAGCAACCTACTTAAATAATAAAGTAAAAATCAGTTTACAATCCCTTTTTTGATAGTTAGCATTTCGGATTTGGAAATAAATTGTACGAGTATATCCAGAATTGTGTTATATTATTAATGGAGATAATGCTCTCCTTTCTTCAAATCTAATTTATATCTGCTTGGTAAACGTGATATATTATATTATAAATTGAAACAATATCTTGCAACACTTAAGAGCAACAAAACACAAATATGTTTTGGGTATATTTGAACTTATATACTCACATATTTAAACTTGTGCCCCGAAAGCAATGAGCCAAGACGTTGAACTTGGACTTTGAGTGACTTTCAGTTCATCAGCTTTTCCGTTTCTGTGGACTTCAATCATTTGGGATTAATTTGGCAAGGCGACAGGCAAACACGCACACACACACACGCAAAAGCACACACAAAGGTCACATGTGTGTCTCCCGGTGATTGTGGCCATAATGAGTCTTTTAGGGACAAGTTTTACAAAGGGATAAGGAAGCCATCACCCGACTTTAATGCCTTTGAAAAAATAACTTAATTCAGATAAATTTACATGATGTATGATGCACTTAATTGCTAACAGTAAGCTAATCTTAAGATCTGCCATTAAGGATGGGCGTATCCCGAAACTCCAGCTCCATTGACGTGGGCGCCTGTTGATATTCCACCAGGATCAAACGGTTATTGCCCACCTTGAGCACGGGCGCGGGGATATAGAGTGTTATCTGTGGCCCCACCAGGGGCCAGTATCGCCCCAAGTTCTCTCCATTCAGGAAGACGATACCCTTGCCCCAGCCAGACATATCCAGATAGGTGTCCGCCAGTTGATCGGCATTATCGATGATTAGAGACCCATGGTAGATAGCTGGTCCTGAGCGTAGCACGGTTCTGGGCCGTCGCAGCTTCTGAAAACCAATGCTTGCCGCCTCCGTTGACTGGGCGATGAGCTTCTCCAGGTCCTCGTATGACTGCAGTGGATACTTGGTCATATTCCAGTTGCTCAGTACCTGCTTGTCCAGGCGCACATCCTTCGTCAGGCCCTTGAAGTCGTTCAACTGCACCCCATAGTTGAGGCGTCCCTGATTCTCAACAAGTATCTGCAATCGGCGACCCGCGCTGGCACTCAGCGGCAACTCATAGATGGGCGTCTCACGCGCCAGTATGCCCACAAATTCATTGTCCACATAGACATAGCCACGATCCGCCAAGCCGGTCACATACAACACGCTCGGATCCCGTTTGAAGTGCGCCGGTAGCCACGCCTCATACAACACCAGTCCGGAATATTGGTCTAGTGCCTCAAAGGTCTGTGGCTTGGCGGCACGCACAACGCCCGCGCCGAGCGTCTGCCGTCCATCCGCGGAAAGCAGCGTGCAACAGTTGACCAATCGCACTTTGCCGTAAGCTCGTTTTGGCACCGGCATCGGCACCGGCACATCCGGCAGTGGCAAATATCTGCTTATGATTCGACGCAGTGCCATGTATTTTGGCGTTGGATCACCAGCCTCAGTCATTGGTGCATCGTAGTCGTAGCTGGTGATGTCCGCTATATATTTACCGGGTCCGTTGTCATTGGCTCCCGCCGTAAAACCAAAGTTGGTGCCGCCATAGAACATGTAAAAATTGACACTGGCCCCACTCTCCAGCATATCACTGGAAGATTCAAAGAAATTATTACAAAAATATACAAACTGGAGAACAAAAAATGGAAACTTACATAAATGTTCCGGTTATTGAGTTAGTGCTCACGTTGGCCATTGGTTCCGTCCAGTGCGTCAGCCAGCCGGGATAGTATTCGGCATTTACCAGTGGACCTTTGGGTTCGAAGCGTCGCAGCTTAGCCCAGATGTCCTTAAGATTTGAGGTTGCGCCAAAGTCCATTGTGGCCAAAACACCCTGAATTTTGCCGCAACGAAGCACAGAGGGTCCATCATTGGTAAAGAGCACTGCCTTATCATTGACATGGCTCTTTGTCTCGTCGCGTAGCCAGTTGCGATAGTTCAGGTCGCAGGCGAAGTAGGATCCATACTCATTTTCGACCTGAACCATGATGATGGGTCCTCCATTGCCATACAGAAAGGGGGACATGCGAACCATTAGCTGGGCATACCAGATGCGCACCTCGCTGAGGTAGTCTGCAAGCAGTTCAATTAGTTAACTTGGCCAATTGACAACGGGCCAATACCTACTTATGTCGGCTGTGCGTAGTTGAATGCCAGGATACTTTTTGAGTAGCCAATAGGGAAAACCACCCATATCGCGCTCAGCGCATATGTATGGACCTGGACGCAGTATCACCAGCAAATCCTCATCCACAGCCAGCCGGATGAAGCGCTCCAAATCCGCAATGCCCGTCCAAACGTAGACGTCATCGCGGGGATTGTGCAGTGACCATTCCACGTATCTGCATAGGAAATATGTATGATAATTTGAAATTCAAATGCCATGTCAATTGTCCTTCTCAGCCAATGACTGCGTTTGAACTTACGTTGTAACCGCATTGAGGCCAGCGGCACGCATTGTCCTCAGGTGTCGGGACCAGGTTTCAGGATGTGCGCGAAAGTAATGAAAGGAGCCGGATATAAAGCGAAATGGCTGTCCATCCTTTAGGAATCGATCGTTCTCGTAATCCACCGTAAAGTTGCGACTAGTGCCCTTAGTTCCAGCGACTAGGGTAAACAGAAGGAATGCCACAAAGCTAGTGAAAAAATGCATTTTGGCCAATTCGATGCTGCAATAGAAGAACACATTTTTATTATTGCTTTTAAAAGTATTTGTATCACAATGTATGTTGAGTGTATAATATTTATTACTCAAAGTGTTTAAACATTTACAAGTGCCTTCAGATTAATCAAAATCTATACATTTAAACATTGCACAATAACAGACAAAGAAAAGTGTTTACAAATTAAATCTGTTGTAATTTCTGAAATATGGTGCATAAGAGTTATTTAAAGTACGCGTATACATTTAAATAAAATATTAAAAAAATTCATTTAAGCTTCAATAGACAGATTTAAACCAAAAAATAAATTGCTGCAATATTTCCAGTAAATTCGACCTACTTCTGCAGATGCTTGCAACAATCTATTCTTTTCTTGGCTACTAATTAAAGTTTTTGGTCCCGTTTTCCGGGTACTTTAATATTAATTATAATATTAATATTTGTATATATTTTTCTGTATAAGCGTAATTAATTGTACCGTCACAATGAAGTTGTTGTATTCTACGTTGCTTGATAAATTAATATTTATATGTGGCCATACACATAATTATTTGTTAAATAATAATATTTTAATTGGTAATAAATAAAAAATATTTTAAATTTTTTTTGGAAGATATTAAAGATATCTAAATTAAGATGTGCTAATTTAGATGAAATTCTTATATACCAGCCAAAAAAATGTACAGGCCAAGCTCTCTTTACAATGGTTAACCGATGTACAACTATTTTGACCCTAACCTATATTGACCTCCGATCTCACTATGATTTTTGGAGCAAGTGCTTCGTTCCCAGAATGAAATAGCTATAAACTGTTTTTCTTAGTTATTTGATTGATAATCGGCTTCTGCAGCACTTATAAAACGACTTGTTTCGAATATTTCACAGGAAGGAAATGTATTTTCCCCTAAGGAATTTCATTGCTTTTCCTGCTTAAGCACACAGAACGAGAAAATTTAGAAATATTGCTGCCGGAAACAAAACTGACGAGCTTCCTACAATGCATATTCACTAGTTATCCCACGAAATCTACTGAGACCGCAAATATCTCTGAGCAAAAGAAATGAGAATGAAATGAGATGCCTCAATTCAAGTTCATGGTTCAATTACTTAGTTGATATCGTCGCCGTTGCTTGTCAGTTCTTTGCTGACTGAATGGCTGACGGACCAACAGACTGATTGACAGACAGCTAAGTGAGCAAAATCTGTGTTTGTTTTTCTCACAAAATCGAGTAATTTAATGCAGCTCCTCGGCTGATAATTCAATTATAAATTTATGCGACTTTTATTTCATGAAAAACAAAACTGTTGTAATTTCATCAGCAAAAATTTGTAATGCAGTGATTTTTCTTATTTATTCATTTATTTACTCATTTAATTCATTTGAAATTGTAACGAAATGTTTTCCCAGCTCAGCGCACTCAGGCGATTTCAGGCAATTCTTAATCGAGCTCTTATCACAACAACAGATTTGTAATTTAATTCTCGAGTATATACATTTTAATAACTGTTTGTGTGGTCATAAAATATTGACATATTGTATGCTTTCAATTTTTCAATTCGTGTCAACTTTATAATAAATATGAGGTTATCGAAATTAAGTGCACAATTAATAAAGCAGTCAACAAATTATAATTCCCCCGAATTGTGTTTGCAGAAAGTATTTGAATTAAATGTGCATTTTTTACTCTTGTATTTTTTTTTACATTTTTTTTTATAACTTTATATACACTTTTTTACTTTTTAAGTCCACTGACACATTGAATCCTTCCAGTGAGAAATAAGTAAAAACCACTTGACTTGTAGGCAACGAAAGAAATATTTTAATTTAAAAATGAACAAATAATTCGTTTTCTAGCTATAGCTTGGATTTAAATACGATCTAGATTTGCAAATATTTCAAGAACATAATATGGTGTACACATAAATAGACCAATTAAATTTAAAATAATTCCTAACTTAATGTTTTAAATGTAAATCACAAATTGATTTGTACATATATTTTTTGCAAAAACAGCTGCACCAGATAGTAGTTGGTAGTTTACCCGGAACCTATTGATCCCCATTTGATGTTAAGGAATTTTGATAACATTTTGAAAATCCAAAGCTATAATCTATTATCAGAAAAAAAAATTACAAAACATATATGTGAACATATTTGTATTTTGATGTGGCATTTGCTAGACTGTGACAAAGCTAATGCGATGCGTGTACTTAATTGAGTGTGAACTAAGTGATCTGTTAAGTAACGACCATGAACTTGGATGAGTGCTGCGGAATTGCACCGAAAATTAAACCAATCACCAACAAAAAAACCCAAAAATAATTTACCCGTAGTCCCAGCGGAACTTATAATGTTTATGTAGCACTCAGCGTGTAGCAGCAAGAAAAACAAAATCTGAGGCACATAGTTAATGGGATTCAGCGACAGGCAAACTCACAACATGAGTCAAGCATTTTAAACATTTGACCCAATTCAATTGTTTTGCATGCCCAGCCCAGAGGCTCAGAGTCCCCCATGGTTCCCGGAAAGTTCACTGACAAGAAAGTAGCTTGTTGTCTTTTGTTTTAGAATAGCCGATTGTTGATATTGTTGCTGTGTCAATGATCGGCTGGCGATGTTTCCATTGAACAGCAGGTCAACTGATTATGACCCACTAAGATAACAGTACTTTCTATCTTTTGTCACAATTCTCATGCTCACCTGGGAACACCTAAAACTGCTATCAGTCGCACTTAGCCTGTTTGGGAAAATGTATTTGACATATGCACCAGTCAGAGAGAAACAGTTTCAGTGCTCCAGATATGTTTATATGTTATGTTTATATACATATATATGCATATAGCTGTATTTATGTAATTTTCCTGTATTAGCACAATGCACAGGTTTTATTCACTACTCGTATTCACTGCAGAAGCAAGTCGTGCGGCTCGCTCGAAAGCTAAACTTAAACTGAACGATCATCGGCAACGGCCTGCTGATAAGTGCAGCCAAAACACAGGCCGAGAACGATACTCGAATCATTTACACATGTAGATCGGCATTTGTGTTCCTATGTTCATGTCGTGCGCACGCACCAAGCTAATTGTGACCAATTTAAATGGGAAGATAAGTTTGTATTTCAGTGGCTAATTAAATTATTATTATAGCGCTTTGTTTTATACTTATAATTCTCAAAAATATCTAAAAGGTTTTTGTTGTGTTCAATTCTAATACTTAATCTATGGTTTTAGCTAAACAGATCAATGATCATTGTAGTGTTTACATATTTCTAAATAAACATTTAGTGCATTTTTAAATAAGTTTAAAATTGTTTAACTGAAAATTATATATAAATCTTTTTATTATTCAGTGTTTTGTTATATATATATTTTTACAAAAATGCTGGCAAATCAATAGATTTTTTTTAATTTATTTTATATTTTTAATTTTGAATTGTGTGAATCTGGTTTGTATTGATTTGAAAAGATTTGTATAAAACACAAACATTGTCAACAAGAATTTTTATTTGAATTAAACAGATATGCACACACCAATACAAATATGTGTGTAATTATTAAAAGCAATCCGCATGGTAAGCGCAAAATGTGCATATGCATTCTGTTTATTCAGCAGAGCACCGAAAAAAATATTCGCACGTGTTTTTCTATGGTTATTTTTGATTGACTTCAGTTTGGGATTTGTGAATCCTTTGCATTGGAATTCAGTTAGCATCTGTGTTGACCATTTAAATCTGAGTCTGCACTTGCTATTAAAAATAAGGAAAAATGGTATAATGGCTTTGTGAAAATGTATGTACAGGCAGAATCAAGCATCTCCGACCCATAAAGTATATACACTTAAGGAACGACAGTCGAGCTTATATAGGCATGTCATTTCGTCCGTCTGTCTGTATCTCTCAGATCTAAGAGACTATAAGAGCTAGAAACTTTCATTTGCATTTTGTTATTGATAATAGCCTCCGTTTTGGACTATCGATACATTTCGATCTAATATAGCAATAATTACCACAATTTTAAACGCCGAATAGAATGTAATTAATGCAGAATATTTAAAAGCCCATTATAAATCAACTATCCAAATATCATGTTATGGTCAAAAATATATGCTCATATTTAATAGCAGCCGCAAGCAATTTATGTATGGCTAAATATGCGAGTGCAAGTGTGAGAAAGAGATGGCATGATAATTATGTATTCTACATAACACCGTTCCTAAGTACTTGTACGTGTGTATGTATGTATATTTTGTATTCTACATAACACCGTTCCTAAGTACTTGTACGTGTGTATGTATGTATATGCACGTATTTTTAGCCAGCCAATTAAGGATCAGTTCGGGTGAGTGGATTCTGCAGAGCCCCGTTACATGTCATTGTGTGTACGTATATATATGCGTGTGTGTAGGTATATAAATATGTAATAAGTATTTTACACTCTGCAGTTACTGAAAAGACTTTTAAATGTAAATTTGATAATAAAACTAGGGTTCAGGTATATCGTAGTCGATCTTACTCGACTACATCATTCTTGCTTATGCACATGTACATATTTTATTATTTTAGACTAGTCTTATAGAATGCTTAGAATGCCATTAAAACCTGAACATATATTTATTATCCAAATCTATATTTCAGAATTTGGTAAAGAATTCATATAAGGAATATTAATGCACAAAATATGACTTAAGAGTTATTCAAATTTGGATTTAAATAAATACATTCAAAATACGTATTAATATTTATATTATACAAATACAATTGTTTATAAAAACACTGATTTCACGTTGTTTGTTTTTACATTTTGGGATAGTTGTCGATAAGTTAGGGCCCCTAAGCAATTGTGGAAAGTAAGCAAAATGTGATAATATAAATACATATGTATATGCATGTACATACATGTATTGGCATTATTAATATGTATGATTGCAAAGCCATCGAAATTTTAAATTGGCTACAGCTGCACGCCTCATATTCTATGCATTAACTGTTACTCGTTCAATTTTTCTATATTTTTTTGTTGTTTTTGGTTTTTTGGTTGACAAAGCCGCAGGCAAATTGAAACTGAAAGCGGCCAAAAAATGAATTTTCTATTCAGTGTTGTTTTATTATTTGTTTCGAATGTTTGCTTTTATCTACTTGGCTAATGGACCTTTATTACCCAAACAGACACACACACACACACACACACACACACATACACACACACACACAAATACGACTATATCCGTGTCACGTCTTGGCGAAAATGTAAATCTCGCACTGCATCTTTAATGTGGCCCGCAGGCAGTTTAAATTGTCCGCTGGGGTTGCACAAAGCAAACACAAATCTCTTCGCATACGCATACATAGACAATTAGAAAGCGGCCCCCCCCCCCCCCCACACACACGCACACGTTAACAGCTTTCCTTTAGACCATACCCATACCCATATTAACGTTTGCGACACATGCGAGAACTGTTGACTGCGTCCTGTTTCTAAGCCATTGTTCGACGACTGCCTGCTGTCAGTTTCATGTCATGCTGAAGCGCTAGAGGCGCCCATTAGCAGTGTGGGGGACGGCACCTCAGCAAAAAGAGGAAGCTTCACACTTTTGCTGCCAGCTAATTTTGCGTCCAAAAAGTTTGGGGTTAAGGCTCAGAACTTTCCATCAGTTTGGTACTTTGACATTTGCCGTTGCTCGTATTATGTTTAGTATTTAAAAACTTTCTGCTCGATGTACTTAAGCTGAGCCACGCACACATAAACATTTATATAGCGATAATTCAGAGGACCCATCATTCGTTCGCAACCTGTTGATTGCCACAAATGCAACATCAATTCAATTTCAATAAATTTTTGCATTCAATTCAATTGGCACTTGGCGTTGCCTCTTTCTATTCTCTATGCTAACTGCAACTGCTTCGATCTCCTCCTCCACGCCGCCTGCGGCAATCAATTGAATTACATGTTGCCAGCTTCCTGTGCGCGCATCGTTAGTGTTAGCATACTCTCAATGACAACAGTTTCAACAGGGTATATTCACTTATACAGTTATTACATTTTATTTATTATTTGTCATTAATTTAATGTGAAACAAAAAAAGTACAATAAAATTTAAAATATTATTCTAATCGAGTTAAATTTAGTAAGTTCATAAAACATGTTTTTAAATTTATGCAAAATTTTTAGCTGTGGTCTGCAAAATTGTATACTTGTTTTAATCATAATTAACTTGAGAACAGAAACACGTATTTTAAACCCAGTTGGGAGAATTTATTACAAGACGATTCTGAAGTTGCTGTGATGCTATAACAAAAATTCCTTCAACGTTTCTGAGAGTCACAAATTTAAACTAATATATTTATATTTGAATATGAAATAAATGAAATGCACTTGCATTTTTTTGTAAACGTTAAATTTAACATTTTTACATGGCTGCTATTTGACCTAATCTCAAAACAAAATAGATTTTAGGAAAAGGATCCCAACAATCGATGTATAAGTTAATATTTAATTTAAATTAATGTGAAGAGCTAAAATAACAATTATTTTTCTATACATGCTATTTAATTATTTATGTATATTCTTGAAAATATAGTGTATATTATTGTCGCCACTTGAGTAGCGTCTAGTTTCTTATTTGTTCTTAATGTTGCAAGTGTTGTTCTTGACACCAGTTGCCTGGCTGCCTCGATGTGCAACGCCACACAGTCTTATCGAGAGTGCCTCCCAGGCATCGCCGCAGCATTTGCATGGCAATTTTACTTAACGAGGATGATGACAACTCTTGAGCATAATCAATGGCTGACTGGAGCTGCATTGGAGCACTTTTCAGCTCCAAGGTGGCTCCACTTGTGTGTTCCACAAACATTTGCTTGTTTGACTATAAATTGTGGCACCAACAACCGTTAGCTGTTTGCACATTGACTGCACTTGCAACTGAGCTGCTGCTGTAAAGGCAACCATTATGCATTCTATTGCCAATATTTACATGCAACATAGAAATTGAGCTCCAAGCTAAGACTGATAAAAAAGTTATATAGAAAAACAAGAGGTTGCCTTTGGATTTTGTTTTGACATGTAAATTACACTTTTATTGAATTTTTTGTAAGTATTGTTGCAAGGGAAGAAAGTCAACGAAATCTGCAAATGAATACATATAAAATAGATTTAGCTTTCTCTATTTATCATTATATCTATCAACTTTATATTATGTCCCATTAAAAATCACATATTAATCTAAAATTGTTTAAATGATGCATTATTTAACTTTGTGCGCCATCTATGTGTCGTTCTATAGAAACACCCGCCTAAAAGCAAACTACAACAATTTAAAAGAATGCACAATCAGAAAATGTTTCTGCTGCTGTTGCTGTTAACAGCTGCCGCAGTCGCAAGTGGCGAGATCGATGGGGCAGCAGAGGAGCGCAACGTGAACGTTAATAGCATTAGTACTTTAGCACCTGGAAATGTGGGGCAACCAAGGAAAATGGTGAAGCGAGCACCGACCAACAGTTTCATTGGCATGCGCGGCAAGAAGGAGCAGGAGTCGCACACAGATGAGAATTGGTTGGGACCAGATCCGCTCGACTACGATGGCATCGATGATGTCGATAACTATTACTCTGAGAACGGACAACGTTTCAAGAAGGCACCGTTGGCCTTTGTTGGCATGCGTGGCAAAAAGTTTAATACCAACATCAATCTACGGGATTTACTGAAGCACATGGAGGAGGAACGTGTGCGTGAGTATCTTCTGCAGGATTTCCTCGATCAACTGGCGGTAGACGGCAATGGTATGGCCAAACGGGCGCCCACCGGCTTCACGGGTATGCGGGGCAAGCGACCGGCAATGAATGATGTCCAGGATGAGGACGATGCCATGGAACTGCTGCAGAAACGTGCTCCTGTCACCTCCTTTGTGGGCGTTCGGGGCAAGAAAGATGTCTCCCATCAAAATTACAAGCGGGCCGCCCTCTCCGAGGTAAGCACAACTCACATAACTGGAGATGAGCGCGTGATGCCATTTAATTAATTGGGGAAACATAATTTGATAATCATTATTAATTATTATTAATTATCAATCAGATATCATATTACCATTCAACTTAAATTAGGATAAATACATAATTTATTCAAGATATAAGATAAGATTGTGTTTCAAATTGACATTTATAATTTTATTATAAATTTAAAAATATCGAACGATTTATAAATATTTTTTTGGGTTACGTTCTTTAATATTCTTGCTGAGAAACTGTGTTAATTGAGTTATTGAAACAAAATTCTCTTACAAAAACAGTCTTATATATTGTGGCTATATTTGGTATTAAAAATAATGCGTGAATTCAGAAAAAAACTTTGAAAAAAAAAATATATTAAATTAAATTTTATTTTTTATAAAATTATATTGAAAATATTATTCATTTGAGTTATGCACTGCAAATTGGAGATTGAAACTAATTTGTCACGCACCTGTCTTCAATTCTCTAACAAAATGCAATTTATAAACATTTGTGGAACTAACCATGGCCAGTTGTGGCGCAAAATCTTTAAAAAGGCATACGATGTGCGTGGCAAGAAGCAACGTTACGCGGACTTCAACAGCAAATTTGTGGCTGTGCGCGGCAAGAAGAGTGAACTGGATGAAGACACTGGAATGGAGCAGAATATGTTGCAGCATCAGCAGTTGCCTTGGGTCTATGTGATTGGTGGCGGCAAGCGTGCACCAAACGGGTTTGTTGGCATGCGGGGCAAACGTCCAGGTGAGGAATGCAGTTGCAGTTATCCATGCTTATTGTATGCATATCAATGTTCTGTTGCAGAGATTGTGGAGTAAGCGGAACTGGTGGCAAAGATAGGCGAGCGCTTTCCTCATTTACATTTGACGAATGACAGTCGGAAGTTCCTTTTAAACTAGGCAAAGACAATGTTATAAATAATCGCTGGGCTGGAGATTATTTAAAACACACACACACACACACACAGGCAGACATACAAAAACACACACATACACATATACATATATAAAAAATTGTTATGTAAATCTAATCAAATTTTCGGCGATTTAATGTTAATCTAATTAAAATCGCATTGGGAGCCAATATTAGATCTTGTTGGTAATTGAATTCAATTATTTGTATATCTATTTGTGAACAAAAATAATCAAAATTAAACTTTAATAAGTACTTATGTACCTAATATAGATTTTTTTAAAAATACAATATACACACCAACACACACTTACACAAACACACAACACATTGGTATATGTAAGTGAGAGCGAAATGTTAATTAACTTGCAATTAATTTATTACAACTACATGAACAAATTATATATATATATACTTACATACAAATATAGCACAAGTGTCTAATTAAATATTGTAAATAATGTATGGTATATAAATCTAAATAAAAACTATTATTAAAAATACAAAATTCGTTAGATCTTTGAAAAGTTCCCCTGAACGTCAAAAACAAAACTCAATGATCTCCATATAGTATATATAGTATATAAAGCACAATATACTATTTTTTAGTCTTTGCAAAGCTAGGAGGTTCTTCACAAAACAATTTTAACATTCACAATTTATGATTTCAGTTTAGCTGCCTCGATGAATTCTGGGCAAGGCAAAATTAAATATTAAAAAGGGAAACACAGTCTTATCAGCAATGACTAACAAACAATGTGATCTGTGAAGACAATTAACAAAAAACAAGTGTAAACTGCAAAGTGTGCCCATTTCGACTAAAAGATACCACCTACCAATAACTGAACTTCTTGATCTAGAAATACAATGCGATTATTCAGAACGAAAAACAGACCCGACCATACATGAGAGATAAGATGACGAGATTTGACCTTCAACACAATCTTCTGGTACTTTTTTTTCTTGCTTATTTATTGGTACAGGGTATACAGTACACAAAAGTGAAATAGCAAACAGACGTCTCATATTTCTTGGAATTGTAACAAAAACCATTTCTACTCACAGAGTACTTACACGTGTGTGTGTTTGTATACTCAGTACAAGGCACGAGTAATGCACAACAAAACCGTTTTCTAATATAAATTGAGCAGACTTTTAATAAGGCACCGAAGATGAGTGTGAAGCAATAATGTTTGTGAACACAATAGCGCATTTAAATAGAACACCCATTAGACAAACAGGTAGTTGCACACAATGATGCCTGTACTTGTAGAATTTCTGGTCCTAATTTCGATTATTAGTGAGCAGAGGAGAGCTGAGATAATGTCTAGTCATGCTACAAATACCAAATAACTGTGCAGTGTAAGCAGTTATCACTGTCGCGCACTTTCACAATTATTACACGAATTTCGCATTTGACAAACCAAAATGTTCTCTGTGGCCAAGCAGAGAGCGACAGCTGTTTGCTGTTGAGAGCCGTAGCTCAAGCCGGCAATCATACAAATGTCATTCCCTCTCTCTCTCTCTCTCTGTCTCTCTGCGCTGTGCTGCGACAGCTGCGATCTCAGCTTATAAATAGCAGACGGACTGCGTTCTAAGCCAGTTACTTTTCGTCTGCTGCTCAAAACGTCTACATCGTTTCGGCAACTCGGACAATCGAACAGTAAATTGTTAGTATCGTGTGTGTGTGTGTATGGGAATGAAGAGGATTCATAAGTGCCGACTTGCTTGGATGAAAATGTTATGTGTGTCAATTTTGCAAGACAATACGATACAACGGAGAGTAATTAAAAAGAAACGAAACGATTGACGTTGCAATTATCGTATGAAGACAGTGGAAAATTTTCTTCTATTACAACAAATCACAACTGTCCATACTCACCACCATTTTGCTCAGCCAACCTGCCGTGGAAAACCAGTATTTTCTATTTTATGTTGTGTCCCAGTCAGACTCAGCTGGTCCATTCGCATCAGTCAAACTCTGTGCATTTCTTCATTACATTAACTTTCTGTTTATTATTGTTGCTGTTTTTTTTTCAGCTTCAAAGTGTGTATTTCGTATTTGAGGCAAAGATGCTGAGACTATGGGCTTGCCTGCTCCTAGTCTGCGCCGCTCAAGCGGTGCCATTCTACAGCGAGTAAGTAAAAAAAAAGAAATAAAAAGAAAAAAAAATTATTTATGTTTGCATGTGTGTGGTTTTTGTGCGTTGGTCGTTTTGCATTGCAACTTGCATATTTCATGTAGTTTTTGCAGCAAGCTTTTGCTTGCTTTTTGGTTTGTACATTTCAATCATACCTAACAAATATTGGCAAATTGTTCACACAAATACAGGACTTAAATATAGGTTAATTCATTTTAAAATCTATTAACTTTTCTTTATCATTGATGTGCTAATTTACTACAAATTTATGACTGTTATTAAATTATCACATATCGTATGATCAAATATAATAAAACTTAACTTAAGTTTGGCTTTAGTTACTTTCCCAATCGGTGATAATACATGCCTTTTTTACAGCGACTTTTTTAATTCGGCTTACTTGCACCTAGATTCTCTTCAGACTCCTCCTGCTAATTGTTCATGGCAACCTCTTCCCATATTGTTCCAACCACATTCCGTTCACTTTAAATATTGACATGACAACTCCAACGTTTTTTTTTTATGGTTTGACAAATCATAAAAAACTCACCTAACTCAGCTGGCAGTTTAGTTTTTTATGACATTTGTTCTAGCAGCGTATTTGCTTGTTTGCTCAAATTTCACCATTTGCAACATTAACTTTGTACACAAAAGCGCGTTAAGCAAAATTGCAAATAGCTGAACCGAAAAAAAAAACGAAGTCACTGCAAAAGAACACAAAACGAAGGCAAAAAATTGAAAATAAATACAAAATAATAAATAAATACACACACTCATATGTATATATATATTTATTTATATGTATACATTTATGCGAAAATGCGGAAAGAAAGTCAAATCAGTGTGTTGACCTAAATTTTACATCTTCGTACACAAAAATTCCCCATGAGTGAACGATGTTTGACTGTAAGCATACCCAGTATTATTAACATTTCCCATCTACTTGAAACTTCTTTTTTAATGTAACTGCTGTTTGCTGGTTACGGGGTAATAAGGAGATTGTTCCATTGAGCGATAAGCAGCGAGAATCTCGTTCAAATAGCGCCGCCGGGCACATTTAACCCTGCAGTTCAAGTTTTTGCGAAAGCCATTGCACAAATTACAACAACAACAGCAACAGTAAGAGCAACACCAACTATAGCGATGAGAACAATGCAGTTTCCAAGTGGGTCATCGACTTTAGGGCATCCGCAAGAGATGCCGATGTAAATGCAGTCACGGGATTTGACAGATGATTGTTGCTCGTATCTTAGGATCGTTGCATGCTGCTTGTTATTTGTTGCATGTCTGGGCCGCTTTACACTTGGCTGACTACAGCGAGCAACCTTAAAAATTAAAAAAAAAAAGGCTGTAGGCCCCTTTTACTATTTAGTTGTACTTGTTTAACAACTTGAACACAACTCCTACTCATTTTAACATTTATTAGTAGTACGCTACGTAAAAAAAGCGCGACTAAAAAGAAAATTACCTTTTTGACAACTCATTAACTGAAATTTTGAGAGTCACAAACTGCCTAATTTAATGCGCTAACGAAAATTATAAAGACCTTAAACTGGGTCAAAAAGCAACTGCTGCTACTGCTAATTTTCAGTTTCATGGTAGATAGTTTTTAACCCTTGGCTATAACCAATAACTTTCGCTAATATTAATTTATTTGTCCCTGCTTTTGCATTCGACATGCATCTCACTGAAAGACAAATGGAAAATTTTCAGAGGTTGTTTTGTGTTTGTTTAATTATAACTTTTACGAGCGTTCAAACCCATTCTACACGAGTCTCAATTAACACAAATTGAGTTTCAATCAAAATACAAAAAAAAAAATCGTCTCAATAGAAAAAAATTATTGTTTATTGGAAGCACGATCAGTAGTAAAAAAAAAACAAAAAATACAATGATCTAAGAAATTTAACACGTATTTGTGTTTTGATAATTAATCAATTATCCCAAGTGTTAAATAACAATTTGTTTAGAAACCTAAAATTAAAAGTAACTTATGCATTTCAAACTAAAAAAATAACAATTTCTTCAACTTCACACTTGTTTACTTGAGAAAGTGAAAGAGTTTTTATTTATTTTTTTTGTAACCCAATTTGCAATTTGCATTTACTTGAAAACAGTTGTTAACCATTCTGCTTAAAGTTTCTCCTCTTGTTAAGTTTATGGCTAGGTGTTGTGTTGCTGTTTGAACTACCAAATGTCAGCAAGTCCAAACCAAGTTGAAGTCGGCTTAAATCACAGTTCGTGATTTGCTCGACACATATAAATTTAAAAATAAAGACGACTCGGCGACGGCTTTCAGTTCCTCGTTCAAAAAGCGACTCCATGACTCATGCCACAAGATAAAGATGTCATAAAAAAAAAAATAAGAATAAAAACAATAACATTGCCTGAACTCTCAGGAAACTCGCCGTTAAGTGAGCGTGGACACCATAAAAAATTTGTTATATATATATATATATATATATATATATATATATATTATTTTTTTTATTATGTATATTTTTAATTGTCTTCTGTCTTGGGCATTTTTAATGAGCTTAAAAAAAAAACGAAAAAGGTCCAGAAAAGTTTACAAACACACAAATTTATATATATTTTGGAATATGTATATATACATGTATATGTATATGTATGTGGATGTATATAGTCAACGGACAAAAGCATTTGTTATTGTTTTTTTATTATTATTTTTTATTTTGTCAATAGAAAGCTGTCTGAAATTTGTTTGCACAAAGCGTTCGCTTGACTCATGTGAAGAAGTTTTGGATGACTAAATATTTATATGATTTTTTCTTTATTTCTTTTTTTTGAGTATATATTGCAAAACACTACAATAAAGGAGAAACATAAATCCAGTTTGATTAATAATATTTTTTGTTCTTTTGTTGCTTTGATTTTTATTTTTTTGGGAATTTTGGCAAATTTGTTTCTTGCACCAAAAAAAGGAAGGTGAATTTCATTTGATTTTTATATTTATTTGCTGTTGGGTTAATTAGTATGCGGCTCACAGAAATGCTGCGCAAAACAATTACTAAACAATAAGCACGATCAGTCCCTCTATACTATATATATATATATACTATATACTATATATATAGGGAGAATGTCGGGCCAGACCGGAGCTTCTTTTATGTGCGAAACAATGGTTGGCATATGAATTATGGAGGAACTTTGTGGCTTAGTTAGGCTCTGGTGTGGAGTTTGCATGAAATGGCACAAAACACAGCACAGCACAGCATACCACACACACAGTCAACACACACACACACCCACATATACACACTCACCTTTACTGCTTCTCCCCACTGCTCATCGACAGCTTTATGCAACATTTAACACGACCATTACCGCTGCATCGCACGCTGTTTGCGCCCATACCATTTGCACCACTAGCACCGCTAGATCCACTACAAGCTCAGCCGTCCGAGCGTGTGGCGAGCGTTTGGGCAGCGCCCCCGCCCGTCCCGCTAACGGCCCAGCATCCACGCCACCAAGCCAACTTACCTAATGCGCCCCTGTTGCCAATCTTCAGTAGCAACTTTGGCAGCGATGGCCTCACCGACACGGAGTTTGTGCCCCTAGAGCAGCAGCAGCTGCGGCATTCACAAGGACGCCAGGATGTGGCAGCAGCAGCAGCAGCTGCAGCAGCTGTCTCCAACCAGAAGCCGTTCAGTAAGTTACCTGAATTAATTAAATGGAGACTCCTTAATAAGAGTAGAAAAATGTTTCGCACAGATGTCGATGCTATCACCACGGATGTGAACTCACCCAATCCGGCTATATTCTTCCAGCAGTCATTCCCATTCTTTGGCAATGAGTTCATCAACTCATTTGGTGGCTTTGGATTCGGAAACGCCCAGGAGCCCTGGTGGAAGGGGTGAGTGCTATATTATTTATCAAGTCTTTATATGAACACAAAATAAAATATAAATATATAAAACTTAATTAAAAAAATTATACAAGTTTTAGAAAATTTAGCAAAAAATAACATCAAAATAAATTCTTCAAATCTTTCAATGTGCTTTTTCTAAGACATTTATTTCCCACAAAAAGCTAACAAAAATGGTTTTATATGATAAACTAGTTTATAATTTATAATGCTACAGATAATTTAAATTTAAAAAAAAAAACAGCGTTTTTGTAGCTACGATCGATCTATATTTAATTTATAATGTTGGGATTTAGTTGAAATTCCTTTTATAAATTAACCAGTTCATTTCCAGACAAGATCTATTAATCTTTTAATAATTGTATGACGATTAAAACTGAATTAAATGTTGTAGTTTTGTGCATAGGAGTAGAAAATTGTTTGTTGGGCTGAATCAACTCAAAAATATGAATTGTGTAGCACCAAATTAAGCACAAAAAATATGATTTAAGCTAATAAAGTTGCACATCATTTTATTTAGGTTTTCACTATTTTCCAATAAAAACTTATGTTTGAATATGCTCAAAAAAGGTATATGCTTAATATATATTAAAAATTAATAAAAGCCCAGTGAACATATTTTAGTTTTCAAGTGCAACAGAGCAAAATCTTCTGCTGCGCATTTTCAAATTCCCGAATATATTTGTAGACCTTGAGCAGGCTAAGCTCTAAGATTTTAACAAATAAAAGTATAGCTAATATAAATGCTAATTATGCATATTGCTCGCTCAGACAAGTAGAATACTAATTAGGTTTTTTTTTAGTAAACAACAATAGTATTATATAAACAAATTGCTTACACTTTGTGCGGCTTTCAGCTACAGCAAACTGATTACTTCAAAGTCTCCTAAAATAGTTTTTTTTTTTTCAAAATATTCCAAATCTGTTATCTGAGTCGTAAAGCATTTTCGCTATGGTCAGTCGATTTGTTTTCTTTCCTAATCGCTGCACACGACTGATTCCGACGTTCTCTTGGCATTTGGCCATTAGACAAGGGTAATGTCAAGTTCATTTGGGCCATTAAATATGTCTCTTGGCTTATCGCCAAGCCATGAAGCAGCAGCATAATTTTCAATTTTAATAACTATTTTAATTTGAAATGCGATTTATTGCCCCCCAACTACAATTGAGACTTGAATACTTTAACTTTAATGCATCAGCAGCAGGTGTTTGGACAAAATTACTTGACTCTGGCTGTAAGTTGCTGTGGCGATTTCTCTTTTAATTGCACTGTCAGTAACTCGATTGGATAAATATATATAAATATATATATATATTAACTGCATTATATATAATGCAATCTATATAAGTACACATATATATATATATATATATATATATATATATATATATATTGATGTCGTTTGCACTTTGCTAAATTGTTATTAAAGCGAAATTGTGAAACCAACTAATAGTTCACTCATTGCATGATGTATTTTTTTATATTTTTCTTTCTTTTTCGCTGAACCGAGAACGAAAGTCAGACGTAGCAATTGATAAATTAGCGCTAAACGTAAATAAATACAAAACGTAGTCATATATATATATATACATAAAAATATACATAGATATTTGCGGGACGAGAAATTTCGAAAACTATGCCCATACAATGGGGTCTCTCTGTGGTGCACACATTCAAATAATTGAATTGAAGGCAGGCAAAGCTGTTAAGCTGTTAATTCTATGAAGCATATATATAGTATATAGCATATCGTATATAGCATATAGTACAATTCATACTCATATGAACAACCCATATAACTACTTATCTACATGCGAATTGGTAGCGCAAACAATCATCAACAGTGCCCACATCGATGTGGCAGTTAACTTATGGGGTGCTGACTAACTGTAATCGCCCATATATTATATATATATATTTTATAGATGTATGTATATCAAGTGTCTATCATGGTTAAATGGCTTCGAGTACATTGACTTTTGATTTGCACGTTTTGCAATTTGAACAAAATATTAGCATGTGAGAGCAGATTATATCTGATTATACCAAATATTGCAGACATATAGCATATATATAGTATTTTATAGATATTGTCAGAAACTAAATTTAGCTTTATGCTAAAACAGAGTTAGATAAATGTATATATTTTGCATTATAATTAGAGAATGCTTTTATTTGCCCAATGAATAATGTGATTTTTAGTCGTAAACGTAAATTCTTACATAATAATATATTTAAATAAGTACTATAATTTATTATTAGAATTTATAATGAATACTTAAGCTAAACATTATCCGATTCCCTTATATAGAAATTAAATATGCAGTATTTAAATTTAAATTAAAATCCTTATGTTAATTTGTTATTAGAATCTATAATTCAAATTTCAGTTAAATACTATCCGATTCCCGTATATAGAAGTTATATACACAATATATAAACTTAAATGTATGTTTTTATATAGGTATTATTTTATATATGGTAATATAATTTATTATAACAATCTATAGGTAATATTTACGTCAACATTATCGGATTGCTTTATATGGAAATTAAACAATATTTAAATAGAAATTTTTATATTAATATTATTTTAGTTTGGGAATATAATTTGTTATTTAGTATTTATAAGTAAAATTTCGATTAGAAATGATCTAATTCCGTTAAATAAGAAAAACAGGTCATCCAACAACAGCAATTATTAATTTCTTTTAAATCAATATTAAAATTTTTCAAATAGATTTTTACAGAGTTTGATTTTAATTAATTTGCGTATAATTTCGCTACAAAGTAAACAGATCAAATTAATGAAAACTTTTTAAATAATTTTTTGCTGTTGTTTATGTAATTTTCGTATAAATTGTATAATTTTTGCCAATCAAATTAATTAGAGATTTGTGCATAATTTCCTGGTAGACCCAATGTGTGCACCGAGAAGGAGGAAAACGAAGGCACAACCACGGAAACCGATGGTGTTGACACCGTGGACAGCTTTGGTCAGGAACGTGATGGCGCTGGCAGCGAAGTGCGTTCGCCGCTCTTTGGCCAGTTCCAATTCAGCGTGAACTCCTGCTTCGAGAAACCCAATAAGCACGTCTGCACCAAGATGTAAGTGGGGCAAAAACAATAACAATAACAACGTTGCTTATGCCACAAGATTGATTGACTAATTGACCCATTTTCCTGCTCAGCGTCAATCAAAGTGGCAAGAAGAAGACGCTGACGATGACACGTCAATGCTGCCACGGCTATGGTCGTCCACGGAACGCGGACTTCACCACTCCCTGCGAGAAGATTGAGATCAAGGATATCGAAGCTACCGCCGCCGAAATGGGCGCCAAGCAGTTCATCGAGAGTGCCAAGAGTGCCGGCCAGCTGGGCGACATGCTCGCCAGCGGCAGCGGCAAGAAGGTAACGATCTTTGCGCCCATCGATGCCGCCTACCAGGAGTATCGCGGCCACCATCAGCAGGAGAACGTAAGTAGCAATTACTAAAGCCAAATCTGTTGATTTATCCACTAACAAGTTTCACTTAGAATGTGGATGATGCCAAGGCAGAAAAGACGTCGATTTACAAGCTGCACTCGGTGCTCGGCGAAGTTGAGCTGGAGGATGTGCCCAACGAGAAGCTGCTGCAGAGTGAGCTGGCCGGCCAGAAGATACGCATCAATAGCTATCAACTGCCGCCATCGCTCGGTCTGGAGCCCTATCGTTATGCCGCCAACTGTGTGCCCATTGAGAGGCATGACAAGCTCTCGGAGCAGGCACTGGTCCACACACTCGGTGGCGTGCTCAAGCCCCTGACCAAAACCGTCATGGATCTGATACGTGAGCGTTCCGATATGTCCATCATGCGCACCGTGCTGGAGAAGACGAACATCAGCGCCCTGCTGGAGGCGGACAAGCCAGTCACCATCTTTGTGCCCACGGATGCGGCCTTTGACAAGCTGGAACCCCATCTGCGACGTGCCCTGAAGGAAGGACGCGGCTGTGCCTCCAGTGAGTAGCATTGAGATTATCGTAGTTTTGAATGACCAGCTTATTTTATTAATATTATTTATTAAGCTCAAATGTCGACCGATAAATATTATGATATTTATTATATCATATTATTTTTGCCTAGCCGTTTATTTTTTCATTTATGATGCATAGTTTCAAAATAATATAAATTGGATAACCGTGCTGAAAATTCCATAAAATTACTTTAACCCAAATATTGACAGATTGTTTCTACCAGATCTGTGTGATATAATAATAATGATAATATTTGCAACATTTTTATAAACATGAAATTGACAAAAGTTCGAAGTTGAATAGAGTGTTATAAATATAATATTTATTAAAAATAAATTAATATATGTCTACATGAAAATTCATGGTATAAAAAAACAAACATAAAAAAAAACAAAAAATCATATTTTCTAATTTTCATATATATTTTATATCTGTATATATTTTTTTTTCAATATTCCTGCACAGATATTCTGAAGAATCACATGTTGGACCTAACCTTCTGTTCGCTGGCAACGCTGCCCGGTGCCAAGACTACCGCCTACAATCTGCTGGGTGAGCCACTGCTGCTAAATCGCACCCAAGTTGCCCAGAATCAGAGTGGGGAGGCATCGATCTACATAAACAAAGTGGCCAAGATTGTGGATGCTGATATAATGGGCACAAATGGAGTGCTCCATGTGATTGACACCATTCTGCCCACCGAATCGGCACTGCCAATGACCACTTTGATGACGCAGAAGAATCTGACAATTTTCAAGGGTCTTCTGGAGGCAGCTGGCTTCGATGATCAGTTCGATGACTTGGACAATGTCACAGTCTTTGCGCCCACCGACAAGGCGATGCAGAAATCGGAATGGGCACGTCTGCTGGCCGAGCAACCGGCTTCACTGAAGAATAACAATGAATTGTTGGAGTTCCTCAATTATCATGTGATCAAGCCAATGATCAAGACCTGTGATCTGGCAGAGAGTTCGCTGCCCACAGTGGCCGGCGGAAATGTTCGCCTCAATCTGTACTCCACCCATGCTCTCTTCACGGACGTGATGAACCGGGCCACCGTCAACTGTGCCCGCCTGGTTCACTTTGATGACGAGAGCTGCGGCTCCGTGCTGCATCAGCTGGATCGTCCACTCACAGTGCCCAAAACGGTGAGATTCAACAACAACAACTACAACAACTAGTCAACTGTTTGCTAATCTTTCTTTTGTGCTGCTTAGGATCTGCTTAAATCGCTGGAGGCCAATCCGAACTATAGCAAATTCCTGGAGCTGGTGCGCAAGGCCAACTTGACCCATCTGCTGGCCAATGAATCGGACAGCTTTACGCTCCTGGTGCCCAAGAACGATGTGTTTGAGGAATTCAGCGAATCCACCGAATCGAAGGCGTCACAGAGCCAGTCCGATCTGGTCGCGCTGGTAAAGACGCACATCGTCAACGATGTTGTCTGCTGTGCTGGCATCATACCCACCAATTGGCCATTCGTTCGCTCCATCGAATCGATCTCGGGTCAGCATCTGCGCATCACTCGCGATCGCCGGCCAAAGATCGAGAATGCTGGCGTCACCAAATGCGATGTGATCGCCACCAATGGAATTCTGCACGAGATCAACGACATCATCGTGCCCCGGCCGCAGCAGCAGCATCGTCGACCACACCTGGTGCCCAACAGCTACCAGCCTCAAGGCGGAGAGTTCGATGGCTTCTTCTAAAGATCGCTGTCCTTGAACCGATCATCTTTCTCTCTGTTTTGTGTGTCTGCAATATATGCATATATATACATATATACATCTATAAATATATTTATATTATTTTATAATTATTTGTCAATGACACTCACATGAAGCAACAAATAACAGCACTTGCAAATCTCTCTGATAAATAAAATACATAGTATTACAAACAAACAAATATACACTTGGTAAATATATATTAATATAAGATTAATAAGTGAAAAGATTAATTCTGTTGGCAATTAACACAAATCAATCAGAAAAAATAATATCGAACTTTTAAACCTTACAAACACATCATGCTCCATATGTCCCTTCACTAATACTACTATCAAAGCGTATTAAAGAGCCAGAGACACACACAGAGTATTTGAGAGTATATAAGAGAATAAACTTTCCACTCACACTCTCAACGTTCTTATCGCTTGAGTAAAACGCATAAGTAAATGCATTGCTTCTTATGCATAAATATGTTCAAATATAGCAAAAGCTTACGCGCGTGTGTGTGTGTGTGAGCAATGAATTGAAGAAAATTTATGAATATTCTAGGCTTTTCCATTGCACATAGACTCTGTCTATAATAACGTCTGGCACACTTCCAGTTTCCACAATGATCAGCAGCTTTGTGACATTAAATACCTCACCACCGGCTTAAGAGTCTGCATACTGTCGCCAGGTGGCGCCACCTTTCTCTACGAGTTTGGCCTGTTGGGATTGAATGATGCAGTTGCCTTGTTAGTGGGCATACCCAATCGCAGCCTACTGCAACTCAATCTGGTAGCAATGCTTAATGGGCTAAAATCCGCTGAAACCGGAGCAGAAGCAGGAAGCACTCCAATATCTGCGCCAAAAGTGAGTAAACCAGTTTGGTGCGGCTGTTGTTGGGATTACATAGCATTGCATCACAGGCACTCAATCGAACTTGGCCCATGAGAAGAACCGGTTCGACTTGCAACACCAACTATCCATTTTGTTCCTTTATTGTTTTTTTATTTGCAGTATCTTCAAGCAGTTCTACCTTGTCTTCGATCAAAGGATTCAAATTAATCAATTAAATTTTGATAAAGAATAGCAAAAATAAAGAAATTGCAATTTAAATTTATAATTATAAATTAAAAACAATGTTTTTTTAAAGAATAGCACAAATAAATATAATTCCTATTATAAAACATAATTATTATCGATTTAGATGTATTATATGAGATTGATTTGTTGCAACAAGAACAAATTATGTATATAAACATTCTCAAATGTTGCAAGAGCGGAACTAAAACTGAAAAGAAATTTCCCTTATTGTGCTAACTGGGGTTCTCTTTATTATATGTAAGAGTTCCTAAGAGTATTAAATAACAGAAGCACAGTTAAGATTTAACAAATTAGTAAAGAGAAATACAGTTGCAAATTTAAAAAAGTTAAGAAATTATCTTTTTTAAATAGATATGCTCATTCCATGACATATGCATACGTGCCTTGCAAGCTATTCTCTCAATTGTTATATTATTTTGGGCGTTGCAATAAGGTTCCCACACACACACTAACGCACACACAAGATTATGAGCATTCTCGTCTAGTGAAACGAAAAGTAAACGGTTCTCGATCAGTATGCTCCATGAGCTCTTGGCAACTAGAACGTTTTGTGCCAGTTGTGGAAGTCATTAAATACCTAGTTTGATTTTAATCGACGCATACAAATACAAAAAATATAAAATTAATTAAATGCAAAAAAAAATTTAGTCTTTGTGCTTGTTAAGTTAAAATTGAATAAATAAAACAAAATTTATAAAAATATAAAAAAAAAACCAATACAATGTCTAGAAGTTTACCAGCCACCTTCGTGAAGGGCTTCCACGATGAGGAGAAAGTGAAGCGCATGGAATACCGTCCTTTCGGTAAAACGGGTCTGGAAATTTCGAAGCTTTCGTTTGGTGCAGGAGTATTCTGTTCTAACTACAGGTGTGCTAGTAGATAAATTAAATATAAAAGAGTTTTGTATATTTTGTGTTATGCTGATGCAGCTTTTCGTTGGAGGAGGGCATCACAACGTTGAAGGAAGCGCTGAAGTCTGGTATCAATTACATAGATACGGCACCCTGGTATGGCCAGGGTCAATCGGAGTCGGTACTCGGCAAGGCGCTTCAGGGCGTGCCCCGGTCTGCGTACTATATTGCCACCAAGGTGGGACGCTATAATCTGGACTACAAGAACATGTTTGACTTCAGTGCAAAAAAGGTTATTGAGAGCGTTAATCTGAGTCTGAAGCTGCTCGGCCTGAGTTATGTGGATGTCATCCAGATCCATGACATCGAATTTGCCCCCAACTTGGACATTGTGCTCAATGAGACGTTGCCCGCGCTGGAGCAGCTGGTCGAAGAGGGCAAGGCCCGGTATATTGGCCTATCTGGTTATCCGGTTTCGGTGCTCAAGGAATGCATTTCACGTGCCGACGGCAGATTCCATGTGAGTACACTATCCAGAAAGAACTTAAGCTCAACTCTCGCAACACAAAAGTTATATTTAGGTGGCTGCCCTGCACATATTGCTTGACATTGAAAAGCTTTTACACACTCACAACACCAATCTGCTGTGGAAGTACTCTCATTTGCCAAATACCCCTTTGAAAAGCTTTTTTTTACCCACTCTAAACAGCTGTAGAATTACTCTCATTTCATATGACCGACACAGCTGTTCAAGGGGACACATACATACATGCGTCTGATCACCAGCTTTCGACTAACGTATTTTTGCAATTGTAGATTTCGGTGCGCAAATTCTCTCGGTTATATTAGCATGCTATCCCATTCTCACACACGCATACATGCTTGAACCTGTTAAGTGTAATGCGATAATGTTTCTTATCTGACTTTGATTAAGTTTTGACAGTTACTTAGAAATATATGAGTCATAACTTTAATGATTAGTTCCAAGATTACACATTTAAAACAGTGGCAGAAGCAGTGGTCAGAAATCGATTTGTGATTTGTCAATCTGCATACAGATCTTCAAAAAAGATAACACATAATATAATTTCTGTACTTTTATAGAGAAAAAATATTTTGAAATAACGAAGGATTTCTTCATAATGGAATGCAATTTTCTTAACAGCCTGGGTTATATTTTGAAAAGCATATTACAAAAATTAATCGATAAAATTAGTACGTATTTTTCTGATATCATAAATTAAATTAAATAGAAAGCCTGTAAAATTAAAGATATTTTTTTATAATTTAAACAAATATTATTTAAACTGTTTCATTTTGCAGGTGGTCCTTTCGTATTCCCGATACACGCTTACTGACAATACTCTAATCGAGTATTTGGACTACTTGAAGTCGCAGAAATTGGGCATAATTTGCGCCGCTGCCCATGGCATGGGTTTGCTGACAAACCAAGGACCAGAGTCCTGGCATCCGGCACCCGAGAATCAGAAGCAATTGGCTCAACAAGCCTCCAGATACTGCAGAGAGCATGACGTGGAACTGGGCAAGCTGGCCTTGTGGTACACGATGCAGCTGGATGATGTGACCACCTTTCTGGTTGGCATGCAGACGAGGCAGGTGCTCCAAATTAATTTGGATGCCTTTTACAACGGCCTTAATGCGGAGGAGCAGGAAGTGTTGCAGCATCTCAAAGATAAGTGAGTGGCGGTCAAGTTGCAGCCGCACTCGATCTCGGAAGTTGACCGAAATTGTGCAACTCGGATACAATGTTACTGTTGCATCATATCCGACTCCATTTGCAGACAAACACACAGAGAGACAGAGACAGACAGAGTCAGAGACTAACATTCAATTCACAGTCCCAGTCTTCCAATCGGAGTCCGGTTCCGTTATATTGTCTTTTATGTGCATATGTCAAACTTGGCCATCGGTGCAGTAGGCAGCATTACACTCTCTCACTCAATCTCTCTCCCTCTCTGCCCCCCTCTCTCTCTCTCTGTCTCATTATCTCCGTCTCGCTCTTTCTGTTGCATGTTGTTCAACTGGTATCTATCGATTTATGAGTTGATTACTGCAATTGTTCACTTACACGTTTTTTTTAATAATTTTAAATATTTATAATTTGTCTTTTCCAATTTCGATGATCTCACATTTTCCATATTTTCAGGATCTTGGTGGAGCCTTCACACTGGGAGGGCATCGAGCTGGAAAGATACAGGGCCGCCGTATAGAGACGATACCAATCTTTATGAATTGTTCATAAAAAATAAAAACCAATATTCATAAACATAAAATATACTTTTTTAAAATCAATCAATTAATCTACATATCAGCGTTTGAAATACAACGTTTAATAAGTTATAATTAAACAAACTGATCAAGTATATTTTGGACTTTTTAACAAGCATTAAATTAATTATGTGCGAATTTTTACCTTGATTACTGACTAAGTCAACAATAATTCGAAGCATTGTTATCAGTTTGGTTTTTTCCAAGTCTGATAATCCTTATCTGAAATAATAGCTATACTTAAGTTATTATTGCCATATATATACAAAAAAACTAAATATATTTATATATATTATATTTATATATATTTATATTTATATTTATTATTGTATATCCGGATGCCTATAATATAATACCATATAATATGCTTTATGCGATTAATTTGACTGTGTTCATTTTATGACAAATCACAAATGGCCTAAGCTTTGCAAAATGCATTTTTTGTTTTTGATTAACCAAAGGAGACCAAATGCGCAACTTCCACCTTTCGCCGCCATGGTCACCTGCGTGGCACTCAGCTAATTCACTAATTAAGCCTTAATTAACGCAATTGTGAGTAAAACGTGTATGTAATATACACATAAAAAAATACAAATAAAAATAGCAACAAAATACAAGCCACACGAATTGCAGGGAGAACCGTCGAAGCGCACAGCGGTGTGGAAAACGGGCAAGTTTAATAACATTTTGAATAATGAATACTCGCAACTGCAACAAAAAAAACAACAACAAGCAAAAGAGCAACGCGAAATGAATGCACATCAAAAATGCGCATGAATAGCGGAAATGCCGTGGCTGAAGCTGAAAGTGAAGCTGAAGCCACATTTTGTTTTCCTTAAACTGCTCTTTGCCCGTTTTTTTTCCTCGCAACAGTTGTGCCTTAAACATTTTCCGTTTTACTCGCACTCACTTGTTTATTTATGCATGTTGTTTGTACACATGCCATTGGTGGCTGCCAATAAATTTAATCTTATCAATACAACGGACGAACGGTGTCTGCGCTCCAGCTGATTGACCAGATTCTCAGTTGCGCACGCGCTCTTCCATTCACTCGACTTCGCTCTCTCTCTCTCGCTCTGTATTCACTCGTTCTCTCTCGACGACTGCAGCACAAGTCGAGCTTTGGGATTTATATGCGCTGCGCCGTCGCTGTCGAATCGTCAGTTTGGCTTTCAGCTTTGAATCGTTGGGACGTGTTTCGCGCTTAAAATCGTTAACAAATTTTTGTATTAAATAACAAAAGTTGTGGTCAAGTGCAATAATGTTCAAGCTGCAGAATATGCTTTTGCTTTTTTTGGGCTGCAATATGTTGCTAGCCGTCTACGCAGCTGGTAATAAAAAACAACAACAACAACAAGGTAGGTTATCGACACGCCACGAAAAAGAACGCTGTGAATCACGCTGGGTGTGGAGAAATTTTCAATGGCAAGTTGGGGAAGTTCTATGCGGACCAAAATATAAGAAACCGGTTTAAATGTACTCGTAGCCGGCGTAGAACACAAAAAACGGTAAACACCAATGGGCTTAAAGATGCTTAAACTTCTGTGTTGTGCCTCGCAGGTCACAGATAAAAACGTATTTATTTAGACATATATACATAACTATACAAAAAGCAATTTTCGGAAAAGAAAACTGGTTGAGAACCATAAAGTTCATAAAACAAAAACACTTTCTTAAAATAAAAGTACGCATTTTGCGAGTTTTAATAATGATTGTCCCGTTTTTCGCTCGGTAAAATTCAAACTATTATTTCTTAATTTAATTGAATATCTATCAGTTTCAATTTAATAAAGAAAATTAAGTTTAGATCTTCCTTTTTGAAAAATTCGAAAAAATCATTTTTAATTAAGTCAATGATATAGGTTTTTTATTATTTACACAAAAATTACTCTGACTTATGGAAAAGACTTAACGCCATTATGCCAATATGCTACAACATTGGGTACTTTTTTTAGGAACCCTTTTTCAACTAAGTAGATGGGCAGGAGAATTGAATTGTCTGTTGAGATCTTTAAAGATGTTTGTGACACGACCGTAATTACAATTTGCAATTATTTCGCAAACCGTTGTAGATATCTGGGAACAAGACCTTTCGGACACCTTTAAAATCGAGGGTAGCGATCAAGGCATACAAAAGGTTAATCTGAAATGTGGTGCGAACTCGATGAATGTGGTGCTGGAGACAGAGAAACCATTTACAGGTGTGATGTACACTCGGGGAAGTTTCTATAAACAATCGGCGCCGTGCTTCATGAAACCGACTACGAATAAAGGAATACGCACACTGGAGATGAACTTCCAGTTGGATCAGTGCCAAACGCTGAAGGATGGTGAACTCTATTCGAACATTGTCGTTATCCAGAACGATCCGGAGCTAATTACGCCTGGTGATTCGGCCTTCTCGTTGGAATGCGACTTCCGTCAGCCACGCAGCCTGGATGTGGAGGCAAGCATGCAGGCCAGGGACAGGTAAGATAAAAGAAGCAAGCGTAATTTCTTAAAAATATATATATATGAACATATACATATGTATGTATATAAAAAATATAAAATACGGATGTGTTTTGAACATAGAAATCCACAAAAATTGCGCGGAGCACGCGGTGGAACCCGCCAGCGTCAATAGAACTTTTCCCCTATGACTACCCATTAAGTTCTTCAACTATATTCACTTACAATAGCTGTGTACTTAAGGTACAAATTCAAATATCAACTTAAAATCTCTTTCTAAAGCTAACCCCTTAAGTAGAGCCTTACTAACCCCATAAGCAAAAACTAAAAACAGAAGCACACAGAACACTGAACTCCAACATAACCAACATGCAATCCACGCATACATTCCACATTCCGCAGAGTGGCGACCAAATCAAAAATAACACTCACAAGTCCCGATCCCGCGGCACCAATGGACAATCTACACAACTCGGTGTTTAGCAACAGTGATACAGTAGAATATATACCAAAGTTCTCAAAACCAAATCAAACCATTCGACTGGGCACGGTTGAGGAGGTGACTCTGCCGCTGGCTCACCAAAGGGATGAGCTCTAAACTCTAAACACGTACAGTCACCACAAACAATACAAAAAACAATAAACTTATCACACACTTATTAAAAACAGTACAGGTGAGATTGCAGTACACGCTTTTTGTTGCATTATTTGTTGATTGTTTTGAAACAATGTTTTTTCTCTTATTAACTTTAAATTTGTTATTCATCCGTTTTCACAGGAAAAACGCACAGAATGCAACACAGACGGTCTAAATGCAAACGACTTGAATTCCATATTGATTTGAATGCTCTTTTTAATATCTATATCCTGTGATATTTTTTAAGTTTGCTTTTAATAAAAAATGACACCCAAAACCATATTTTTATTAATGATTTTAATTTTACAATATTCGCGCGCCTTTTAGAGTTGCCTCTAGTTGCTGAAAAAAAGCAAAACAGCTGAGCTTATTTTTTGTAAAAGCTGGCAGCGCTGTTAAGAACAAACTGGTCTGGCAAGCTTTGGACGGGGAAAACTTACAATTATATTAGCCAGTAATCCTACAAACCAAAATTTTCCAGTCTATTTTTTGTGGGATAGTCGGGCTTGTTGCATTTTAAGTAGTTGAATATAAAGTGCAATTTAATTTAGTATTTATTATTTGTTGTCTAAAGTGCAATCAAACACGATTCTAATCGATTGCAAATCAAATTTTTTTTTTCTTTGCGCATCTAAAATTACACGAAGAACGTAAATTAAATTAAATTAAATTAAAATTATACGCTAATGCTGACACTCAGTTAAGACTACAAAATGGATCATCGTGTATTTATCACACTGCTCTTCGTATTAAGCGGTACCCTAAATGTTTTGGTTATCAAGTAAGTAACTTTAAATACAAACAGAAACTGCGCAAAATAAAGATAAGCTAATGACAATGACACTGTATCAAATATAGATGGATGAACATTCAGTTGGTGGAGGGCAGCGATGGAAAACTGCATCGTTTTCAGCATCCCGTCTTCTTGACCCTGCTCATGTTTCTTGGCGAATTCCTTTGCTTTGCAGTTTACAAATTGATCCATTCGCTGATGTCGCGACGCGGCGTAAGTGCAAATAAAATATAATAAATATGTTTGTATATATATATGTATTGTATATTCAGCACTTTGACAGTGAGGAAGATCACATTTTGGTACGAGGCAGCACTGAGTTCCAGGCGTTTAGCATGCTGCTGCCATCTCTGCTGCGCACGATTGCATCCATTCTGCTATTTACAGGCCTGTATTTGACGTATGCCACCAGCTTTCAAATGTTGCGAGGTTCGTTGATCGTCTGCGTAAATTGAGTGTTCCATGTGCTAAGGACTCCAGTTTGATTTGTTTTGCAGGCGTTGCACTCATCTTTGTGGGCCTGTTTAGCACTATGTACTTGAACCAAACACTTACCACCCGCCACTGGCTAGCCATCTTTACCATGACCTGTGGCATCGTTGACATCTTGGCATTGGATGTGCAGCGCGTGGATTATGATTATCAAACTTTGCCACATAAGGATCATAATACCATTCTTACTGGCGATCTGTTGATCATCGTTGCCGAAGTTCTACACGGACTACAGTATGTGTACGAGGAGAAGCACTTGAAGGCATCGGATTTGAAGCCCATTCAGGCGGCTGGTTGGCAGAGCATCTTTGGCATTGTTATCACAATAGTGGCAGCATCTTGCCTAAACTTTGTGCCCAGCGTTACGCCCTTCAATGAAAGCTCACGCGGTGTCTTCGATGACCTTGGAGATATTATTCCGCAGCTACGTAATAACACCTGGTTAATCCTTGCACTTGTCGGCTTCACCTGCTCCTGTGCCATATACAACTGTATCGGAATGTCCATTGCGAAGTTCTCATCCAGCGGCAATCGTCTGCTCGCTGATGGAATACGCGTCTATCTCATCTGGGCATTTGTACTCTTTGCCGATTGGGAGATTATGAATTTGGTCACACTTATGGGTCTCATCATACTGCAAATGGGCATCATGATGTTCCGACAGGCCATCTTTCTACAATGGTATCATGCCGCCTTGGCTCGCTGGCAACGCATTCGATACATGGATTTGGCCGCGGACGCTGGACCCACGCCCAACACTCAACCTGCGGACGTTGTCTAAGCGGAACGTTGGGAATGGAAAAGTATCGATTTTGTTTAGATTGTGATATGAGAGGCGGGCTGATACACGTAGTTTCCAGTTTACGGATTGATCATTAAAATTTACTTATCAATTGATTTTAGCATACAAATAAACGTTTTGAAAACCTATTGTACTCAAAAGGCTAAAGTTTGTTTTCTTAATTCAACAGTCGCAGGTGTCAAAATAAGTATAATTAGTAGTTGCTATATATTTAAGATTAATATATAGTTACGGGACTTATCGAAGATGAACCGTAATAAGCCGTTAACAACTATTCTACATAGCCCGCTTTATATTTTTGCTCGATAGAAAAATTACAAGCTCAAGAAATACGAATATATTATGTCTACTAATAGTTGCAAACATTTATTATAGTATTTTCTTTGTTTGATTGTAACGATAGATAACTTAAATCAGTTTGTTTATATAGTTGCCTTTCTCAGATTAAATGATTATGATTTCAAATAAGGGTTCACCCTCTAAATTAATAATGTTTGTGATTAAGCAATTTTTTTAAATCAAACCCATTGTAAAACAGGTCGAAAAGTGTTGTTTTTTTCTATGCATTTTTTAAGATTTTCTACATTTTATATTATTTTGTTTAAGTAGAATTCAACAAATTTATAACCAACATGTACTATAAATGACATTAAACAGACTTCTTTTGCTCAATACCCAGAATACGCTCGCCAATACCCAAAAAGTAGACCATCTGAGCAATTCCAAAGAGTGGAGCTAATACAATCATACGACAAAGGCCGCCCTTAAAAAAGGCCGTGTGTCCCTCGTACTTCAATGTTTTGCTAATGGAAGTTATTTGGGGAGTTATTTCAAATATCAAATTGACGGACAAATACAAATCCAACTGATGTTAAAAACGCACCTAATGCAATCGACAATGCCATCGAACTCCTTATCGCCGTCAGCCTTTTTAATGGCCTGCAAACGGGTTTTAATTACATCCAAAGGCGTAACTGTAAAAGCAGCAGTCATCCCCGACAGCAGACCAGAAACGAGAGACCACCAGAAGACGGCCTCGCCGGAGTTGTCCGGTCTCCGGGGACCACTGTCATTCAACGAGGCAAACAATGGAAAGTAGATGACGGAGAAGGTAATGTCTCGAGCACCAGTCGCCCGTACGCCTTTGTATAAACCGAAGATGCCATTCTCTTTTACCAGCTGTTTGGTGATAGACCATGCGGTCACCTTTTTTAAGTCCTTACTGCCACTTACACGACCGGCGTCCTGCAATTGAATCTTCAGCAGCTCCATGGGCGTGGTCACAATTATTTGAAATGCACCTGCCAATCCGCCAGCCAAACACTGCATCGGCAATGATATCTTGCCCTCCGGCGTGGCCAGATGATAACGGAAATAGTCGTTGGCAGCCAATTTAACGCCCTTCTCCGGGGCTATTAATAGAATGTTTACTGCCGAGCCGCGATACATGCCAAAGTATCCCTCAGCCGCATAAGTTTTGCGGAAGCAATCAAACCTAAAATGGACGGAGAAGTTATAAGGAGATTAAGAGGATTCTATAGGTATGCCTATGATTGTTGAACTCACATACTGGTGTACATGCGTTCTCCATTGGGACCGATCTGTTGATTTTGCAGGCGCGTCTTTACCAAATCCAATGGGAACACACACGCCACGCCAATAACACCAGCAATTCCACCATTTATCACTCGGGGTAACACGCTGTTAGCAGCACTCAATTAGCCAATTTAACAACTGATGCGGTTCTTCTGACCAAATACTTACGCAAAGCTATCGGTTTTTTTTGGAGTTGCCATTCTAACACAACAAATTTCCTTTTTTCTTAAAATTCAAAATCCTTGTAATTTGAATAAAGATTTGTGTATAATTTGAAATACTTTAAAGTTGTATTTTTATGCCTACTGATGTTAACGAAAAAACTTCAATTTATTTATTTATGTATGTATATATATTATTTATTCGTGCATACTAATATCGAAATAAAGCTAAAACAATCAAAAATGCAATTTTTATTAGAAATGTCAATACAAATGGGCAAAAGAACGTATTAATTGTAACAATTTTTGTTTATCAATGGAGATGCTTTTTTGCAGTTTTGCAGATATGTATCGCCAAAAATAAAGACTTACTTAGTTATAATATATAATAGCATTGACGTTCATTATCTTATTGTCATTGTGGTAGAAGTTCTTTTGCCTGTAATCGTTTATATTATTGACCGTATTGATTAATTGAAATAATAATAATTAACTACATATTTCTATGGCGAGCTATTCACTTTTTACACGGATATTGGACATCTTTAACAGTAGTAACAATAATACATACACATTTAACATTCATTGAGGAAGCGCAAAAATGCTTCTGGATAAATTTTCTAAATTTTCATTTACTTCTTTTGAACGCCCATCATGCCCTCGGCAACGCCCAAATAGTATACGGTTTGGGCAATACCAAACAATGGAGCAATCACAATCATACGGCAAAGACCGCCCTTAAAGAACGCTGTGGGGCCTTCATGCTTCAGTGTTTTGCTATAGAATATATAACATAATATTAAACGTTGCAATGTGTGTATGTATATATATATAAACTTACGTAATGCAATCGGAAATTCCCTTAAACTCCTTTTCGCCATCGGCCTTCTTGATGGCCTGCAAGCGAGTTTTGACCACATCGAATGGGTTGACTGCCAGAGCGGCCGTCGAACCAGCCGCCAAACCAGCCAAGAAGGAGCACCTAAAGCATACAAATAAATCGGTTAGTTATATGGGTTAAATATAAGACTACGGCTAAAGGCGTTCGTACCAAAATACCGCTTCGCCAGAGCCATCCTTGCGTCGCGGACCCAGATCATTGAGCGTGGCAAACAATGGAAAGTAAATAACCGAAAATGTGACATCTCGCAGACCCGTTGCGCCGAGGCCCTTGTATAGGCCAAAGATGCCCTTCTCCTTGATTAGCTGCGTCGCCAGTTGGGTGGCCGAAACTTTTTCCATGGTTTTGCCAGCCAGTTTGGCGGCAGCGGCCACACGTCCAGCATCCTGCATTTGAATTTTCAGCAGTTCCATAGGCGTGGTCACGATAATTTGAAAAGCGCCAGCCAAACCGCCAGCCAACATTTGGCTGCTTATGGGCAGTTTACCATCTTTGGTGGTCAGCTTGTGTCGGAAGTAATCGTTCGCCGTCAATTTAATGGCCTTCTCGGGGGTGATCAAAAGGATATTGACGCCGGAGCCCCGATACATGCCAAAATAACCTTCCGCCCGATAAGTCTTGCGGAAGCAGTCGAACCTGAATTAAGCCGTTAATGAGGATGCATAAGGATATCCATAAGAATCGTTGGTAATTTATACTTACATGCTGTTGTACATACGTTCGCCATTTGGTCCGATTTGCTGGTTTTGCAAACGAGTCTTTACCAAATCCAATGGAAATACACATGTCACGCCAATAATGCCAGCAATGCCACCATTAATGATCTTCGGGAGCAATCTATAGAAAATATAAGTACTTATTCACTCAAACAGCATGCGTCTTCTTTTATTGGCTAATTGACAAATATTTGCACTGCGTTAACCTTTGCATTCATTTCGTATGTACAGCAACAACAACAAAATCAGACAGTTCCCGGGCAGGCGACCTTGACATTGACAAAGCGCGCTGTCGCATATCGATAAATCGTTAATCGGCAATCGGTTTGAGTGCAACACTTTCTTTTTGTACATAAATAAACAAATAACATAACAAAAGGTACACGCAAACATTTTGTACGCTTTTTTATTGTAGATGAATATGAAAAAATAGTTGGTAGCTTGCCAGCATAGCATAAGAATGCCTCATCTATACGATGATAGCACCTATTTTTAGTTGTCAACTAAAAAGAGAAAGCTTGCCAATGAATAAAATAATAAGCACTGCACTATGCAATATTATGTCATTTGCTTTGTCCCAATGATTAAAAAAAATAAATAAAAAAGCGCCAGATTGGATGTTTGGCAGTAATAAACAAATACAAATATATATACACGCATGTCTAGTTACTAATTGCACTCTAATCAGTGTATTTATTTTTATTATTATCATTTGTTTATTCAGTGTTTACATATTATTGTTTTTCAGTGATAACTTACGCAAACTGCTGCTGCTGCGGTTGTGGGAGGGGAGTTTCATACTGTTGAGGTTGACTTACAGATGCCATTTTGCTAAAATCAGTAAGTATGAATTAAACAGAATAAAACTTTAATTACTTAAAAGTTAACATTCTAGAACTAATTGACGAATTCAGATTTCGCTTGTCGGCACTTTAAATATAATTTATCATACATTCAACAGATGCTAGGGGTGGATGATATCAATGCTTTACTTATGAAAGATAAGCACCTGTTTTTGCCTTGGGCTTTCTATAATTGATATGCGGTCAGTAGCTTTGGTCTTGTCTACACATATTAAACGCATGATATGGAACTGTCACGGTTTATTAAAATAGCAGGAACGCAGCGACGAAGCATTCTCAGAGATTACCAACCATATCAAATTGGAGCGATGTACATTATAAGTGAATACACATACACAACCATATTTGCTGACTTACATTAGTATATATATTATACTGAATTTAGCATTCAAGTGTTAATTAAATCAGCAAAATAAAGGCGCTATATAGTTCAAGTCTTTAATTTAAATTTAACTAAACAGTTGAGGGGAATTCAATGACGGCATTCCCGCAGTGGGCGGCAGATAAGCAATATTGTGTCATTCACATTTATTGAAAGTCATTAGTAGCATAATCAACTTTATTTGACTGATTTTTCCAATAGCAGCAGAGTGTTGGGCAGTCGACTCTCTCTTTTAATTTTGTTATCTTTAACAGCCGAAATATGCTGATTATAAAAATGCTGGCAAGAAGAAATTGTTATAGCATTATAAAGCGATTTAGATTAAAGGCTTCATATCTCAATATATGTCTACGTAGAAATTGTTGTTATCAAGATGTTCCACTTTATCGATTGCTTTTACTGCTTGAAAATAACCAAGTTGAACAACTTCAGCTAGACATTTGTTGCTTTGTCAAGTTTTTCGTTGTTTGCTGTGAGCTGTGTTTGGCTTATTATATCTGATCTGGTTTGGCAGGTAGGAACGTCGATATCAGTGATTATCAGTGTTTCAGCATTTTTGGCAGCAATTTTACGTAATATTTTTAAACGTAAGTATGTATATCAAAGAGCAGCAGATACCCCGTTATGAATTAAATTGATTGACGCACACTTGCGCCTCGCATAACTATGTACGTTTGCATATATAAATTATATTAGATGTTCATTTATTATTGGTCATAAAACTCACATAATTTGTTTTAATTGACTGATTCACTTTACACTTATTCTCTTTTTCTTAACTTAAAACTTTAAAATACATATGTCTGTATGTATGACAATTTGCAATAAAATATTTTGTCTTCGTATGATTTTAGGCACTCAACTTAAACGAAAGCTCAAGGAAACGACGCTTTCAGCGCAACGAGAACTCTCTCAGCTAGCGTACCGGCGTGTACTATTGAATATTAAGGTTTTTTTAATTTAGCCAGTATAAACACGCAAAACTGCTGAGCGAAAAGCTCAACGAACTCTACACATTAATTGTGCCAAAGAGTGGCAACGCTCGTCGCTCCGTGCTGCTCAGCACTGCTCACTGCTCAGTAAGCATTTTCCAGCACTTTGAATTCTTTCGACTACTTTTTTCGTTTCGTCAAAGGGACGACAATAATAATAACATTGATTCGTTCACAGACTCATTTTAAAAATAGTTATCGTGAAAAATGAGTACGGCTCGTTTTGCCCGTTCGGGGCGCGTACGAATCTGTATACTGATGAGCATGTTTGTGGTGCTCCTTATGATGATTGTTATTTATCACATGTCCCAACAGCAACTGGACGAGACTCGAGCTTTTCGCTTACGTTGCGAACAAACCCAGGAGGGATTAAATACACAGCTGCAATGTATGTTGTTCTCATTCTTCCAAGACTATGAAATTCTATATATTTGTAAATATTTGCAGCACTCAGCGTCGACAAATTGACCGCACAGAAAAAGTTTGAAGCGATGCGCAACGAAAAGCAAACCGTGCAGGACGAATACGAGAAGCAACAGGAAGCGGAACGTTCCTTACAGCAGAAATACGATGTGCAAGTTAGCAAGTTTAAGTTACTCAACGATGAGCATACCGAACTGCAGGCCGAATGTGCCAAAAGCAAGACACAATTGCAACAGCTCCGACAGGAGTCGGCTGTCCTGAAGGCAAGCATTTCTCTGCAGAATCTCCAGCTGTGCACGAAGTAATTTAGATTTTGTCTACTTTTAGGTCAAGTACGAGGCACTACTAACGGAATCGGAGCACAAGAGCCACACGCTGGAGGCGAAGATTTCCGAATTGAAGGCTCAGTGCAAAGTGGAGTCACAACAACAGCACCAGCAGCAACAACTGATCAAGCCAGTTGAATCATTGTCGCCGGAGACGACACCAGCGCGTCGCTCGAGTCCCGCCCAGCTGGCGCATAGCATCGAGAAGCCGCGCAATGAAAAGTCATTCAAAGAGCAAGTGCAAGTGAGTCAAGGGCTGTACAGAATTGGCCGCATTGCCGGGTCGAGCCAACAGGCAACTAACCAACAAGCAACAACTAAAATCCATGGTGTCGGTGCCGTTGCCGAGCAGCGGCAGGAACTGCAACAACAGCCCATGCAGCGCTTCGAGGTGCGCAACAATCACAGCCTCATACTAAATTCTGTTGAAAATTTTCAGATTGTGCCCAAGTCGCTTAAAACGTTAGCGGACGACACTGATAAACAGCATCAACAAGAGCAGCCCGTTTTAGCCGTCGCCGCCGTTGCTGCAGCCGTTTCACCTCTCAGCGCGCCACGCAAGTCCAGCTCCAGTACTCCAAATGCAGAAGCCTCGGCTAACGCCTCTGTTGCGCCCAAGGCCGTTGGCAGCAGCAGCAGCAGTGGACAGCCTCCGTTAGCCATGCCACCAGCCAAGCCATCGCAGATAGTTAAAGTAGAACGCAGACTGCCCGAGAATGTGGCGCCCATTCCAGATAATTTCGATGGCAAGGGTGAACAAGCAGCGGATATGGATACCGCTGCCGAAGAGCTGCCCAAAAACGATAACAACAATCGCTATTTGAATGTGGTTAAGGATCTGGAATCGAACAAAAACCCAGGTGACTCCGGTGCACATGAGGTGAAGGATGCTCTAAACGAGCAGAACTTCAATTTGCCCGGCGTTGGGCATAATCCATTTGATAGCGATCTTGTGGCGGCACATGCGGCAGAGGCAGACAATAAACTGATTGCTGCCGATGCAGCCGCTGTTGGCGGTGGGGCTGGCGGTAATGACGATGATGACGACGATATGCTCGGCGATGTGGCGGTCAAGCAGCCCCAGCATTTGCTCGAAAACTTAAATTTAAATAACGAGATCGCTGGGGATCAGGGCAAAGAGTTTGCCGATGCTGTGCACTTGGAGGATGGCATGGATGAAGATCAAGATGGTAACTCTAGTTAGTTCAAATGTCTAGACTTCCTGCCTAAACGATTTATTTACTTTTCTAGAGGATGACTACAATGTGCCGGCACGCAAGAAAGGCGCCGACGCGCCCGTTAGAAATTAGTGGATTGACAGTAGATCAAATAATCCATTGTTCACAAATGTATTTTATAAAACAACTGCATCTCCTTGGGCATACTTGGCTAAAAGTTAACAACAACAATAACAATAACCAGCCACTTTAGTTGTTAAGTTTAAGTCTCATTTTCATTACTAATAGATTTCCTTCAAATTCAGATATAGAAATCTCGAAATTGATAGAATCATTTTCACATTCGCAGCGGCCAATGGTCAACTGCAACATTTAAATCGATTTGCTACTCGAGTACTACTTTATTAAGTATATTTTAGTTTTCTGTTTAGCATTTCTAAATTAATCGTTAAACATTTAATTAGGTTTTACAAAATTTGTATAAATTCAATGATTAACTATTAATTTGCATAGTTAGATATGTATATACATATTAAGAAAACTGATCATTTTTTTCAACATATTTTTTCTCCTTTTATATTTTACATTTAAGATTTTTTTTATCAGTGCTTGCAGTTGGCTGTTCAGGCATCCTTTTATCCAAATTGTAGGTGTATACTTTGTTTTCTGTGATAAGAAACTTGCTGAGCTGCATTTCTTTCGTTGCTTTAAACAATTGTGTCTATCCTCATTGATATACAAGAATATATGTTAAGTCGATACCTTGGAATAGTTATTTAGTTAGCTCTTAAGTGAAGAATTGATCGAACAAAAACGTGTCTAAGAATTGAACACAGAACCTTTATTTGAAGCATAATAAATTGAATTGCATAAATGTTAATCGTATATTTTATATTTAATATTTTTTTTGTTTTTATCTTAACGAATAGGACAAGTGCAATAATTTTATTATCCGACGCTCTGACATAATTTAAGTAAAAATGCACATAACTCAAAAATAAACTGAACAAATAAAATAAAGAATGAATATCAAATCAAAACTAGGAATCAAACTCAATATGATTTACTGTGTGTGCGCCGTTATCCATGGATGCAACATGATCTGATCCAGAGGCAACCGATGCTCCGGATTTAACACTAATAGCTTTGATATCAAATGTGCTGCAGCTTTGGAAACGTGTTCCGGCAGCTTATAGTCGACATTTAGTATCTTCTTGTATGTCTCCTCAAATTTCTTTGAGTAGAATGGCGCATAACCCACCAGCAGCTCGTAGCATAGCACACCCAAGCTCCAGAGATCCACGTTCTTGGTGTGCGGCTTGTTTAGCACCATTTCGGGCGGCAAATAATCAACTGTGCCGCACAGCGTCATCCGCATCGAATTCGGCTCATGCACTGACCACCCAAAATCGGCTATCTTCAGCACACCCTTGTGGCCCAACAGCAGATTCTCTGGCTTGATATCCCGGTGAATGATATCACGCTCATGCAAGTACATTAGCGCCGAGCACAGCGCTTTTATGTATGTAGCCGACTGTCGATCATCAAATCGCTTCAACGGCTGCGCCTGCAATGCAGTGAAGAGCGTGCCTTGTGGCGCATACTCCAGTATCAAATAGATGCGCGCGTCGTCATGAAAGTAGGCGTAGAGGCGCAGGATGTGCGGATTGCGCAGATGCGATTGAATTTCGATTTCACGTCGCACCTGGTGCTCCACATTTGATTCGCCAATCTGTTTCTTAAAGAGCACCTTCAAGGCGACAACAAATTGAGATTCCTTTTCGCGTGCCAAATACACATTGCCAAATTTGCCACGACCCAGCTGTCGACCTATGTCAAAGTTGCTTAAAGCCCAGGTCTTTTTGGGTTTGGCTATTGCTGGTGCCGATGCAGTCTCTTTAAGAAGATATATGTTTGTCTTAAGATAAACTTAAACTGAAACTGAAGCTTACCAGTCTTGTTCTTATCAGCGCTTTTGCTGCTGCCTGTGGCTGACAACGCCGGTTGCTTCTCAGCCTTGGCCAAATCCGTATCTACTCTTTTGGTGGCCATAGCTGCAGCTGGCAGCTGCTGATGTGTCTGTTGTTGTGGTGCTGTTGTTAATTGGGCGGCAGTTTTGCTGGTGCTTGCCACAGGTGCCACATTCTCAATTGTTGACTAAGCATGTTTGTAAATTTAAAACACGCTTCAAATCATCAGTTTTACATTCATACTCACCTTTTTCGTCATAATTAGTTGCCTTTTTTGCATTGCTAATGCAGCGACTGTTGTAGAAGTACTGGTTCCTGCTTTCGGTAATGCATTTTCCTTATTTCGCAGCACATTGCTTGGCTTGTGCGACATGATTTTTTTGTTTTTTGTTGAACACTAAATTTTTTGTTATTTAGTCAATTGCCAATGCCAATCGGTTAAAACTCTAGCATAGCTCCCTGTGACCTCTGTGAAAATAAAATGCCGTTCGTTTGAATTGAGAAGCGCCAGCACCTTTTATCCTGTGAATGGCGATTACACTATGCGTGTTATCGGTGGCTGTTGAATGGCAACAGTATGCACAGTATGCTCTTGGGTGAAGAGCGATATCGTGATTCTGACAGAATACTGGGATTGTATAGTTATTTATTTTATAAAATCGAAGTAATCCTTGCCAAATATGCGAAGTCAATTTGGCGACTGATACTTTGTTTATGTTAGTTGGTGCACTTTACTTTGTTATTTGTGTGATGAGTAACAGTTACCCGTGTATCATTGTTATTTAATTTGTATGTTTCTGCTGCAATGCGACTGTCTCTCTGAATAGAGCAAGAAAATGGCGTAAATGTCGTACAATCGTTTTAGAAAATTCGTGCAAAACATTAGTGAAAATTATTATAAAGTGTAGATAATATTAGCAAACGAAATGTTTCCCGGGGGCAACACCAATGCCAATTTAGGCTACAACAAACACAATCCATATCTGCGGCAACAGTCACATTTTCTAGCTGCCCCCGTTCGCGGTCCTAGTCCAGTTCCCAGCCCAGCAATCGGCAATCCACTAGGTGCCGCAGCAGCGACTGTCATGCCACTGAACATGCAGGGCAGCATTGACTGGGCGCAGCTGGCCCAGCAATGGATACACATGCGAGACTCATCAGCAGCGCCGCCCATGGCTAATTTTAGCATGAACATGCCGATTGCGCCACCTCCTCCGATCATTAGCAATGCCCCAGAGTACCACCAACATCAACACCAACAGCAACACCAGCAGCCGGCAGTGCGTCTGCAACAGATGAAAACAACATTACAGTACGAGGAGCACGGCGAGGCGGAAATGGACATGGATATAGATGAAGAAGAGAATGAAAATAATGTGCGTGCTCTGCATCATATTGAGAGTCTGCCGCCGCCTCCCATTGTTACGCAATCCCAATGGATGGCCGGCAGGGCCAATGATGTGCCGATTACAGTGCCATCCAGTGATGCAAGTGAGTAAATGCCGTACTGTTAGTTTTTGGCTACCCATTTAAAACGACTCTTCAATTCCTATGCTAGTTGGAGCTGGAACTCAGAAATGGAACGATTGGTCGACGCGTAACAATCCCACTTCGCATATACCATCGCTTTTAAAACTCAACGTTTGCAACCCCAATGAAACAGCACAGATACCGCTGCAAACGTATCAGCCGCCGCACAATATCACCAGTGTTGGTGGTGGCGCCGCCACCGGCTCAACCAGCGATATTGATGCAAACAAGCGTAAAATGTTACCAGCATGGATTAGGTAAGTACAAAGTAAATGCTTTATTCAGATTATTTATTGTTGCTGGTTTTGTATTGCAGAGAGGGTTTAGAAAAAATGGAGCGTGAGAAACAGCGTCAGCTAGAGCGACAGCAACGCACAACGCCGGAGCCCGAATTGCCAGCGATCAATGTTAAGCAAGTATCAAGCAAAACACTAACAACACCTGTTAATCAATTGAACATGTCGAACGTGGTAAGTAGAGAAGTGCGTCTCTGGCTGCATTTGACTTGAATTTTGACTTGTGCAAGTGCCGAGGGCAATTGCAACATGAAACTCAATTGGTTGCCCAAATGCACACATAAAATGCACAGCAGTCCAAGCTGTCAACGTACTAAACAGAACGCCCTGCCTTTTATATATGAACTTGACCACAATCAGGCAAGCGACAGCGATGATTCAATTGCCGCTAATGAGGAGGCAACGCATGCGCCCAACATCGCTCAGCTATTAGGTAATGATGTATTGAGTAAACCCACTAACAGCGATGACGAGCACGACCAGGACGATGATGATGACAAAGACGACGACAAACAGCAGCATCACTTGCAGCAGCAGCAAGATTCAGTCAGTCGAGACAATGTTGCAACTGTTGCAAGCAATGCTGAAACTGCATTAAGTGGTAAAAACTACGAAGAAAGACTCGCCGATTTGGTAGGCATCATAATTTTCACAAGGTGCGCTAAGCCAGGCAATGAAACCTTAAACCTGTTCGTGACTCATTTGATGGCAATACAAGCAGCATAAAAAAATATTTCAAATTTTGTAAAAAAGTTATTCTCAGTAGACGACAGATTGTACACTGAAGGTGTTGAATCAATCAATTAATCAAATGGTGTTTTATTAATATAATATTTACTTATTAATTTAATTTACTCACCATATTGATAACTTACTATTTATATTAAATACGTTTTCAAAATTCTTAGAATCCAATTGCTATTTTCAAAAGTGCTAACCAACTAGATAAGAAGAGTGAAACTCAAATATTCGTTTCTATATTCTTTGTATAAAAGATATATATTTCGCAAGCGACTAGAAAATTAATTTATAAAAAATTTGAGGACTCGATTAATGGTTAACGGTTTCATTGTCTTGCGCCACTTTGTCATTTTGATATAGCGCAAACCAATCTATCCAAAAACCAATCTATAGATGCTTGTTGTGCGTCGCACACTAACCGAAATACTGCTGGAAACAACAAACGAAGAGATTGCAGCTATTGCTACTGAAACACTCAAAGCGCATCGCGCTAAAGGTACATTTATATTAAAACTATACAACGTTAAGCTTATCGCCACAGATCTTTTACAGTGAGCAAATTTAAGTGTGAGTCCATTTCTGTAAGTACAAACATGTCTGGCTCTTATTATTATTTTTTTGTCGCTCAATGCTTGTGTGGAAAGTGCTCAAGTAAGTTGGTCGAAACTTACAAAAAAAAAAAAAACGTTGGAATTGTCCACAGGAAGTCGGGATGAAGTCGTATTTAAATTGTGACGATGATCGTGTTTTGCGATGATTAGTTTGAAAAATGATAATTTTAATTTTATGTCACTGCTTTACACTACTTGACACAAACAATTCAATCACATGCTGAATTTAACTATATAATCGTAATATATATAATATATATATATGTGTGTATGTAAATCAAAAGCGTCATCAGCCCAAGTGATTCGCAAAAGCGCCTTGTCCTCCATTACCGGCAACTTGGGTAAGTAACAAATTTCAATTTATCTCGTAAGATCTTGAACACTTTTGTTTAATAGGTAGTCTGAGTTTTTTTTTTTTTTGCTTACCCCTCCCCCCTTGCTACCCAACCAGCCCAAACCCCACGCCCACAACTATTCCCCCTTTAAATTATTGTATCTGTATGTTGTATAACGTGGACGGGATTGGCTAACTAAACACATTTTCTTCACATATGCGTAAATTCTGTCCAAGCTAAATCGGTATGAACACTTAAAACCAACGAAATAAAATTAAAACGTTCTTCGGTTGGTCAAGTTTGGTACCCTGTTTTTCGTCACTCTTTCTCTATCTCTGCTAAACCATCTTTATTAATTAAAAAAAAAAAACAAAAAAAAAATTTAAAAAGTATATATTGAAAATAAAAAACAAAAATAAAGAAAAGCGCGGTTCTTTCAATGTACGCTTGGCAGCAAAAATTAGCACTTGATTGATTTGAATTATAGGCTTAGCTGTCTACGGCGATTCCTCGAGCGATAGCGAAAACGATGAAGCTGCTGATGGCGCTAACGATGGCGTTCAACTCGAACGCACCGATGCATCTTCTAAAGATGAAGATGATTCTGCCGAGCTTAGCATTGACGAGCTTAAAGTATTTAACTGAATTACATATTTATTTATTGAGGCAACATAATAATAAATATTTTTGGTAGGCACGCATTCGTAAAAGCAAACGTGCCTTTGAGAAAGTCGTTGATGACATTGAGGAGCGTGTCGCGCAGCAGGAGCAATTGGATGAGCAAAAGCTACAGCATCAACGCAAGCTGGAACTTGAGCAAGCCGAGGCTTCCGGGCAGTCCGCACAGAGCAATCAGCGGCACACAGAGACGCCAGACGATGAAACAGCAACGACATCAGCTTCTGCCAATGACAAGCTACACCAATTTAGTGGTATGTTTTTAATTGATTCGGACGACATAAAACAACAACATTTCAATTTACTACCCTGAACCATGCAAAAAATTACACAGTAAAACGTCTGAGTCGAAAGGAGCGTACTACCCGGTTCAGCGACAACAAGGACGGCAAGCCAGCTCCGAATTATGTGAGCCAAGTGGTAGCAGCTGCGACGGTGCCAAGCAGCAGCATAATACAACAGAAACCGAAGCCTGTCCCCAATCCGGCCACCAATTTGCTGCAGATGCCCGAATCCATGGCTAGTATGCTAAGTGCGGCAAATAAGGCGCTCGACAAGGCAAACAAAACGTCCAACAAGTCGAAGAGCCGTCATCGTCAGTCCACTACATCCTCGTCTTCCAGCAGCGGTGATACCAGCAGTCGCAGCTCAAGCAGCGATACCACCAGCTCCAACAGCTCCAAGTCCTCCCGCAATAGCAATGGAAGCAGCACTCGTAGCAGCGCTGCTGCCAAAAAACACGACAAGAGCAGCCACCGGCAGAGCAGAGGTAGCAGCGGTCACCGACAGCGAAGCGAATCCAGTCGCAAGAGCCGTCGCAAGGACAACCATGGTAGCACTGGCCAAAATTATGACCGCCATCGAAGTAGTAACGAAAGTCGCGGACGCGATCGTGATCGTGGTCGAGATCGAGACCGAGATCGTGATCGGGATCGTAATCGCGATCGCGATCGGCATACAGTTCACTATAGCAACCAGCAGCGGCAGCAGCAACGACGACGAGGTGGTCGCCATCGGCGAGATTCAAGCAACTCGGCGGAGGAGGAGGGCAGAAGCAGCTACAGACGCGGCTCGCGGCACAGCAGCACTCGCAGCCACCAGAGCAGCAGCTATAGCAAACATCAGGAACGGACTCGATCTCGCTCCAATTCGCGCAGTACACACAACTCCCATTCGTCCGTGTCTACAACGCATCCGCATCGCAAGCGTAAATAAATAAATAAATATGCAATACTTAAACAGTCTTCTGTTTATGATGATACTCTTTAATGCAGCTTACAAAAAATACAAATAATATAATAAATGTTTTAAATGATGTCTACTATCCGTACATCGAATTTAATTAATGATCGCAAATCGTAATGATTATATATAGTACATATATGTTTGCCTGCATTCTTCAGTCTTCTGTTGCGAAATGAGTATAATTTTTGAGTAAAACACCTCCAAAAGTCCTAAAGAGGAAAATCAATTTTAATTATGAAAAGATTTGGTCGATGCGTGTTAATTCAGTTAAATTAGACTTGGCACACATGATTATTTATTAAATATCTTAAAGATCTTCCATACATATTTGTTCATATATTTGTATATTAGCAAGAATTTTGAGACGTTTTGCTTTGTTATTGAATTAAACATAGAACTAATTTGTTACATTCAAAAGTATGGCTAGATTATACAATTTGTTAAAAATGCAAATGTTGTCGACCTATACTGTTAGAAATTAATTTGTTGCGGAACTAACATGCATATAAAAGAATATTGCAAATAGAAATTTTTTCAAAAATTGATCACTTTGTTTAAAGACAAAAACTACATATTAAAACTTGTCCACTAGCTTTGGCAATTTGAGCCAACATTAAGCGACTTTTATGGCCTATCGTTTTAGTCGACAATTGAAAAAATAATACAAATTTTAAATACAAATAGCTAGTCTAGTTTAGGTTTAGCGGCGATTAGATTGACTCTTGTTGTTCCAGCGAGATTGCTGCGACCGTTGAGCGCGGTGTGAGGTCTGAGCTTGATGCTCGCAGGCATCTGCACGACGCAAAACTTCAGCGTACGACAAATCCAGCCTCTTCAGCTTGTGGAACTCCTGCGACACCGTATTTGGATGGAACTCAACACCATTAACTTCGATAACGCAACCGTTACGCTTGGCGCGATTAGCGCTCATATTACGATTATAAATAACCATTGGGGAGCCATTCCATTCGGTGCTGGTGCGTTCCGCTGGTACCCGGCGGCCCACGACGCGCTCGGGCGCAAACATTTCCGGGCGCATGGGCACAAAGTCTTTGCGGGTGCGCCGAGCACTATGAGTGGGACCGGTTTGTGCCAGTGGGGATGGTTGTGCAAGTGGTGACTCAACGCGACTACCATTGAGGTGCAGACTACGGTTCTTGCGACGATTTCTCTTCTTAATGCCAACGCCAACGGTCAAATACTCGAGTGGTTCACGCTTCAGCGGAGTCAGGACACGACCGTTCTCCTCGATCGATTTAATGGCATTTTTATTGGGATTCGGTGTGCTCCCAAGCTGGGCAATGGACGAAGAGCTTGTCTGGGAGACGCGATTCTCCTGATTTTTGCATTCGGTAATATGTTTCTTGGCCGTCTTGCGTTCCAGCTTGGTAACGCACTCGGACATGGCAAACGATTGATCGGAAAACACCGATGAGATTATACTCTGTGTATCATCACCAAAGTCAACAGAGAACTCCTCGTTGACTGGTGCATCATTAATCATTGCAGTTGGGTCATTCTTTGGCTGTGCACTATCTTCATCGGATGATTTCGGTTTATCGACATCCTCTTTGTTGTCGGCGGCCTTCTTCAGCACACCAAAGATCTCCTTAAAAAGCTCTCTGTACTCGGGCCGACTCTGGAAATGTGTATTAATGGGACTGACGTCGTCGTAAATGCTCAGCTTGCATTCCTCGCCATTGCTAATGGAGCACAAAAAGTAACCGGGACGGTCATCCGTCTGTGTGTACTTGTTGCTGGTCTCCTCCGAAAATCCAGACGACGATGTCTCCGCTTCGGAGAACTCTGTGGATGCCCGACCACGGGCACTCTTGGCATTCTTGCCATCATCTGCTCCAGTTGCAGTTGCAATTGCAGTCGCATTTGTACTGGTCTCCTGATTGGCCACCGTGTTGAGCTTCTGCGTGGTTGATTGCACATCATTTGGCAACTGGACGGCAGAGTCGCCATTGATTGGGTTGGTTTTGCGGACATTTGATGTGCGCTGCACCTCCAGCAGAGCTTCATATTTTTCGACCAGATCTCGGTATGGATTTGGACTGTCAGCGGTCTTCATGTCCAGCAATTCCGCCGAATTTTCAGCCAATTGTGCGCTAAACTCACTGCCCAAAAGGCTCCGTTCATCATCTTCGGCCACGTCGTCGGTCTGAGCCACAGATGATTGGCCGTCATTGTTGGATGCCTGTTCCTCCATGATGCGCAAGCAGCGGCTGCACATCTGCCCTTGCCGCACATCATCCAGCAGCGAGAACTCATCTTGCATGGACATCATTTCCTCGTTTGTGCTTGTAATTGCATTACGGCTCTGAAGCGTTTGGTTCTCTTGGATAATGGACACCAGCTGTTCCTCCAGTTCGACATTACGCTGCTTTTCCGCCATAAAGTTACGACGCAGTAGCTCCAAATCGGTTATCAGACTTAACAGCTCCTCATTGTCCTCACCCTTAATACCGGCGGCAGCGGCTGCTTCCATAATCTCTTCCGGGCTGCCCATATCGCTCAAGGCGATTGATCGATCGTTGGCAAGCGATAACTCCGTGATGCCCGTTGAATTAGCGTTTGCAGCGAATGAGTTGTTGTCAATGGGCGTGGCATTCATATCTGGAGAGCTGCCCGCTGTCCATGGTTTGGGTAAGCAGAGCAGATCGATGGTGCGCTCCTGCTGCTGCGGCTGTGATGGCTTCTCATTTTTACGCCGCTCGGCACTTAGACGGCGACGTGTCTCCTCCAGCTGCTGGTTAAGCTCCTCGCAGCGTGCCTCGAGAGATTCAATGTTGGCGCCCAGCGATTTGATTTGCTTCTTGTCGCGCGACTTCTCCAACGTCAGCCGGTGATTGCCACGCTCCAAATCCTGTATGCCCACCTCCAGCTGCTCATAGACCTTCAGTCGCGTATCGTTTACCTCGGCCATTGCATTGATCTGCTTGCGCAGATGCACAATCTCACGCTGTTGCTCCTCATTACGGCACTTCTGCTCCTTTAGGAGTATCTCAAGATCTTTGTTTCGCTCGAGCAGCGTTTTGCCCAGCTCCGCTGCCAACTGCAAATCATTGAGCATAAACTGCGATGATACATCCACATCTGACTCTCCGCAGGTGTCTTCTTCAAGCTTGCTGCCGTCCATTTTTTATATTGTTGTTGTTTTTTGGCTTTAGTTTCTTCGTCTGTTTCTGTTGTGGTAAGTGAATTTTTCAATTATTATTATTCGCCTTGACGACCACAAACCACACAAATCACATGTTTATTGATTTTTGGCTTACGTTTTGGTTGATGTGAATGTTGGTTCTCTGCGCATATTCTGCACGTCAATTGCCAGCTTAGGCACTCAGCTCGCCTTTTCTTTATGCTATCCGATACACTGATTTAGATTCGCGTTTGTCTTGCTATTAACACATATATATATAGATATATATTTTGTTTGTTGCGTCACCGATTTTAAAGCAATCGCGAATTGCATAAGTTGGCAACGACAAAAGTTTTGCTTTTATGCTCCCTTTATGCTCAAGCGCAAGTGCAAGTGCAGTGCAACCCTAAAATTAAAAAACGGCAAAAACCTACCCCTTGTAGCTGTTAAAGCCAGGGACGTAGACAGGGAGGCCTGCGAAAAACATATAGATATAAAATACACATCCAAATGCATATTAATTCATTGCAGCCATTATCAATTCGTAATCGTATTCATTCAACTTACGTCGGCTTCTTTATTTTGAGCTGCGGGCATAACACTATTTATGTATTCTATATAGATTATTAAATTAAAGAAAACTGGACTTTAGACGTAATATTTTATATACATGTATATTTAAATATGAATGCGCACTGCGTGTAATAATATGAAATAAGTCAACAATTGAGTCTTATTCAGTTTGATATGTGATTGTGTGCCGCAAACCTGTTTGGTAAACGCTTCAGCTGAGACTAAAAGCCAGCCATGACAACTCTAAAAAACTGTTTTTCTTTTCTCAAATATATATATATATATATATATATATATATATATATATATGTGAATGTGTATATATGTATTTATACAGAGTCTTGACAAAGAATACAGGGTCAGCAGCAAAAGATAATAAAAATTAGCCAGTTCACCTTTACTGCGATTTGTTTAGTGTTAAGCAAATATAATCAAAAGTGAAGATTTGTGGTTGAGCCAAGCCAGTGTTGTGTTCCCCCATTTAAGTGGGCTGCCTACGCGCCTGACAAATCTAAAAACAGCTGTTTTCGTCAAGGGTGACAAAAAATATATAAAAAAGCTTCCCATGTCAAAGTATGGAAAATATTTAAAATATTTATTAGTGTATACAAATATGAAGAAAAATTAGAAGTATGTAAATTTGGTACAATATGTACATATAATTATAGCTAATATTAATCATAACGAGTACCTAGTTTTAATTAAAAGAAATTTTTATGGGCATCGAAAAACTTGTACAATTTTGAGCAGCATGAAGCGTATTTAATTAAAATCGAACACATTTAATCTTCGCTTTGCTGCTGCTGCTTGTATCGCTGCTCGTACGGATCACCGTAGTCCACCTTGCCCATCTCATAGTGGGACATTTTATTCCGATGAATCGTGAGCAAGGCGCCACTCTTAAATGTATCCCCGCAGACGCCGCAGTTGTAGGGTCGCAGCAAAATGGGTGGCACCGATTCGCCCTCCCGCTGGAGTCGCATCCGTTCAATGTCCTCTGCACGTCGCTTGTTCACGCGGCTGTTCTCATAGGGATCGACGGGATCGAGGTAATCCACGCCCTCCCGCCCAGTCTCATGGTGTCGCTTCTGGTTGCGATGAATGTTCAAGAGGGAGCCGCACACAAAACTCTTGTCGCAAACGCCACATGAGTAGGGTCGTTCGCCCGTGTGTCGGCGCATATGAATCTTCAGATCATTGGACTGTACAAATCTCTTGTCACACTTGTCGCAGGCATAGGGACGATGTCCCGTGTGGAGGCGCATGTGACGCGCCAGTTTGTTTTGCGAAATGAATTTCTTGGCGCAGATTTTGCATTCGCTCGGTCGCTCGCCGGTGTGCTGGCGCTTGTGCAGGTTCAGATCCTGGCCGCGTGGAAATGCCTTGTCGCATTCGTCGCACTTGTACGGATTCTCGCCGGTATGCCGTCGTATGTGTATCGTTAGGCTGGAGACAGGAAAGCTAATGCCACAATGGGGGCACTCACGGCGCTTGGCAGCACGCTTGGGCGGTATGATCTTGGCAACATCGTGGACATCGCCACTGGCGGCGACCACCTCCGGATGAAATGCAATTAGATGACGACGCAGTGTATCCTGACGCTTAAACAATCGCGGACAATGTTCACAGATGAGGGCACCGCTGCTGCTGTGCTCTTTGGCCAGCTCTTGGGCGGCAACATCTGCCGCTTGTTTGTGTGCGGTGGCAAAGTGGCGCGCCAGCGATTTATTTTTAGCAAAGATCCGTGGACAACTGGCACATTTGTACATGTAATTTTGAGAGTGCGCCAGTCGCATGCCCAGCTGTGAGGGTCGCTCTTCCAAAAGATCGGGCTCAATACTTATCTCTGCCTCAGAGTCTTCTTGTACAAGTTCGCTTGGTTCGTCATTGTCATTGCTCAGGATGGACTTTTCCGCACATGGTGTTTCCTCTGGGTGTTCTAGCTCCGCCTCCACTTCAGCCTCCCCGTCTTCCTCGTGTAGTTCAATGACGGATTCGCATTCATCCAACTGCACAAACTGATCTTCATCTTGCACTAGTTCCTCGTACTCGTCCACATCCACAACGGTAACAGCTGACAGCTCCCGCTCCAGTTGGCTGCACAATTCCTGTAGCGTCTCATTGGACTTCTCGACGTCGCGTATAAACTCATAGGCACTGATCAGGCGACGTGTGCAGCTCTGGCACAGCTGTGTGGGTAGATTCGGTTCGTTCCAGTTGCACTGCAAGTTCATTTTTTGCTCAGATTACAAAGTTCGGTTTGGTTTAGTTGTAGTGTGTTTATTTACAATACCTTCAAATTGGATACGTTCTCCAACAGCTGCCACAGCTCTAAGTTCAGGTCGTTAAACTCAATTTCATCGCGAAGGCATAAAGTGGTTTCGTGGGACTCCAGGCAAACGCGACATGTCTGCGCATTTACACTTATATTAACTTGGTCTGGTGCCTCAATCCCATCATCGATACTTTCCATTTTATCATAGCCCCGACAGAGGCGCTAATTATATCTTCTAAAATTTCTACCCAACACTAACATCTACATATTCAGCTGTGGCCACCCTAAATCTGCAACATTATCTAATATGTTATTAACAGCATGCATGATTTTATTCTATAAACAACTGTCGTTTATTCCCCAAAAAAAAACATAATTGGTAATGATATAACGATATAGTGTAAGTTAGCTGCCTATAGATAAATATGTTATTCAAGTTGACATCCACTTTCAAGTGGCAGTTTATATTTAAAACCGAACTTAACAGCCGCTAACTGTTTGCATATGGCATACATGCTGGATAAAAATATAGGTGCTAAGCTTAACTTACATATCGATGATATCGATAACTAGGAAGAGAAGTAAAAATACCTAAATACAATTTTTGATTTGAAAACATAATTTACAGATTTTTATTATCGAAAACTTTTTTTGTTTTGTAAACTGTTTAACATTTTAAGTCCAGATCAATGAAATACACTTTGTTCCGCCTCTTCTATTAATATTATTGAAAGGTGATATTTATATTTATATTTATTTATTTAGATTTTAGTCTCTAATTTTGAGGTTCTGAAATGTAATCATAATTATATAAAGAAATACAATATGTATATTAAATAAATTCCAAAAATTTTCTTTAATTGTAGATCAGAACTGAACTCAGCACTTATTCTACATATCTGGGTGCACTAGGATAATGGGGCACCGATAAGAGCGGCACGCCCGATGTGCCCTCCGTTGGTGGTGCCGTGGGTAGCGCAAAATTTGTGTACATGGGATAGCGAGGTATGAAATCATCGGTACGATTATGCTCATTCACGTCCGTGTCGATGAATTTATCACCAATATGCGTGGCTTCCTCAAAGGAAGGTGGTTCTGAAATCGAGGCGAAATTAAAATTCTCTAGTATTGTGATTTAAGTCGCTTAAGTGGTGCTTACTGCAAGTATCGTAGTTAGGTGGTAGATCTGCCGCTGCACCTGAAGGCGTATCAGGCGTCTGAGGTATCCACTCCGCCACATGTGTTGGATTTTCCGCACTTTGCGCTAACGGTATAGTGCCAATAATAATAGGCATTTCAATATCCGAATCCGTATGGCAGCTCCCAGTCTTAATCGCCATCTTGATGTTGTAGGACACGTTTATAATGCGATTATTTCGAGATGAGGGCGGTACTGGCGGTATGTCGAGGCTGGATGTTATAAGACGCTTCGATAAGCGTCGCACTTGTTCGGGTTCCGATTTCTTAAAGAGAACATTTGAATGCTTTTGTATTTTGTACGTGGGTGAACTGGCCCTGAACTCATAGATTTGTATTAGGGATAATTCGATGCCGTGCAGATCATAGCCCTGCGACTGATTATCCACATGCAGGGTATAATGTATCCTCTGTCCTGGCGCATAGCCACCAAAGGGTATTGTGAGCGTAGAGATGACCGGTCCCGAGGAACAGGGCCAGCAGCAAAAGTACTTGATCTCCTCATTTTTTATGGGTATCTGAATAACGAAAGCACTTTATTATTTACAATTTATGAGAAAGGAAGAGGAAAATTAAGGATCTACCAGCATCTCCGGATACATATTAAGATTATAGGTCTGTAAGACAGTTATTGGCTGCTTGAATTCATTATTGAATCGCCAGGAACGATCCACCACAAGTGAGACCTCATAGGCGATCTTGCCGTACATCTCCACACACGATGTCGGGCAGTCCAATGGCAAGGGTATTTGGTAGGTGTAGGTGTGCGTGCCGTGCGGCAATTCACCCTCACCGAATACATTTGTTCGGGAGTTCAAATACGATTCGCTGCCCCGAAAATACTCTGTGTAGTGCTCGGTTTTACCGTTAACGGTGCGAGAGCGCTGCTCTTCCCATCGCACTTTCGCCTCTCCTTCGAACAGAATGTACACCTCTGTCAAGTTAAAAATAAATACAGCATTAAGCTTTGCAATAGGTTTGATCTTTGTTATTTTGCAAGCTACTCTTTGTTTTGGTGTTTTACCGGCACTGAGTTGTTTGGATAAAAGCACACTCCTCTTCGCCTAATAAACTTTGCAACAAATATTGCTCACAGCTTTTATTTTTAGGTTGCGTCGCTCTGAGAACAAAATAAAGCACCATTAAGCTCGTTTGTTTTAGGTTTGTTTATCGTTTTGTTTTGCACAATACGCTTTTTCATCTTTATTTTATAATCATTTCAAATGTATATGTCAATGTGTATAGGAAAATATTTAAAATGTTTTTTTTTGTTATGATAGCATTTTTAATTGAAATATACAATAATTTTTAAGAAAGTATTTTATAATTAATTGTTTCGAAAACTGGTTTTTAATACGCCCCAAAATATTTGATTGCATATCAGCGTGGAGCAAACATAAGTTTATTCTCAGCATAAGGTCAAGTTCGTGATAATTAACGTTGAGTAAAGAGCAGCACCAGTTTTAAATTTAAAATTACCATTAACAGACTTGTTGCTTGTTGTATTTAGGATAACACGTCCATTTATTGTTTCGCCGCTGTAGTAAATCGGATTGGGCCGATCGAATTCAAAAACACACGTCGATGGCATGGTAAAACCAGATACAATCTGTCACTGTAGAACCCCAAACTTTAAAGTATATATATCTATAGAAATTTAATTATTAATCAAATACAGCACGCGACAACTGCACTCAAACAACCGGGACGCCCAAAGGTCCGTACACAAATGAATAGTCGAACATCTAAATGCGCTAAACCGCCAAATGTTCGTGAGCGCGAGAGAGTTGAACATTCGTGACATCATCAGTTGAAAGCAAAGAGAAATTATCTTAGATACATTTTTTTTAAAATGCTACCACAAGCAGCTTTAGGCGCAACTTATTTTGCTCTTATACTGCCTAGTGCCGAACCAAGTAGATTAAAGAGTTGTGTGAATGTGTGTGTGAGAAATATATGCAATGCAGTTTTCCTACAGCACATACAAACATATGTTGTTTTTTTTACAATTTGAAGTTGTTGCGACCGAAAAAAAAAAGATAAGGATTAGTAGACTATCAATTTCAGCTCCTTATTCTTTTGTCGCACATAATTATAAGATTATATTTTTGAGAATACCCTGTGTCGACTTTTTTCCCACCAGGATTCCCAAAATAGGAGCTGCGTCCCTACTGGTGTCCAATTCGATCAATCTAAATTAATATCGATCCTTCTTATTATCAGAATCAAAATAATCGAGTACATGGATGATCAATAACATCAACAAAAGCATCGATTAATATACGTTACGAACTAATACGAAAAAATACTTAAAATACGATGACTCCAATAATATATGCCATATATCATAATTTATATTCTTTCATAGAGTTACTTAACCGGACGTATTTGCTTAAGTAATTTAGTTAAAGTTTCCCGAGAACGATAGTATTTGATTTTGATAAAATTAGAGGCTCTGTTAGTAGTCGTTTGTAGATTGAATTGTTCCTTAACAATGTTTTATTTTGTTAAGATTACATTATTTTCTTGACTTTTAATTTAGTTCCTGCTTCTGGTCGGATTTGCTAATTAATCTTTCGGAATTTTAGTATTTTGGTAAGCTATCCTTGCCACCGGTAAAATAAATTTGCCGTAATGAAATCCATATGGTGTCCTTAGCAAGCTATTTAGAACTTAGTGATCTGTTGTACAAAACAAATTGTTTAGTTCTATTCAGATTATAATATTTTAAATTGTTGGCCAAAAACATTAACATTCCCAGAAACAGATATGCATGATTAACTCAACTTTTACTTCAAATGTTTTTATTATAAATTTGGACACTTTTATAGGTAACTACTACAAAGGGACAAAAGAAAAAATTCCAAAAGTGAGTCCAGATAGTGCTCATCAAATTAAAACAAAAAACACGACTCATTATTTTAATTTTAAAACGTAGCTTTTGATTATGAGTGATAAGGTGTTTGTATGTGTGAATGTGTACATTTGGTTGCAAAGCTGGGAACGTGTTGTGGCTGTTTCACTTCTTCAGGGCCTGCACAAAGTTGTCCAGATCATATTCCTCCTCATACTGATGCTCGGACCACAACTCCGGCAAGTTCTCAATGAATGTGTTCATGGACATGGCACCAGCACTGCCAGGGGCTGCACCTGTGCTTGCTCCTCCTTGCGTTTTGTTATTGTTGCCGCCATTGAACAGATCAAATATCTGCGAGGTGCCCATGGTCTGGAGCGAGGCGTTCTCGGCACTCACCACCGTATTTGCTGTGACTATTTTAAACTTTTGCAGGCTCATGATCTTCTCCTCGAGCGAGTTCTGTGTTATTAGACGATACACATTGACCACCTTCTTTTGGCCAATGCGATGCGCACGATCCATGGCCTGCAGATCCTTCATGGGATTCCAGTCGTGCTCCACAAAGATGACGGTATCGGCACCAGTCAAATTCAGGCCCAAGCCACCCACCTACACATGACACAAATAAAACATTATAACATGCAATGAGGATCAGAAATGTTTTGCTTACCAAAGTGGTCAGAAGCAGGACATCGATGCTCGGATCGCTGTTAAAGTTGTTCACAATATCCTGTCGCATGGAGGCTGGCACGCTGCCGTCCAGTCGCAGATACGTAACCCTGGGCAAATGTTTGCGCAACAAATCGTGCTCCACAATGTCCAGCATGGCCTTCAGCTGGCAGAAGATGAGCGCCCGATGCTGACTGACTGACTCCGTTTGCACCCCAATCCCGCAGTCCAGAAGCAGTTGTCTGCAAAAGTGAGTCGGATTAATGTTTATTTTAAGGAGGAGGAGGGGGGGGGGGGGAAGCTATAAACTTACTTTAACGCAGGCAGCTTGGCCGAGTGCTCGATGTCGTCTAGAGTGCTATTGGTGAGTGTCAGCTGAGCGGCGACACTATTGCTGAGATCATCGCTCGCCTGGCGCAGCACAAGCTTGGGATGATTACAGACGTTCTGCAGATAGCGCAGCGCCTGGAATATGTGCGATTTGGTACCGAGATTCTCACTATCATCCAACTTATCCAAACAGTCTTTAAGGTGTTTATTGCTAAAGTCTTCATAGAGGCGCAACTGCAGCGGACTCAGTTCGCACAACAGATCCTGCGTGATTTTCGGCGGAAGATCGGTGAGTACATCCTCCTTGACGCGACGCAATAGGAATGGCAAAACCTGGCGATGTAGCGCCTCCATAGCCAACACACCGGCCTCCTGCTCCTTGGGTGAGGTCTTGCCGTCGCGCGACGCAAGAATGGGACGGGAATACCGTTGAATGAATTGTTTCTCTGTGCCGAGAAAGCCCGGCATTAGGAAATCAAACAGTGACCACAACTCCAGCACATTGTTCTGTATGGGTGTGCCGGAGAGGATTAGCCGATGTTTGGCCTTCAATTGTTTAATGGCCTTGGAGCTCTTCGTTTTGCCGTTCTTGATGATGTGACCCTCGTCGAGGACACAGTAATTGAAGTGTATGCCACTAAAGTAATCAATGTCCTTGCGTACGGTGTCGTACGATGCAACCACCAGATTGCAAGTGGTGCCAATTTGGCTGCGCAACTTCTCGCGCCCAACTGGAAAGCCGAAGTAGTGCAACGGTCGCAAGACCGGCGACTGTGCCAAAAACTTTTCCACCTCGTACACCCAGTGACCGGTGAGGGTGGGAGGACAAATGACCAGACTGGGCAGCGGTGATGCGCCTGCCTCCTGCCTCTGCACATGGTCACCGGCCAATATGCAGATGGTCTGCAGTGTCTTCCCCAGACCCATATCATCGCAGAGAATACCATGCAAATTGTACTTGTTGAGGAACCACAGCCAATTGATGCCAGCTTGCTGATAGCCGCGCAGCTCCACGCTCAGCGCAACCGGCACCCGGTAATCTGGAATTGTCTTGGGCGCAAACAAATAGTCGAGGAACTCACGATCACGTGTCTTGCGCTCCTGCAATGCCTCGCTCTTTATGATCAGCTCTGGCGTCGCCTTCCCACTGCTGCTGCTGCTGTCGAGCGGCATTAGTTGGATGAGCGTGGCAAAGGAGTGAGTAGCGAGTAGTCGCACAGACTCATCCAAATCGCTCATGGCGCCGAGCAGCGGCACCACGAGCAGAACAATATATGGCACAACACGCATCTGCAAACGATTAACGACACGCTCAATCGTCTCCACGGCGCCCTGTCGTTCAATGGGGTACTCAATCTTGAGAAGCAGGCCCAGCAGCTCGTCAACCACAAATTGCATCGTGCGGCACACATCAATATCGGCCAGGGCGGCAATGCAACGTGCAGCCATGTGACGCAACACCTTCAGCGGATGCCGCACAACGAAGCCTAAATGTGGCAGCAGTGCAAAAAGCTCGCCATGCAACGATGAATGTAGATGCGGCGCGGCCGTTTCGATCAATTGCATCGAGATAATCAGGTCATTGCATGCCGCTAGATCGGGCAACGTGCTGGCCAGTGTTTGTGTATCCGTTTTGGCCACAAATTGCTCCAGTTTGCCAAACATGAGCTGCTGAAAGATGGGCACCTTCTCCACAATGCGCTCCGCAAACGCACTGCACAGCTTGACAATGGCGCTGGCGGAGCCTATACGCTGAATCCGACACTGACGCGCCTCTGCCTCTTTGGCCTGTTGTGTGCTAATCTCAACATTCGCCGCAGCTGCGGCAGCTGCTGCTAGAATCTCACTGGCCGGCGGCCTGCCGGGTCCCCGGGGTGTTGGTGTCAGTGTTGTCGTCGTAGCTCCTCCAGCTCGAGCATTGGCGCCGCAGCTGCTGCTATTGCTGCTTGTCGCCTGCTGCTGCTGCTTGAGCGTCAGAATGCCAAAGTAGTCGCAGCGGTCATTGCCACAAACCGTAGCAGTGGCCCGTGTCTCGAGCAGCGGGTGAGCAGGCATCAACTGAAAGGAATAGATTTGAGCACAGATTAGACAAGGGTTTTCGTACTACAAAACAAATTAATTTTAGTCAAATCGTTTTTCATGTACAAATCATTTTTTTTTTTGCTTATAACGCTGACTAATTCCAATTCTATTTAAAGATTAGATTTAAAATTGCAAGTAAGTCAATTAAAAGTCGTCAAATGAAATTTGATTAGAAATGTAAACAAAGAAATAAATTTAAAGTTGGTAAAGATTAAAGACATAAAAAAGCATACCATGGAAAAATATATATACTTTATCAGCGATATGTGTGAATTCGCTAATCTTATGGACTGGAAGACTGACAGATCCAGTTTTGTTCATTGTTTGTCGAGTATAGATAAACATGGATTACTGATAGCAGTAAAAGACACTATTGAAACATTTACAATGGCAATTAATTAATCATTTTAATTGATTAGCTGCAAAACCAGCTCCGTCAACTAGATCATTCCATTTAATTTTATGGAATTGAGATATCGAATTTATTTGCCAGAATAAGCCGAGATAATCCAATAAATTAAACGTAGTAAAAAAAAACTTTTTTTTTTTATAGAATCAAAAATATTAAAAATTAGAATAAATAAAATAATTCTTTGTGTCAAAAATTATATTCATTTGCCTAGTGTTTAAGTTGTGAGAGATCGAGGAAAAGAAGCGTCTTACCAGCTTGGGCGTGTGGTCCGCATCGCTGCGGAGCAGGGTGCACAGATTGTTTAGGATTTTGCTATTGGGACTAGGGTTCCTATCACAGACTTGCTCCATGAGATGCACCAAAAAGTCGGCGGACAACTGCTGCAATGGCAGGCACTGTTCCCGCTTTATTGACTCCATGAGTGGCTTGACAACCGGATTCAGTTTTTCCGGCAGGCAGTGAAGCGCACAGATAGCGCCGGCCAGGGCCGCCTGGGCGCTGACATGGTAGGCGCCCTGTTCACTGGTCGTCTGTTGAAACGACGCATGAAGGCTGCGTCGGCGCTCGAGGAGCGTGTCCAACACCTTTGGCTTTAGCGCATAGCTCCGTAAATTGTCACTAAGCGTGGTGGCGACCGCCTCGATCTGGTCGAGCGTCAGAATCTTGGCATTGTTGAAGTCATTGATGGGTATTTTGCTCTGTTTCAGCGTCGCTATAAAGTCCTGCGCCTCCTGCAGCAGCCGGGTCAACGACATGGCCACCTCATCATAGTAGAAATACTCGGTCACACACTGATGCAGCTTCTCCTGTAGATTGGGTGGTCCGGGACGTACAGGCTCATCGTCTAGCGCCCAGAAGGCGATGATCAAGCCGCACACAACACGCTGCACCGCCGAATGGGCGTTCAAATGGCCGAGCAGCACCTTCGTATAGCAATCCGTGGGACTCTCCACCTGCGGTGTATAGAGCACTCCAGGCGCCGGCTGCACCAGATAATGGGAGAGTGCGCCAAGAGCTCGCGATGCCGTAATCCGGGCACGCACGAAGTTTGCCTCACGTTGCTCCAGCGGCGTCGCCTCGCTGCCGCCCAAATACAGCTTCTGCATGGCATTGCTGTGGGCCAAGGCGACACCGCCTAGATCATCACCAATGCGCAGCGGACGCCGTCGCACATTTGTCGCGGTTGCATTTATTGCTGCATCTACGCCACCGCCGGCAACGGCACGAATGAGCACTGCTGGATCGAATGAGAGGCGTGGTGGTTGCATGGCAAGGCAAATCCAGGAGGAAACAAAGGGGCAGGCGGCGTGCAGCAGGGCACCCAAATCAGCGTGCTTTATGAGATTGGACCAGACACGATGCGCCAGCGTTTGAATGTCCGCCTGCGGCTCAACAAGCATTCGCTGATAGATGTGCCGCAGCGCCTCCTGCAACAGTTGCGCGTTCCAGTCGACTACACCAAAGTTGGATTCGCTGCTTGGCTCGTCGCCACTGCTCGTCAGGGTGAGCAGCGTCTTTAGCGTGGAGCGACGCACCGAGCTGGAGCTGTGCGTAAGGAAGGGAAAGAGGCGCGGCACCAGCGTGCACATCGGATCCATCTCTATCCAGCTGGCCGCCTGCGGCAGACAGAGTATGGCAGCCAACAAGCCCATGAAACTATTGCAGGCCGAAGTCAGCTCATCCTGATCAACGAGCAGATCCCACAGCATCTTCACAATCGACGACACCTGTGCGGTATTCAGTAGCTTGGGCAGCCACATGGCAACTGGTATTAGAGTGGCGGCCGCCACAGCACCCACATCATCTACAGGATCGAGGAGACCTAGCAGTATGTCGGGTATGGATTTGGGCAAGTAAATGGGTAGCAGTTCCTCGCGCACCACAAACACATACTTTAGACCGAGCAGTCCGCCATGGCGCACCTCCCATTCGTTTTTGTGGCGTATCAGCTGCAGCAGAATGTCCACTATGCGATGCACCTTAGGCTCATCGATGGCCTTCACCAGAGTGCCGAGCACTTGGGCGCATGTCTCACGGACCGGCGCGACCACCTGATCGGAGACAAAGTCACCGAAACGATCCAGGCAGAGTACGCAGAGTAATCGTAGTGCTGCATCCTCCAGCCAGCGACCGTGCGCCTCATGCATTTGTTCGTGAGTTTGTTGCACACACTTCCCGGCCCCCTTGCCATGCAGATTGATTAGCTGGCGCAGTGCAGTCGCCGCACCGTGACGCACTTCCCATTTGGCGTGAAAGAGATCAATGAAGAGTCGGGCACAAAAGTTCTCCAGGGGCCATGACAGAGCATCGACCCACATTCCCGTCAAATCTGGCACAGCGCCTGTGGACAATAATAATATAGAAATAATTAATGAAAAGCATTAATTAAAATATGCCACAATCTGTCATTCATATAAATATCTGCTCAAAGTTCTCCACTTCTAAGATAATAATGGCACTAAAACGTTTAATAGTTGTAATTAAGACATCTAGACTATAAACCCTAGTCGACATCTAAATATACTTAACTTGTTAATTGCAGCTTTCAAGATTTGTGCGAAATCTATTTGCAAAGCAGACACAATTATTGACTCATTAAATTTTGACTCACTGCAATTTATTGAAAATGTGTTATTTTAAAAAATTTAAATAAACATTGAAATTCTAGTCGGAATTTGTGAATACAGCTGCGGATCTTAATCATATATATTCTGTGAAATCTAACCCACTTTGCGTTTGCAACATCTGTGGGCAATTGAAAAAACCTATATGAAAAAGAATTTAGTTGGATTCAGAATGTTTTTGTACTAATTTGAAAAGTGGGAAAGAAAACGGGAGCAGCGTTCAGCATAAGATGTTACTAGAAAGAATGTTATCACAATGTTTGCTAGATAAGCACATTAATGGAATAGCTACATCATCTAAGCGGTTTAGCGATAGCTATTTAAGAAAAAGAAAGAAGTGCCTTCAATTAATTGAATAAGCGGGAGCAACCTGCAGAAAACGATGATTAGCTGCATCATTAGTGATTAGTAACGCCTACTTAAAAATGAATACTTTGGTATGCGTTCAAAAGCAGAAATACACTCTGCGTCACATTTTGAATGAGTAGCTCTGGTTTTGAAGCCCACGCACCGTTTAAGCTGTAGAAGATCTCTTGTCTGTCATTTGCCTTCAGTTTCTTCTTCTCTGGCTCATCCGTCGTGCTGTTGCCATTGCTGTTCTTGCTATTGTTGTTATGGCTGTTGTTGCTATTATTATTGTTGTTGTTGTTGATGTTATTGTTGTTGCTGCTATTGCTGCAGCTGCTATTGCTGTTGCTGCAGCTGTTGTTGCCAGCTGTGGAGTTGCGTCGACTGCAGGTGGGCGTCACAGTGGTGCCGCCGCCTCCAGTGGTGGAGGTGGTGCCTTGTCGCGCTTTGCGCTTGGCTCGATTTATTTCACGGCAGCTGAGCTTATTGCCAGCAGTAGAGGCAGCAGCTGATCCTCCTTTTCCATTAGCCGGCTGAATGTTGAGTAGATGCTCCACAGGCAGTTTCTCTGCATTGACATTGTAGCTGGTACCGGAGCGTGCGAGAGCCACATCCTCGTCACTGATCATGTCAGTAAGATTTACGCCCAGCTTGGCGGCAGTGGTCAGTCCCAGCTTGTCATTAAGCAGCGCTCGCTGGCGACTTAGGCGTGCGGCGATACTCTGATCCTCGGCACCGCCGCCACTAGCGGGCTGCTCCTCTTGGACATCGAACTCGTTGCCCTCGGAGCCGATGAGGCGGGCGCCCTTCTGCAATATCTGCTGCAGATCGAACTCATCGAAACTGAGCAAACGATCGCTGCTGCGGCACAGCGTGGTCGTTGTTGTGGATGAAGAGGCATTGGATTGACAACTGTCCTCCTCTGTGGCATCGCTGGCGGTGCGCTCCTTCTTCAAATTGAGAATGATGCCCAAAGGCTGTTCCGGTTGCCAGGGCGGCACCTGTTTTAGTATCGCCTCCACCGATTGCGCCGCCGCAATGCGAGTGTCCCACGACGCACTGTGCAAATAGCTAACGAGGCGGTTGAGCAGCGCGTGCAGCTCATGTGGATATAGCTTTTGTACCTCGCCAATCTGTTTGGCGGCCGCTTGGCGCGTCGCCGCCGTCGAGCCCGACTCGAGCAATATGAAAAGGCGATCAAGCCTGCAATGGAAGAAAAACATTTTATAAATACCCAAAGAAATAAATTCATTAGTAAAGAGTCGCACTTACCGGGATGTCATTATATGGTTGAGATTTGTGATACGTTTCAATTGTTTGTGCAATCGAAGTCCGGATTGCTCTAATTACTAAAAGTACCTAATCTGCAAATAAATAGGAACCACAAAACCAACAAATATTAGTTGAAATTGGATTAATAGAATATAGCACAATGAATTGTTGTAGATTCTAGTTCTTTCTAGTTATTTTTTATATTGTATATATGGTAACTAAACTTAACTTGCCAAACAGCTTGCACACACCTGATTCATTAGATTATGGAAATGATCGGATATCACATTACATTTCACATATTACTCTTCAAATTAATTATTATAAGCAGCTAATTTATACAAGTAAAAATGCCGTATGGAGAGAGGCTGACGATAGTAGTTTTTTTTTATGTGAAAATAAATTTTGGTTAACAGAATCTGAGTTTCTTAGGCGATCTTATTGCAATTTTACACACTTAATCAATGTCTGTGTGTCTATGTATATTTTATAAAAATTGCAAAGCTTTATCTCTACAAATACTGCTATCAAATATCGATTGTATCTCCAATATAAAATAGCTAAACTAGCTTCTCCGAGAACACCGAGTTCTTACATACGGACAGACGACGAATGAAAATTCTTTATTTGTTTTCTGGTTTGTTTCATTGTTCCCATTTTTATAATTTTCATTTGATTGTTTGCCTGTTGTTTATTTTATTTTCTTGTGACGTTTGTTGTGGATGCTTTCTTTCATATATGCTTTCCCTAAAAATATTAAATGTCAAATTAAAAACGTAACAAACCAATTTTTGTATTAAGTACCAACTTGATTTATCATAATAATAATAATGGCCGGCAACAAAGAAAAATAATTAAAAACTTAAAAAAAAAAGCTTCAAAAAGAAACTCTTGTTTTGTGTGTGATTGGAGTTCAACAAAAAATGTTTGATTCTTTGAATTTGTTTCTCTTTCTTTTTTGTATAAGGAAGCTTAATCGTTGTGTCAACCTTGAATATTAATCAAGTATATATATAACAATATAGATACATATATATATATATATCAAATTGTGTGTGTTTGTTGTTGCTTGTTTTGTTCGGATTTATTTTTATAGCAAGAGCGTTGAAAACGAAATACATTACTACGACTTTTTGATCGCATTCACAATTTGTAGTTTTTTTTCTTGCTTTTGTTTTTGCTTTCGGGTTGATTAAACACGCAAACTAATAAAAAAAAAAAAAAAACAGCGACAGCTGGAAATCGATTAGTAGACTAAACCTATAGAAGTGATTAGATGTGAAACATATTATGGGTGGATTCGAATCAGCGCGTTGACTCAACTGTAATGTTCAAAATATAAATATAAATGGCCTATAATGGCATACACAAATTGTTGTATGATAACAAATGGAGGGAGTACTTTTAAAGTTACGCAATTCACTTGATCTCAATAGAAACTATTTGAGTAGTTCATTTAATTTAAATTTTTATATAATATGACACACAGCTTGCCACATTATAACCATATCAATTTGCATATATGAGAACTCTACGAATTTAGATAGGCTTATCTAAGAAAATACAAATAGAGGTCACATACATGTTGTATATATGCTTACATATTACATTTTGTTTGTGACAAGTGACTGGGAATAGTTGTTGTCAATATATTGATACCCTGGTCCCATTAAAAATGGTGTTATGAAGTTACAATTTCAACTAGATCATTTTAATTTGTTTTTAATTTTTCTCTATTTTTCAAATATGTTCCAATTTACCTCCATCGAAGCCCATTAAATTATACAAATGGTTTGGAGACCATGTTATTTTGTCACTCCTATAAAATAATATTGTATTTTTAAAAGCGTACTTAAATTAGTAGACTTGTACTACTTGTGGTCTTGTCAAATGAGTATTAGTTTTTTTTAACCGAAAATCATCATGAATTTCAATTGTAAAGTGGCATATTTCAGCTCAGTTGCGTAATAGCAAAATAGAGAAAACTGTGCGCAATGAAGATAAGTTTAATTTGTGGGATGGCTCATTATTGTGTTCAGTTGATTAGTCATATTATTGTTAAGGATGAGTGGCATTTGCAATAATTCACGAATGCGACGTGATTATTTACCGATTTATAGATTTATAAATGACTACACAAATAGTTGCACAAAATCAACAAAGCACAATAAAAAATATTCATACATTTAACGAATACAGTTCTACTTGGGCATATCGCGTTAAATGTATTTATAATAATTAAAAATATACACATATACATATAAAAAATTAATATAATGCAATTCCTCAATATATATATATACATATATATAAATAAATATATGTGTATACATATAATTTGGCCTGTAAAGCGTACAAATATCAATTGTGATAAGAAACACACTACTCACATTCATAAGCAACATTAGGGAGAGGGGTTCACTAACCCCAAGAAGTACACTGATAATATTCAAAGAGCGCGAGCTCTAAATAATCATAAAAATATAAATAACATGCCACATGTGCAAAGCAATTGATAGACAATCATAATGTGTATATATTTATATATATATATATATATATTAAGCCATAGCAATAAAAACTACAGTTTAAATTAAAATTGTTAGTTATAATGAAGACATTTGTATGACATGCTTAATGCTTGTTTAATAATCAATCGAAGCCAGTTGTAAATAATATATTTATAGATAAACGCAAAAAGAACAACGACGTTTTACTAATAACCTTTCGTGAGTGCAGGCCATGGTCATGGTGGGTGTGGATAAGGAGCAAAGCAATTGAATTTCTGCTACGATTGACGATTTCCATCGGTAATGCTCTCTCTGCTCTCTGAATAAGGCCAAGTCCAATTAAATAATACTGTGTAAATAGGACTTCAGAATTGCTCTTGTACTGTCAACAAATAATTTCTATTGATTATTTTTTCTCTCTCTCTCTCTAACAGCGAAGGTGGAAACGTATATTGTTTAATCAGCCGTTGTCCTTGAAACTAGTGACGAATGCTTAATGAACTTAAGCAAGCGACACAAACATAAAACGAATCAGTTGAACGATAATAACTAAGTGAAATATAATCGGAATTAAACCGTAATTGTAATTAAGCAGACTATAATCGGTATTAATCGACCGATAATCAAACAACTTCAATGATCTCAACTAAAAAGGTAGGTTGTTTTGTTTTTCTTATTTTCTTGTATGTATGTCGCAACAAAATCGTTTCGTTGCCTTCGATAAGAAGTTTATCTTTATCAATACCAAACAAATAATGATTAGCCACACTCACACAGAGACTTACATTCATTAACATTCATACATTCATTGATGTAGAGTAGTGTGCTGAACTTTATCTTTTCAGAATTGTGTGTAACAATTAAAAATTGCGGTCAATTATTAAAGTCCACGTTGGCTACGCACGCATATGCGACATTTATAAGTCTTTCCCTCCTCAATATTTCCTAAAATTTCGAATAATTGAAGATGGATGACCTTCATTGGTTTTTAAGTTTAGTTAGTTTTAGTTTAGTTTTGTTTGATGTTTTCCTGTGTCAAGTTCTGCAGATTTTGGCAATTATCATCATGTCAGTCAATAGTTAAACAGGAATTATGTGGATATTTCATTGTTCAAGATTGCTGATTCTAAGCTGAAGAAAAATTATATGCAAATACAGTTTAGACCGGAACTCATTATTCCCACAAATCTATTTTACACACACTTCACTACGTTTATCAGTTTCACACATCTTCAGAGATTTCAGGGTTGCAAAGTTCTCTCAAAAACTGCCAAATTTGTGTCTGAATGTATATAGAATGAGATATTGTTGACTGAATGACTGAGCCACGTGAACGTTATTATATGTGGCGTACTCGATTTTAATTTTTTTTTCGGAATTTCGCACAAGTGGAAACACAAATGTGTTTGAATATTAAACAGTTTAATATTGGTATACACACAATAACAGCAAAATTAAACAAATATTGTAACAGCTGCATATTTTTTCATTGCAAACATTGCTCCTAGAAATTTTAGGGTCCTATTGAAAAGCTACAATTTATTTGTCAATGTGTGTGAGTATTATTCATCATTATTGCATCTTGAGTACATGCACTGAGAGACCCAATGAAAGATTAATTTAAATGGTTGTAAAACCATAGCCCATCTTGAGATTTAACTATTTATTTGCTTGATAAACTACTTTTTCTATTTTAGAGGTTATTTCAATTATTTAGTAATAGTAAATAAAATGAAATTTTATTTACATATAAAAACCAAAACATATATCTATTTTATTTATCTATTGAAGTATACTTTATTTTATATTTAATTTATTTATTAAAAGGCTGCAAACTCCAATTTGATGTTTACATAAACCTTAATATGTAAAAGGCTAACAAAATCAATCAGTGCGTATATATGTAATTTATAAATGCATTAGTTATTCCAGTCAATTTCAGTAATGTTTAAAATGCAAAAGCATAGCGAATGCCAAATACATGTAAATAAAAATTTGTGAAATATATATGCCTACAATTCACAATATATGTGTATATATAATTAATGTATATTATAAAACTAGTTCAAGTGCCCTACCCCACTAATAGGCAATACACACATACATACGTGTATCTATGAATAAAAGGAAAGAGAGAAGTATGTAGCTGGGCCTCGCAGCGACTGCTTCAATCGGTAAATGTCGATTACGGTAGCATACCATAAATAAATATAAATGACGCCAGCTGCTGCCGCTGCTGGGTCGACGTCGCCGTTGTCGTCAACGTGGACAACAACCAAAAGCAATGTATGTCGTCGGCAGAGAATTCGACTTCGGCACTTGAACATTAGGCAAGGCAAAAGCATAAAACATCGCTATGTGCTGATGTTTCGACAATTGGTTCGTTTGGCCGACCCAAAAGTAAGCGAGTTAGTGAATAAACGGAAAGGAGAGGTGAGAGAGGGTCAACAGTAGCCGACGCAAACACCGATAAAGACGAAAAACAAATAAAAATGCAAAAAAAAAATAGAGAAAAATTTAAAATAAAACTCACAAGCAACAAAGTGTATTGGGAAATGGTTGAGACTAAAAATACATTACAGACAGGGGCACCTTTCAAGCGGTGCCAAGAATTAAAACGAAATAAGCACAAAAACTCCACAGCACAAAAATCAAGCCAAATAAAGAAAGATAAAGAGAGGATTTTTCTTCATACACATACATAAATGCACACACACACACATACTTGTGGGTACTTATAAAATTTCATAAATGTAAGCTTATCAGCAGCACAGCCCCCTGCCTCATGCACACTCAAGAAGAGTGTATTAGAGAAGAGGCAGCCCAATCACTCTCTCACACACGCATGCCTGTATGCATTAAAAAGTTAAACGGAAGATGCGTTGCGTCGGCAGCGCGTCAAGGAAAGCAGCGCAGTCGGCATCAAGCGATAAGCAAACGAGAGCTGCATCTCCACAGAATACCGAGTATCCAATACTAATGCAATTAGGACACACACACACACACAAACATATTACATGGCACTTACCTTTGGCAAATGTTACGTTTTGGCTGTCGGCTGTGCCGTCGCGGCGTGCTGAGCTAGCAACTCTCTGCTTGCTTTAATGCAGCATACCTATGGCGGCGTCGACGTCTGCTGCTGCTGCGGCAGCGCTGCGACTGCTTGCTTCAACTCATGCGCGCTGCTTTAACTGATGCATTTTTTTTTCCACTTTTCACCGCCAGCTTATAATTTATGTAAAAAAAAATTGCCTATTTATTGCTTTGTTTATTTGCTATCAACTGCACAGTTCACTTTTGCAAGCGCTTCTATATTTGTGGGTGTAGAGCTCTGCAGCAGCGCTGCTCTGCTACGCGTTCACTTTTTTATTTTGCAAGCGTCGCAAAATTGTTCTTATTCACTCGCACGATTAGCCAATTTGTTTCATTGAATTTTCAAGTACACACACAGAATAGTGTAGGCAATGAGAAAACGCAGCAAAATTAATATTGTATAGTAATTGTCGCTTAGCCGCAAAAGTCAATGTTTTATTTTAACATTTGGTTTTACAAAGACACAAATGCACTCGGTACGTTCGATGTTCTCAAATTTTTTGACATTAAAATTACCAGGGAAAGCCATGTTCGCGGCGTTCAAGTCACATTTATACTGTGCGGTGCTCGACTGGCGCATGAAATAAAATTCAAATAGAGTTGCCACTGATCAGTTGATAACTGTTTTTATCCGATAGTGCAATAAGAAATTTTATTACAATAGCTGCAAACAAATTGTAAGTTTTTTGCTAAAGTATAGAATAAACTGCAAAATTGTAGAAATTGGAAAAAAACATTTTTTGTACATTAGAATTGTCAATCGAGTCAGCTTAGAATAAGCGACAACACTACTTAGATTTAGAGATGGAATTTTTGCGTTTGGAACTAAAAATATTGAACTGGTTATATGTGTTGGGAATTTTAGATTTAAATTCCACATTAAATGAAAGTAATTAAGAATTCTTCGCAAAAGTGATGGTGATTTCAACTAAGGACAATATGTAATGTTTTGTAAAATAGTTATGTACTTGGGAACTAGAATCACCTCTAGTTAGAGTGTCGATGATTATCTGTGTGTCTGGCATCGAGTATATATTTTATATCGATAAGAATTAAGCCAAGTATTTCTATGGTATCGATACTCCGCAACCTCAATTGTGTGCGTCTATTGCGGCTACAACATTTTCAATTTTGGTTTACGTCGTGAAATTGTGCACCAAATCAAAGAAAAGCATTAAAAAAGTGTTGCACAATGAACACACTCGGTCCTAAAAAGGACGGAAGTCCCAACATTGACTTTTTCCAATCGCCAGAGACACTCCAAGGTTTCGAGTCCATAAGACAATGGCTTCAAAAGAATTGTAAAAAGGTGAGTACAACAACGCCACCGTAACCGAAAACAAAAATGGCGCTTCGCACAAAATAAAAACATTCGGCATTTAATGTACATTTGCAGTATTTGGCGCACAGCTCGGAGCCGATTACAAAAGAGTCTCTTGCCCAACTCCTAATACTTTTTCTACAATATGTGGAGGCGAAATTGGGCAAAACCTCTGCCGAACCGCCGGCGACCAGAATCCCGGTAAGTGTGTGTATTTGTGTGTGTGTGAGTGTCTGTGCAGTCGGAACAGGGTGTTTTGAGTGTGCAAAATGTTTGTATGTACACGCGCGACGGAGATGTGCACATGCCACAATATGAAGTGTAGCATGAGTGTGAACGTCACAGCATTAATATTGAATAATTTCAAATATGCTATTCAATTAAAACGATAACTAGCAAAAAAAAATATATGAATTCTATTATAAAAACTTTTATTTGATTTAAAAATTTATATAGATTATTTTTCTCTATGATTTAAAGTACGTGCATATTTATAATCTGTTAATTTCTGATCTCATCTTGCAGATGCGCTGTTTTCTTGATTTTAAAAACGGTGGGGGTCTCTGCATCATTTTCTCGACTATGTTTCGCTTTCGAGCCGAGCAACGTGGAAAAAAATTTGATTTTTCAATTGGAAAGAATCCAACACGCAAAGATCCCAACATACAATTGCTGATCGAGATCGAACAGGCACTCGTCGAGGCCGATCTCTATCGCATACCCTACATCTACATCAGGCCAGAGATTGAGAAGAGCTTTGAGGCACGCCTGCGTGAGATTCTCGATAATCGACGCGTGGAGATCGTCACCGACGAGGAGGATGCGACGCACATTGTCTATCCCGTTGTGGATCCACATCCCGATGAGTACGCTCGTCCCATTTTTAAGCGTGGCAATCATGTCATGCTCCACTGGTACTATTTCCCGGAATCCTATGACTCGTGGACTCCAAATAGCTTCGATTTGCCGGACAATATACCAGAGAATCCGGAATCACCGGCGGAACGCTGGCGAGTTGCCGCCTCTTGGATTTTGGATTTGGAACAGTATAACGAGTGGATGACCGAGGATGATTACGAAGTTGATGAACAGGGCAAAAAGAAGATGCACAAGCAACGTATGTCCATTGATGACATTATGTCCTTTGGCGATGACAAAAAGAAACCAACTACCACCAGCAGCAGCGGTGGTGGCTCCACTGGCAAACAGAAGCGACGCCGCTCACCGTCGCCCACAACGTCATCATCGACATCGAAACCAGGCAAACGAAAGCGCTCCCCGGCCGTTATACACAAGAAGTTGCGCAACGACGACGATGACGAGGATCTCACCCGGGATCTGGATGATCCTCCGGCTGAGCCCAATATACAGGAGGTGCATAAGGCAACGCATTCGGCGCTACAATCGACTGCCAGCCCAGCGCCAGGTGGCAAATCCCGTGGCGACAACGATATGATGCCCATCAAAGGTGAGTCCATCCGTAAAACCCACCAACCTGTAAACTGCAATAAAGCCATACTTTAATCACAAAGGTGGCACCATGACTGATCTGGATGATGAAATGACTGGCGGCAGTGGCGCTCAAGCTCTGTCCACCGGTGACGGGGAGAATTCACAGACGGGCAAGACAAGCGATAACAGTAATACACAAGAGTTCTCGTCCTCGGTCAAGGAAGACATGGAGGACAACGTGACCGAGCAGACGCATCACATCATCGTGCCCTCATATTCGGCCTGGTTCGATTACAACTCAATTCATGTGATTGAGAAGCGCGCCATGCCGGAGTTCTTTAACAGCAAGAACAAATCGAAAACGCCCGAGATTTACATGGCCTATCGCAACTTTATGATTGACACTTACAGGTCCGTCACCTTCTACTTTTATTCCGAATCCACTTCCAAATCAGTAATGGTAATCTTGAAATGTTTTGCGCAGGTTGAATCCCACAGAGTACTTGACCAGCACCGCTTGTCGCCGCAATTTAGCCGGCGATGTGTGCGCCATAATGCGAGTGCACGCATTCCTCGAACAATGGGGCCTCATCAACTATCAGATCGATGCCGATTTGCGACCAACTCCAATGGGGCCGCCACCCACTTCGCACTTTCACATTTTGTCGGATACGCCGTCTGGCTTGCAAGCGATCAATCCGCAGAAGACACAGCAGCCGTCGGCGGCCAAGACACTGCTCGATCTGGACAAGAAGCCGCTGGGCAAGGACGGTGGCGTCATGGACTGCGACAAGGGCGCTGGCGCAGGAGGCGCCGGCGTTGGCGGTGGCTTGGGCATCAAGACAGAGACACTGGAGAATGGCGGCTCCAGCGGTTTGGCCTCTGGTGTCAGTCAATTTGGTCTGAAATTGGATCAGTATGCCAAGAAGCCGGCGGCAATGAGAAATCGGACGGCGGCGAGCATGTCGCGCGAGTGGACCGACCAGGAGACACTACTACTGCTCGAGGGACTCGAGATGCACAAGGATGACTGGAATAAAGTGTGCGAACATGTCGGTACACGCACCCAGGACGAGTGCATTCTCCACTTTTTGCGGCTTCCAATCGAGGACCCGTATCTGGAGGATGATGGCGGCTTCCTCGGTCCGCTTGGCTGCCAACCAATTCCATTTAGCAAATCCGGAAATCCCATCATGTCAACAGTCGCATTTCTGGCATCCGTCGTCGATCCGCGCGTCGCAGCTGCTGCTGCCAAAGCAGCCATGGAGGAGTTTGCCGCGATTAAAGTATGCTTTGTGTTTTTCTTGAGATAAAAGCATTGCTGACATTATAAAATAACCGTCGTTTGCAGGATGAGGTGCCAGCCACCATTATGGACAACCATATGAAGAACGTGGAGAAGGCATCGACCGGCGGCAAATTCAATCCCAATTTCGGTCTGGCCAACAGCGGCATTGCTGGCACAGGCAATGATAAGGACGATGACGAATCCAAGGATGGCAACAACAGCAGCTCCTCGGCAACGGGTCACGATGAGGAAATGAAGGATATTAACAAAAAAGACGGTAAGCAAACAAACACAAATTAAAATTAAACTTGTTATTTATACCATTGTTAAAATTCAAGTTGAATTTACTTGATTTTGTTTTTGAGCCGCTCAGCTGATAAATAGCACAGTTTTCAACAAAGAATTAAAAATTCTAGAAATTTTAATTATCCACAAAAGATATAAATTTTTAGATTAGTTCTTGTATAAAAATATTTCTTTAGAAAAGTAAATCTATATTTCTGAGCGCTCTCAACTAAAATTAAGGTAAAATTAAAATTATGCACAATTCCAAAGTTTTTCGTTCGCATTAAGCATATTGAATTAGTGTAAAACATTTTATTGAAATGCCGAGGAAGGTTTTTGTTTTGCCACCGATAGATAGATAAATTTTAAGTTTTTCTTTTATTAACATTTCTTTTATTTTTACAAAATTTTGCAAACATGATCTGAATTGGGCCTATTTTTTATTGCGTTATTGCGTTTGTTCTAACAACGATAAAACACATCAAAGCCACAGACGACGCCAAGTCCAAAGACAAAACGAAATCGGATAAGCTCCACACAAACACTACAGACTCAAGTTCCACATCAACAACAACATCAACCACATCAACAACAACATCATCAACAACAGCTACAACAACAGCAACAATAACAAGCAACACGCCCACCACTAATAACACAGATAAAAAATCAAAAGATTCAGGCGGCGAAAAAGCCATGAAAACAAGCGACAACAAAACGAGCAACAACAACGCCTCAAACAAAACGGCTTCCAACTCCTCACCCACAGAGACTGGTACCACCAATAGCGATGTGGAGATCAAAACGGAGGAGAGCAGCGGCGATGGAGATTCCAAGGATGCCAGCAACGATGCGAGCGGCGGCGGCAGTGCCTCCGGCAAGGATGGTGGCGGCGCCTTCAGCGAGAACAATATGCAAACGGCGGCGGCGGCTGCTTTGGCCTCGGCTGCCGTGAAGGCCAAACATTTGGCGGCGCTGGAGGAGCGTAAGATCAAGTCTCTGGTCGCGCTGCTAGTGGAGACACAAATGAAGAAACTGGAGATTAAGCTACGCCACTTTGAGGAGCTGGAGGCGACCATGGAGCGTGAACGCGAGGGACTGGAATACCAGCGACAGCAGCTCATCACCGAGCGCCAGCAGTTCCATCTGGAGCAACTAAAGGCGGCCGAGTTCCGAGCGCGCCAACAAGCACATCATCGCCTGCAACAGGAGCTGCAGCAGCAGGGACAGCAGGCGGCGGGTGCACCGGCTCCAGGTGCAATGGTTTTGCCGCCGCAGCAGCAGGCAGCACAGCACCAACAGCAGCTGCCACCGCCACCGCCCCATCACCACCAGCAGCAGCAACAGCCGCCACCGCAACAACAAGCGCTGCCACAGCAGTTACAGAATCAGCCACAAACGCTGGCAGCACCTTCGGCGCAACATCAGCCGTTGCCCCTGCACATAGCTGCAGTTGCACAGCCGAACGGTGCACAATTTGCAGCGCCTCCTGTTGCTGTGCCATCCGTGGCCGCAGCCCCTCCGCCAGCTATTGGCGAGCTACCGCCCGCAGCTGTGGCTCAAGCTCAGGGGCCCACGCCGATGGGTAAGTACAATCCGTAACTGCTGCAACAATTAAATCTCAATTGCATCTATCTCACTTTTTAGACACTACACCGCCAGTTAATGTACCGCCAGTTGCTGAAGTCTCCGGCGTGGCAGCAGTTGCGGCCAGTGCTGTGCCTGCCCCAAGCATTCCGGCCGCAAGCGTTGCCGCTGCCGTCAATCCTCCTCCTACAACTTAAAGCTATGAGAAAAATGTTAGATTATAAGTTAAACGCTCTCAGTATATACTCTATACTAGATGTCTCCTCTTCTCTTATCTCCCGTTACCTTATCTTGTCTGCCTCTTCGCTTTGATTTAGTTTACTTATGTATTTTGTTGTAGTCCCCCCATTTGCCCTGCTCATTGGACGCCCTTTTCAATATTTACACAATTTTGAACCATGTTTCAAACCCAAAACTGCATTAAAATAAAATCTATTCATATGTATAAAATGATTACGTATTTTAATTAACTGATGGCGAATTTAAAGTGTGTCGGATATATTCCAAGTTTAATTAATATATTTTAAACTGAGAATTATAAATTCCCATGAGCAACTGATGCTGATCCAGAATATATATGCCTTAAGGAGCCAATGTAGATTTTACCATCATTCGTATTCACTTCTGATCATGCAGACTGCACAAAATAGAAACAACAGTCTTCGCTTAACATACTAAAAATAGGTTTATTGAAATTGATCGATAACTTCTCCTATCGATATAAATCAATTTCAGATATATCTATCAAATACTTCATTTATAATGAATAACATTAAAGTCCAAACTTAATACCTATGGGCATAAACAAAAAGCAAGGCAAGGATGCCCCGTCACTTGGATGTGTGGGTTTGGATTTGGGTTCATTCGCAGGAACTTCGTCGCTTGGGTATATTTGGGAGTTTGCCGCTGGCCAACGATAAGGATTTGACGAGGTCGTCGCTGGAGCGTGATCGTTTCAGGTAAAGTGGCGTCTCTGCCTTGCTGATGAGCTTCACCTGACTGTCGGATGTCTTGCAGGTAGTGGGCACTACCATGAAAGACTTGACGAAGAAATTCGAAGTGAGGGCGTTACCCTTGAATTGCTCACTATGAACATTGCTGCTGAGCAGCTCGAGGAGTGGCCGTTTGTGAGCTTTCCTGTCTAACTGCATGCAATTCAGCGAGTGTGCATAATCCAACATTCGGGGAACATAGCACCGATTGTAGAAGCTAATTATGTCTGTTGTGGGTTGTCCGGGCGACAGATGCACGTCTCGATAGACGGCATTTTGGGCATGTGGCTGGGATCGGTACTGGATAATAATGTCGTTGAAGTTGATGCGGAGGCGCAACTTTCGCACGTAAAGGTGGACGGCACACAAGAGCACCTGGTCGAGATGTCGATCCACGAGCAGCTCGGCTCCATGCACACTAATCGAGTGCTCGACAATGTGCCAGATTTGTAGGTATTGCTCCAGCAGGGAGAGATCCTTACACAACAGGACAAGCCGCTGATTGGCCAGCTGATAAAATTTGCGCAGACAAATTCCAGCCGAGAATGAAGACAATTGCACGTGCTGGTATCGTGGCAGGTTGCGATAAATATGCCACAGCGGCGAGTTGCTCTGCCAGATGAGTGAGTCCAAGCAAAGTGCCTCCAAATCACTCAGATGCTTAATGATATTACGCGATAACAAGTGGCTCCCATTTGCCACAACCGGTTCAATGATTTTCTGGAACTCGTAGGCATGGATGGTAAATAATTGGAGCAGCCACGGCAACTGAAGCGTCGATCCGAAGATGTGCAACATCAGTTGGAAGCAGCACGCAATGAGTGTGGTATTAAATCGATTCTTGTGTGACAGCAACTGGCCAACTTTAAGTTTTGGCCAACGTTGCAACTCGGCGGAAATGATCTTGTCCAACAGTGTGTAATAAAGAGTCTTGGCCAGGGGCAGGCAAAACTGGATGGCCTCACCCCTGAAATGTACAGCACTCTCGAATTTGTGGCACATGTTCAGCAGAGTGATCTCCAAGAATTTGGTCTCGTGCTTGTCCAGTTCATTGCTTATGTGACCGGGCATCTTTGACAGTAGTTTAACGGTTTGTATCTCTACAAAATTATCCCGCTGACTGCTGCTGAACGACAGTTGAGAATAAGGATAAACATCAGCTCCGTTTATCGGCAGTTGTTTTGCTTTGAGCAATGCCTTTGACGGTGTCTTAACAATAAAATGCTTTAATAAAATTCGGGCGTCGATCTCACTGATGTCGGACACGTGCAGCGCATAGCTGCTGTTAAGCGATGTTAAGTTTACATCCAGAAGGCCATCCTTGATCAGATGCCGCATGATTACATCATTGCCCAGTAGTCGCTGATCCATAAACATGGCCATGACGGCCCTGTGAAAAAATAAATTCCTCATCATGGTCGTACTCCTCGACGGCAGCTCGGGAATTAGTTCACAGATGGCCTCAAGAGCGCTATAATTGTCGAAGTCACAGCTGGTCCAATTGGTGGGCAGGCCCTTGAACTTATCATTAATTATATCCGAATTGGGCACCTCGAGTGCATTCACATAGGCTAAGTCCACGGCACAGACGAGCATCTGGCAGCCAAAGACTAAACTGGAAGAGTTCATGACGGGCATGGCGTTGCGTACCTCCAGAAACAGCAGCCATCCAAATTCGTATACCATTTGATAATGTGCACGACTCTCAGCCTTTGATGACGGAGGCAGCACGTAGATTTCCCTGAAGATGTGTGTGTAGAGCTGCAGGAGTCGTCGTGTTATACCGAAGTGTCGCTTAATGTCAACAATCTCCTGCTGCATTATCACCGTGCTCTGTGTCAGATAATTCCAGTGCTCCATTCGCGTCAGGAATCGCATTATATTGATGCCAAACGTGTGTAACAGTTTTGTCAGCGAAATATTCCAACTTTTCCCGTTGACATTTTTCGAAGTGGTGACATCGTCGGCTTTGGCCTCCTGACGCACGTCCTCAATTTTGGCCTTTTGTAGCTCGCTGTAAATTGCACAGCAGAGCCAATTGTCCGCTTCACTGCTTAAATAGCCGTCTGAGTTCAATTTATGATATGTTTCGAGTGCATTTTGCCAAATTATCGGATCAATTTTCAGTATTTGACATTTTTGCACACAACGTTGAAGGATCACGCAAATATCCTTTTCCATCATCTTCTGCACGAATAAAAACAATCATTGCTTTGCTTTCAATATATAAATTCTTCGCTTACCTAGGTACGTTTTTACATAAAATATTCTTTAATTTTTGTCCAGGCGCGAATATCAAAATGAGAAGCATCGCGGTAAGCAAAACTGGTCACACTATGCCCGACATTCACAGACGTGAAATCAGTTATTTAGCGCTTGCAATAAAATTATCGGGTATTTATAAGTATACTATTGAAAAAATATATAAAATATAATATAATAAATTATAATTATATTATTTAAAGCCAATTCAATAAAGCAACAGTCTTTTAATATTCTTTGGGGAATATTGTGTGACCAAGTCACCTTAAAATTTTGGAGCTCGCGGGTTATATTAAGAGTTACTACTTTAAAATACTTTAGTTGCTTATTGCGCTGTTAGCTATATTCTGTTTAGTTCAAATACGAAAGCTATTTACAAATGTAATCCCAAATAATATTTACATTTGAAAAAAATTGCATATAATTGCAAGGCAGTTTTTCTTTTATTAATTATGTGCCTTTTTAACAGTTAATGTTAAGAGTTTTGCTATTCAAAATTTATAAAACTTGGTAACTCTAATACTTTTTGTGCTTGCCGACAAATTAAACTTATTAAAAATGTTGCAAACAAAAAATTTGCTGCAAAAGGAACAAGTTGAATTGTATGCCATAGAAAGGAAGCTGCTCAAGGTAATACCCAAAATGCAAGAGGCTTTGAATTCCCTGAAGGTAAGTCAGACAGCTAATGGGCTTGCTTTGATCAACTGCTGTCAAACAAAGATTCCTTTTGCAGGTAGAGGAACTGCATCTAAAATCGTTGTCAGTGCAGCAGGCGCTGTCCACACAAACACTTACATCTAATTTAGATGTGACCACCAGTGAAACACTACCTACCCAAAATATGGTCACAGCCAACGAGCAAATAAACCGGCAAGAAATCGACTTGGATATAATTGGAAGCAAGCTGGAGCTTTATGATGTCGAAAGCGATTCCGAATGAGCGCAATTTTAGTTTTTAATTAGATTTATTGATACAAATTTTAGCTAATTTGAAGATGTTCCGAAAACACAAATATACATATGAATTAAAACTTAAATATAGAATTAATTAATGTCCCAAATCATGATAGTAAGTCCAGTGAAAAAAAATGAACTAAACTACTAAAGCTATTTATGTATATGCATAATACGCATAATTATGTTAAAACAAAATATTACATGGTATATATTAGAGTCGATTTATGCGTCGGATGACTCCGCAGAGCTGTCGCGTCTTTTCTTCTTCTTGGGTGAAGAAATTTCCTGTTCGTCGGCGCTATCGCTGTTGGAACTGGATTTGCCATCAGTGTCACTGCTGTTGGTAGAGGAACCTGATCCACCAGCCGAGGAGCTATCATCATCGGAACTGGAACTATCCGAATCGCCACTGCTGCTTGATTCCGAATTCGATGAGTCCGAACTGGTATTCGAACTATCCGACGAACTGGATGATGAGGAGCTATTGCTGCGTCTCCGTTTCCGCTTAACGCGCTTCTCTTTACCACCATCGTGACGTCCTTCGGAGCCGGCATTCAGTGAGCTCATCTCATTTGCCGCCGACATTGAGTCGGCGGCACTGGTGCTCTTTTCGGCCATATGTTTGCTCAGTTGCTTTGTGCGCGAACTACGATGCACATACTTTCGTTTTTCTTTGCACTCGTAGCTCCAGTGTCCCATATTCAGACACTTCTGACAGCGAATGCCATTCGGAAAGGCGGCGGCCAATTTTGCAGTGCTGGACATCACAAAAAATATTAATTGGTTAGTTTTGTTTAGCTTGTTATTTCTAAATATTCCGCCGCTTACCGCTGCTTTTGTGCCAGCTTGCGCGCTGCTAAGCCCACCAAAGTCATCCTTAGGTAATAATCTCTGAGGCGTTGCTTTGAGCCAATTTTGACGGCTACTTTTGAAAACACTTTTTGTTAACTTTAAAATATGCAAAAAATCGGCAGATGCTAAAACGTTTTTGTTTTGTTGTCACAGATTGTGTGACCGAAGAAAGTAAGGCTAAAATACTGAATTTCAAGTAGATGCATTCGATTAAACAAACACAGATTTACGCAAATTGTTTTTCAAATTTTCAAAAAGAATAACTGTTGTCGTCTTGTAAAACCTTTTGTTTTTTAAATGCCTGTTGTACAATTTGGATTATTGCTGATATTATGTTTTGTTGCTGCAACCAGTGTGACCGCACTTTTGAATGCCGATTATGTCAAAATAAAGAGATCGACAGCAAAGTCGACATCACAACATTAATTATTTCCGATTATAAATAGTATTTAGTTTTGCAACGTGCAAGTATGCATTGTTGCGGCATAAATTATTAATTGGCAATTCTAACGCGTGTTGCCACTGTGACTCTGCTTAGTTGCGAGAGAGAGGAGGTGAGAGGGATTTAACCAACCGCTCGCCAAAACAATAACAAAACCTATTTGGTGACTAACAGGCGAAAGCTGAAGTCCAAATACAATTGAAACAAGGGACAAGGGGCGAGGTAATCTAAGCTGGTTGCTAATTGCTAATTGCTTATCATACATATACAAAACATTGCACCACTTTTAACAGTTGTAAGCGATGACCGAATCGGATGCAACGCTCGAAAATGGTGGGACAGCTATGGAGGTAGCTGGCGCCGTTGCTGGAGCTGGCGCAGTGGCAGGAGCTGGCGCTCGCCTTATGCCACCCGAGGAGCTTGCCATGCAATCGCTAACCAAACAACTATACAAGTCGCAGTTATTTCGTGGCGTTTACCTGGAGCGTTGTTTTGTTGAAAAGCTCGGCGGCTATCGTGATGTGGTTGTCCTGCAGCGTAGCGAAAGGGAGCTGGAAAAGCTGCTGTTAAGCAGCGCAGCCAAACTGCAATTGTTCTACCAACGATTCGTGCCCAACATGTGGGTGGGCATCACAAAGGGCAGCGTAGGTAACTACAAACACAAACCACACGCCTCACAATTGGATACCTGTGTGTGGACCGAACTTCGAGATTTGGCATTTGGTGAATACTGGTTCAGCATTAAGACACTTCGCTTCCGGGATCGTGAGGTGCAGATTAAACTGAAAATGGTTCGCTCCGTTGAGGCAGAACCATTGTCAACACCCCGACACTCCTTAACAATCAACAAAGTTAGCCCGAGCAGAGCGATAATCCATAGCGAAAGAGACGCACAGCACGCGGAGATTGTCACCGAGGAGCAGCTGCAGCCACCTGAAATTGGATTTGCAGACTTTATGGCTGTGTTGCAGCAGTGGCGTCATTCCATTGTAACGACCACATATGAGTTTATGGCCAACGATGTAAATAAGCGCAATATAATGGGCACCATTCGTTTCCTGGGGCTGCTTATATTTTCCATATTGAGCGGCGCTGTTGTTGCCCTCCGTTTCATGGGCATCTTTGCGGTGCGTTTCCTTTTTGAGGTCAGCCGCTTCACACACACTGCCACACCAATCATATTCAAGTTGATAGAGTTTGTGAATAGGATTGTTGGAGGGTTTTTCATTCTGCTCACAATGATTTGGAAGGACCTAGTGGTTAATCGCGGTGGCAGCGGTGGACGTAGTTCGATGCCCCAAGAGCAACTGGAAGTAAACAATCGTTTCAAGAGCATTACGTACGAGAGATCACAGCCTCATCGTCGCAGTCCGCGCTACGAATAGTCAAATTATCGGTATTCCCAAATGGATCTTAATATTCCTATATCATGTAAAAATGGTTTTGTGTTTACCGTCTGCATTGCACGAGCATTTAGTCACTCACTTGGGCTCTTGGGGTTCGGGGGCTTCGTTTTCCCATTTCAGATTGTGTTATTAGCGTTAAATCCCTCAGATTTCATTAATGTTTGCACCTCAAACATTTTTAAAAGAGATTTTAAAATGTATAGTAATTGAAATTATTGGTCAGCTATTTAGACAATGTTGTCACTTCAACAATCACATGCTCATTAATTTATAATATTAATACAATGTGTATTGTTTGCTAAATTCATGAATTTAAATTTAGAGTCTAGTAGAATATTAACTAATTTTTTATGAATAAAAATTTTAGAAAGAAATAATGATTTTAATTAATATATGAGAATACGAACCTTTTTGTATTTGGGTCAACCTTGGGGAAATTGTAAATAAATTATGTGTGTTTTTAGTTTAGTTTTAATAGTTATACACTTTTCATTTTATTTACTTGACTTGATGATCTCATTAAATTTTTGTCATATATATATATATATATATATATATATATATATATATTTATGTATCTATATATGTAGACTAGTATAATTTGTCGGTTTGTCACTAAATCTTACACAAATGATCTTCTTGTTGCCGTGTTTGGTTTATTTGTTGTCTTAAAATCCAAACTTTTGCATGTTGGGTTCTTGTGTACTGGTACTCCTTTAGTATGCGCATTAAATAAGTATTATATCAATTTCAATTTGCTATGGCATTTTGTGGGTGTTTTGTTTTGTTTTGTTTGCTTTTATTTTTGTTTTTTTTTTGTTGTTAAATATTTGTTGTTTCTAACTTTGTAGTTTGCCAAATATCATTTAACTCCAAACTTGCCGGTCTAAAGGTTAGAATTAATAATTTTCAGTTTTATTATTAGTCAACTAAATTATATATTTTTTTGTGATACATATACTTTAATAAGTACATATACATACATATATGGTATTATATTTATTATTATTACATTGCGATGTTACATTAATGGAAATTACTGTGGTGTGTCTCTGAATTCATTATTTTCGTATGCAAATGATCCAACGAACTTTGCTCATAATCTTTAATTAACGTTTTGTTTAATAATAATAAGCATGTAAATTGTATGCAGACAATAAATATGTTTGTTTTTTTTTGAATGCTTGGATCTCATTTGAGTTTGATATATACCGTAAAACATGTTGTCAACATTGTTATTATTTTCCATTCCTTGTTATTATTACTATGTTGTATTGAATGAATTAATTTCGTTTTTTTTACTGTAATTATTTATGCACTAGTCGCCAACTTGTTTGAGAAACGAACGAAATTAAATACAAATTTAAATATTTATGTTTAGGGTAACATTTGCCTGTTATTGTAAATACTTTCCATTTTTTTAAAGTAGAATGTACAATATACAATTTCAGTTAATTGTCATAACGTGTATTTAACTTTATACCTTCAAGTTTCAATATAATTTGCCATTGCTAACAAATAATTACACATTTATAGCATATTTCAATTAACATGTTTTTGCCTGCTGAAAATAATTTGCTTTTTTTTTAACAATTAGTTAGACATTTAGAGCAAAAACATTGATAATATAGATTGTGATTTTTTTAAATTTCTTTTTTTTATGCATAAAAATTTGTCTAGTGAAATATATATGTAAATATATATATTTTTAAAGGTTTTGAACTGCTTATTGTTTATAATTGCGGTTTTTATATTTATTTGTATTCATTATTATTTGCCTTTTTCATAGTTTTCTTAAAATTTTTTTGCTCGGATTATTGTGTTTTTTGGCATTTTTTTTTAAAGTATACGTGTGTGTTTTGGTGAATATATAGTAAAATCAGCTTAAAGGGTGAACAAAATCTATTTTAATTTTGACAGTGTCTTTAGTTGATTAACATTTTCAATTCAAAACAAATGTCAATTTTAAATTACGTGAGCATCAACTATATTTTAATAATATTTTAATTCAACTCAAAGTTTATATGCTTTTAAGATAAATTTTGTAATAAAAAAACATAAATTCTTTAACGAAAAACTGTAATTTTGTTTAATAATTTTTTTATTTTTGTTGAATTTTTATTTATTTTTATATTTATATTTTTACATAGTACATATAGTGTATATGTATATATATATATATATATATATATATATATATATATATATATATATATATATGTTTATATAATATATCTATATATTTATAATAATAATTTTTTACACATTAAATTCAAATGCATTAATTTATCTGTATATATATGTTTATATATATATATATATATATATATACATTAAGTATATATATATTTTATTTATAAATATAAATAACAAAATGTTTCCCTTTGAAGCTTTTTATTTAATATACCATTTTTAATTTGAATTTATATTTGTATTAATTATAGTTTAACCAGTTTGTTGTTTAGCTTGAAATTTGTGTTTGTGTGTATGTATTGATGTATGTATGTATGTATGCATGTATGTATGTTTGTATGTATGTATGTAAATATGTATGTATGTATTTATTGGTATTCATAGTTAACTGTTTGCCATTTTTCGTGTGCTGAACAATTGGCGAAAGTTCCCGTTAAGCTAATGGATTTGTCTGTCATCTCGTCACCACACACACTCCTGAGTGTGGCACAAAAACAAAAAAAGAGAATTCGTCGCATCGGATTGATTGAATTTTAGAATTTTGCCATAAGGTTTGAATCAATACATAAAGTACTTGGGCTTAGTGTCTTATATCATCTTTTAAGGTAACTGAATAAAATTGTTTGCTTTTGCACGAAGCTTAAGCACTGCCAATGGCCAGTTCTCAACCAACTTTTCCAATAGGATCCGAGGCAAACTCTATTTACACGGACGTAAGTCTTACGCCAACACTAGAGGAGGAGCGTAAAGAATGCCTCGTCTCACAGATAGCCCAACATGGTGCGCTTAAGGCACTTCAAAGTTCTGTTGATGCATGCGGCAATTTGTTGGTTGCGGATTGGATTCGGTTTGTTTTCATAACAATAGTGTGGGTAATACAAAATGTATGTAATTAAGTAGTAAAAAGAAAAACAAGGAGTAGAAAGGAAAGGAAAGAAACGTTAAGTTATAAACTTAGAATCAACTTAGAAGAAACTACGATATAAGCTCTTAATTACTTTAAATCATCGGTATCCTCAATTAAATCGGCATACTCCTCCCAATCGTTGTTAGACGAACGTGTGCGCAAATTAGATATTGTCGGTTCCTCCTCCTCGTCCTCCTTATCCACGTCTTTGCCATCACCAACACCGTGCTTTCTGCGACCGCTGCCCGTACCTCCATCGTCGACAACCTCGTAATCCTTAAGTTCAGCTTCCAAGTCCTTTTCCCATTGTTCCTCTGAGAAAGATGCATCAAAACTGGCGATTACTATGTGTGTGGCTTACACGAAATATTAAAGACTTTTTATCGGTTATATATGTTCTACTACTATGCATGGTAGATTCACATATAGTAGATAGTAGTTTAGTTTATAGCATACATTTGTGGCATATCATGTTATATTTATCATATTGAGTATATATATTTTATTAAAGTGTCTAGCAAGCATTGAAAAAAATATAATTTAGTGACCTCCCAAGCAAGTACATGGTTCGTTCATATTCAAATCGGTGGCATTCATCATTACCTTCGTGTCTAATCGCGTGGCACATAACTAAGGCATAGGTTTTCACAGACTGTTATTCGTTTAGGTATGCGCACCGTAACTGCAAAGTAATCGTCTACAAAAGTTGGAAATTTTCTTTTAATATTGTAATTATGCCAATACAAGTATGTTATTTACTCCTCCCCAAAAACCTTTACTAATTAATAAATAGCGTGCAAGAACCGCGCACCAAGTGGGCATATAAGGATATATTTATAAATGTATATCTATATAGGAAGGAGTCCTCGGCCATGACTTGCTTGTTGTCCTAACACCAAATCAAGTGCCTTAAATGACACCGAATATTGTTTAAATACATATATATAAATATATTCATATGTATATAATTATAATATTAATTAAAGTACATGTATAATATGAAATAAAAATGTTGTGTGTATTTACAGCGTATATTCAACATTGAAATAAAAAGCAAGCTAAATATTTGCTAAATATATCGAACGAAAAAAATATATATTATTAATATATTTTATATTAAAGCTAGTCAAGAATTGCAATAATTACTCAAAAAACTTAATAACTTAGAGTTGAAAATGTGTTTTTAGTACGTTGTTAGCGAAAGGATTTGTAAATTTTCTATCTTTTGATTTTGTGTGGTGAGTTGGTTTTTAATACATATTAGAAAATCGAATACACATTTGAAATCAGATTGTTTACAATAAAAGCTGTTGTTTGTTGTGCAGTTAAAAAGCCTTTATTAATTGCTTTCCCAAGTCTAACAGAGTTCTTTTTTTTTGGTTTAAATTTTGGATAAATCTTTATGTAAAATTGATTCTGAACGTGTTTGGCTTGCATCTGCAAAAACAAATAATAATAAAAAACAAAGTTAGGTAAATAAGAAACTAGACGGCAACTACAAACATCAAATCTAGTTATATATTTAATTTTTGAAAAGTATACGAAAGAAACCAAACTTAATACGAATACCAACAAACACAGAGACAGACAATATTATAATACTTATATTGGACACATTGACAACAGCGATAATAAATAAAATTTAAATATGTTGCAACTATTTTGCTGAACACAATTTGTATGCAATTGAAAATCAACAACAGAACATTGAAATAATTTTATGAATTTTTTGTTGTTTTTTTTTTTGTATAATTTTTTTTTGTATAAGTGAAAATTTGATTTTTTTAACCAACAATTTCTAACTTACCACACAAAATTTTGTTTCAGTTTTTAAGTAACATTTTTGTTTTCGTTTGTTTTTGTTTTTTGTATTTTTTTTTCGTTTCGGTTTATATAAATAATGTGTTTTGCTTAATTTTTTTTGTCAAGTGAATATTTTATATATGTATATAATTTGGTTTGTTGCATTTGGTTTTTGTATATCGCTTAACATTTTTAGTAGATTTTCTGTCATGTGGGCAATTTTGCTTGCGTTTGGGTTTTTTCTTTTATTTTTATTTATATATTTTGTTAGTTTTTGAATTTAGCGTTTATCCATTCAATCTTCTGCAAGATGATTTGAGAATAAATTAAGAAATACATGAAGAAAATTAAATGTTTGTTAAATGTTTTAATATAATTCATATTGTGGCTAATACTAAGAATTTTGCATGTCTTTCCTATATTTTGTTTTGTTGTCTTTCTGTGTTGGTAGTGTTTGTGTCATAGAGGAAAACGCGATTTTTTTTTGTGATTATATAATATATATGAATTGGTTTTTTTTGTTTTTTTTTTTTTTAAATTAGGCCAAAATAGTGTGTGATAGGTACATACTATGAAAGAATATGTAAAAACTATAAAGTATAGTACTTGAAAATTCATAAATATTAAAAAATTTTGTTTAGCGAATTATCGAAATTAAATGGAATTGCAAATTGAATAAAAAAGCACAAGATTGCAAAGAGTAAGGTAAGTAAGTATTTCATCAATAATAAGAATTTGTATCATTTTGGTCATACTCAACTTGTTCGAAATTGATTTGTGGCTAGTTAATATTTGATCTTGTTAGTTGTTATAGTAGTACATAGTAGATACTTAAGTGGAAATTATTGGATTTGATTTTAATATTTTGTATGCTAGTTAGAATAGAATATGGCGGCAACAACATATTAGACAGACAAGACTTTATTCGTTGTCTCTTGTGTTATTGTATTTGTATTTGTATTGATCATTATTTAATTTATATTATTACTTAATTATCCATAAGTTGCCATACGTTTTTTGTATATATATATATATATAAATATATTTTTTTTTTCGTGTTTTATGGGGTTGTTGTTGCTTTCATTTCAATTGATATATATATATTTTCTTTTTGTTGTTGTTTATTTTTAATAATTAAATGCCAGAGCTTTGGGTTGTTGTTAGTATTTTGACAATAAAGAATTAAAGATTTGATAAAAATGTAATTTACACAAAAGAAAGAAACAGAGCAGAGGAGAAAAAAGAGAATTGTTTGGTTTTTACACTTTGTTTTGTACACACATTTTTCGTAAAGAGTTTACATTCAATTTCATTTAAAATATATGCAGATAATTACTTGTATTTTTTGTTTGTTTAGATTGAGAAAATTAATTTTCGACATTATGAATGATGTTAATTAATGAAGCTACAAAATTCATACAGCCAAACAGTTTAAAAATGGCAAGGGCAAGAGGCAAATAATAATAATGTGATACGATTAAAAACTGTTCACAATGAGGCATGTAGTTAATGTTCTAGAAGTTAATGCTGTGTGAGCCAAGAAAAAGATCCATTCATTTAATGAGACATTCACGATTGAAAGCTGTTGCGGACGCACAAATTCCAGGACATGTCTATTCACATTAGAATTGAATACCATATGGAAAGGATCGTTAAATACTTGTACAAATCTATATGTTTGTGCCATTAGGGAATTATAAACGGTGCATTTCGCAATCTACTGCCCTACAACATTTGTATTTTTTTTTTTATAATCTTTGAGTCTAGTTGTTTGCTTTTTATTTCACTTAAGCCCTTAGCTATTTATAAATGTAATTTATGCGAACAATGGCAATGTGAATGAGAATGTCACGACATGAAAATCAATCGATGCTCTACTTATTTTGAATTATGCATGTATGTGTGTTAATGTTTGTATGCGTATGCATGTATGTAAGTGTTTGGTTGGATGCAACCTCTATGAAATTTGTTGAGCTCTTTAAAATGAGAAAGACAAATTTCAAGGGCAGTGCACGTAACCAAAAATGTATGTACAAAATGTTTAACTTAATATGCAAAAAGAATTTTAAACAATTAAAATGTAAAATCAATTATGGCCTTTACATAGATATTGAATAAGCGTTTAAATAGCAATACTAGAATTTAATATTATGTAAAAAAATTCATAGATTATCTATTTTGTACAGGCCATAATAGATTAGGTGCACGTAAAAAATAATGTAAATTTTGTAAAAAAAAATAAAAAAATTCCCACTTTACGAAAATTTGCGTGGCTCTTTTCAGCAAAGTGACGTAATTTTTTTTTTGGTAGCTTAATAAAATTGTAAATGTAATCAAAAAATATTTGCGTAATTAACTTAAGAAAATCATAATTAAATTTGCTAGCTAAGACCTCTTACCATCGGTGCTGGCAAGCGCCTGCTGGGTCATGCTATCAATGCCCAGTTTGCGCATGCCATCTTTGATTTCGGCCAAATCGGTATCGTTGGATGTTTGAAATTCGTCCGAAACAAACTCGGACTCGGAGATTTTTTGGGTCAATTCTTTCTTGTTGCTGGCCTTAAGTTTTTTGGCCACCTCAATTTCAATGGCAGGTTTCGGTTGCTCAGAGACAGCCACATTAGCTGCTTCCACTGCTTCTGCTCCTACTGCTGGAGAGGAGTCAGCGTTTGAAGCCTTTTCAGCTGGACTGGCACTTTTATCAACAGTTTCTTTAACAGGCAGCTGTTCAGCTGCTTTAATGCAAGTTGAGTTTGATTTATTTGTACAATTTTTGCAATTTTGTGTATAAAATAAACAAAAAAAAATAAAACATGAAATTAAAAATAATAAACAATAAAATAAAGATTAAATTCTAATAGCTAATAAGTTGAAAAAAAAATAAATAAAAGGCCTGCAAAGTGAGCGGCACTTGAAGGGCGAATAGAGAAAATGGCTTGATGAAAACGCGTTGAGGTGAAAAGTGAAAATGAGCATCATAAACTAAAACCGAAATCGAATCTTTGGCACAGGCGACAGAAGCCGGTGCAGTTGAAGGACGAACACAAATTATAAACGAAACAAACAAAATACGAACAAAAAATATAACTGAAAAATTTAAGGTTCAGAGCATTCCATATAAGGCAGGTGTGTGTGGTACAGGCGCTATCCGGAAGTTAGAAAGTTCGAACTAAAATCTTGAAGGCGTGTCTCAAAACGAGAACTAGTTGAAAATTATAAAAAACAGGCGCGTGTCTCAAAACCAAAATGTTACGGAAATAATAAATGGAATCTAATACTTATAGAGAGAGATAGAGATAGATAGAGAGACAGAGCGGTTAATAGAGTTTGATAGAGAGTTTAATTAAAGAGCGCGCGAATAGCGAGTGTTTTTTATGTGAGAGAGAGAGAGAGATAGAGGTAGAGAGAGAGAGAGAGCGAGTAAAGTCATAGAGATACTGAAGAGGCGAGCGCAAGAATATTAGTAAACTTTACTTTTGCACTTTGGCAATTTTAGCGCCGGCGCTCATTTCTTGGTACTGTTTTGTTTGGATCTGCTTGGTGTGAAAGCTGATGGTGCAGTTAACTACAAACAAACTTACCATCTTCACCGCTGGAAGCCTGGCCGACACCATCAGCGCCCAAAGTGCCCAGCTCGGCAGCCTGAATGATCAGTGAGACACGGTAAAAATAATTCCGCCAGAAGTTCTCCTCAGTAATGCTGCAGAAAGATTGACAAAATATAATTATTATCAATTCAATAAAATTATCCAAAGATTTGGTAAGCTCACATCTTGGGCACCAATTCGAAGCGCATCGTTTCGAGCGCCTTATCCTCGGCCATAATGGCTATGGCAGTGGGATATGCGGTGTCATAGTTAAACTCAAAGTCCACGCCGGCTGGTGGTGCGCGCACAAAGTTGCGACGATCCTGTGACAAGCCCAATATTTCCTCCTTAATCTTTGACTCATTGGCATGACCGGCCCAGGGAGCGGCACCATTGCCGGCACCACCTTGACCCTTAATAAACGCCTCCTGCTCCTTGTTGAACGAGTCGAGTATGGTCTGCAAAACAGAGAATATGAAATGCATCATATTTTCAAGTGTTACACAAAAAATATTTATTCCGATTACTCACATTATCCTTGACTGTTTCCTTGATCTTGCTGCCAGCCTTGCTGATGGCCGATGACAAGAATGAGCCAAAGTGTTTGGCCTGTTGTGTTACTTTTGTGGTAACTGTCGAAGCAACGAATTGTTCAATTAGTCAAAAGTATTGATTTTTTTAAATTTTAATTTAAATAAAACTTGGTTGCAACTAACTAACTAGAAGTCAACCAAAATCGCAAAACTACAAAGTAAACAATTTATTGATGGGGGTGTCAGGGGTCAGGGGTCAGGGCTACCAGCTATGTGGATGTGTGTATAGGAAATAATTAAAAGTGTGTGTTATACATAAGTAAGAACTGTGAGCATAATGACTACAGGTAATAAGTATTATTAGCTGCTTAGTAACCTGTCACCGCTTTCTATCATTTAATACTTTTTTTTTTTTTTTTGGTATTGGCAAATTTGCAATTGAAGTATCCATTTTAGTTGACATTCATTCATTTTTAAACTGTATTGTGGTTATTTTTGTTGTTGTTGTTACCAATTAAACTGTGACACGTACTTTTCACTTCATCTCCCTTACCCTGTCCAATTTGGCCCTCATCGCCAGTGGGTGTGCCGCCGCCCGATGCTGGATGCGAATCAGCGCCCTCAGTGGCACTGTAATTACAAATTGCGTCAGCGTGCAACATAGTGAAAGAACAGGAAGAGAGAGAGAGAGAGAGAGATAAAGAGATAGAAACAGTCAGAGAAAGAGGGAGAGAGAGAACAAAATAAGCATGTGTTAGATGTTGTTGCAGATACATTTATACATAATTGGATACATATTGTGTATCTGGTGTGGATATTGCAGTTGAACACAACATGCAGCATGCAACATGCAACAAATCGATCACATTAAATTTGACAGTTATCCCATTGGACTCATGCCAACAATTGATGACTCTCTTAAGTACATGCAAATTAAGTAAGACTTTCTAAATTGAGTGCATATCAAAGGTAATCATAGACTAAATCAATAGTTTCATATAAAATAACATTATTTAGCGAACTAACTCGATTGACTTTTCATAACACTTAACATATCTGATAATACTTATTTACTTAGTTTGTAAATTTTTAAAAAGAGTATTTTATTTTTCAAATGACATTTTAAGTGTTTAAATAGAAATGCTGCCTATCTACAAGGTATAATAATTTGAAAATAATTTATTTATTATCTGTCAAGTATGCAATTTGAAAATAACTGGATATATGAAATAATGCACAATCATTGAAATTGTTCATCAAAACAAAAGTAATGTATATCAACCTAATTGAGTATTTTGCCGTGGGGAACGGCCGACATTTTCACTTGATTTAGTTTGAATTTATGGTTAATAACTTAATTAGCCCAGAAATATACAACCATTAAGGAGGTTATATTTGTTTAGTTAAAGTTTGAATTTATAATTTTTTTGTATTTAAGGCTAATTAGGTTATTAGCTTAAAAAAAAACAAGAGTTCTAATTTGAATTAATGCCAAGTTTTCAAAAACTTCGGATTACATAAATCTCTTCAAGTTACGTCTCTTAACTTTGTGTTGTAAAAAGTTGTTTGTCAGAAATGAGTGCTTTTGAGTTGGTCTATGATTTTAATGGGGTTTATGTAGTCACATTAACGTTTATGTATATTTACACGTTTTCATAGCGTTGCTATTCATTTTAGGACAATTAATATTTAAATTCTTGATGATTGCGATGCAAATGTATTGTATTAGATAGAAATAATGTGAATGTTTAATGATTGATGGTTATCAAGGGAGTAGGGATAAAAAATTAAATAAAATGCATCAAACGGAAATAAAAACAGGAATAGAACAAACTAAGACATGCACTAAAACTCTTATAATCAATAGGAAATTGTTTGTAGATTTATCCCCAGCGACAAGGTTTCGCAAAGTACAGAGAGAGAGAGAGAGAGAGTAGATATTATGAAGGAGCTATCGAAGAGCCGATGTAAATTATATAGATGCTACATAGTAAACAAATTAGAATAAAAATGAAAGCATAAAATGAATTTTGACATAGAATGAGCTACACAACAACACAGAGAAATGATGGCGGAAGCGAAGGAGGAGAGGGGAGTGTTTGTGAACTGATATCCCAAGGGAGGAAATGATAACAACTAGTAACAACAATTAGTGTTTTTGGTTTTATCTACTGCGTAGCCACAGAATAGTTCCAGATTTGTGTGGGTTTTTTTTTTTTTTTTGCTTAAATCCTTGACGGTTGCTTCATGGGCCGCTCAATAATGATGGAATCTGATACTTTTGAACACATATCAAAGTCAAAAAAAAAAATTATATTTTTTCTGTACTGAACGCTATATATAAGATTAGTTTTCTTATTTATTTTTCTAACGAAACAATAATGTGAAATGAATCAAAGTGTGAAACCAACTAATGATGGGTTTTTGGTAAATGTTGTACGGGGCATATGTGAATTCAAAACAAATGATTATATTTTACTTAATGATGAGCTGTATGAAATGGTTAATTTATGTTTCCGTTTCTTATTAATCATTTTTCACAATCTGTCCATAATTGTGTCCTCTTACAAAGTGTTCAAGTGTGGTAAGACTTACCTTTAAGTAAATGTTTTTGGATTAAACACACTTTGCAAAGGGACAAAATTCGGTTCTTAAAAACCAATTGGCAATAATTATTAAGTTTCTTATTTATATACATACAAAAACGTTTTAAGAGTTATTTGTGATTGGTATTATAAGTATTTGTTTGTACAGTATTTAAGTAGTTTTTATTTTTTATTAAGAGTTCAAACTTGGGTGAGGCAGAAGAATTGTGTAAAAAACTTGAGAAAAGTTTAAAATATAATCAATAGAAATGTCAATCAAGTGAAAGGCGTAACAGTATTATTTTTTTTTTTCTCAACTAAATATTAGAGGAAAATTGGTGAGTATTTGAAGCAAACTAAATGGTTATATTTAAAATTAACTTGTGTTAAAAATATATATATTTATATATACGGAAATATTGGTAGTTTATTTTAGTGTAAGGCATTTTAATGTGAAGGCTTAGACAGAAGTGTAAGTATAAAAGATTTTATTTTTGTTCTTATTTTTGTTGGGGTGTAAAAAACAATAAGGCGAACAATAGCCGCCAAATGAGTGAAAAGTTCGATGGCAGCCCAACATAAACCAAAGGCCGCCTCCACTTGTTATTAAAAAAAGGTTAAACAAAAAACTTTAAGTTGAACCGTAAAACAAAACAACAATAAACTATACAAAATAAAAGCATAAAATACAAACGCGCTTTTATGTGAAAAATTTCTTCTTTTTTTTTTGCAGTTGCACTGCCGCTGTTTGTATCATATTAAATTCCGTCATTCTTAAGCAAGGGCCCATACCTAATATACCTCGACTTGTCGTCATCATCGCCACCACTCACAGCACCCGCAGCGCTAAGATCGGTAGCGCCTTCGACGCCCTCAGCTCCTTCGGCGGCGCCGCTCTTGCGTAGTCCTGGAATCGATGGGATCGACGGCATTGCTGGCATCGAGGGCATCGATGGCATTGCCATTGCCGGCATCGATGGTATCGAGGCATTGCCCAACCAGCCCTTTGCGCTGCCCAGCCAGCCACTGTAAATGAGAGCAGACGAGTGGAAAACAGTTAGTTAAGAAACATTAATAAAATACTTATGCAACATACAACATTTTTATTTCTGAATAAAGCCATTTTTAGTTGAAAATTACACACGTATCAGAAGATAAAGGTTTCAAGTGATTTGGCTTCTTAATTTATAAGATATAATTTTAATATATTATTTTTAGTAAAATATATATAATAATATAAAACAATCAATTGTCAAAATTATCTATAGTTATTTAGATGTTACAATCAAGGAAAATGTAGAAAAATATATATATAGTATAAAATATATATATTAATATATCACTTCGAATATTTGCGCTGAAGGTTTAAGATTCAAGGGTGCTTGAGAAATGTGCGATATTTCCACTAAGCTGGGAAGCTAGCAAAAACTATCTGTACAATAAAAAATAACAACGCCTTTTATGACAAGCTACTTGATGTAGGCTATAGTGTGTGTGTATATATGTGTGTGTGTGGTTGTGTGTGTTATGAAGAGTGAAATTTTCATGCGTTGAGAGGTTTGCGATTTATTGAGTTGGCCATTTATGCCGCCCTTTGTTACGCGTTCGCTGTCATAAATAAATTGTCGCTGAGGAGCTGCTCATCTAATACGTGGCATATCCTCGATATATTTATGTATGTGTTATGTGTTGCGTGCATCGAGGCGACGTTGAAATGTTGTGGGGCACACCATCTAATAACTATGCCTTTGCAATAAACTTCACAGTTTGTATAATCGCTTCGTCATTTTGCAGCAAATTCATTGAGTATACGAGAAACTCATAAAAATGGATGATAAAGAGGACCATTGTACGATTTGTTTGAGCCACAAGCGTCGCGTTGTTAGCATTGCGTGCAACCACACATTTTGCAAAAGATGCCTGAAGGATGTCTACAACTTCTGCTCCAACAAGGTTTGCCCTTTGTGTCGCGCCCCCTTCATATATTATGTAGTAAGTTATCGGCTGTCCATATTCAGTTTGGCTCTTCTAACCATACTTTTATCCAGCAAAATCGCACATACGGCACTAAAATCGTATTTTTCATATAATCATCTCACCAAGTTGAAGTGAAATAACTATCCAACTTTAGTGTTTCGTCAATTCAATTATGCGTTTTGTTCTGAATTTTAGTTTATTTGTTTGCCTTTCGTTTGTAAAAAAAATAAAGTTCATGTTATGTTTTATTATGATCACAGAATTAAATAGATTTCTATTCTTTTATAATACTCAAGAAACGTTTCGACCACTGGATCAATGTGAGAAGTCCACATGATGATTAATCACACTAAACTGAACAATTAATAAACAAGTAACTAGAATAGAATTTTGTCTTAACTTAAATAATAAATAAATATGGTTATGTGAATGAAATAAGTTTGCATGAGAGAAAAGTGAAAAGTGCATTATAAAATTTAATAAAATGGAATTTTTCAAATTGTGTTACCTATATACACCTAACCACATCTTGGATGAACTGATGCATACCAACTAAGCGACAAATAAATATTGTATACAACAACACAATCGATGCGATGCGATTTGAGTTGATTGGAGGAAACATGCAATGCCAGGACGAGCATATTGAACGCCTCGCCTGTGGCAAACACAATGCGAGCGAATCGATGAATGCCATGTTGCCACGCCCACGGGGCGCGATTTTAGCTGTAGCTCATGCATGCAAAATGGCGATGATGATGATGATGATGATGATGACGATGATGCAGTGAAGGGTGAAAGCTGAAGGAAATGAAATAAAACTGACAAGGCAGAGCCATTTTTTTTTTGTTGTTGCAGCCAAGCCTGACGCGTCCCATTTTATTATGCTCTATTTGCGCATTGACAAGGCAAGGCCAAAGCCAGGCTATATAATATTATAATGCCAGCATATACGGACAGACTGACTACGTCGGCACACTTTAGAAAACTTATTATTCATAAAGTATATTTCTACAAGCAAAGGCTTTTCCTTTTTTAATTCGAGGGTATATTTTTTGTTAAAATAATAAAAGAATTATATGTATAAATAAAGGTTTTGCATTCCCACTTTTTACAAATATAATCTCTTATTGATATATAAATTTTTTTTTTTTTAGTTTTCAGGTTGAGAACGATTTACGGAAATTCAGGTCATTTTTTTTTCTGAATGCATACACGCATACGCTCCATCAGCCAAAGGAGAAATGCGACTGCAATGGAATTTATTTGGTTGAAAAGTGGCCATAAATAAACGAAAGTTAATTTAATTTAATTGCAATATATATTGCATCGTGCTTTTGCATGGCGCACAGTCAATTTAACTATTAAGTGTAAATGTGAGGAAGGAACAGATGCACACAGATAACGCATACGCCGCGTTGCGCTCAATTAGTCAGCGGCCGAGTTAATATTGCACAACTTTTCAAGGACTCGCCTCGTTGCTATGCAGCATTCATTGTTCCTTATTAGCCCCATAACTATCATTAGCATTTGAGCCATCTCAGGGTTTGAGCATCCGCTACAAGCAGCCCCCACTTGTTTTATGTGATTTATGCGTTTTTGGGGAAGCGATGCTTTTACGCAATTTTGTTCGCTTGACAGGCGGCAACGGCGTTTATTTATGGGCCGCCCAAGACTGTTCAGCCTGAGTATTCCTCATACTGGACAGAGGCTGATAAGTGGCTTACTTAAAGCTATATCCCCTTTGGGATGGGCTGAGCTGCACATAAAATTGATCCAGAGAGACTAACAATGAGAGAGAGAGAGAGACTAACAGAAAGACTAAACAAAGCCAGAAACTGACATAAAATTAAAACAATTGCAAATGCAAAATAATAATTCTACTTCTTTCATTAGATCTGAAATTACTTAGAAATAACAAATTGACAATTAGCTTATCTCGATATACTCATATTTTAAATGTTCTTGCTGTAACGAATTTTCAAAATATGTATTATTCTTATCAGAAATTGTATGTGTGCTTGGTTAGAAATTTCCCTTGAGGCAAATTTCGTATGCCATGTTTTACAATATTTTTTGGTCTGTTTGTCGAAAGTTGCTCACGCATTTTCTGCGGAACAATTCATTCAGGCTTTTATTTTTTGTACTCATTTTTTACTCGAATTGCAGACAAAAGTTTTAATTATAAAAGTTTTTTGCCGCGTCGTTCTGCGCAACACATAGAAAACGAGCAAGCGAACGAAAAAATAAAGACATGCCGCAAGAGGAAAAATGTTAATGGACTCAAAGGCACAACACTCTCACACACATATCCAGACTTGACATTTAGACAATGATGTCAAATGAGCTTTTACTTTAAGTAGTGAAAAGCAAAATCTGAACAAAAATTAAGACAGCGAAAGAAGCATAGGGTTTTTCTCAAATGAAAAGCACTCATAATTCAAATAGAGTTCAAGGGTTACTTTATGGCACAACAACATTTCTTTAAATAAATATAATTTTGTTTATTGTTTATGTTTTCCTTTTCTAAAAATATAAAAATAAAATTATTCAGTGAATGAAAAACCAGAGGTTAAGCATAGATAAGTTAGAGCGACCTTAATTTACCACATAAGTGAAGAAAAAACTAATTATTCTTTATTATTTCTTTTTACGACAGACTTTATGGTAAACACATTCAAGGACTCTTTTCACAATGATACAAAATTGAAACTTCTTGTTGCGACACTGACTGCAAAATATTCTTTATGCGTAATGGAAAATTATTCTGCTTAAATATTAGAATCGCCATGTTTTGCAAAATTGCAACAAAATTAAAATATCTTTGCTTTCCGAAGATTTAGAAACTTATATCAACAAGTCAAATTGTTACTTAAAGTTAGGCTAATCTGCACCAAGCTAAAAACATATTTAAATTACAAAAAAGGTCTTCAAAAAATAATTTATTTTATAATCACTATAATGTTAAATTAAATAATATTTGTCAATAAAAATAAAAGAATCTACATGTGATACGTTCGTAAAATCTTGACAAGAAAAGTCAAATGAAAAATAACAAACACACGCACGCGCACAAGCACAGACACAATGAGTTGCACTTATGCAAATTAAAGACAGAGGAGGAGAGCAATGAGTAAAATTAGCAGCCAAATGCAAAATGTAACTGCAGTGGAGAAGAAGAAAAAACTCTGCCGTGTGTGGAATCCCTTGCGTCCAATGATGCGCAAATTGCATTAGCAGCCAGCCCATTTTAGGTGTTACTTTATTTTTTCCCTGTGTTTCGCCTGATTGCTTATCGCTATATTATGGCTTCTCTTTAGGAGAATATCAAATAGCGAAAGCCACACAAGAGAGACGAAAAAGAGCATGAGGTGAAGAGCGAGGTGGAGAGCGAAATGGAGAGCGAGCTGGTGTTTCAGTTACTGTTAATGTAATTGCTATTTTTAATTGAGTCTGTGTCGGGTGTCACGCGTGAAATCGTGCTTTAATTGGATTGCAATTGCCGCACTGAGATTTCGCTGCAAAGACCACAAAAAAAGTCACGCAATTTTAAATTAAAGCAAAAGCTAAAGAGCAAACAATACCAATTTCTCGAAGCGCCCACCTTTATATATATAAATATGTTTTTTTTTTTTGCTATGTTAAGCCTCTGATGAATCCCCATACACACATTTACACACACACACACACACCCACCCACATAGGAATACAACCCGCGCACACAACTTATACAAGATAATGCTAAGGGAAATTTATTGCAATTGCGCAGAAAAATAACGCTAAATGCGTATAAAAAGCTAAGTAATTTCACGCAGTGAGGCTTGCACAGGCAGGCGGTTTAAAGCTGATGCTCTTTTCTAACAGCTTAGTGGGCATCTCTGCACGACGGTGGGAAGTAAAGTAAGCGAAATGTGTTTCTATTGAATTTATTATACAAAATTACTTAGTAATATGTACTGAGCATAAGAACACTTTAACGAATGATAAACTGGAATCGATGTATCCAAAAAGTTATATGCACAAAATTCAATTGAAAAAAAAATATAATTGTAAAATAACAGTTAAGTCGATAATTATATTAATAAGATTTTTCACAAGATTATTATACACAAATTTAAGGAAATGAATTTCAAAGACTTTAGTTCACGTAAACATTGCAAGCTGCCCTCGCTTGGCGGAGGCGCAACAGCCAGCTAAGAAAATAAGAAAGAATGGCCAAATCCACATTTGACAAATTACCAGCAAGCAGGTAAACACCAGGTTAATGGGCAGCTGGCAGAATGGCGATTAAATAGAAAGATGCCTGTAAGGAATGCCACCCTCGAGATTCTGATTGTGACTACTGGTCCAGTTATATATATATAGTATTATATCCATGTGTAGCTATAAATATAATCTGAATGGCACTCAAATGTGAAGCTCAACATTATAAGAATAATGATTTTTGCTCGTTATTTGACATTTGACTTTTCGAGTTTTCTGACTTTTTCGGGGATTTTTTTTTATTAAAGCATTTTTCTTATCATTTTCCATATGTGCCATAATTTATTTTTGCCATTTTCATAACATTCTTTTTATATTTCGCACACTGTCTTAAATTCAGTTTTTATGCGAACTTTGGCTCTGACTTATTTGCAATTATTTTATTTTTATGTGCATACATCGTAAATGAAATATGCATTGCAGAAGCGCAGAAAAAGGAAAATTGCTGATTTTAAGTGGGAAAACTAATGCTTAAGCTTATAAATTTATAACAGATTTGTGAATATCCCTTTTAGAGTTTAAACAAACTTTTGCGAAACTTACAATTCGCATGTTTTTAAAGCTGGCTATTTGGCATTGTTGTAGAACATAAAAAACAGAAGCACATTTTGTGGCACAACTAAACAACTTAATGGTTCCCTCGCTCAACCCCCTGTTGAGCTTCTGCCCATTAAGCGAGGTACTCACGACATCCTAATGCTGTATACCACATATAAAGTAGTTTGGAGATCAACTTAGCTGTTTTGGCAGAATCATGTGCCTGTCATTTAGTTGTAACCCAAGGCGCTCATCTACTCATCGTTCAGCAACTGTTAAGCTTTTTACGGTTGAAAATCCACAACATAACTGTTAACGACACTGCCACCTGGACAGAGGGCTATATAATTGGGATTTGCACCTCAACTCACCTCAGGTGCCTTGTCACAATCCACTTAATGTGATTGCTTTACATCTGACGCGGCTGCGGCCGATTTTCCACATGAAAATATACGGCGAGTTTGAGGCTGACTTCGCATGTTGCGCAAAAATACAACAACAACAACCACCACAACAAAAGCGGCAACAAACAAAAAACATAATTATCAAAAGGACGGGGACGCTGCTTCATGGCATGAACAACAAAAATTTGCACAAAGATCTAAAAATATCAGCAGCAAGCAAACTGCAAATGTTGCGTGCCGCTGACAGGCGAGAGGAAGCCGTTTGGAGGTCCTTTTAATAGTGCCAGTGCTTAACTAATGTCCCAGTGTGTATGTTGTATAATGCCTTAAAACTTTTGACATTTGCCGTAGCACGCACACACTAATACAAGCATACTCACGCAAACACACACACACACACACACACAGAGACACACACGAGTTGTGCACGTAACAGGGCCTTGTCTGGTGTATTTAATTTTATTTTGATCTCTCTACAATGCAATGATATGCTATGGACTAAGCAGATACTAACATAAACACACACGCACACACCACCATACACACATACATAAGCACATACACATCAGCAAATAAATCGCATTAACGACAGTTCATATCTTTTGTGAAGTGTGCGTGTGTTTCTGTAATATGTCAATAAGGGTGCCGAAAGAAATTCATTGCCTGAACATTCAAATGCGCATGAATATATAATAATAAAATATATATATATATATATATATATATATAACATAAAACAAGTTAATACAGTTCTTTCCGGCTACGATGCATTCTTAAGTTTGGGTTCAAATAGAATTTAAGTAACAAATGAGCTTGAAACCAATTGCTGTCTGTTACAAATCTTTGATATCTTTGTGAATTACTAAAATTCTCAAATTGCACACATAATTCATAAATATTAAAAAAACTAAATAAAATATTATGTGGAAAATGCAACAGTAAATAAATATAGTTTTTTCTAAAACATAATCGCTTACACGCTGTCAGCCATAATAAAGGTATACAAAGGAAGCGCTCTATCATTGTGAAAAATAATGATGTTAGTTGTAAATATTAGGACATACCCTTTCTCTTATAAACATGCATGTATATATATATATATATATATATATATATATACATACTTGCGGGTGTACATCGCAGAGTCTGAGAGCATGTGACAAATCTTCGCATGATAAACAATCAGGACTAAGGCTACGTTTGTTGCCATGGCAGCCCACTCAATCAACTGCAGGGCAGGCTGTTTCTGGGTGGGAAGCCATTTCTCTCCGCACGCAAGGCATAAAAAAAGGTGCAAAATGTCGAGGATTTTATGCGCATTAATTAACAAAAAGGCAGCACAAAAGACGAGCGTGCCCCAAAAAGGTGGCAACCAACTCAACCCTCAAAATGCAAATGAAATATTAAACATGATTTTTAAGCTGATTGAGATGAATTATCTTGAAATGAATAGCAAAAGAATGAGCGGAACATCCCTTCTTACATTTATAAAAAAAGGTGGTCAACGCTCAACACGTGGGCGTGTCGTGCGAACAGAAGAAGAAGTTTGTAACGATTACTTTTTGATACCGCCCCTGAACCTGCGCAAAAGGGCTGCCGCCATATAATTCCAGCCAGTCCTTGACAGTGCTGTCTGTGCAAATGACACAAAGCCAACGGGGCATACCGCAAAGTGGCAAAATCTCATTACAAAATCCTTTTGCATACAGGTCGCCGGCAGGCGAGCGAGCAATTAAGTTGCGCAACTTTCCACATGCGTGTACACTCGCAAAAAAAGAGGTTCGAAACTAACTTGTTGTATTTTCAAGAAATATATTTTTTCTTTCTTTCTGATATTCACAAAATAATAATGCTAAAGTTCTGTGTACACATAAAAAAAAAACCCTATAAATAAGATACATTTAAGAAAAATCTACCCTGCAACGGTTTTAAAAATATGCTTTTTGCATAATTTGGTGTGTTATCCTTGGCATCAAAAAAATTAGACGAATTTTCGAAAATGCAAGGCGATGTTTTTTTCTGACTGCATGCACCTGAAAGGGAAAAGGGAAGCTTACACGGCGGCAGTTACACTTACGAGCACTTTGGCGCAATTAAAGTTGCAAAATGCCGTCGGGACGCGAGTCCCACAGCAACAGCAGCAGTCACTTTTTTATTTGACTTTTTCTACAATTATAGAGTCGAGGTTTTTTTAATATGCCTTTGCCATTTCACAGCTTAAGCGCCTGGCTTTGGTTTTTACCATTTCAGTTGATACTTATGTTTTATGAGTAATTCAGGGTTCTGATGGCTTTATGATGGCAGCCAGTTAAGTGCAAAGTTCTGATGAAAATTAACAAACTAAAATGTTCGTGTGCATAGAATCAAGCCTTAAATAAGTAGATTAATGTGAGATTTTGTAAAATTAGAAACCACTTTAAAAATCGATGTATCACCTTCTTATAATAATACACATTTAAGTAATTATAAATAGCAAATTATATTTAAGTAAAATAATAATGTAAAACTTACGTGGCTTCGTTGACTAATGAATCTACCATGGAAACTGATTTCGGTATGCTAAATAAAATAATAAAATATGAAAGAAAAAATTAAATCAATAAAGAAAAATCAAATAAATAATTTCAATAAATAAGTAAATTATAGCTTAAAATTAACAAACCTAATAAAAATAAAGTAAAACTAGCTCCAAATATAAAAATGTCAGTTATACATTTCTAAATGAAAAGCTTAAGAAAGCAAATTAATATTTAATATGTCTAATTAATCAAAATAAATTTTTTTTTATCATATTTGAATTAAAACTAACGAGCAGAAAATTTAGTTCTTTGTTAAAATATTCTATAATTTTAATATGATAAATCTGAGCTAGCCTTTGCATGTTGCAAATCATTTCAATATAAATTAATTAATTTTAATCAGTAATGTGAATCAAAGATTAAATGGTTATTTCAAACAAGCAACTATTTAAATTTAAATTAAATTGTTCGTACAACAATATCAAACGGCCATTTTACATACTTATATACCTAATCCTTTTCCAAGGATATTTCATGTTGACCTTCAAGTTATGCCTTATCAACCTTTTAAGTTTCACCATCATAGTTACCTGTAAAGAGGAAAAAGTTTTGAATTAATGAAGATTTATATCGTTGCCGATGGAATTGTTAAGAAATTAATTACAGATTTTACGCTAAGAAGGCGGCCCCAGAAATGCAAAAGATTACCTAATGACCGAACTTGGCCTGGCCAGCGAAATGAATGCCTTTTAATTAAGCTCAAAGATATGATTACAAAAAAGCGAAAAAGCGATGTTAAACGGAGCCCCAACATGAAAGTGAGTTGGCGAAACTTGATTGTTTCCTTAATGGTATATTTGTTTTTTTGCAAAACCCAGAAAGTTCAAAGTTCACACGCAACCCAAGAGGCAAACGATGAGGGTGCTGCAACGTCTGCAACGTCTTGTTGCCAAGTGGCAATAAGCCCACGTAATGCTAAAGTGGCTGAGACATAAATCTTTTCAAACACATAAATCAAAATTAATGCGAAACTGAAGCGATACTTTATTATTATGCTCTTAAGGAGTGTTTGTCAGGTAATTTCGAACATTGCCAGCAAGGACAACTATTTTCTATTTTCACAATCAATTTGCTATACTAACAGAATCAAATCGAAGCAAAAATACACATGCAATGGAGGAGAAATGGGGAATGAAAGTTGCCGTCGTGCTGCAAATTGAAATGTAAATCGTGCTGACCTTGGCCCAATGCATGCGCCATGTTGCTGCCTGATGCCTGCAGCCCGAGTCCTTAGTCCTTAGTCCTGTGATAAAGCGCTGTAACACAACACGAACGCCAGCCTTCAAAGGGCAAGTAACAATAGCAACCAGCAAATGAAATTCTATGTTGACACAAGGATCGCAGCTAAGCAAAAAAAAAAATGCAAGGACTTTTACAATTTATGCAAAATGTTGCCCCACACTGCCACAAAACACTAGACTTTTTTTTTAAAGATAATTAAACTCAAGTCCAAAACCAACACCAACCTAAACCTCAACCCCAAACCCAAAGGGAATTCCAAACCAAACCTAAAATCCTAATGAGGCACGCGGCATTTCGACTTGTTGAAGCCGCAGCCATTTACACAACGAGCCAAAACTTAAAATGGGTTTCTTTATAATGTTAATTAAGTATACGCAATGTGCACAGCTGTCATTGCTTGGATTATATGTGCACAGTTTACGGCCAGTGATTTGCTGTCTGTAATTCGAAACATATGGCAGGAATATGGCGAAGTGATGTGATAATGATGATTGAATTAGTTTCATATGACAACAGCTAAGAGGATTAGAAGGCATACAGCATAATAATACTAATCAGCTAACTAAACTGACTGAACTAATCAATATATTATCTAAAAATACTAAAATGTCAATATGCATTCAACAATTTCAATTAGTTGGATAAACAATTGCAAATGCTCAACAAGTTAAGTTTGTCTTAAAAATGATGATGATGATGTGAGCATATATAAGGTTTATAAAGAATATTAAGTAATACAATTTTGTTCTTAAGATGCTTAATATTTATAAATTCGAGCTTTGGGCATAATCAAAAATTAAGTTGCACACATATGGATTGAATTATAATATATGTCAATATATATATTATATATTGTAATTAAAATCTATGATAAAAAGTTAGGTGTGTGTCTAAAAATAATTAATGAAATGCATTTTTTTTACTATAAGCAATTTTTGCAACTACACATGACACTTGAAATTTTGTAACTTCATGTTGAGAATTTTTTAATGATAGACTGGCGTAGTCTACTTTCTGTTCATCACATGTAACAACCCTCCTTCACCTCTGAGGGTTGTGTCTAAGGTCTTTATTATCGTAATTGATATGCAAGTGGCAACTGGAGACTGGATGGATGAATGGATAGTTAATATTGCTTAGGTTTGTGCGCACATATTTCATTACTCGATTACAAAGCAAACAGTTGGCAAATGCTTAAAGCAGCTAACGCTTACAATTTTCAATTAACGATTGAGTGGCAGGCAGACATCAGAGCTCATGCAACATTCTCATTCAGCTAAGGTCGCAATGCAAAGATATGTCAGTCAAAGCACAAAGAGCCCTATTTATAATCAATAGAGGTGTGCAACCCACACACCCAACTACACACACACACAGACGTGCAGCATGCGATGGCATCAGAGAAACATTCTAATTAGAGAAGCAATTCCAGAAATAATGTAAGCATCAAGTATTTAATTAAAAACGAGGTAGAATAGTGTAAATTCAAATTGCGTTTTTCACTTTTTTTCTATTAAGTTAGTATCCAATTCATATAAACATTAAACAAATAGCTTTTAATTACAACAAAATTAAGCACAACCTGCTTTTGAATCAAATTAAATATTTTTATTGAAATTGAATGAAAGCCCAACTTTATGCTTTTCCACAACTTTGATGTTTGTGAAAATTATTGTTGAACACAAGTGGCGATTTAATCCAAGGTCTGTCAAGGGCCCTATAACTGAAAAGCTCTTTAATTAAAAGTTGGGGAGCTGGGGGGAGATGCAGTCAAAGTAACAGCTTAGTGTTATTTAAATATCAAAAGAGAAATGTTGCGAAAAGTTCGAGTTGTGTTACTACTTTAAAGCCAAAGGGAATAAAAAAAAACATTATTGTTTCAGATTAAATTAAATTTAACTCAAAAACTTTATTTAATTGCCTACTCATAACAAAGTTACTTTTAAATACAAATTGGTTTGAATATTTTAAAATTGTTTGCTAAAATTATTGTTGAACACAATGTTGAATTTATAATTTCAGCTAGCTTAATGGATTTAGCATTTTGGAAAAAGTTCAAGTTTCGACAATATTTTAAAGTCAAAATATGTATCGTCTGTTTTCTTAACATGTTCTTTTTATTTGTTTAGTATTTATTTATAACTAAAAGGCATCGCACAATTTGCGATTTATAAAGTGCTTGGCAAACATTTTGTATTTGATGTGAACATCTTGTCACTTTCTTTATGAGGCAACATTTTTGGCCGCTCCCCGAGCACAAATAAAGCGACGAAGATGGCAAAAATAAAAAAGGAGACACCAGGCAAATGGCACCCACGTCCCTCGTAGGCTGGTTGAAAGTAGCCCGGGGCGGAAATTGTGTTTGCCATAAAATGTTTGGTGGCTTTTGGGGGTCCGACAACGTGTGCCGACAAGTGTATTTTGTGTGTGAACCACTTCAACAGAGCTGTGACATCTATTTTTAGATAAAGTCAAAGGTCATGTGAGATCTGGTTTCTGTCTGGCGAACGAAGATGCCCGCAAGCACTTTTATTTTGGCTAGCATAAAAATTTGTACAAGTTTCTTTGCAGTCTTCTTGATTGCCTGTCAAGTGCACTAAACTAAGCAGCTCGTCGAACAGTTTGCCGCAAATAATTCAAGAGTTTCATCAGCTAAGCATTTGCAGTAGTTGCTGCTGCTGATAACTTGACCCAGGTGATTTCACGTTGCGTATACTTTATATAAACTTGTATACAAGTTATTTAATAATCTTAGCATGTACTAGAATTTGTATAACCACACCAAGTGAAAAAGCAAACGGCTTAAATTTGAAGAGTTTGCTTTTAATTGAGTCACAGTTTTTCTTTAATTCTATTAACCAAAATGTTAATGCTATTTTTGGGGTGTAGAGTTTGCTTATCATCAAAAAAGGGTATACGTGTTAGTAGGGCGGTCCTTAAAAGTTATACGAACCACATTCAAAAAGGTCGCCAACAAATATTGAGAGCATAACAATTAGATTAGACGAGCGGCAAAAAGGACAAAAACCAAATAAATGCAAAATAAAATAAGTAGGAATGCTATAATGGTGTGAGTTCGACTATGACATACCCTTAACCCAGGTGTTAAATATATTCTGGTTTTATTGTCAAAAGTCACTTTTAAAAGAATTTGACACACTCAGATGAAAGCATGCGTGGGTAAAAAAAATACTAAGACAACTGATAACAATGAAATCAAGAGGAGAACAAGATACAAACTATAGATCTGGTGATTGTTAGTCTATTTTAATAATTGTTTGTTCAGTAATGATTTTAATTTTTAAGTGATGTGCCTAGGCTTTTGCAGTTGTCGATAAAAAGAATTCATATTCCAAATAAGATGTATATAAACATAGTTATACACACGGACATGCCTATATTAACTCGTCTGTTGTTTCTGAATATAATATATCATACATATTATTGCAAAAAAAAAAACAAAAATAAAATAAAACTATTAAACACTTTTTAGCTATTTGTAATGGTATAAAGAGTTACGATCTTTGGCAAACGAATTTCAGGGAAAAGGAGTAGGCTTCTCACATAGCCTCAAGGTGATTTGGTCGTGGCACTTTTGACTGCTGGCTGCTGGCTGCCTGTTGTTGACAGAATTAATTGCGCACGTTAGCGTCGAAGCGCGCAGCAGGAAATTAAATTGTAAAACGACGTGCCGACAGCAGCAGCAGCAGCAGCGGCAGCATAAAAGGAGCCGGAACGGGTAGCCATAGCTACAGAGACTGCTTGGTGCCTCGCAGGCACCTTAAAAACGGGAAAATTGAGTTAGTCCCTGTTTTTATCATGGCCAGCCATAAACACATTTGCAATTCCAAATACAGACGCTGCGCAGTTGTCGCCACGGAATTGCATTAGGGCTGCAAACAATACAGAGGAGTATACACAAAAAATTACGTATACACAGCGAATAAATAGAATGTTTAGTGGCTAAGCAATTTTTTCCTTTTTTTTTTTTTCTGATTTACACTGGTAAAACTGGTATGACTTTGTTATGATTTAAATCCATGTTCATGTTAAGTGTTGTGTGAAATGCATTTGCTTTTGACTGTTTGCAGCAAAAAATGACCAACACAGTTTACACAGCCTGAAGCATGAATGAGCTTTTTGTGCCACATACACACACACACACACAGGCTCACACATGGCCATTAGCTGAGGCAGACTTTTAAGCTAGTCAGCAGTCATTAACATTATGCAAATAGAACGAAAAGCAGACCCAAAAACCCAACCAAGCCTCTAAAACAGCCCAAGGGGGGTCTCTGTGAATAATAATTTGAACGTTGTTAGTGAGTGCTCGCTTATCAACACACACATTTTGGCATTTTATACAGCATGCGAGTTTTATGTTAATTTTTAAGTATTCTGTTTGGCTGCCTCCCTCATAGATGAGTTGGCTGCTGGCAGTTCATTGGGACGTGGTTTGCTCGATTATTCTCCAAAGTCATGTTTCAAGCCAATGTCTATCATTTATCGCGTTTTCTAGATGGTTTATTATGCCCAGTCGAACTGTGTACTTGAATAAACAAAGTAGATATGCCAAATTAGACACAATTTGCCCGATAGACACATTTACATAACTGTCGCCTGCCATCAATATCAAACATTATACATATTAATGCTATGACACATAAAACCCATTACAATTTCTGGTGTATATGTTTTAGGGCGACACGATTCTAGTCTGGCAAACATGTATAGACTAAATAAATAGTTAGGTTCTTAAAAGGGATCATTAATTCGTTTTTAAAGCAAAATATTTTCTTTCGAAATATCAGTGAAACAAGTTGAACTTATTAATTGGGAATGTGTATTATGATTTTTGACTATTCATTAGGCAAAAAGATATGTACATGTCTAATTTTTAAATATATTATTGTCAATTGGTTTCAGTTCGTATTTTTTGACATTTGCTAGCTTTTAAATGTCAACTGTAACAATCAGATTAGCTTTCAATTAATTTGACAAGTTCATCCAATCTCCATTTCGATAAAGTTCCGTAAATATCTTTAACCTACAAAATTTTTAGAGCTATTGTCTTTCTCTCCTTATCTCTGTCTTTCTCTCTCTCTCGTTCTGGTGACAAAGACAAAAAAACAGAACAAAATATAACCAGCAACCGTAGCACTTTTCCGTTACGGCGTAATTTGCTACTTTGTATTATTTTGGCAGCCGGAGATATAATACTTTTTATGTGTGTGCATGCATTGTCTTAACACCCCCACACACACACACACACACACATGCATACACACGCACACACACTAGCACACACCCTCTTATACAAACACACTGTTTAAGCTTGTTTGAGTCTCCTCCTTTTTTCACTTTCACATAATTTGTTGGCATGACTTTGGCTGCCATTTCCGCCGTGCGTTAATATTTATGTCTTTATGTGCTCTGCTCTTGGACTCAGACTCAGTTTTGTTTTGTATCGTTCCTTCAGTGCTGTCATCTAGCACAAATGTATACATAGGGTATATATATACATATATATTATATATATGGATGGCTGATGTATATGTATAGATGAAAAGAGAAACTTTTCCAGTTTTTCCGCTTCCTGTGCTCGTCCTTGCTACTTCCGTGCACTTTGCCCTCTGTGCCACTCATTCATTTATCTTTATTTCTGCATGACTCAAAGAAAACAGTATATCTTAGCATATGTTTATATAGATTTGTCCATATGCTCGGACATGTCTAATTTTATTTGTCTATAAACAGCTCTAAGTTATTCAAATCCTAGCCAAAAAAAAAGTTAAAACAAACCAATGTCGAAAATGATACATTTATTCTTATTTTATAAAAGGAAACTAGTTTGATTTCTATTTGGATGTATAAACCATTTTTGAATATAATACTAAGAATGTGAAAAAAGCGGATATACACAAAATTAAAATGTAATTGTTAAAAAAAATTGGCATGTTTAAAAAATTAGTATTTTTCGCAAGCACTACTTGGCTAAAATATATATCTGTATTACTCACAATTCAACTTGCAGTAAGTTTGATAAATAACTTAAGTAGTAGTTTGCATTAGAGCAGCACTTATGAATAAATTAGCTGGATACCATTAACCTAGTTAAAAGACAGGAAATTAATAAGACAAAAGTTCTAGCGATATTTTTAAAAGGTTGAAACAGTTTCGCTAAAATTGTAAAATAAATTTAGCAAAGTAAATTCGCTCATAAAGGTAAATTGCCAATGTAAAAAGCAGCTGCCAAAAATGGCTACACATTTATTTTACGCTTCTTGCTGGATTTTACTGTTGCGGCAAAATTGACAAGCAATCGATTTGGTCAGACTGCAGTAGCAGTAGCTACCAATAAAAAGTAGGCTAAAATCATATTGAACTTAATTTGTGGCTTTAAAAATGAACAAATTTAAATTGATTGAACATTTTGTGGGTTGACCAATATTGAGTAAAGAACATCGATGCCAAGGCTGCTGCAATAATTGAATTGCAGCTGCATTAATTAACAGTGTTTTTAGTTGAGCAACTTTTAATTTGATTATATTGGAAATACATGTCAATATTTCAATTAATACTGCAATTAAGAACTTTCAATTGAATACTGTTTTAAAGGGAACATCTGTTCAAACTCTGACAGGGTAAATTGGTAAATAATAAACTGTGCGGATTTAATTAAGAACGGATAAGAAACTCACATTCTTTTTATATTGTACAAAAAAAATCAGAAATGGTTAAAAAGAGTTTTGGTTTAACTTGATTTAATTAAAGAATCACGGAAAATAAAGCCAAACTTCTGCAAGAGTTGAGGTCAAGTAAATGGTTAATAAATGAAGTAGGTGTCAACAAGTAATCAAAAGTCCGAGAAGCCAATTAAAGAACTGTTTTCTTATATCGAAAGTTATGAATATAATAAAAAGAAGGTCAGTTTTGCATTCATTACTTAAGCTACATACTTTATGGCAAAAGAGGGACTGACGAGGCTTCTGCACTGTCAATTAAGTGTGAATTATGGGCAGGTTGACAAAAAAATGAAAAAAAAAACCCAAATTGCGCAAACATTTTCCGCTCCCCACATTTGACACATACACAAAAATATTGCCCAGCGCAGGCGGGGGTCTCCGGGTCTGGTTACGGGTACGGCTCTGGCTCCATTGTCGTTTGTCGTCACCACGTTAATTTGCCTGAAATGCCAAATGGCGAAGTCGTAGTTAGCACCCACGCCGATAGCGGTTACGATTGTATGCGGTTCTGTGCTGTGTCCAGTTTACTGGTGTTTTCTGGCGTTTGGCAAGGCATAAAATTTTAATATCGTCCTTAAATTTAAATAGCCTTAAGTTGTCGGTGTTCGGTCTGCGTTTTTGCCATCATTTCAATTCAGCCTAAAACATTTTCATTTTATTTTTATTTTATTTCTTTGGCAACCGTCCTTCGGGGCCAGCGATAAATTCTCAGCCTTGCCGCCGCTCTATTTATTTATTTATATATTTATTTTGAGGCCATCGCTTTGATTTGATTGTACTTGTCCTGCGGACAGTCACCTCCTCTGTCTGCGGACACCGCTGCACCCCAGGTAACCAAGCCACAAATAAAAGCAGCCGCGCTCCCACGCTGCCTTTGCATACAAAGTCGACTGCCACAGAAATGTGACCGGTACAAAAATGCTCAAGCAACCTTGTAGGCGTTGACGGATTAAAATGTGTAGATCTATAAAAACATATAGCTTATTACCACATCCCAGTGAAATGTGTGGGAACCATTTATTTTATCTGCTTAGCAGCTTATTTTTAGGTAGCCCAAATCTATTTCGGTAGAAGTTAGAATACGCTAGGCGAGTAATCTCGACAAGGTAACACCTTGACGCCAGATTATTTATATGAAATGTAATAAAACTTCAACTAAGTTGACCAGATAGCCTATTTACTTATAAAACATATGTACTTTAAGCGGTCAATTGAAAATTTTCATTTTATAGGTAAAACTGAATTTGCTTTAAGGTACAAAGCAAAAATGTCTACAAACAATGATTGTTTGATATTCGCAGCCAAGCAAAGAGTTAATAAAAATTTCGATTTCGAAATATTTATCAATAAACTTTTCAATTTCAATTGGCAATTGGATACAGGTAAGCAATCCGAATCAATTTCATACCGCATCAAATGTAAATATTTGCGAGTTTAACTTTCTGACAGCCCCAAACGGAATATATAAAAGCAGTTCTTTTTGTGAGGCAATCAAAAGTTTTCATGACTTCACACATGAAAATAAATGTGCATTACAAACAAACATGTATTTATATATATACTTATATATAGGCATATATATATATATATATATATATATTAGCTGTGCAAAGTTTAATAAAATGCTCTGGAATAGCGAATTTAGAATGCATATAGAGCACTTTTAAGACTAGCTCTGTGCCCTGGTTATTTGAGGAGCAATTTCAGCGCAAGTTTTGTTTTCAGGTAGTTTGGTATAATTTACAAATACACAGAAATAACAACAAATGCAAGGACAACTACACACACACACCCGCACACACACATACGCATGTAAATATAAATAAATATATATCTACAGACAGACAGAGAGATACGCAGTTGCACACAGAGAGCAACTGCAACTGCAAATAGTGAAAATGTCCTTGAAACCGCGCAAATGGCAAAGCCAACAATGTTGGCCCTGGTAACGCACATGTGCACAGGTGAAGGCTTTGCAGGACGCGAATCGGGGCCAACAATGCCTTCATTAACAAATCCATCTGCATTTCACACAAACAACTCGCATTTTGAAAATTATAAATAGTATACCTTATAAGCTTATTATTTATATAACGTATACGACTTGTGAACTGGTTTTTGCAAGTTGTTGTTTCAATCTAATCTATTAAAATAGTTACAATATTACTGTAAGTTCCGTTTTTTTGTTTTGTTATTACAATTTAATCTCTTAAATTGACAATTTTAAAAACTAGATTTGCGTTTATTAAATTTTTATTATATGTATAACATAAAGAAATGTATAAAAATTGAAAATTCACAATTTAAATAATCAGATTTTTATTAAATAATGTTTTTTTTGTCAACATGAAAATCGTTACAGAAATATGTATTTAATACTGCCCAACGTCTAAATAATTGAACTGACTTTTTAATAATTTCTGCAAAATTTCCTAAGTGAAATCAAAATATAATATGTTAACGAACAGGAATACTCTTAATTAAATTGTTAAATATATTATGCATATGAGTATGTCTAATATGAATAAAATTCTACAATAAAGAGGGGGCTAACAATTGTCAGCTTAATGAGCATCAATTATGCAAAATTAAATAAATTAATTCAACGAAAATTATAGAGATTTAACGTTGATTGCTGTTTAGGGGGCGTCTGGTTTTGTAATGCCTAGCCACGTTTACTGAATGCACAATTATTAAATAGGCTGGCAAAAGGACAAAAACATCAGCAACAAAAGCAACAACAACGGCTCCAACAGCAGAAGGCGACGTTGGCGTCCTCGGTTTTATTTTACACTTGGTGTGGGCAAATCACATGTGCACATTTTGTTGTTTTGCAGACGCAACAGAGCCAAAAAAGAGAACAAATCATACTCTCGCTCTCTCCACTCCCACAGCGCGCGCTCTCTCTTTCTCGCTGTTTCTCTCGCTGTCTCTCTATTCTATCGATCTGTACAACTAGCAAAAATCAACTGGAAACTGGAAAGCAACCACCAGAATCTTGTCCTGCTGCTGAGCAAATGTCTCTGACATTGGTTGACAGCTTTTCGTTTTTTTTTTTCCAATTTTTTTTTGTCATCTTTGTGCAAAGTGCAAAGTGGCCAAAAAAGTTGAATGGAAGCGGCGCGCGCGTTGATGAAAGCATGACTCAACATTTTGTGGTTATGCACGTGCAAGCTGGGAAGAACGCACAAAAGCAACAAAAATAAGGAAAAGGCGGAAAAGGAAACGATGTTCGCAAATACGCCATCTCTCATTCTCCATTTGCTCTTGCCAATGTCAGTTGATAGTGAAAGGCGACGGGAACGGCAACATTGGCTACAAAAATTCCACATACTCATAGACTATAAAAAAAAGGTATAAAGCCAAAAGAGACGCACTTCAATGTCTGGCAGCAGCTGTTGGCAGCTGGCGAGGACTGCTCCAATTACGTGCTCAGAATAGCCAGACCAGTAGCTATCTTCCCCATGCTCCTCTTTGTTAAATGCTCCAAATTGATCTCCTACACACAATTAAATATTAATGTGTCAAATTAAGCGAAAAATGGCAGTTGACTTTGTGAGTGGAGTCGGGGTACGCAGTTTTATTAGCAAGTTAAACAATAGGATTAATCAGCAACTTGTGGCATTAACACAGACTTTCAGTTGAGCTTATCTTGTCTTTTATTATGTTTCCGTTTCAAAAACAATATACATATACCCTTTTAGCGCTGTTCAAGATAAGTTTACATGAATTTGTTAATATGATAAAATTGATTGAATTATGTGAAATTAAATTAAGAATATGCGAATATTTTTTAAGCCTTTGATTGCAATATGTTTAAATTAAACATGCAAATTCTAAGTATCTTAGTTAAAGACAGAATCGCTGGTTCGATTTGTTCTTTGGAGTTGTTGTTTAGTCTGTGTAAAAGAAGCACTGATTAATTGAAAGGTATTTACTAATAAAAAAACTGTATATATAATATATAAATTCGAACACATCATTCAGTTCCAACAGCAAAATTTTATATTTTCATAAGTTTATAATAAAAATCAAATACTGACAATAAATTTCCTTTTCAATATTTAAGAACTTAATATTCTGTAAAAAGAAAGGACTTCCGAATAACAAAAATAAACATTAATCTTTAAGACGGCTGGCGTAGAAAACTCCGACAGAAAATTTTTTGTCATACGCCCTCTAATAGCATTTAATGGTACATGTAAATAAAACATATCTATAAGTGCCCAAAAGATTAAAGTTTAAAATTTGCCATCACCGTTTTTGGGGACCACACATCAAAATTGTGGAGGCAGGCAGGCAATAAATCAAAGTTTTTGCACTACGAGAATTGGATTACTAATTTATCAGCTATTCCCGCTTGCAGTTAAGGCAATTATGTTCGGTCACGAAATGCGACTTGCAATGAAATATGCACGAGTAGAAGGCGCCATCCAAACCAGGCCAAAATCAGCAGGGGATGAGTTAGTGGCCTGCAAAATATAGCTAAAAGGTACAAATTGCAAGGTCAAATTTGCACGCTATAAAAAACGAGTTGCGAGTTGAATTGAAATGCCAAATTGGTTTAGAGCAATGCATATACTGAATGTATATGTATACATATATATATATACATTTGTGATAATGGGAGTTGGCCTTCAGATGATAGCTCTTATCAGTTAGCTTTAGATTTTGACAGAAAAAGAAATCAAGTTGTGGAAAGTTGACTCACCTTTTGTTAGCCTCGTCGCCCTCGAGCACTTCGCCCCCGGCTGCGGCAGCGGCAGCAGCTGCAGCAGCAGCAGCATCCTGTTCCGCTGTTGTGGCCACCGCATCGGCTGTTGATGTCGCTGCGGCGGCAGCAGCAGCAGCATCGCCTGTAGGCGCTGGCACATCCTCGTCGCCAGCTCCGCCCTTGACGGCGCCCACCAGCGACGTGAATTGATTTGTTAGACCCGAAAACATGTTTGGCTTATTTTATTGTTGTTGTCGTTTCTCGTGCTCTTGTTCTTCTGGTGCGCAGCGTTTGAAAGGATTAGCCTGGCGTAGTCGTCGTCGTCGTCGTGTATACACAAAACGAATGCGAAACACGAACCCGAACACAAAACACACGACGCAGAGACGAAGGCCGAATCGTGTGCAGATGTACGCAAAATGGGGAAGTTGGGTGCGGGTGGGGGCGGTGTGCGTTTGTTTTGTAGGGTGCTGTTACTTTTGTAGTTGCGCTCTCTTGCTCCCACTCTTCGTGCTCTCACTCTCGCTCTCGTTCGCTCTTTCGTTGAATCTCTCTCTGGTCGTGTTCTGCAAACGTCGCTTCTACTGCTAGTACTGCTGCCTCCTTCCTCTGCTTAACTTTTATTACACTTGGCAGGAATTTTGTAATAGGTTTTTTCTTTTCTATTCGTTTTTTTTTTGCACCAATATAGTTTCACTTTCTACGGTGTTAGTTATGTAAATACTTTGCGTTTTACAGTTAATTATGTTAGCACGCTGTAAAATGATTAAACGAAGGGGCGAAAAAAACAATATATATTAATGGCAAGTCGAATTTAAAATCAATAAATGGGCAAATAATAAATTTAAACTGTCGCAAAATATTCGCACTGTCAAAACTGTCGCGCCAAATTGATATTTTTTTCACGAATTATACTCTCTAAATTATTATAGAGCGTAACTTTAAAAATTACCACTTTAAATGGAGTTTATATTTCTTTTTTCTTGTCTTGTATGGTAAAACGAGCAAAACTTGAATTTTCGGCTGCCTGTGTCGAAGGTCCTCTGAAAACTGACAGAACAACGGAATTTTCTTTGCTCAAATACCGTTGTGGCCTGCGTTCTCTTTCTTGCACAAGCACACACACTCAGAAGTCGCCTGTGCTCCCAGAACGATGATGCTCCGAGTGGAAAGTCGTCGACGTTGCTTTAGTTGGTGGATGATTTTAGCGTTGGGCATTTTGCTGGAATTTCTGTGTAACCTCGCGCATGTGCCAGCTGTTTTGCGTTGTTGGGATATGTCGCAAGTAAATTAAACAATTGACACGTCTGTTGATTGTACACAAACAGAAAACTTAATAAAAAACAATGATAGCTGCTGCGTAGCTACAATTGTTTCCACCTTATCGAGTTTTTCCAGCATTTGTATGCCTTCCAGTCGTAGCCCACTAACAGCTGTTTTGGCGCAGCCAACTTTGTGTTGCAACCAAAACAGGGCTGTTCTAAACTAAACAGCTGATGACAAAAGTGCTAAAACTTCGTTGCATTATTTATATATTTACAGCTAAACAACAAAGCGCAGCATATTCACTTAACATATATTTAAATCGATTAAAATCTACAGCTAATTTCGTTCGCTTCAACGCCGCTGCCTCGCTCGACTCTGAGGCGCCTCTTCCGCTCGTGGCTCATCTTTGGATTTTTGTTGCGCATCCAATTCGTTATCGAGGCGCTCCTTAGCCCGGAACACCTTCGACTGTAGATAAAATGAGCCGCCCTTAGCGCGTTCATTCACATTGAACAGGTGCTCGAAGTTCTTGATAATCGTCTCCTTGTTCTTCACATCCTCAATGTTCAGGATTTGTTTCGCCTCCTCCAGCGACATTCCTGCAAAGGGAATATTTATAATGCTGTAAATTAATGGAAGACCAAACGCACCAGTTCGCATATTAGATTCGGCGCTTTGATCGCCCTGCCTGCCGCCGCCGGCTCGCTTAGCGGCCTCCTGCGAAGCGTTAATCTCTTGTCTCAGCGCCTTGGCGAAGGCGCGGCCAATTGCCTGGCCGCCCAGTACAATAATCTGTGCGATGTATTTTGCCATTACTGCTGCGGTCAAACAACAACTGGTTTGTTGTCAATTTTGTTCAAAGTCAAGTTTAAACAAATTTACAATCTTCTCAATTATACAACGTTTCTAACCTAAAAAATAAAACATACGCTACACATAGCAAGCGGCATCAGCTGTTCGGAGCACTTTGCGTTAATGTGACCGTTTCGTTGTTGAACACCAAATTTTGTCCACGTGGTGGTAAACCGATTGAAAAATACTTGTTAATATTTATGTATAAATTTAAATTTCTTCATAAATTCTCGTTATACGTTTCTTACCTAAAAATAAGAAATATTCGACACATATTTTAAGTAGTAGAAACTGTCTACTAGCATCTGGCAGCGTTTGTGTGACCTTTTCATCGACATGGTGGTAAGCCAATTGACAAATATTCGATAATATTTTAAAACGTGTCTATATTTCTAATTAGATTTATTATTCCGGTTTAGTCAGTGTGACCGTTGGATAACTCACATTTTTTGCAGTATATTTCGGCCAATAGAAAAAATACCGATGATTTGAATACCTAGTGTTCAGTTAAATTTAAAATGATAAAAATAAATAATGCACGTTGTACGTGCGTCCACAAAATTCCACAGCAACAAGACTATAGCAAGTTGATTAATTAACTGGAAAAACGTTCATGTTTGCATTATTCTTACACACTTAATCGTTTACTAAAAATGTTGTTGAATTACCCAGAATAAGAGATTACAGTTATAGGGGGGTTATATAAAATAATTTATTATGCAGAAATTAGTCTAAAAGGCGCTCTACTTAAATGCAAATACTAACTAAACTCGAATCCTCTCCAGCTAAACTATTTACAGGATGCCTAGGTAAATATTTACAATACACTCGTCGCTCAACAATTACAATTTTCCGATGAAGTTTAGAAAAATTTAAATTTCGCTTAATATTTTTAAATTAATTAATTTTCAAGAAAGATTTTGAATCAATGAAAGAAAATTTGTTATTATAAAAAAAGAATTACTTTAGAGAGATGCAAATTGGAAGCACATTACTATTAATCTAAAAGGGTTTTAATTAGCGAGCGACTACTGTAACAACTTAAACTAAGGACATTTTGTGTGTGTTGTGTGTGTGTTTTTTTCTTGTTTTCTTTCTTTCCTTTGTTTAGAACAATTTTGCTCATATGGCCTGCCTCTTTGCTTGAACTCGAACTCCGATTGCGTTTGGGTCAACAGAAGCCCGGATTTGTGTGCTCGATGATGCAGCGCTTGCAGTATTTTTTAACTGCCCGATAGCCCTCGATGGATATCTGGCAATCCTGTATGTTCAGCTGCTGCAGGCCGCGACAATAGTACGCAATGCATTGAACGCCCCGATCCGTAATCATATCACAATTGCGCAGACTCAGCTTCTTCAGGTTGGGGCAACTCTCTGCCAGGGCACGCAGTCCAGCGTCGCTCACATCGCACTTGCCAATGTCCAAGGCACGCAGACGGGGACAGGAGCGGGCGAGCACTGTGATCGAGTCGTCGCTGACCGCCTCACAGCCGCGGGCATTCAAATAGCGCAACTTGTAGCAGCGACGTGCTATCACCTTCAGTCCCGCATCGGAGACCCGTTCGCATTTCGCCACGGACAGGTAGCGCAATGCGGCTCCCAATTTGGCCAACTCGTAGAGGCCAAAGTCGGTGATGTTGACGCAATCCGAGACACTCAACTCCTTCAGTGACACACAAAAACTGGGCACAAACTTCAGACCAGCATCTGCAAAAGATTTGATGTTGGCTTTAATAACAAACTATTACAAATTTAACCAATGGATTCTTTATCTTTAAAATTTTAGCTTATATATAGATTTTGTCTATTGTGTTTCTATATAATAGATATATTGCGAATATTGAATTGGTCACAATTTCACAGCCTTTAGTTTCGGTTTTAGATAAGGTAAGCTTAAATTATTTAATTTGATATAATAAAAGTCTGATTTTCTATGTTTTATGAATTTAGAATTCATTAATCTGAATCACTTTTGTAGTAATTATTTTCTTGTTCTATTTTATATTGAAGTCATAAATAAACTATTAAATAAAAGAAAAATAAATTGGAATTTTTAAGAAAAATAAAATCATTATATTTTTAAAGAAAAAACTGTCCGGATTTTAAATGCACTTCAGAATAATAAGTTAAATTATCCTGGGCAAATTATGGCGATTTGGTAAAAATTCATTGTGATTATTTTTAAGAGAGATTTTTTTAATCATTTCAATTAAGTTTTTCGCAATTAGCTAGCTGTATAGATGGTCATCGGACACCAATAGGTCAATCAGTCAATCAATCAATCAGCACAGATTGTTTAGTGCTTAGTTAAAGATTGCATTTTTGGCATTCTTACCCGTAATTTGTATGCAGCGTCGCAGATACAAATAGACCAGCTGTGGACAGTTTTTGACGACAATCTTCAAGCCCATGTCATCGATGGCCATGCAATCGGTGAGGTCCAAATATTGGAGCAGCAAGCGACGCGGTGGCTCCATATGGGGATTTGGACTAATGCTGCTCACCTCGCTGCAGCCTATAAATATTTATAAATATATATATACATATATATTTCTGTATATATAGGAAAATGAAATAATAATTGTGTCTTACCCGTCACATCCAAATGCTGAAGATTGCTGCACTTGGTTAGGGCTTCGATGAGCGCCTGATTGGAGACACCCACACACGTCTGCAGCTGCAGATGCGTCAGCTCCGGACACCGACGGGTGAGCAACTGCAGACCCTTGTCCGAGATGCGACAGCCATCGGCGAGCATCACCCGTTCCACCTCGGGGCAGGCGCCATTACAACTCTGGCCGCACAACTGCCGGAAGATCATCTTCAACGTTTTGTCCCCGTTGAGGTGTTCGCCCCGCAACGTGATGCACTTCCAGAGGACGGGCCGCCAGGCCAGCTGCTCGAAGCGTCGACACACCCTGGCGACATTGCACAGCTCACAGCTGTCCAGCCAGCTGAGGATGCGCACCACAGCCTCATCGGGCAGACGATCAAAGTAGGGACCACATCGATACGGACCCTTGCGATTCCAGGGTGGCGGACCAATCGCTGTGCCCGTCACATTGCCGCTCCGTCGCGGCGTTGTTGCCGGCGTGCTGCTGACAATGACACCACCAACACCAACACCACCAACAGCAGAAGTAACCACATTGGAGCTGGTGTTCTTGTTGCTGCTGCTGCTGCTGTTGCTGATGACGACAGTGCTGCTGCTGTTTGGATGATGGCCAGTGGGCGATGGTGACACCAGTGTCGCATAACCCTGATCCAAACTGGGCGAGAAGCGACCGAGATTGCACAGGCCGTCGGAGAGGCTTTGCACTTTGGTGTGATGATGGTCCAGCTGGAAGGCATTGGCGGGCGAGTTGGTGCTACGATTCAGCAGATAGCGATCCGAGCCACTCGTCTCGCTGGGACTGGAGTTGTGCGGATGATGCAGTCGCTCTATAAATCAAAAGAATTCTTCCATGTTAAAAGTCTGTGTTTGGTTTTTACAATTGTCTTTATAATTTTCGTATTTAGTTCGACTTGAATCTGACTGATATTTATTTTTACAATATTTATTTTTAACAAAATCTTTGTTTCTTATCAAATTTTATTTTTGCAGATGCTCAATAATATTTTTGGCTTTATTAATAATTAATTGGAATGCAATAACTTTGAAATGGCGTCTTTTATCGAATTGCATTGATATTCTCGTAAAAGCTGCATTTATAGATAAAATAAATAAACTTGATTTGAATTTGATAACCAGAAATCAAATTAAAAGTTGCTGTCTGAGATCACTTCGCTTCTTTATACAGACAATACTAGATTGATTAGCTGATCAAATATATATATATACCTTATGGAGTCTTAGTTGATTTCTGCTGTTTTCTTATTTTTTATTTATTTATTTGTATTTTGTAAATCGTAAGTTGCTTAGCCCAAAAAAAGCCGGCTGAATTATTTAATTAACTCAAATAGCTAAGTTAAAATATTAAAAACAGAGCTGAAGTCACTTGTAAATTTATTATTTGTATTATTTTGTATTATTTGTATTATTTTGTCAGTTAACTTGTATTATTAAGCGAGTTAAGAAAACATATTTTAGTGTTTGGAAAAGAAATAAAACTAAAAAATTTGATAGGAATAAATAAGATCAATTCCGAGAGACTCTTAATATGCCTATTAGGTAAACGAATATAATTCCATTTCTTGTTAAAAACTAAAGTATTTGAAATATAAATATTTTAGTTTTTTTTTGAATTTTCGAATTCTTGTAAAAGTTACTTCCAAATTGTGACACCAGAAAAATAACTCAAGGCAGAGTCAGAACTACCAAATTTGTGACCATGATTTTTCAGCAAGAGTCACCAAATTGCAGAAACATCGAATGGATTTAATTGATTAATCCGCCCAACGTACCTCAACTCCACATTAAGAATTAATTGAGAGCAATTGAGATTCTCACCTGGTAATCGCTCATTGCCACTGCCACTGCTGTAGTCCTCCAGATAATAGCGTTCGTTTTGGTACTGGCTCGCCTCAGCGCCCAGCGGCAGAGCACGCAGGGCATTGCCCAGATAGAGTGACTCCATCTTCTTGTCGAGCAGATACTGGGCACTGCTGCCATTGCTGCACGGCACCAGCACGGTGGGCACACTGCAGCGTCCGCCCTGGGCTTGGCCGCGCCGTCTGCCATTGGCGTTGGCTCCGCACGCATTATTGTCGCTGGAGTCTTCGGTGTCGGCACTGTTGCCATGCAACCAGTCTAACGTTAGAAAATTGCGTGGCTGTGGCACTGGCGCTGTCGTCCGGGTGACCGGCGCTGGCAGCGTTTGCAGCTCGGGCGTTTTCTTGACCTGCGCATGCCGACCCACCGAGGCGGTGGAATGGGCACCAAAGGTGGACGGATCGTGACGTGTGTGCCTGCCACGCAGCTCGAATGTGGCTGCCTTCTGTTGCACCATGTGCAGCACAGCTGCTGCCGTCGTCGCTGCCGCTGCCGCCGCTGCTGTTGTTGGTGTCTGCTGCTCGCCGTGCTGCGGCGTCGAGCTGCGCGATCCAAGTGGATACAGCTCCACGCCGCTGGCAACGGTGTCGTTCACATTGTGGCCAAGATTTGGCGATTTTCGTGACATTTTGTACGCCTGCGGATCCAGCGGACTGGAGCTCAATGGATGCGGATGATGGTAGTGTGCCGCCGCCAGTTGATCCCGCACCGCATTGCTCGTCCGTCCCAGCGATGCCAGTGGACACTCCAAGTCCGGGGCACGTCGAGTGCTCGTCTTGTGCGACATGTTTCTATTTGTTTTGTTCTCTTATTGTATTTTATATTGCGACCGCCGCTTTGAAGCCAAAAGTCTGCAAAGACAAACATAAATAAATAAATAATTTATTAATTCTTTGAATATCTAAATGTCGGTATAAAAATAAAATTAGTATTAAATTAATGTAAATTGTTAAGAATAAGAAATGCAGAAAAACAGATAAGAAAAATTTAAATGTTAAGGGATTTATGTTTAATATTAATCCTTACCCTAAATTAATATCATTTAATACACATCTAAATAAATTTGTATATATAAGTTTTTAGTTCAAAATAATACAGAAATTATTTTTTGCATTATTGTTGCCACTTTTTTTTAAAGCGCAAAGTTGTGCAAAAATATGTAAATTACAGAAAGAAGCTTTTCAGTCTGTCAATTTGTACGAAGAAGCAAATGTCAGAAATCATACGATTTAAAGACTTTATATTTGGAATACATGTTCTCAAATATTTTGGTCCGATCAAACTTAAAATGAATATAGCAAATCAATAAACAATCCCATAGAAATAAAAGACATAATTGTAAAAATTTAGCCCTAAGGATTTTATTAAGATTGGTTACAAAGCACACGTTTTGTTCCCAGTTCAATATATTTCGGAGAAAATTATAGTTCGACTCGCTTCTTTAGAATATTTAAAATGGTAAATAGTTTTAGTATTTGAATTATTGACTAAAGTGCTTATTTCCTCTTCAAAAAGAGCTAATAACATTTAAAGCAAAAAAATGCATAATATAAGTATAATAATTAATAACAAAGAAAGTTGCACTTAAAAAGTTAATAAATGTTGAGTAAAGTCAAAGGCAAAACAAGTTCATATTTTCAATGCCAGAGATGTACCTGGATAAACTCAGTGGGCAATAGTCGAATGGTATTTGGGTCATGGATAGTTACAAGGCAAAGTAAAATAAATAATAATAACTAGAAATGTATATAAATTGTCTCTGGTGTGGGGGCACAGCATCGCTATTGGCCATGGGAATGCATGGATGCCAGCGACTCCAATTTGCCAATTATTATTAAAGAGATATTTTTGTTTGCGTAGAAATCGGTTTGTGTTGGGCGCGCCACGCCTTGAAATGCGGTGCATTTTGACCTTTAAGTGAATTGATAGTTAAATTTTGGCCAATTTAAAGAGATTTTCTTCACAGCCCACGCTGGAGCCCAAATGATTTGCCCAACATGATAAGCTATTAAAATACGGCGCCAGTTATTTTAATGGCTGACAACCCAAAAAAAAAATAAAAAAAAACTTTGTCTGGTATTTTTCACGATTTAACAATTAATAAGCAAAACGCCCACGTTTCTAATTATTAAGTTGCTTACTTTTTTGTTGTTGTTGTTGTTGTTTCGATTTGTATTTATTTTTTTTATATATATTTGTGGACACACGTATGCTGTCATATTTCTATTGGCATCAGCTACGGCTCCATCTCCATCTCCATTCATTGGACACAGTTTACATTTATGTATATGTAGATATTTATTTTTTATTCATTTTTTTTGGCAGAAAACCAGTTTGGAGTGTCTCTTGAAACATTGTTAACTCTAATCATAAGCCAGGCGTGGGCTGTTCTAATGTTAGTCTCTGGCCATCTGCAGCTTGGCCTGGCCCAAAACAACAACAACAACAACAACAACAAAAATATCGACGTTTGCTGCTGGCATTGTTTGTGTTGCTGCTGCTGTTGTTGTTGTTGGTGTAACCTAAGACCTTAAAAAAAAAAAAACAAACGAAAAAAAAATATGATGTTGAAAGTAACCCAATTCAGCAAATAGAACAAGGAAACACAGATTGCCATGAGCATGTGCCTCTTTAGTTAAGCCTGCCTCTGATGTTTGTTTTGGGGCAGCTTTGGAGAATTTGCTTTCTTGCAAATCCCCCATCAACTATCTAAATAGAAAACAATAAATTTTATATGAATTTTAAATTGTTGGCGTGGTTAAATCTTCTTTAGCATTGTTGGCATTTTGGGTTGGGCCGTCACGGTAAACACACACACACACACACCTACCACACACACCTCCGACTCACACTCTTCGACGGGTATTTTTTTTTTGATGGGTCTCTCATTCCATTTGCCTACCTAGTTGCTGTGTGTGTGTGTGTGTGTTTTTTTTATTTTTTTTTATTTTGTGGCGCGTAAATCAAATGATGCTTACAAGTGGCTCGATATCGGATTCGGTGTGGTGCGTGTTTGTGTGTGGCTCTATTTTTTTTTTTGTAATCAAATTTGAAATTAATATTTTTTTCTTTTCCTAGCTATGCCATAAATAAACATAACATAATAACAATAATAACACTAGGCCACTCCGCATTCGAAAGGCAACAAGTCCAGAATGAAAACAACAACTACAAAAATATGTCTTGTCATTTGGCTTATGGCAGCTGATTAATCTTAGCATCTCCGAAATGGACGCCGCCTGTCGCACCTCAAATGGAATGTCGCTCAACTGGTTCGCAGCAAATGTATCCAAAAACAAAAAAAAAAATGAAACATTTTAAAACCAAAACCAAACGAAAGGAATATGGCCCACAGCCTCTTAGCTCGTTTCGACAGATTTTTTTTTTTTTTTTTGGTATTTGCCTGCCATAATTCACAATACTTAGACAATTAATAATTAATAATCAAATCAGCTGCGTGTGGACAAAAGTGTCAAATGGCTCATTGGGCAACACAGCGTGCAATTTGCATAAATTTACATTTAAAATTTGTCGCTTACATCAACCCATATTTATTATTCAGAATTCCAAAAAATTAGCCTTTAAGATTGCTTCAAGATTTTTTGATTTTTACTCATTTTACGCCGCAATATTTGTTCAGTTTGACAGCATGTAAATCACACAAATCATTAAATATCTTCGAATGAACACAAATCTTTGGCACTCAATTTGTTTTTACCATGAAAAATTGTGTAAATTTTGATGGGATCAAGATACATTTTCCATTAATCAGTTTAGAAGTTGCTGAGTATTATTAAAAGTTGTTTGACTTCTAAATCTAAATGTGCTTATATTTTGTTTTATAATTAATAACTATTTTGAATGTGGAAGCTTACTAAATTATAAAGTTGGCGTCATTATTCAAGTTTATATAAAATGTAAGTCATAATTTGAAGTATTCATTTTTCTCTGGATAAAGAGCACCTGTTTTAAAGTTTGGTTTTAATAAGCGTTGCTTTAAATTTAGTTAAAAGCATAAAATAAATAAAAATACAAAAATATAAATATTAAAAAAAATCACCTGGTCTGCTGTCTTATGAAATTTAATATGATTACTTTAGCAAGTTTATAGATAGTAAAAATACACAAGGAAAATATAAAAAAATTAAGCTTTAATACATGTTTGAGACTCTAAAAATGAATCACATTTAATGAAATTTCATTATAATTCCACAAAAAAGGAAGATTAATGATAAATTAAAGTCAAAAAGTTTATAATTGATTTACGATTTATTTGTTTATTCATTTCGATTTTGTTGTTTGGCTATTCAAGGCCTCTTTTTAATTGGTATCTTTTTTTTTTTTTTTGTATCATAAATATTATTTTAGCTCTTCGACATTGCAGGTCAATGGCTATTCAATTAAATCGCATACATTTTTAACGTAGCTGAAAGGCAAACACTTGAGTTTGTGGCTATAATGTTGTAAACTGGTCCATTGCTATATTGAAGCTGCTCAGAGACCAGGCCGAGCCTCTCAGCGTGTTGAACAAGCAACCAGCTCATAAAATATGACAACAACAAGTACTAATTATTTAATATGCTTAATGAACAAATGTCACTACGATGGTGCTCAGAGCGTTGCAACCAGCTAAGTGATTCACATATATGCAACACAGCACAGTGACTGAAAATTTGATTATAATAAATCGAATATAAATATTAACTGAATTGGTTGCAAATTTAATATTCCAAATTTTAAACAGTTCAGTTATTAATTAATATTTTATATATAACATTTTTATCAATTCTTTTTTATTTTATCCACTTTGAAAATGCAAGCTTTAAATTTCATTTTAATTGTTTCATATAATTTTGAAATCAATCTTTTATTATTTATTAAATTGTGTAGTCTTTTTAAATGTATATTCCATTTATGCGTAGAGTAATAGCTGTAACTTAATTAGATTTAATAACTGTGCTCAACATACTTAGAGTGCTAATTATATATGAAATGGGTATTAAAAGCCATATTTAATTAATTAAATCATAATCTACACCACTGTAAAGCTTATATAACTAATAACTGCTGTGCTTGCTGTTTGTGTGGTGTTTGCTGTCTGCACATGGCTGAAATCTAACGCTAACACAGAAAATACTTGGCGCCACAAAACTACAACAACAACAACAACAACAGCAATGTGAAAAACAACAACAGCAACACACATGGAGTCGGGCAACGGGCACCTTTTGGCCTCTGTGGCATGGCACGCTGAGCGCCTGGCCCCAGTCTGGCCCGACAATCAACTCTTTATGTGCGAGAGTGTGTGTGTGTGTGTGTGTGTGTGTATGTTTGCGAAAGTGTGTCTGTGTGTGTGCAGCTACCGTGTTGCAATTTGCGCTCCGTGGGTTGGCTTTTTGCATAGTGTCAATTTTGATTTAGCAAAATGCTGAAATTGCCGCTTTTGCGGTTGCAGCGCCCCGCCCCATGTTTCCCAGTCAAATAAACTCCCACACACACACACACACACACAGACACACACACAGAAATGCATAAGGCTACACTCTCACACACACACACACACACAGCTGAAGTGGACAGAAAGTGGGTGGCGCTGACAACTTTGAGCAACAAGAAATATTTCTTGCTGCAAAACATAAAATGGGTGCAGCTGCTAAAGTTTTGGTTTATATTATTATTTTTCCTTCAATCTATCATAAAATGCCATTGGTTTATTATGCACTTAGCTATATATCATTTTAGTTTATTATATTTGTTTTATTTTATTTATTATTTATGTATTTTAATGTAAATTTGAATGTATTGCACAAATATAAGCATATTTATATATTTTATAATTTGTGACTTTGAACTTAATTTCCTATTATAATAAATCTTTTTTTTAAAGAGTATTCTTTGTTATATGGGTGTACTTATTTCTTATTTTTTGATCAACGTTTTTATCTTATTACTGTTTTTATTTTTATTATTTTTTTTATAATAAACATGAATTTCTGGCGAAGAAATACAGGAACATATTTTTTTTTAGCTTTATTTGAGCACAGAAAATCAATGCAAAAAATATCATATAAATACATATAAAAATTGAATATTTTAAAAAGCGGGTTCAGTTCCAAATATTCAAAGTACGATTTAAAAATACATTTTATAATTGATTTATTTATTGATAAAAATCGCTTGAAAAACAGAGAATGTATATAAAACCCAAAGTTCTGTAAATTTAAATATAAATTAATTTCTTTACTGTTAAATTCGGTTGATAAAACTCCCAGTTGAGTCGCTAAATGAAACAGACATAAAAAGAATTGAAAGTTGTCACACTGCTGACACAATTTAATGGCCAGAAAGTGTGCAAAAATAAGCTCAAAGCGAAATTCAAAATGTGTGTGAAATGAGCTAATGAAATATGCATATGTTTGAATTGGAAATTGCTTATGCAGATTGATTTGTGGACGAGACAACATTTTACGGCTGAGTGTCTATGAATGGCTAATTAGAAGAAGATCGGAGGCATTGTTGATAAGTGTGTGAACCTCAATGGAAAAGAAAGTATGTGGATAATAGTTGGAGTGTAACAATAATCACGGTGCCGCTCAGATTAAAATATAATATGTATAATTAATATATAATCGACTTTCTCTTACTATTTTTTTTTTTTTAATTTTGTGCGCTGATAACCATTAATATTTGTAATACCACACATTTTAAGATCCAGTGCTGAATGTTTGTCTAATGATTCTGCACTCAAATTTCACTCTGTGCCAGCAGATTCATTAAAAAAAATGCAAAATATTTTACTTTAGCCAAATCAATTAAACCGAAGCTTATATAATGAAGCATGAATTTGAGGTGAATGCCCTTAGCATATATGTATATATATATATATGTATGTATGACAAAAAATATTAGATGAAATTTACAGGTCATTAATCAAAAAGGAAAATAGTAATGATTCCATCTCTGTCTTTCTTTTTATGTCTACCTCTTTGCTTTGTAGGAATAATTCAAATTCCGATGCAAAGTCAAAGCAGACGAACCAGTTCGTCGCTTAAGTCTTTTGTTTTATGACCCAAATATCCAGCAAAGCGACAGGCGAAACAGTCAACTGTGCATAAACGCCACTTAACCTAAAATGTAATGTCCAACAAAACAAAATAAATCACAACAAGCCCAAAAGCAGCAAAAGAAGCTGACTTACCGCAAATTACATGCTGTGCGACAGCAGCAACAACAACAACAACAACAAGAACAACTGTGGACGTGAATGATGGCGCATCTAATCCAAGACAGCGCGTAAATCCAGGCCAAACTTAATCCAATAAAAATGTCGACTAAATGCAAACAGCGACAAATGCCTGACGAACAAAACGACAGCGCTAATTTATTTAAAAGATTTGCCCGACTTTTGCCAGCCATGTTAGCAGAAGTTAGCCAGGCAAAAAAAGATGCAGTGCTTGGCAGCAAAATTTTAATTAAGACAAAATATTTGAAATTCTAACGATGATCATCATAATGATGATGTTCAAGCTGTTGTTGATGATGATGATGATGATGATGACGACGACAACGAGCTGCAGCAAACAAGTCAACAATTTGCCGCGCGCAATTTTTCAAATTACATTTCATTAAAGCGCGACAGCATAAAAAGAAAGCAAAAAAAAAAAAAAGTAGTAAGAATGAAGAAGCCTGCCTCATGGGCAACTCAAAGAGATAACTATGAGAGAGAGAGAGAGAGAAAGAGATAAAAAACGAATGTAAAGCACCGTTTTGCCTGATTTCTGTTGCTCAGTACACAACGTACTGAGATTTACTAGATGCCAGCAAAACAACAACAACAACAACAGGTTATCTGTATCTATGTATCTTTGTATCTGCGGGCTGTTAGCTGTTAGCCCGCATGCAACAACAACGCAACGCCCGCATACGTTGACGTATTCAACGCAACGCAACTCTTTCTTCATCTAATATACCACACAAATAAATTGTATTTTGTTCGTTTTGTGTTCTGTTTGGTTCTGTTCTGTTTAGTTCAACAAATTAAATTTTAAAGTTCATGCCACAGTTGCCCTGCACAAAGCAGAACAAGAACAAACCAGCAAAAGCAACAACAACAACAACAACAGCAGCAACAGCAACAACTATGTCAGTCACTTGGCAACATTGCCAACTAGCAGCGACAACATTCCAGCTACCTTCGTCTGCCTGCCCGCCAGGCCACCCCTTCACCGTTCAATTGGTTGTTCGGTAGTCATCAAGCCCGTAACTAGCTGCAGCTACAAGTTGCCGTTTCTAATACAAAACTGTCGCTTGTGGCCGTGAGAGAGCTGCGCACAACTGCACTGCAACTCTTTGTGGCTCGGACTCTGGCTACAAATCTGGCCGACAACAACAACAACAAAAACAACACCAACAATAACGACAAAAGCAAAAGACTGCAAAAGCAAAAAAAAAAATATATTAAAAAAAAAACATCGCAATGCATTTTAGTATTGCTTATTGCGCTGTAGCCTGCTCTATGAAATCATATATTGTATGCCTTCACACATATATATGTTTATATATATATATATACATATACATTTATAAAAGATAAAACGTAAATCAACAGTTGGCTTACAACGAATTAAGCATTACTCTGTAAGCCACTTATTAATTACATACACTAATTTTATTGTTTAGATTTTAACAAAACTTCATTGCAAATGTTTTGAAAATATTTTGTTAATGTCATATTCAATATCTTCACGATAAACATATATGGAAACCCGATAAATTGAAGACATTTTTATTGAGTCTTAATTAAAACTACAAGAGAAAGATAAAACCAAACAACAATTTTATACCTGTATATAAATTATGAACAAATTTACAGAATATTAATCATTCCAATTTTAAATCAATCATTTAAATTATATGGAGACAACTAGAAGTATTCAGTAAACTCTGTTAATATTATCATTTTAATATATTTATTATTAATTATAGTCTTCAAACAATTTTTCCTGATTGAGAGTTTATAAAATATTATAGAAAACAACAGGTAAGGTAAGCCCAATATCATTAATAATAATAAGTAGTTGAATTTTTATCTTTACATCAAGGCACAAATATATTGAACCGGTCTAAAGACAAGATTTACATAAACTTAGATGTAAATCATATATCTGTAAGCTGTGATTAATTATGAATACAAATATATTTATTTGACAGTTTGTCAGCCAGATGGCATAGTTATTATACCCGTCAAAATGTTTTTTTTTTTTTTTTTATTTTTAAAACTTTTGCTGGAAATCTCATGAAATCGACGCGCGGCTTTTTCATGTCTGTGGCGGCGTCGTTGACGATGTCGTCGGCTGCTTTTGGCTTGAAAGCTTTTGGGCTTTGATTGGGGTGAGTGGAGTGGAGTGGAGTGAAGTGGAGTGGAGATTGAACAGCGGCGGGGGTATGACTATGATTGAGGCTGCGGGCCATGGCTGACTGGACTGGAATGGACTGGGCCTGAGTTGGGCTGCTGCTGCTGCTGTTGGCCGGCTGCTGGTTAGCTTGGCTAGCTAGCTGGCTTGTCATTGCAATGCGCATATGATGACATTTTTGTAATGATTTTTTTTGTACCTTTTTTTTTATGAAAATATTTTAAATTGTTGGTAAATGCATAAAATGGCTGTGCACAAGTCGGCGGGCAAATCTTTGGCCCATGATATTTTTGTGCAGCAATCAAGTTTGCCGCCGAAGTCTTTTGTTTTGCCACGGACTTTTAGAAAGCGATTAAATGGCAAAGCTGCAGTTGTCGCTGCAATAAGGAAAGTGCTTTGCTCAAATGTCATAATGTTATGCCAAAATCGTTGACAGATATCAAATTAACAATATATTAACATTTAACCTTTCGTAGCAACAAACAAAAAAAAAAAACCGCATGTTGCTGGCTAACAAAATACAACAACGGATACACCCCAGGCACTCAAATAATGGTGAATACATACACAGCAGACACAACAAAAAAAAAAAATCATGTGGCACACACAAGTACCACATGTGGATGCTCTATTAATGTGAGAATAGGCATTTCATAAGAAAGCAAAAAGACTTACGATTAACATGTAATTTATGTGTTTTTTTTTATTATTTTCTTTTTATGCAAATATGCATTATAAAATTAAATGCAATAGCTATGATCATATCCGTTGTACGTGGTCTGCTCCCATAATGGCTCATAATGAGATACTAACTATCTTTGGTGGCTGCGTTAATGTTTATAACTTTTTTGCTCATATCATATGTATGTGTGTGTGTGTGTGAGTGTGTGAGAGTGTGTGTGTACGAGTTATGAAAGGAAAAACGACAAAATCAGCATGCAGCAAGCAGCATGTTACTTATAATGGGCGTCTATGCAGATCAACTAGTTGCTGCAACAACAACAACAACAACAGCAACAACAACAACATCAGCCACTGGGGCTGACTGACTTCCTTTACGTATAATTTGCATGCAACCCAAAGCTGTTGTACCTATGTGTGTGTGTGTGTCCGTGCCTGTGAGAGAGCGAACGAGTTATGGGCAATGTGGTGCAGATATAGAAAACCACAGCAGCAAAAGCTGCAAAAAAGAGCTAAAAAAAAACAACAACAATAAATATTTCTTCGAAGGTGTGATTTTAATGTGACAACTTTGCAACTGGTTTGGAACTGTGCCCAGCCTTCGGGAATGCGCTAAAAATTTACCAATTAAAGAACCCTCTAGGATATATACATACAAATATTATTTTCTAGTAATTTTACGAGCATGCACCAATAATAAAAAATACAAAATATATACATACGAAAACTGCGTGCGAATAATTATTGCATTGGCTGAAGCCACACAAAAACAAGGCAACAACCAACACATAAAGAGAGAGATAGAGGGAGAGAGGGGGGAGAGAGAGAGAGCGAGAGAAAACCTGAATTTGAATTGCAATTTAATAAATAGCAGTTGCTACCTTTTTTATACACGTCACTCGTTTAGTTTTCATTTATGCATCGCACATCTTTTCATTATTTGGCAGTTTTTGCGGCTTCATTAAATTCCGTTTTATTAAATATTTGTATGTATGCATGCGTGTGTATATATTCTCGTATATGTATTTTAATTTCCTTTTGCTATTCCATTTTACACAACTTTTCTCTACTTTATATTTATTGCAAGTTGGGATTGTATGTGTTCTTACATACATATATGTATATATGTGTGTGTGTGTGCGCGCTGATCTTTCACTGTGGCTCTTTTACTTTGCTTTATGTTATCTTTTTTTTTGCTGCCTTTGCTTTGAGCACACACAGCAGCAGCACCACTACCACAAACGCACTATACACTCTACACACACTCACACTAACACTCTCACACACACACAGAGACGCGCAGGCACGCAACGTAATGCGGCGCCTCAAGATTCAGTTTCATCCGCTACGACACTGGACGAATTACAGCGCACGGCAACAGGTAAATGGCAACTGAAGCCACTAATCTGCGCTCGAACCTCTTTGAGCTGCAACTATGCTCATCACACAATTGTGTGTGTGACTTGAGCGCTGCTCTCTCTCTATGTGTGTGTGTATGCGTACGCTCATGGACACTTGAGCGCGTTCTCTTCACAACGACGGCTTCGTCTCTTCACTGGGCAGCATTGCCAGCAAAAATATAAGACTTAAGCAAAGAACTTGCAATATTTAAAAATAATAGTTCAATAATTATTGTGATGTATAGAAACCTATCATAAAGAAAAACAAAATAAAATATAAATCTTATAAAACCAAACCTCTATATTATTTAAAAGTAAATGCAAAATTTTATATATTTAGTATTATCTGATAAATATATGCAATTTGGGTAGTTTAGCTAATTTTGTGAACCTAGTTCTAAATTAGATAAAAAATTGAATTTCATAATTTCAGCTCAAATTTGTTGTGGCCAGTTTATTATATAATTTTCATTAAGGGCAAAATATCAGGTAGATAGATTGTTATATATATTGTTAATATGGTTTCTAGCTGTTTCGGTTCTTTACCCAAAATTGTTTTTTTTTTTAAAGATGAACGCCACAAGATTTTGAAAAATCATGGTATAATTTAGAAATATAAGAGTATTTGATAATGAAATATTTTTCCTAACATATCCTTTACTTAGATACTTCGAACAAAGTTTGATTATGCAATTTCTTCAATATATGACAATAGCAGTTTTCAAATATAAATACAAAATTTAACAAATATTTACATATATGATATTCGCAGTTTTTAAACAAATATATGCAAAATATGACATAGATAATGTAAGTTAAATTGAAGAAATATTTTAAATGGAGACAACATCATCTAAATAGTCTAAGTAATTAGCCGATTAATTATTGTGGGGCTTAAGTAATGTATATTTATTTGTTAATTTGAAATGCGCATGTTTACAAGAATTTGAGATGATTTATGTGGAATATTTTCTTTATAGCCAGTGCTCTTAACGTACAGAAACTTCCCACAAGCGCGGCTCCTTCATGTGGGACTGGGACTGGGACAGGGAATGGGACGGTTTGTTGACTGGTGAAAATTCTGTGCTACTTTTTGCAATGGTCACACGTTTGTGCTGGCCACTCCGATAGCCAAGACATTTCACCATAGCATAAATAAATATGCCCACAGGCCAGGCAGCCATGCTCAAAGAGAGTTGCTAACGAGCGGGAGAGGCAGCGAACGAGAGAGCAAAAGAGAATGATTGAGCTGATCAAATGCGAGTGTAAACAGATATTCGAAAAATAGTTGTTATTGTATTCGATACAATAGACGAAAAGAGGCTAAAGAGCACACATCAATATGTAAATGCTAGCTGTGTGTGTGTGTGTGTGAGAGTTGGATTACATGCGAGCATGCGCAGCGTAAGCCTCTCCTCTCTCCTCTATCTCCTCACGCGTTGATCAGTTGCTCGCCTGTGTTTGCCTCTTGCCTCTTTTGTTTGCAATGGAATTTCTTTCTTTTCATAAACATGTTTCGAGCGCACATTCAATGCTGCTGCTGCTGTTGTTGTTGTTGTTGTTGTTGTTGTGGGCTTATTACAGCATTTATGAGGCAGGCGGGCAGCTTGGCCAGCATTTGTTGTTGTCGTTGTTGAAGGAGCGCGCGCTCAACCACACACACACACACAAATACACTTACACTTAAGCCAAAGTGGCATGAAACAAGTTCAGCGCTGGCCTGTACGGACAAACCGCAGCTTTTGGCTCTGTCTCTGTTGCTGGCTTTGGCTTTGGCTTCTTGAATGACTGCGGCGCAGGAATGCAGTGTTGTAAATAGTTGCAGTAACGTCGGCGACGTTCGGCATTGTTGGCTTGGCTTGGACGAAGCAGAATCAGAGCAAGTCACAGCCAAGGCATCAACAGCAATACCAGCAGCAGAGCAGCAGCAGCAGATTGCGACAACGATCAGAGGCACTGAATACAGAGCCACAGACACAGCCATACCAAGAGTCAGAGCCAGGGCCAAGACAACGACAACGACTGATGCTGCAGCAGCGGCGGCAGCAACAGCAGAAGCAGCAGCAACAGCAACAGCATCAGCAGCGAGAGCATTGAAAATTGCTGAGATCGCCCCGAGGGCTTCCACATGGACTTGGACTGGACCTGGATCTGACCAGGTCTTGAGTCCGGGCCGCTTGCCGTTTGCTGTTGTTGCCAACAACATTGACCACGATCGATAACACTTATACATATTCACACACTCACACACACACGTACACACGTACACACACATATGAGTGCCTTACATTGCTAGTCACTGTTTATGTTTATGAATTGTATTGCAAGATATTGAACATCGAGTCTGGGGTGTACGGAATTATGCCTTTATCTTAGAGGGTTTTTGTACTTGATTTTTATTTGTAGATCGCAGTGTGTTGTGGTCTGTGGTAATTAAATCGCAAGAAGCCGATAATGTTGCAAAACACAAGCGGGCAACAGCAAAAGGGTTTTCTTCACTCCACACTCACTCACAATTACCGCCCCAAATATGCCCCCTAGGAAATTATTCATGATAACAGAGATTGCATTGATTGATTGCACACGCACAGCACTGGACCTGCCTGGGCTTGCCAACATCGACTACGACACCGACTTGGACTTCCACTTGGACCTGGTATTCGTGTTGGTCTTTGACTTGTAGCTGGACTCGGTTCGGCTGCAGTTGCCCTCTTGGTAGCTGCCTCTGAGCCTGAGTTATTTGAGCTATTAAATGTCTGTGATTTGCTCATAAGTTACTGTTCCGATCTCTAGATCAATTGTTGTCAGCCCGCCAGGCTTCCACATGTGCCTGTTGCCCCCGTGGTTATTGCGTTTTCACCGCGCAACATATCAACCACATACTTATTGGCAACTACATATTTTCACCTTAAACTCAATAGCTCCAATTTAACTTAATAATTAAAATTAATTAAAGAAATAAATAATAACTGAAAAGTGAAAAATTTATTTTAAGAGAATTGAATTATGTATACTATAGTTAATTTATTTGTAATATTCGAAAACAAATCAATTTAGATTTTTGTTTTGTTTGAAATGAATAAATAAGAAATTTGTTTAATTTTTTATGTTTAATAATGTTTTTAAAGGAATGGTAATAAAATTTATTTTATTAATAAAAAGTATATGCATTGAAAACCAATATGGTTTATAGTAAATTATATTTAAAATATGGCCAAAACTATTAAGTACTTTTATTAATTTTTGCTTGTTTAATTTATATCTTTATTCGACTTAGAAATATTGAAATAAATGCAAAAAACTTAAAAATGGTTCATGGTAAATTATTTAAATTTCTCTCTTATTCAATACAATATTTTAATACTTATAATATATTTTTACAGAGGTTTGTTTTAGTGATGTATGTAGATACAAAATTAAATTATCTCTTTTAGCCCAATTAATACTTTAGCCACTCTTGTGTCGCCTCAAAAGTTTTTTTTTCTTATATACTCAATTTGACCTTGTTAAATATTATAATACCTTGTTTTTCGCTTGCCATTTTCGCTATCATTTATTAAGCTTTGCAGTGCCAGTCATAAACATAAATATTGTTGAAGGCATTAATTTGTTGGCGGTTAGCAACGGATTCGCTGCGGGCTTGTCAATATTTTGATTATACAAAATAAAGCAGTCAGTGGCAAGTGTAACTGTCAATGGCAACTCGCGACTATTTAAAAGCCACTCGCATAAACCCTAAAAATATGCATTGTTCTTCTTTACATAAACGATTTTGGCCCCGTTTAGTGCGAGTTGAACAACCGAATGAGGGGCGGTGAGGCGGTGTGTTAAACAGAGAGGGAGACTGACAGAGAGAGAAGGAGAGAGAGACAGGAATTACAAGCCAATATTGGCACAAATATGTCGGAGCGTGCTTTCAATACATTGGTGGCGACAAACGTCGACCATTTCAACTATCGATCAAACAGACGCACCGCCAAATTGCCAAACAGCGGCGTCTGCCACAAGGGGATTCTTGGCTTGTACACTCAGAAAAATATCGAACTTAAATATTAATATTGTGATTAGAAAAATGTATTTATTGTATCTATTTTTCTGTTGTTCAGAAATGTATATCTTGATAATAAAAAACATTTTTAATAAGTTGAAATAAAAAATAAATTTTTGAAAGAAATTCCTTCTGAAAATCAGAAAATACTCATAAATTTTGTACTATCTAAGTTTGTTCTTAGACTGCCTTAAAAATTTGAATAGCGTTCACTGGAATTAAGAAAAAATAGTCCCGTTGTCTTAAAAGTAACTTTCTAATGAATTCTAAAAATTGTTTGTACTATCGAGATTTGTTCTACGACTGACTTAAAAATTGGAATAATGTTAACTGGAATTAAATGAAAAAATAATCCCTTTGTTTTAATAGTAACTTTCTGAATAATAAGATGAGTTCTAAAATTTATAGCCATATTTTCTTTAAGTGTGTGCATTCGATCCCATTACAAAAATGCAAGGGACGCCACTGGGCACAATTGCATACGAACTTTGTTGGCGGCACAAGAAGTTAACATTATGCTGTGGAATTTTTGCTGGTTGGGCACGTCATGGCACCAAACACATTAAAAGCACACTAAACTATATACATAAGCATATCCCTTGAAAAGGGGGAGGGTGAAGGGGAGGTGTGTGCTGTTGTAAGTATCTGCTTCCATTTGGGGATGGCGTTTGTAAAACCGAGTCTATAAAAGCTTTGACTTGCAAACGCAGACGTTTCAGTTAAACTTCAACGCGTTTCAGTGTCCTGTCGTCCTGTCGTCCTGTCGTCCCGCGTTCGCGTTCGCTTCTTAACCGCATCCTGACTGGTTGCTCAAAGAAACAATTAAAGCATAACCGCTAAACGGAAGGAAGTGCATACCACAAGTGCTTTCCCCACTTATCCTTGCATGCTGAACACAAATCGCAGCGAAAGTTTTTCAAGACTCGCCCCACTTAAAAACTAGTTTTTGCTATTGTTGTTGTTGCTGCAGTGTTGCTGTTGCTTGTGTTTCCTTTGTAACCCTATGTTGGCCACGCCACGTTTTGTGTAAAATGAAAACTGAAAATTTCCACAAGTACAGCGCTCCTTTGTACAACTTGAAAAGTACTCGCGCTCATTCACAGGCCCAACCGCAGAGTGTCGGCAACAGCAATCCAAATAATTTGACATCGCTGCTGACAAGCGAAAACTTGCATTATCTTTCCCAAAGTCGTCCATCCGGATACTCCGACAGGGAGAGCATCTGTAGCTTCAGCAGCGCAGGCGGACGGATTAAGAGGCGATCGAGGTAATATTTAATAACGATCAGGTGGCAATATTGAAATTTATCTAAGTATATCCTTAGATGTATATAAAGAAATCAGTTCACCAATTGCTATATATCGATTAATATATATTAAGTATATTTTTATATATATTTATTTACGTGAATTAGTTTCGTTCTATAAATCTCAACCACTCTAAAAGTATGCAACACAATAAAATAGAATATTTTTTAGCATTGTAGGCAAATCAGAATAACAGTTTCTTGTTGAAAAATTCTAGAAAATGTTAAATGCTGTGTTTTAAAAACAGATTTGTCCTATATCTCTTCTATTATCGCTGGAAATTTTTATTTCTGTATCATCCTAAATTATTCCCTACCTTTTTACTTAGTTACTAATTTTGCACAACTTACGCAATAACTTGGAATAAATGTTAGAGAATCACAGGATTTTAATTTTCATAGATATATTAACTTCTTTCTTATATTTACGTTAAATAGAGTTAGATTAAAGCCTAATCCTTAAGTTAAATTTTCTTATTAGCAATCAAAAAAATTTAATTACTTATATATAAATTTATGGACTGTTTTCAGTATACTTTATTTATGTGATTAGACAACTTATATTACAAATTAATAAATGCCCTTTGTAAATGGCATTTTTTGGCATTCACTGAACTATTGAAATTTATTTTACTTTGTGAAATCTACAATCGACAGGCATTAAATTTGGTTTGCATTTGTTTGCTTTATTTATGAGTAATTAAATGTGATATTTGTTTGCAATTTAACTTTGGGCTGTTATCAGAAGTATTATATAATCTATTTTAATGCAGAGAGAACTTATGGTCATTTGTGAGCCACTAAGACTGATTATATTCTCAGTAGATAAAGTTAAAAACTTGTGTTCGTTACAAAGATCAAAACAAATAAAATATAAACAATAATTTTATTGTTGATTTGTCAAGTCAAAGCAATTATTAGTTATGTATCAATGCTTTATATATATATAATATTACTGCCTATCTGAAAAAACAACCCCATAAATATAGCAGACGAAGAAATTCTTTATATCTAATATACAACAATTTAATCGTAATATTATTAAAATATGTTGCTTAATTTTTTAAATTATAATAATTGCAATTATTGTATTATTTTTACGACTATTTAATGCAAAATTAAAAATTAAAATAAAAAATTAAAAAAAAAAATTAAACATATGCAATACATTTTTAGTTATTTCTTTAAAATATTTCAATTTTTGTATTATTGCGATTAATAAAAAAACTTTCATATAAATTGTGGACTGCTCTCCACATTAAATAACTAAATAAATTTGAATATCTAAATGTCAAGCTATTGATTAAAAGCAATAACTAAGTTAAATATTAAAATGTGAAAATAGAAAATAAAGTTTATATTAAAAATACGCTAAGAATAAAATTCAAATTGCGTTTATTAAAAGCGTTACAAATTTGCCCGCAAAATAGAACTACTCAACTACAATTGCAGGGAGTCGCAAAAGTAGACACACCGAATATTGCATACCCTTACAAATATACTAAGGATATTTTAGTATTAAAAGTTTTCTAAATCGACATGTTTTTTTAATGTAGATAAAGACTATGTCGAAGATGCTTCCCCCGGAGCTACTTCTTTCTGTCTGTTACAAACTCATTAATAAATTTGTAAGACCATTTTATGGTTTAAGGGTATAAAAAGAAAAAAAAAACTATGCGAGTCCACTGAACCGTGACGCTTGTACACATGGTCAACAGTATGGTTAGTGTGTGTATGTGTGTGTGTGTGCGTGTATTCTCAGCAGGGTTAAAGGACTGAACACATTTGTATTTTGGCCAAATCGTTGTCCCAGCAACCAGTTCATAGTGCAGCACTTGTCACCCCAAATGGAAAAAAAGGCAGCCTCAGTTTCTGGCCAACTTGCGCTCGGTGCGCTTTTCTAGGGATACGTTTTTTTGTTATCCTTCATTTTAGCATAGTAAAAAACTATTGTAGGATGTGATCGATTACAGATGTGAAGTGCTCAAATCTCGCGTTTTTTTTAATTGTTTGCGACTTTAGAAATTTCTCGATGAAGTCCTCGAAGGGCATCAGCAAGAAGAGCAAAACGATGGATTATACAAACTATGCCTACAACGAGGCTGTTGGCCGTTTGAAAGTAATGTTGGCCGACAACTCCTATGCGGCCACGCCCAAATTGGTTGGCAATCCTTCAGCTTATTTGCGCAACTTTAACGAGGACTCTGGCGATAATTTCTCGGATAATTTATCGGTGGGTTGAGCTGACTTTTATTTCTTCTTTTTTTATTCTTTATTTTGTATTTTTTATTGTTTTACTTTTTAGGTCATTGAACGGCCAGTTTTCTCAGACATTTCCAAGTATCTGTCGCCCAGCCAGAAGTCGCGTATTAGCTCCTATCGCCCTAAGAAGAGCTACACTTCCGGTTATCTGTCCGCTTCCAAGGAGAACCTGGCCACGAATCCTTCGCTCTATGCGAGCAGCAGTGTGCCCATTCCCCCGTTGCCCACGGACAGTGTTCAGGCACCGGTTGAGATCTTCAGCTTCATTGAAAAGCAGGAGGATTACATTGAGCAGCTCGAGAAGGAGTCCAAGTACTGCCGCAATGAGCTGACCAACTTGCTCGGCAAGGTCAAGGACGTCATCAATGAGAACGAGCATCTAACGGAGAATGCGCGCAGCGAGCTGGCTGCTCTTGGAGGTGCCAATGGCACTGGCACTGGTACTGGCTCCAGCACTGGTATTGGCACTATCAAGCCCATGGTGCAGACCACAACCACCAGTCCCTCCTCGGACAGCGATGAGCATCTGCTCTATGCCGGCCGTAAGACGCCAACAACGCCACGCAAGAGCAACATGAAGGTGCAATCTCCACGGTATGCCAGTGCCCCCAACATTGTCTACGAGGCGCGCATCAGTGAACTGGAGGCGGAACTGATGCAGGCCAACATCGATCTAAAACGTGTTCGCACCGAGAACGAGGAGCTCAAAAGGAAGCAGGCGCACACCGATCCGCGCAGCGCCGTCGCCCTTTTGGGCAGTGTCAACTGCGACACCCATCGCAAACAGCTGGAACTGTTGCAACAGGAGAAAACCGCTCTCGAGGAATCGGTGCGCCAACTGCAACGCATGCTCGACGAGTCAAAGTCTCTGAATCACAACAGCGCCAACAGCTCCAAGCGCTACATCAATGATCTGGTTCAGATGGAACGCTCCCAGGCGGAGGTAAGTTCTGACCAAAGGATCCCATTAAAGAATCTCGTTTAGTCTGCATAATCATAATCATTTGCTTATTTCAGTTGGAGGTGCGTCACCTGCGGGATGAGCTGGACAGGCAGCACGAGCGGGTGCGAGAACTCCAACATGAGATGGCGCGTCGCTTGGCCGATGAGCGAGCAAGTGCGGAGCGGCGTTATAATAGCCAAGTGGATCAGCTGGGCGGCGATCTGAGCAGTCAGTGGGAGCAGGTGGCCAAGCTGCAGCTGGAACTGGAGCGCCAGAAGCGCTATGAGACCGATCTGAAACGTGATGTGGCCAATCGCAATTCCCAAATCGATGAGCTGAAGATGGAGTTGCGCGGAAATCGCACCACATTCCTTGCAGACATGGCACAGGCGAACGCCGAGAAGCAATCGCTGGAGCAGGAGATTACCTCGTTGCGACTGCAGCTTGATCGAGCGGCACGCGAAACCAAAACGGAGGCAGCTCGTCTAACGGCAGAGATTAACTCTCTGCGCCAGCGTTTGGATCGTGGCGATGCCGATATACTCCACTCGAAGCGTGAGGTTTTGCGTTTGAACGATGAGATTGCAAATCTGGAGAAGGAGGTAATCTCAATCTGGAAAAATTGCTACCTTTTATTTGTAATAAAATTCGTTTTCTAATGATTTTTAAAATTTTTTTAAATTAAAAATTGAAACCCAATCTTATTTTTTAAATGATTCTCAATTTATGATTACTAAAAAATAGTGAAAAATAATTATGTAAAATGTAATTAATGTAATGAGATTGGAAATCTGGAGAAGAAGGTAATCTCAATCTGGGAGAATTGCTACTTCTTTTTTGCGAGTCATTATATATATAAAAATTTTCTTTTTAATTTTTCTAATGCTTTTTCAAATTTCTAAATTAAAAATTATAACCCAATCATATTTTTCAAATGATTCTCAACTTATGATTACTCAGAAAATATTGAAAAATAATTATGTTAAATGTAATTACTTAAATAATATTTTCAGCTAGCTTATGGCGAGCTGAAGAATGAAATTCGACCCACCAAAAAGGATTTGGACAAACGCATTTCCGAGATGCAGGATAAGCATGGTATGTGTTTGGAATTTGTTTATATTTATTTAGTTAATTAATCACTTTTGCACACTTATTTAGATAGATTTTTCTAAGCACTTTAATTATTTGTTTTCAATTCCTCTGAACTCTGGTTAAGCTATTGATTTTCATATTGTGTGTGCAAATTGTTTGAAATTTAAATATAAATACCGAAACTTTGTGGTGGTCTTTAAATATTCGATTATCTACATTCGATAAGATAAGAAACCGAAACGTCAATAGTTTATCCATGAGTTGTCTCTTTTTATATACATATATAAATAAATATCACCTGCAATCCCCCACTCTAATAACCCACAACAACAACAATTTGTCTGTCTGTCTACTCTTTGTAGCGGAAACGGTAAATGAGCTCGAAGAAATGATAACCTCTCAGAAGCAACTCATGGATAAACTGACGAATGAGTGTAAAACGTTAACTGGCAAATTAGAGGATACAACCTATAAGCACAAGTAATTATAACAAAGCATCTTTTCAACTACAACATTCTCCTTCTTCTCCTTTTTTTCTTATTGTTCAACAACAATTTTTCTGCACAAATTGCAATCTAGTTTTTTGTGCAATCTCTTCGATTTGTTGTAAGGGTTAGTTTAATCAATATGAAATATAATCACCATTTTTTAGAGAGCGCAAACCAAATCACAGCATATGAAAATTGAATTGAAACACAACGCAATATGAAATTCATGGCCAGCCACAAAATAATTCTATTTACATAATATACATTTTGACAACACGCAGTGCAATTTATTTTATATTTTAAAATGTAAAACACAAAAAAAAAAAAAAATCAAAAATATATCGACAACAACAAGAACAACAAACGTGCTTTTGACACTGGATTAACACGCTGTACTTCTTCAAACCCTCCCCCCATTCCCCACTCCTTTGTGCTGACCGCCTGCCTGCCTGAAAATTTTGTTAAATGTAGAACCAATGTGCGACTTCGCGATGCCAACAACAACAACACCAACAACTGCAATAAACGAGTCTATGGCCATACAAACGATGCCAATAACAACAACAACAACAACAACTGCAACAATAACACCAACAGCAACAACAACAACAACAGCAGCAACAAACGAAAGCGCAAACGCGTTCACTTTGCTGCCTGAATTGGATATTCTAGATAATGTTGCTGATGTTGGCAATGTTGATTATGTTGCTGCTGCTGATGTTGTCGTTGACAACGGTGATGAGATACTGCAGAATATAATTAAGAGCAATGCGCGTTTGGCTGAGGAACTGGCCAAAATGCCACCCTTGCCAAAATTCACAAGCTACAAAAAGCACAGAGCAAACAACCACAACACAGAGACAACAACTGCAACAACAACACCAACAGCAGCAGGAACAACAACGACAACAACATCATCAATGGGCGCCAAGCCGAAATGTTTTTGCCCCAGTTTTATGAGACACAAGCACGAGCATGAACACGTTTATGCGAGGCCAGCAATGCGACAGCGCAATGCATGTTGCAACAACAGCAGCAGCAACGGCGGCAGCAATCAACGCCATCGCAGCAGCGGGAAACAAACAACAACAGCAACAGCCTTAGCGCGTACACAAACCACGCACAGCAAGAGCATGCATTGTCACGCGCATGAATTCACCCTAGACACACACCACGAACAATATCGCACTGCACCAGCAACAACAGCAACAACAACAACAGCAGCGGCAACAACTAGTTGCTGCCATCCATGCAAAACGGAACTGTTGCCTTGGCTGCAACAGCATCTGGTTTTGAATCAGACCATCAGCAGCAGTGCCAATAGCTGTCAGCCCCCATGTCAAACAACGCATTTGACGGTGGACGCTGAGACAACAGCAAGAGCAACAACAACAGCAACAACAGCCGCAACAGTAGCAGCAGCAGCAGCATCAACAACAACAACAATATGCAAAGGTCGCCAGAGCAATGCGCTGTCGGCCAGCATTAAGCCGCAACACTATTTTGAGCAACTGTTGCAGCGCGATGGCTGCCACAAGAAGCCACGCCCCCCAGTCAAGGTGGACGTCAATGTGCGTCTGGTGCCCAAACAGTCAAAGCCAAAAGTAAATGCACTCAATGAGACATTCGTGAAAGAACTGGACGAAGTGGCTCAGGCTCTGAACGAGACTTTTGTGAAGGACACAACGCCAGAATTGGCGCAAATTGATGAGCAACTGGCCCAGCTCGAGGATGTGGCTGATGTTGATGATGATGCTGACGATGACGAGCAGCAGGAGCAGGCCACCAAACTTTGATAATGTTATTATACTAAAAAATAATAATCATAATAATCACAAATTAACATTTAGCAAACAGCATCCGAATTAGTTTTCAATTTTCATAGATGAAGAAATACACAGATAAATTTTATTTCTACTGTGGTAAAATATGTTGCAACTAATTGAATTAAATTGAAAAATCGTTCAGTTCCAGTCACGATTTTTCTAAATGTTATATTTTATTTATATGTTGACTTTTTCAACTTGCTTTTTAAGGGAAAAAGGCTTTGTATTTTATTCTTTTTGTTTTTATCGAAAGTTAACTTTTGAAGTTGAGCCTAAATTACAAACTTTATATCAAACAGATTCGAGAACTAAGGTGTTCTTTAAAAATATATATTATTTTAATGCAGAAGAATACTTTAATAAAACCATGAATCAAGCTCTTATAACAGACAATTAAAAATTCGATTTAATTACAAAATATATATTTTATCTTGTGATATTTAAACTTTTATTAATTTTAAACTTACAAAGATAAAAAATCTTATTTATTTAATAACTCTCTTACGACTCTTTTACTTTTTTCAATTTTCAATTTTTAATCCAATAAAATTTGAAATTTAGAAAATGTTAAACTTAAAAAAGATTCTTATTTAAGAACATAAAGAGAAAAAGAACATAATATTTATAAGTAAGCAGTAAATTTTAATTTAATTTAATTTATTTACATTTCAATTTGTAAGCAGTAAATTTTAACATTGTTAATTGCTGTACAAAATATTGTTACTTAAATTTTAATTTGCATTTTTATTTACATTTCAAATTGTTAACTTGATTTTCGCAGTCACGACAAACAGCAACAACGTGCCACAAATGAACAGCTAATGGCGCGTTTAAGGCAAATTTGGTCAAAATACAAGTCACAATTAGTTCACAATGGGAATAGCGCTAATGAGATTAGCTCCGAGGAGGCAATGGCAAATGATGATTGCATTTTCTCACCTAAAATGCACAAATTAGAAACATTGCAGGTAAATGTTAATCAAGAATTTGTATTTGACTAACAAACGTTTTTCTCTTTCTCTATCTCTCTTCTCTTTCTCTCTCTTCTCTCTCTCTCTCTCTCTCTCTCTGGCTGTTTCTTACTCTTTTTCCATTTCTACTGCCACTTTCTGCATATCTGTTGATTTAGAGAGGAAATATCTGCTTTACAATCGAATCTAGAATATTTGTCTAATCGCATGTTGAGCAATGAGGAACATATGAGTAAATTAGATACCAATCCACATGATTATTCTAGCTTAGGCGCCGGCAAAGGTAAATCTTAAACTCTGATCTTCATAGAACCACCCATCAGCAGCATATATACATACATACATACATATATATACATATGTAGATATACAAAAAATAACTGTGTCTCAACAATATTTTCTATTTCCATTTCATTTCTTACATTTGTTTTATTGTGCGATTCAAATATTATTTATTTTGAATAAAATAAGTTATTCAGTTAATTGCGAGTGTTATTTTTGAGCCATCAAAAAACAAGCTTAAAAAATATAAAATGAATAATATATAGAAATGAAGTATTTAATTATTATATAAATTGTTCCATTAACAATTTTAAATACTTTCGGTGTTCTCAAATAGTTTACCTCTCTCAATTTAGATTGCCCCATCGCCCTTTTTTCAACTCTAATTATTTCGAAAAATATTTAAATATTTAATATTTCGTGAAAAAAGTCTTGTTTTATATTACCATTCACATTTAACACAAACTTTAGGAAACATCAACATTTTTTCAAATTTAAAAATTTGAGTCAGTTTTTTGCTATTATTAATTTTTGGTTTTTTCTTAAAATTTGTACATTTAATTGAGCATTTCAAAATATTTACATTCGAAAAGTTTTTAAAATTGTTACCATTTATTTTTTGCTGTGTATCTAATTGCCTTCATTGATACTCATAGCAGTTGAGCCTGGTCCAGCGACAGTGCGTGCAACAGCGTCTAGCAACTTGGAAGCTTAGTTAAACACATATATATATAGATATATATTTATATAAATATATATATATCTATATATATATCATACAAAATCATACTTACACCATAAACAACAACAGCAACAACAAGAATAAACTTGCACTGAATTGGCTTGCAAAACACTAATCAAAATTTCTGTGACTACTCCAGCCGCATACGATTACCAGCCGTCCACATATGGCACAACAATTGAACCCATACAAAGCACCCCACAACAACTACACAACAACGCTGACGACAACGACTACGGCTACGATGCAACAGCAACAGCAACAGCAGCAGCAACAGCAGCAGCAGCAGCAGCGGGATCAGCAACAGCAGCAGGAGCAGTCACCGACAGCAACACAATTGCTGGCGCAGCTGCAGCAGCGCGCAAGAGCAGCATCAGCAATGACAACGGCTACGGACTCAACGATAACGATGACGAAAATCTCAAGGACAACCTTGGCATGGGCGAAAAGCAACAGCAACAACAACAAGAGCTGGAGCAACAACAACAACAACGCGAGCGACAACGCGAACGTGAGCGCGAGGAGCGAGATCGGGAGCTGCAACAGTTGCGGGAGCAGCGGGAGAAACGTGATCGAGAACGTGAACAAACCGAACAGCAGCAACAACAACAGCGACGCTACAGTAATGCAGAGCCCGAACAACAACAACAGCAGCAACAACAGCAGCAACAACCCCTTGGCGATGGCAGCATCTCGAATGCCGACAGCGCAAACCTGGCCGCCTACAACACCGATTACAGTGCCTACGATCAGTCACAGTACGATGCCAGTGCCTACGATCCGAGCGCATATGCCCAGCAGCCCTATGGCGATGGACAGCAGTATGGCTATGACGCCAACGCTGGCTACGATTACGGCGCAGCGGACTACACACAGCCCGGATATCAGTATGATGCCGCGGCGGACGCAGCCACAGCCAACAGCAGCCAGCAGCCATATCAGTCCACAGCGGACTACAATCGATCGCCACCACCGACGACAGCAGCCGCACCGACGACGACGACAACGCCAGCAGGTGCAGCAGCAGCAACAACAGCCCCAACAGCAACAGCAGCAGCAGCAGCAACAGCAGCAGCGAGCCGACCACAATCGCGCCCGAGCAGCGGAGCTGTGGGGCCAGGAGCTGCAGTTGGCAACATCGCCGGCAGCCGATCCGCTCTGCCACAACAGTCTGCCACGGCAGTTGCCGGCAAGAAGTAGCTGGAGTCCCGATTCCACTGAAATCACGCCCCTCGATCCGCTGCTGCTGGAATTTGCCATTAGCAGTCCCAGCCTGATGCGCTCCAGCGATGCCTCCAATCTCGACGACGATGCCACCTGTGATGACTTGAGTGAAACGTACATCCTGCACGAGGACGACTCGGATGCCAGTCTATCGCCAGCCCACACCACCATTCTGACAGCGCGGCGAGCAAGTGCACCAGCTGTGGTGCAGCCGGATCTCAACGAGACGATAATTATACAGGGTAAACAGGAACAGGAGCATCATCGGGTTGATCATTGAGCGTGTAGTTGTAATCACAAGTTGTCCAGTTGCTACTCCAACTTACTCCATTAGGGAGACTTCCATCATAAATATTCTACTCATATGTTTCGGATTGGCATTTTTTTCTACAAATAACCAATTTTTGATATTATCGTTTTTTTGTAATTTAAGAAATTTCAAATGCAATATAAACTCAAAAATAACTCATTCAACAAACTTAAATTTGTGCGTTTTTTTTTAACTGAAATATATGCAAATAATGGAAATGTTTAAAATTTTATTTAAAATATTTATGAACATTATTTAAAAATCGATTAAGTAAATTTATTTATGAACTTTTGACTGCAATTTACAGTTACTGTTTATTTTATTAAAGACTTTGAAGATATATAGATAGGAATATCTCCCGTCTACAATTTCACTTCAATTATAATTCCATTAATCAATTTTAAAAAATTGCCTGACAATGTTTGGCGTTATATAAAATACTTAATTGTTTAATTGCAAATTGCTTTTGTTCGTTGTGGATAAAAAGTTTCAATGACAACACAAAAAAATTAGAGGTCACGAGACTCTTTTGCATGCAATCGATAAACATAAACGTTAAAACTAATCAGCAAGTGGATGATATAACGGTAAACGTCTTAATACCATGCAAAGCTGTCAAAAGCGCTCAACTCCAGCTGAACTTGGCCAAAAGCGCGCAAAATGACAGACAGCCAACGAAATTGAAGTTAACACGCACTTAAGCCGACAAAAATTATGGCTTTAACAATGTGCTTCAATTCCTAACAAAATGTGCAATTTAAAAATATAATCAAGGATCGAACTTCTAGTCAAGCTAGAGTTGGCTTACAGTTGGGAATTTAAATTAATCTAAATACTAGATTTTTTTAACTTTCCACATTCAGCGGAATATGTCAATTATTGGGGGTGATTAGTCATTGTGCAATTCAATATAGCTGGATGCTATCAGTCGCTTGCCCTTCCAGTCCCAGACATGTGAAATGATGGACAACCTTGCCTCACCGAGCTGTATTTCGCATGGCTCCTTCGCGGCGGTGGCCAGAAAGCACACCGTGTATAGACTCATGTCCAGCTCCGGTGAGGTGCCCACTAGGAAGCCATTGAAGGGTTTCTGTATGCCATAGAAACTCATGCGAAATGCCAGCGCAAACTGCAGGTGCTGCAAGCGTAAAGAATATTGCAATTTTTGCTGGCAGAGTATTTTTCTCATCTTTAGTTACTTACCCGGCCCGTGTCCACGCGACTCATCCAGCCCTTGTAGTCCACATGGCCCTGCTGCTCCTGCTCAGCAAAGTACAGCCAATTGTGCATGCCGAGCACCTTTTGATCCCGCAGCTCTGCCATAAACACATGCTCGAAACTGGAGCTGCCCACAATGCCTTTGCCCCGCGAATACGGTGTAAACCAGAGCTCCTGCAGCAACTTCAGCTGTGCATCATAGTCGCTATTCACGATGCCTTTCAGCAGAAGAAACAAAGTTTAATGAATCCAGTGTAAAAAACACAAGTTGAAATAATTTTAAGCATTAACTAGATATGTGTCTTAATAGATTTCCGAATTTTATAGGATTCCTTTCATTCTTAAATTGATAATTTTAGTAAAGATTTTAAAATAAAATATCTTAATTTACTCAAAGAATGTTTCTTAAGAAAGCCTTATAAAAACCTAAAAAACGATTTAAAAACTAGGCAAAAACTGACAATAAAATGAAATTAGATTCATTCTTAATATTTCTTCAGTGCTGTTTATTATCAATAACTGAAGAAAGTAATCAAAAAAGTTGTGTTAATAATTTTTAAATTGCTAAAAATTGTCAATAAGTGATTATTATGTAGATAATTCTAAGCAATGTTCTATAAATGTTTTTTCTTGAATTGTTATATTATTTATTAACGGATGAGATAGAAAGTTAATTTTATCTTTTAACTTTTAACTTTATCCACTTCCTAACAGTTAAAAATTTAAAAAACATGTTTTCAATTTTACTTCAAAAGATATTTTTTAAGAGATTGACAATTTTAATACTACACTCCTCATATTGGTTTAGCTTATTCAGAGCTATAAATTTCTGTTAAAATTTATATAATCTGCGAGTTCTGTAGAATCTTCAAAACTTGTTTCAAACATGTTTAATTGCTTGGTTGCTCAGCTCACCTTTTTTGACCAGGAAAATCATTGAGAGTTTCATAATGCGTGTATTCATCACGGCACGCAGAAAGTCGAGCTGCTCCTGCTCATGCTCGGGTGTAACGAGATCTGGGACAGCGACATCTAGCTCATAGTTGTTGAAGAGACGCTGCAAGAGACTCGTTGTCGAGTTGGCTTGTTGCACCAGCAGATCGTTGTGCAGCTCAAACAGACTGACAAATATAAAAGTAAATGGATATAGCTGAATAGAGCAGATGCTAATTCAGCTACTTACGGCTGGGATGCACGATCATCGTGAGCTCCAGATTTAGTCTTGCCTTGGAGATTCACCTTATAGAGATACGGATTGGTGATTGCTTCTTCAGCGAAGAGCGCCTGTGACAAATTCAGCACATCGTCTGGCGTTTTGGGCAGCGGCTTGCTATGGAAATACTCTGCAAGTGTGTGTAAGTTTATGTTAATAATTATTTGTGTGTGTGTGTGTTAGTTTATACGCACCATAGAAATGCCAACTCAATATGCCAACGGTGATCAGTAACCCGATGATTACAAATCTCTTTAGTTTCTGGCATTTGTCGCTGTCACATTTGTTGCTCCTTTGATTTTGTTGCTGTTCTGCGTCCATTATTATCTAATAACATTTGCCTTTAATTTTTCCACACAGTTTTTGTGCTTATCTTTGTTTTGTTTTGCTCTCCGCAGATTCGCGTTTATCTTGTCATTCCCACGGGCCAATATCAACTGTCAAAAACTGCCAGCTGAGAGCAACTTTTACGCTCCGCTTCAGTAGCCTATGATCTGTGTGACTCTCGCGCTGAATATGACTGAACATTTGTCTAGACAAAAACGTTATCCAAACTCTCTTCTCCATTCAGCGCTCTCGGGCTCCCACTCTCGCACTCTCCGTTTCTCTCTGGGGAAACATCTGTTAAATTTTTCGTATTTTACTTTGTATTTTGCTCATTCCATTTCCATTTTGGTCGCGTTTGTGTGCTGTGCGCTTTTTTATTGTTTAACTTTTATGCACAAAGGTAATTACAAATAGTAAATAACAAATAACATGTGCTCTGCCAGCAGGTGCCAAAGCGGTAAAGGTGTTTTTTGTTTTATTTTGATTTTTTTTTATATGTGTTTGCCTTGTGCTTTGAAATTCCGGCTGGTCAAAGGCATGCCCAGTGCAATTAATAAATAATAGAATTCTTACATTGGCTTGAACGATGACAACTTAGTTTTATACTGACTATATACAAAAAAATTGGAATGGTCAACGTGACTTGCATTGTGTATCGAATCACTGAATATTGAAAATGAAACAAAGTCTGTGGAAAATAAAGTAAACAAATTAGCAACAATAGTGAAATAATAATCCAAACAGTGCCTGTTTTGGAGAAATTGCATTAGTATTTATGCCTTGGCTGGCTTTTAATGGCCCACCAAGTTTAGCATAAAAAATTGGATCCATAAACCATAGGAAATGGTGACGACACATTAGATTTTATAACTTCTATTAATTTTAATTTTTTTTTTTAATTCTCAAAATATCTTTTTATGCGATTGCATTATATATTCTCTGCATGTTAATTGAATTAGACGAATAATTAGCAAACAATGATTTGTTTCTATTGTCACCAATTCTTATACAACATTACTTAATTTTATTATATGCAAGATGTGGGCTTAATTTAGATATAAAAGGACTGATCCAGGGCTTTAAGTATTTCTTGATTATAGCTTTAACTATAAAATGTAAATACACTTTCTACTTCTACCTCAAAATATTAAAATGTTTTTCTTCTCTACTATGTCCACTAATTATTAATGATTAATTTGAAGAAACTCAAAAACAATTTTTGTTAGCACATTAAAAGAGGGCAAAGCTGTAAAGTAAGAAAGTAAATGCCGAAAAATGAAGTCATAAATTGCGTTTCAAAAATATTTATATTTTATGTGGAGAAAAATAAAAGACAGAAAAACCAAGAGACATTAAAAAAAAATACATTACACCATCTCGTGACACGCAAAGAAAATAATTTATCAGTAAGGTGAAGGTTAAGTAAATTTGAAATGGTAAGTTACATAATAATATTGAAGCCATTGATTTTTTTTGATTTAAACTTCTAAAAATAACATTGAAACTTCATTAAATTAAAAGATATTTTAACGAACGTAAAATTTCAACACGTTGTTCGAAACTATTGATAGACTGTTAATAATGATAAATATTCATACATACATATTATCTATATGTAAATATGCACATGATGAAATAATTTCAAGTTATATAACAACATGATGAAATAGGACTTTCTTCTTTCTACATAACAATGTATTTTGGGAACCAAATTTCGATAACCCCGCGCACTCAAAATTAATGATTGAATTGTTGTCAACGGCTACGTCTATCTTCAACTATTTTTGTTTGTTGTTTTCTCCTCGTCTTTGCTTAAGTCGTTCTTTCAGCTTTTGTAGGTTTTTTGTCCGTTTTCTTCGTCGAATCGCTTAAATAGCTGCGCGTATCGACGATTCTGTTCAGTTTGAATTCTAACGGCGTTGAGTGTGATTCTTGCTACGGAGTGAAAGTAAACGGTGAGTTGTTCTTATATTAAAAATAAATCATTCTATATTCAAATGTCACTGCAATTTGTTATGAAGTCATTCAACAGAAGAACAATTTTATGTAACTTCATTAATGTGTATAGAAAGTGATTATATTAGATTGATTATATTCGATTTTCCATATGATTTAGTTGTTGTTAATAATAGATAAGCTGTTGGCGTCTCTTTCTAACGCATACGTTAATGCCTGATAACAGGTACAAAAAGGAATTAAATTGAACGATTTGTGAGATAATTATGCCGGGTAAAAACAAAACTAAGTTGTAGATTATGAAATTCTATTTTCATTAAAATGCATTTTATAAAATATGTGTGTGCATTCATCAACTATCATCTGTAACTATAAAACCATAGGCATCTTTCTAAATGTTCTTTTAAAGGTATTTGAAATTTCACCTAATAAATGAAAATTTAAATGGTAACAGTTTTTGTTGCCAGCTTCAAAGTTCAAATTAAATCTTTTTGAGACTGCCACAATAAAATCAGCCAGCTGTCACTTACGAAGTAATTAGATGTTCTACAGGTGGCCGAATTCTGTTCGTGCAGTTCCATTTCGAACATTTGCATTTTCTATATTTTCTTGCTTTTCTCAAAAACAACTACACACCTTTAAACCTGCTTCAAACATGTTTAATTGGTGGTTGGTCAGCGCACCTCTTTTGACCAGGAAAATCATTGAGAGTTTCATGATGCGTGCAAGTCGAGCTGCTCCAATTCGTGCTCGTGTGTAACGTGATCTGGGACGGCGACATCCAGCTCATAGTTCTTGAAGACACGCTGCAAGAGACTCGTTGTCGAGTTGGCATGTTGCACCAGCAGATTGTTGTGTAGCTTATCGTCTGGCATTTCGGGCAGCATCAGGTGAATTTGAAATGGCCTGTTGATTAATAATTTTGACGACAATGATATATTTTTAATTGAAACATTTAAAAATAAAAACACAGATAAGAAGACCAAACTTGATTGGCAGCATAACATCATTAAGTTAAATGAATTCTTTAATTAATGCTCAATTTATGTCCGTTGGACCATACCAAATACCAAATTTCGATAACCCCCGTGCACTCATAAAAATAATGACCAGGTGTCTGCAGTTTCTCTGTTGTTTTCTTATCAGCTTCTTTTATGATTTTTGATTTAGTTTGATTTGTGTGCGTTTTATTCGCCGAATCGCAGCCCAGCATATCTACAATTCTATTTAGTTTGAATTTTAACGGCGTTGAGTGCGGTTCTTGCTACGGAGTAAAAATAAAGAGTGAGTTTTGCTTATAATAAAAATAAATAATTCCTTATTCAAATGTCACTGCAATTTGTTATAAAATCATTCGTCACAAGACGTTTTTTTTATATATCATTTCATTCATGTGTATGGAATGTATTAGGGTCTGTGATTATATTCGATTTATTTTGAATGCAACTTAAGTTGCTGTTTCTAGGTGATTTTGTTGTTGCTAATTGTAGATAAGCTATAGGTGTCTCTTTCTAATGCATACGTCAACTGCCTGATAACAAATACACAAAGGAAAATTCTAACTACTTCTGAGATAATTAAGCTGTAAATAATGTGCAAAGAACTCAAATTATTAGATTGTAGATTATAAAATTATGTTTTCATTGAAATGAATTGTATAAAAAATATGTGTACATTTATCAACTTATCAGTGTCATCTATAACTATATAGCTATAGGCAACTTTTTACATTTTCTTTCTAAGGTATTCGAAATTTCACTTAATAAATGAAAACTTAAATTGTAACAGGTTGTGGTGCCAGCAATAAAGCTCGACTCAAAGCTTTTTGAGACTGGACTACAACAACAGCCAGCTGTCACTCACAAAAGCTCATTTCCTTCCACTTTAGATGGTCTACAGGTGGCCGAACAATGTTCGCGCAGCTTGATTTCGAATATTAGATTTTTTTTCTTTTCTCTGCATGTATACGCAATCGGTGGCGAGTCGATCAATGCGAATATAATACGCAGTTATCAAAAGTAAACCCCCGTTCGCGACGGCTCTGTGCGCGCACACCCACTCTCTCTCTCTCTTTCTTTCTGTCTCTCTCTCTCTGTTTCTGTTGTGTGTACGTTTTTGGCGAGCCCACAACAAAAAAAGCACACAGCGTGTGCCAAGTGTATTTGCCGGCAGAGAGCGCTGTTTGAACGAATGATTTGGTTAGGCCGACGCCGCGCTCAGGTCTCACTCAGTCTCAGTGTCTCATTCGAACGCAAAGCGCGCGGTTCACAGTGAAGTCGACGATAGTGAATAGCAACGCCGACGACAGGCAGCGCAACTCACAATAAATATAAAAAATAAACAATTTCAGAATAAAATTAAAAAAAGGAAGAGATAGCGCTTAGAAGAACCCGCTTGCGGAATTATGAAAGAATTGGGTGCGATTATAAAATAGTAACTGTAACTGTATGCTTTGAGACAAACTGAACACAATTCACATTTGTTTTGTTTGTGTTCGCGATTTTTGATACTTTAAATGTACCGCGCTTGCTCAACAGGCTACAGCTGATTTAAAGTTGTCTGTTTCTGTTTCTACTTCTATTTCTTTTTTTTTTCGTGTTCTTTTTGCCTCTTTGCTTCTGTTGTTGTTTGCTGTTTGCGCTCTGGCGCACAAAAGCATGCTTTAAATTTATGGATTTCTCGGGTGTCCTTGCGAACAAGTGTCGTTTCGCTGTTGTTATGTTTGTTGTTGTCATTATCGTTAATGCTTCCGATGAGCATATGTCTGTAGCTGTCTCTCTGCATCTGTGTGCGTCTCCGAGTGTGTGTGTGTTTGATTTGGTCTGTGCGAATTTAAATTTAAACGCCTCTGGGCACATTTAAGGCACTTCACAAATTACTTTTGACTCGACTGAACAGGTGAAAGCTTTTTGAGCACTAAATGTTTTATTTGACTTATTTGTTTTCAACTCAATTTGAACGATGTTATCTTTTTTTTTATACATATAAAAGAGATAATTTAGTGCTAAAATTAAATATAAATTATATCTTGAACTTATTCTTTGGACACTGAAACATTTATTTGATTTATTTGAACTTTGTTCTATTTTACAGCCTTTTTTTGTTTTCGCATTGATTTTATTTGAACTAAATTACTGAAGTTAGTTTTTCGCTGTTTCCAGTTATTTTTCAAAGCGTTTTTTGATCAAAATCTCTTTGCTGATATAAAAAATCTTAACAATTAAATTAAAATATTTATAGCTTAGCCAAAGATTATATTTTATACGGGCTTGTAAGAAAGAAATATATAATAAAAGCGAATTTCAGAACCATTTTGCTCTCATTTGCAAATTTAAAATTTATTAATTGTATTATTTGTTTGTCTTAGTGTTGTTTGGGTTTCTTAATTAACAAAATTTCCTTTTAATAAGCCAATTGTTTTTCATCAAGTTTTTGAATGGCATATTAAATTTTGTAATTAAATTTAAAAATTTTTTTACTTTTATTATTATTTTTTTTTAATTTTTTCGCTTTAATTTAAAGATAACTAAAACATCAAATTGTATACTAAGATTTTTAAAGTTTAAATCAATTATTTATAGTATTTTGAAAACTGAAGCCGTTTGGCAACAGTCCTTGCTAAAATGCAATAAAAAAATAATGTTTTTATAAATTTTTTATAGAGACTTGCAATACTTGATAACATTTGAGTGACAGCACACTCAGAAACAAACACACTTTCATACACAAAACACGCACACACACACACACACATAGTATGAAATGCTGGCAAGGCTAAAGTGGCACTTTAGCAACACCTCAATGATTGGTTAGTTTTAATGTGAGCAGTATTGTGAGAGGTTGTGGTGGGGGGTGTGACTGTTGGCCATGTTAGCCATGTTGGCCTGGTTGTCTGTCAGACCTGGTGGCAGTTGCCTGCGTCTAGTTGTCTGGTAGCTGTCCATCAAGCTGCCTTAATTTAATTAAGCGCTCAATGTCCTTACAGACAAGTCACAAATACACGCAAAGCAGGAACGAGTCAACGCTTGATTTGTTGCTGCTATTTTACTCTAGACTGCATCACACACACACACACACACACACATATATTTCTATCTATATATATATGTATGTATGGTGGGACACAGGCCTGTAACGACATCAACCACAAAAGCCACAGGACATTTTGGCATGAAGGATATTATGTATTTTTGTAGCCTGCTTCTGCTGCTGCTGTTGTTGTTGTTGTTGTTGCCGTTGATGATGATGATGATGGTTGTTCCAACGGTTTGTGCCTGAAGAGGCTTCAAGACAAGGTTACACAGAGATGACACATTTTCTACACCCTGCACACGAATCGATTGTGGCAAGTTTTTTTTTAAATTGTGTAAATGGTCGAAAAAACAAAAATTAATCACTTGTTCTACTTCTGAAAGCTACTTGATTTTAAAAATTTAAAATATACCTTTTTAAAGCAATTTTATTTTTACAATATTACATACACTAACTTTTGCAGTCTGTAAAATTTCACTCAAAATGGAAACATGCACAATTGTTAAAAGAGTTCTAAAAACAAACAATATAATTTATTGATATTGATTTAAGCTCTCGCTGTTATTTAACTCGAATATTTTTATTTCGTTTTTACAATGTGCAATAATAATTATTATAACTTAGTAATAATAAGTAAAAAATTTGAATTTAAAATATGTATTTAGCAGGACAAGTATTTTTTTATATTCTGATATATTTCCGGATACTTCGTCAGAAAGAACTTTATAGCGACCATCCAGTCATTTGTATAGTTTAATTTTCTTTAATGTTTTTAAAGGTTAACAAAGATAAATTTTTACGATTATTCCAAATATTAAATATGATTTATTCATATTTTTTTCTAGTTATTTAAATCTTTTCAGAATTTTATATATTTAAAAAGTTATTGAATTATAATATGAACTTTCTACAGGGTGTCTGAAAGTCGAGTTGCATGGTAAGCTGTGTAGTTGTGCGGAGTGTATTATTTTGCACCATGCCTGCCCCCGTTGTAGCATCGTGTGGCAACAAAAACATGATGGCCACCTGCTGCGGCTGCACTTGAGTCCATTTCACTGTTATGCTATCTGTTTGTTATTTTTCCCCATGATATCTTTCTGTCTGTGTGTGTGTGTGTGTGTGTGTCAGTTGGCTGCCTGTGGCTAGTAAATTTTTAATAAACTTTCAGTTTACTTTTACTGTTGCCGTTTTGAATTTTTCTTATATTTTACATTTGCTATTGCGGTTGGTCTTGTTTCTTTGTTGTTGTTGTTGGTGTTGCTCGTTGTTGTTTGTTGCCTAAGTGGTTTTGTCATTAAATCAAAACTGAAGAAGATGCCAAATTGCTTCTGTTCTGGTTTTGTCTGTGGCTGACACTTGTTAGTCATAAAATGCTCATTAAATATGAATTTGTGCGGCTTTTTGTTGCTCCACAAAATGCTTCATAAATATAAATTGTGCATGAATTAAATTCCAATTAATATTATTTGCATTGTAATAAGCTACACTTGAGACATAGTCAGCAAATTTTTAATGTATATATAATAAATTAAAAGTTCTAGAAAAAGTTAAAGCTACATTTATTTGCCATATTTTGCAAGTTTATCTTCCCAATTGGATGCCGAATTTCCGATTTAATTTCTTTGGCTCTCTTACATGTGATATATGTGTATGTGTGTGTCTGTATTTTTGCTTTTGCTGTTTGTATTTCCGTTTTCCGCATTTGATCCCATCGCCCGCTCTGCTCTCATTGTTGTCAATCTCTATTCTCGCTGCGAACAAGCATTGAGTGAGTGGCTGACAATCAATTCAAGTGCCAAGCAGCATTTATGTAAACGAGAGCACAGCGCTCACTAATTGAGATGAGCGACCGAGCACGTTTCATTAGAGCTGCGCACTTTTTGGCTGTCACTGCACAAAGTCTGTTTATACACTTCACATGTGAAACTTATTGTTGTACAATTTGGGCATTTTATAAGCATTTTGCTAAGTAACACCAAATTAGAATAGTTCACCTTATTGTCATATTGTAACATACTAAAAAAAAATAAACTTGATTATATTATTTCTTTATTAGGTCAATTGCTGAAGCCAAATGAACAAATTAATAAAATTTGTTTATTTTTATGGCCACTAATAAATTAGTTTGAACTATTACAGTGCTGTTGTTTATTTAGGCCAATTAAGTTAAAATTGTGTAGAAAATTATTGTTATTGTTGTTTTTTTATATTATATATAGCTATTATTGATTGAGCTTTAACTCATTGTGTTATTAGAAAACTGCCTAATTTTGCAAACATTTCATTTTAAAAGCAGTTAGGTTTTTTTATTATTGTTGTTTAACAATATTTTACATATGCCACAAAATACATTCCTTTAGATTTTTATAAACGAATATTTTCATAGCATTTATTTTATTTTGTTCACACTTACAATGAATTCACGCGCTCATCTCTAGTGTGATTTATTATGATGTTATTGCTGTGCATGAATACCAATGAAGGGGGGGACTTGGGACGGGGTTTGAGTCTGATTGCCACCTGGACGCTCAGTCTATTGACATATGAACGTTAATTGATGCAAGAATGTTATTGTTATTGTTTTTGTTGTTGTTGTTGCTGTTGCTGTTCTTATTAGGTTACTGTGAGGTCGAAGGCATTGACTTTTCGCCTGTGATGTGCGCATATTTATGTAAGCCACTGTGTGCCTGCGTTGAGCATTATTGTTGTTTTGATTTTCGATTGTTGTCAGCTCAGCGCTTGAGCGCTCATTGTTTGCCAGGCAACTGACAGTTCCCATGTAAAGCTGTCAATCTCAATTGTTCGAAAAAGAGAGAAAAGTAGACAGACTAAGAGTGGGAGAGATTAACGAAAATGAAGAAGAGCGCTTAAACTTACATCTAACGGTACATAAATGTTTTTTCCTTTTTAGCTTAAAACCCAAAAAAAAAAATCGAGGCTACATTTTGAAGAGCATCAGCAGAAGCAGCAGCAAATATGAACAGCGATGAGGTGCAAATTATCAGGAAGACCTGGGCAATTCCCGTGGCAACACCAACAGATTCGGGAGCTGCTATCTTGCTAGCATTCTTTAATCGTCATCCGTCCGCTCTACAGAAATTTCCATTTCGTGATGTGCCCATGGCCGAGTTGAGCGTAAGTCAAAACACATTTACTAAACTCCAAAGAAATATGCAACTAAAATATAATCAATCTGCAGACCAATGCACGGTTCCGAGCGCATGCCAGTCGCATAATTCGTGTGTTCGACGAATCCATTGCGGTGCTCGACCAGGATGGTGCCGAGGAGAAGCTGGAAGCGATCTGGAACAAGGTGGCTGCTAACCACATACCACGTCAAATATCTAAGGAGTCTTACAACGTAAGCATATCTACCTTATACATGTATATATATATATGTATATATACATATATATTAACAAATATTTAATATTTTTATTTTTTTAATAGAATCTCAAGGAAGTTATTTTGGAAACGGTGACCGCTGTTTGCAAGTTGGACGAGAGTCAATTGCAAATTTGGACTAAGCTGGTCAATCTTGTCTATGTTATTTTGTTCAAGTCCATCAATGATGACGGCAATGCCATCTAGACAGAGACAGAAACAGAGACGGAGACAGCTACATCAACAGATATCAAGAGAGCGGGGTAGCTGCACAAGGGGAGAGAGCGTAGCATGCACCTGTAGCTTTAAATAAATGTTTAATGAATAAATGCTTAACTACTTTCAATTTTGTATTTATGAGTACAAGTTTAATACACATAAACACACAAACGCACACACACACACACACTGGCTAACACAGACACACTCGCACACTGCTCTGTAAAGCTTTAACCCATTGTCAGCCTTAAGCACTTAACAATAATGCGAATAAAGTGAAAAGGCCGCTTGTAGCCGTACAGCTGCATAATGCAAATTGAATGAATGTATATCCTGGAAACCTTTGATCAATGAGAGCAGTTATGTAGTTAACAGCTAATCTTTAAGAAGTATTTGTTCGTCATTAGTAACCATTAACTTTATATTTTAGTTATGCGGCTGAATTTGTTCTCTTTGATTTTTGTATATCCTCCCGCATTAAAGAAGGGTTAAAGGGTTTTAATTTGTGTAACTGTATGTATTAAGCAGAAGTAAGCATCTCCGACCCCATAAAGTATATTTATTTTTGATTAGGATCGACATCCGAGTCGATATAGCCATGTACGCTTGTGCGTTGGTCCGTCTGTCCGTTCAAACAGGAGGATCTTAGAGACCTTAAGAGGTTATGTTCTCGTTAACCTGCTGCCCATTAATCGTGCTTTAAATTGCGAACGCATGTGTGAGAAAGAGATGCCATTATAATCGACGCTAGCGTTATATATGTGTTTGTATGAGCCCCTTTGTGTGTACGTATGTATGTATGTATAAATACACTTACGTATGTATCTACATGCGTTTGCCACCAACCAATTAAATATCAGTTCGGGCTTGTAAATATAAAATATGCGCTGCATTCGTTTTTTTTTTATCTTTGCAGTTTCTGCAGTGGTCACATTTGTGTGTGAAGGTATGAATTATGTTTGAAGTATTTGACAGGTGGGTTCAGGGTACATCATTCTTAATGGTTTTGTTTTAATTTACAGAAGAAAAATTTTAAATAAATGATCAATAATATCTGTTGGTGCTTAGAAGTTACATTATATTTTATTGCGTTTCATGCGCTTTTTTTCAAATCGAAGTCTATTCACTCACAATTAGATAGTGATACTACTCTAAAATCGACATTGATCGATTAGACGCTCTCAATAGTATAATGACAGTGGCAACGAGTTGGCCAAAATTTAAAAATTTCACACAAGTAAAATAATCAAAAAATATAGTTTAATATTCTAAGCGAGTTCTGCATTGTCTCTGATGATTTATTCTTAAAAATATCCAATCCGTCAGAAAATTATAATATATATTATATATATATATATATATATACATTTTATACACCCTACACTTTTTTTTCTAAAATGTATTTGACAGTCTAAGTGAAATGATACTTAAATTCTCAATTGTAATAGAGTCTAATTCATGCACATTTGAATGAGGAATGTGTGCACAGATTTCTACACAAGAATATAAAAGCAACCAACTATGTTTGTAATGGATGCATGAGCATTTAAATACACATTAGGAATAAGTGCTGGCCACACTTGAAATCCATTTCCCATCGCACCACATCGCAGACACAATTACGCACGCAAATTCCACTTTCAGCATATTCTAAAAAAAAATACAGTTAGAATTGTCTAGTCGAGGGAGTTTGACTAGGAGATGCCCTGCATTTAATTGGTAAATATGTAAAACGATTAAAATACAGTTTCCAGTTTTATTATTAAACTTCCACTTTGCACACTCCTCTTAAATAATGAATGCATGAATCTCATTTCTTCGAACTACTCATTTCACAGGTATTCTATATTAAGACTGATCTGATCAGGAAAGTCTAAGATGGTATCTTATATAACAAAAATTTTCTTTTTTTTATTTCTACCGTTTTACATTTTCATTGGAAAACATTGAAAAAAGCCAAAATTGGCAGGCGTTGAAAAAAACTCGGAATTTTAAGTTTTTGGATTAAACATAGTTGTTAGGAGGATAATAGAAACTGGGTATATTGAATGGAAACGAACACGACGAGATCGACTCGATTGTTGATCAAGGAATCGGAAATACTCATTCCTGCTTATTGCATACGAAACAAAAATATAAAAACTTAAATATATATGAACATTCTATATACAATAAGCTGTATATTTATTATACTTTTTGTTGCTAACGAACTTCATTGTATTTTACTACATATATATCTGATCAACGACAAAACTTCATTATTCCCATGTTGCACATTTTTCTATAGGTTTCAGGGTATAAAGTCAGGTAAAAAGGACAATAGACAAATGCGTTTTTTTAAGCGGCACTCAGTGGCTGTTGCAGAATTATGAAAAGTGCCGCAGATGGGCGTTAAAATGCTATTAATTGTGTGTACTTAAAGCAACTGCAACGGCACCTTGTGGAAAGGTGTGGCTGCAATTCAGAAGTGCCACAACAAACATTGCAAGGCGTGTTTGCAATGCGACAATATTGACATTTTGTGTATGTTTTGTAATTTTTATACTTCGAGAATTGAATATGAATCCCTTTTAGACCTTGCGATTAAATAGTTTAATAAATTACTTTACTTTTAACGAATTCAATTTAAGCAAATAATTTTAAATAATTGATATTAAATATTAGGCAATTTATATAATTTAATATTACTTTTATATAAATAAAAATACTTATGTAAAAGTACTTACGATATTATAATTATTTCAATATGTATAAATTATAAATATATAATATATTTTTTTTTTGGTTTCAAACCGTTTTTGATGCCCTGACATAGAATAAATAATCTATTTATATATTAATTAATTGTTCTTTACATGTTTAGTTGAGAAAATACTCAAATTTTTTAGTAGCATTGCTGATTTACAGCGATATTCGAGAAACGGAGACATTTATCGGTAAATATATATCATAAATTTGAACGTGCAATTATATTTCATATCTATTTCATATAAAACATAGAAATACTTCAGCCTGTTGAAGCCTTTTTTGCAACTGTATTAACGTATTTAATCAGCTCAGGGCATAAAAATAACACTTTATACATTGTAGAATTACCTCAATTCATTTATAGTGTTAACTAATCGCAAAGCTTTTAATATAATACCGATTTTTATCTATTTTACAATAGGTACCTAAACAACCGAGCAATTACTACAAATGCTTATTAGTAAACCAATCAAAAAGCCAAATTTGTGGGCGTGGCTGCTGGGGTTGTTGAAGAACCGATTAGCACCAAGCAATAGATAACAGCATGATTAACAGCGCGCAGACAGTCGCTCTGTTAACTCCACTGTAAACGACAGAGTGGACTGAAGCAGTAGCAGAATGTTAGTTGCTATCGGGCGCTTTCTTATCATTGTTGTGTTCTGTTTTGGGCATTGGTGAAGTGTGGACAACTGTCGTCAAGCTTTTCAATATCTTTTCAATAATAGTCGAATAATAACAGTTTAGCGGGAAGCGCGCGCATCGGTTTACTTAAGCGGCGTAACGTGAACTGAAGTTGTCAACAAATAAAAACAACATATAATAAAAAAAAAAGAAATACGCAGTGTAAATCATTTCGAGAGCTAGAGATTGTGAGTGGTATTGTGATATACTGAAATCGGTATTTTATTCTTGAGGTGACACAAGAAGTTCTTCAATAACAAACGGCAAATGGTTGACTCATCAATACAAATAGCTAAAAAGATTATCAAATAAATCAAAATACGTTTGCAGTTCATAAAAGTGCTATAAATTCAAGTGTCTCAAAATAAGAAAGGTTGCTTATCAATCCCACAAAATTGTTTACCTCAAACGCAAAGCAATCGAAATAAAATCGACTCACAAAACAGAAGACGTTGTGTGTCAAAGTGGTAAGAAAGTAAACAACAACAAAAATGACAAAAGACAAAGTCTTCATGCAAATTAAATTCCCCACTTTTGTCACTGCAACTGTTTGAAAACATCTTGAACATTATTAAAAAGCACTGCAAATAATTGCGCAATGAACAATGCCGATAGCCAAACAACCACAACTGCTTAAGACAGATTGAGTCTGTGCTTTGGAGCAAATATTGATTGGACAAACACACATAACTTAAATATCTTCTCTGGACATGAATGCTGTTTGTGTCCTTGTGCAGTGGCTCGGAAAAAAAAGGGACAAATGTTTTCACATTCCGTATTTTAAAGCGACCGCTTGTATTCACAAATTGTGCAATTCCATTCAATCTTCAACGCATGCTTCACATTCTCGACATTTGTTGTATGACAAATGTCAGTCATGTGCAGACAGACCCAGATTGAGATTATTTTCTACTTCTCCTTTTATTATAATGTTTAAGTTTCTATGAAATTGAACAAACTTCTATATTGTTTGTGAGCTTAAGTAGCTATTTAATATCGATAGCATATTTATGCATTAAATTCATAAGTCAAAGACTCGCAACAAATAATACTTAAAAATAAACGATTTTAAAATTCAATATATATATTTTCTCAATTGACACTGCCACAGAATAAGAAGTTTATAAAATTTATTTTTTGTGGTATACAATTACTTTTGCAATTGAAAAAACACAAATATTTTTATTAAAGATTTAATCTCTTAAGCTAAAAGCAGAAAATACAAGCATAAAGTGATATAATTTTTTAATAAATGAAAACACTCATTTATCAAGATACCCAATTGAAAATTTTAATGTGCATCACAGCAAGAAATTCTAGCTGTGACCTCTTTGCGCGTTCTAGTGAAAAATTCAAATTTTTGATTTAAATGCGCAGCGCTAAGAATATAATTTAGTATGCAAAAATAAGCTGCTGTACATTAATGAATTATTTGCACTTGTAGAAAGTATTATAATTTGATCATAATGTTTTTAACACATTTATTCTTGATAGGCAATCATTAGCGATGTGCCTAATAAAACTTGGAAAATATATTCATAGAAAGTCAGATATGATCATATTATCCAATATAGCTAGCGGGGTAACTGAAAAACTTGTTATATTGGCAAAATTAAGATTTTGACTTAAAACAATTAAGTATCCAGTTTGCACTAACAAACACCTTAAGCATTTTAAAAAGCTGGTTTATTTTCTAAAATGCTCTCGTTGGGTTCGCACGTATTAAATCAATTTAAAAAGTTACTTTGACATCGTAATGCCTTGTGACATCTGGTAAACCAGTCAAGTATTCAACACTTCAACTCACATCGCGTATACGTAATGTTATTATGCATTTGTGTGCATAAAAGGGAACTCGTATGGCAAACAGGATTAAATGAAATGTTTTTACTGTCAGTCACATTTACTATTATTGGTTTTCTTATTTTTTTTATTTTTATTTTTTATTTTGCAGCTGCAAAATCCACTTAAGCACAGCCACAAGCGAAATGTTTCAAAATGGGCTATACAAATACTAACATTTGCCAAGCACCCACAATAATAACAATGTACATTTTTGGGATTTTAGTTATATTGTATTTTACCAGACATGTGCAAACATTTGCAGCATATTGAATAGAATTTAGATACATACTCAACATTGATTGTATTTTATTTACATAAGTATTTGTTTGAACAAAACAGGCCTCCAAATGGCAAGCCAACTTTTCCGCATTTAATACTGGTTTCTTAACTTACCGTATTGACTGGACCAGTTAACGTTTAGTTGAGATTTAAGCTGTAAAAGGTAAACAAGCTAAAACCTTACCTTGGCCTGCAGAACTTATGTCCATTAATTCTATGTTGTTCTGTTTATATTTCATATAAGCCTTAAGTAAAGTGTTTAAGACTGAGTTGTATACATTGTTTACATGTCTTAAGTTTATATTGGAAAAGTTTCAACTTTGTAAACTGCTTCCTTCAAGTAAATTTACATGTTACAATAAATATATTGAATGCATGCTTGGTTTTAGTTTGTGCATGAAAACAAGTTATTTTAATTTGCCAGCCACTGTAAGTCTTAATATATTGAAAAGCCATTCAGTTACAAATTAAATGTTGAATTAAATTGACTATGTTTTCATTAAGATTGCAACATGCTGAAGTAAATAATAAACTGTAATTAAATTTATACAAATATATATTTCATTTAATACTGTTGCAAATTATACCTTGGATTAACAAAGAAGTGATAAATGAAGACAATATTCATTTTGATAATTTAAGTTTAATAATTCCTATAACATAACACCCTATAACACCTTAAACAATTAAAGATATATTTTCTTATATATCTTCAGAAAATCACGTGGCAATAAAAACTCCACAATTTTTCCTAAGTTTTTCTATTAAAGTCAATAAATTAGACCTACTTCGTTTAGATATCGCTGATCTTTTACAATTAAAAAGTTGACAAACTTTGTTGATAGACGAATTTTATTAAAATTTTATGTACGTGTTGAACGTTTATAAATTAAATTTTCTAGGAAAAAAAAGTAGTAGCTCAAAAAAAGCCCTCGCATTTATTTTCGTTCTCCTTTTCGCTTTTTCTGTGATATTAACGGATATTAATTGGGCGATAGGGTTGGGTGGGGAATAAAAAAAATAAATACACATTTCTGTTTAGTTGGTTTTTACCGGTTAGCTTGGTTACACATCTATAATTAAAATTAAGTTACGCATGCATTAAAAATTCATAAATAACATCAAATTAAATATGGCAAAGCCTGTCCTAATTAGTTATGTGAATGATGAATGGACATTTAAGTTGCATGCAAATTATTAGATTTAAAACCGATTTATAAAAATAAAAAAAAAAAACATTAAAACCAGAAAACAGCAGACACATTATATAAGTGCTTCCCACATATATCGCATCAAAGAGTCGTGATATCTTATAAATTTTTCGCCTATATAGAATTGAACGCTTTGTAATCTTATCAGACTACGTAGCTTTTTGATTGCTAACTATAAATATAGAAATGCCTATAAATAGTCTAAACAGTAGACGTTCTGTCTTGGCAATTACTACGCAGATTTTTACTTTTTAAAAAACATTGCTATCATATCGAATAGAAGTGTCTAGTGGAAGGATTTGTCCACATTACTCTATGTCAACTTGAACACTTTACGTGAGTATCGCACTCAGTAAATGGCAATGAAGCAAATTGGCTTATAAATAGAAAACACGGTAAATACTTGGTTATTGAAGCGACCGAAGGCAGCATAAAAATATACATCAAAATGATAAAATTTACAAAAATATTGGTGTCGCTACAATTTTGTATGTAATTTTTAATTTTTATATAATTTATTCAAATATAAATAATAAATATTATTCAAGCAAGTCTCTTGAGAAAAATAACTATTTCACATTTATAAAAAAAATAATATTATGGTACAAACTCATTATAGAATTTAATACTTTTTTAAAAGCTCTGAATATATAGGAATATATTCAGCTTAGTGACTTACAGAACATTTTTAAAAAGGTTAATTTTTTCATTATAGAATTTAATCATTTTTCTCGTAACATATATATTTACTTTAGTGATTTGGAGAACATTCTTAAAAATATTAATTTTGTCATTATAGAATTTAAATTTTTTTCTCTAAATAACTATGAATGTATTCAGTTTAGTGATTTTGGGAACAGTCTTAAAAATGTTAATTGTGTGCTGACATTTCTTACTCAATAGTTGGTTAATACTGAGATTGGATGTTTCAAATTTGATTTACTATAATGTACAACTTTCAAATACTAATTAAATTATTTACATATTAAAGAACAAAACTATTGTTTTTTTTTTAAATATCACATCATCCGACTTAAAAAGTATTGGAATAAGTTAAAGTTATTACTTTAAACAACATTATTTAAGCAAACAGAATAAATTATATTTACTCCCACAAATCTAGGCTTTCAGTCTTTCGATGTTGTTGGCCAAAAGAGTTGAGTGTTCGGGACAAATGAATAATGCGAATAAGCCGAACACGAGCCAAAAATGCGGGAAAAGCACGTCGCAAAATGCACAATATTTGTTGTTGTTGTTGTTGTTCTTTTTTAAATTGTGAACATGTGTTGAGTTGTCTAAGTACTGGCTTTGTGCTATATATACATTCGTATATCTAAAGGTCTATAGGTATATATATATTTGTACATATGTAGTTCTTTAGCCATGAGTAAATATGATTGATTCGCTCGAGTTGCAGTTGTTGGCCGAAAGCAAAGTGGCCGAATTGGGAACTGTCATTTTGGGCGATCTTAATCAATCAGCAGCTATTATTATTATTATTTTTATTTTGTTAACGGGACTATTAATACATCTATGTTCGCAAACTGATTAGCTTTTCAATGTGCCAGCTAAATTTGTCAATATGTGAATTGATTAGAATTTTTGACTTATTATTTTTTTTTTAATGAACACCAAAATATATATTTATAAGTGGTCTGCTTGCTAGTTGGGTGCAACTTGGGTGAAAATTAGAAATGATTAAAATATTGCTAATACATCGACAAAAAATAACTATCAAATAAATAATGAAGAAAAAGAGCTGAGTTATAGTGAATATATAATAATATAATCAGATTACTAAAATTACTAGATTGTCTCAGAATTTGCACTTTTAAAAGCTGATAAGCCTTATGCGTTATAAAATTAATATTTAAATATGAATCTCAAAATTTATTTATAATATTTAAAGTTTTAATTAAATATAGAGTTTAAAATAAATGTAATTAGATTAATATTGAAAGCTGTATACAAAACGATCAGTTACAAATTGAAAAAGAAATCGTCAACTTTATACAACTACTTTCATTGAAACAATCGGTCAGTTATATATATATATGTATATATCGGGTATGTTCCAGCAGCTAATGCCTCAATATGTGATTGATTTACGGTTTTTTGTATTCATGTAGCAAATAGTTTTCGCTTGCCATATCATAATGAGAGGGTTTTCAAGCGTTCAACTGCGCTGTTGATATATCAAGCACATGACCCGAAACGATTTGATATTTGATATCGTTGGCATTTGGGTTTCTAGATTGCAATTTCCTTCTATTTGCACTGTCAAATGTTTTTGTGATGAATTCTTATTAATTACACGCTCCTATCAGCTATGGGGCCAGCTATGGCAACTCGGCACATCCGATTCTGATAAACACAACTTGCCGTTTCCCCATAAATAGATATGTGTTCAGTTGGCTCATTTCTGGAATTATATTTGTATAAGGAAACTCCAAAACCCCCCACAAGACAATGCTCTGACATCAGATGTTTGGCGCGTGGCTTTCAGAAATAACAATTGCAAATATAATCAAGTTAAAAATAACTTGGACAATCCGATAATGAAATACTCTTGCATATATTTTTATCGTATATTTAGAAGTCAACTTTTGCCTTATAAAATTAAAGTTATTCTTGACGAATTTATGTGAGTGAAGCATTTTGCAAATAAAATTATTACTTGCTAAAATTATTATATATATAAGAATTTATTTTGCAAATAATGTTCAAACTGCGAAAGCATCAAAATTTGTTGATTTCCCAACTTTTTTTTATGTAATTTAATAAACCAAAATTTCTTTTCATATTTGTCTTAATTCATATATATTTATTATTTTTTTTAATATTTTGTTGTTGTTGTTGTTTGTTGTTGATTTCCCCACTTTTTTTTGTGTATTTTAATAAACTAAAATTTGCTTTCATATTTGTCGTATTCATAAATATTTATTATTTTTGATTTTATAAGAATATGAACAGTTAATTTGCACGCCTTTCAAGATTTGTCATGGTTTTTAGATTCGCATACAGAATATCAAAGGTCTTTTGATAAGATAAAAAACAATGTTGACAAACAAAAGTTTACGTCCAGAAATTGTATTTATATTCATAAAAATTTAGATAGTTATTTACAGAATAAACCAAGAGAGAAAACGTAGCAGTAGCGAAATATTTTGATATCATTAGCAATTCAAAGTAGCAAGGAAAAGGTTGGTTCTAACCAAGAATTGATGGCCAACTTTGTGTTTAAATTTGAGGTAGATATAGGCTAGTAACTTTCGTTCCAAGTTTAGTTTGGAAGGAATTCCAATATACTGTTATACCTTTGTTATCAAGGTATAAAGATAAAATTGAATACGTCAGCCCAGCAATGAATATAAATGTACAAATTGATAGCCGGAATGAACTGTTTACGACCATCGTAAATGATAATTGAAGTGGCAAAGTAGCAATTTCCAACTATTTGTTGTGGCTATATTGATCCATATCGTGTTTGAATATTTAATATCTATTACTTATTTTAGCTATACTTACCAACTTTTAATTTAGAATTTTTGCAAAAAAGACAATAAGTTCAAGTTGATTGATTGATTACACAATATCTTTTGATGATAAACAAATGCAGGCGGAAATTGAATTTATTTTTATTTTTTTGTAATTTTAGAGGCTTTGATTTTTATTATGCTGGATTTTTTTTTTAGCAATTTGGGTTGCAATAAAATAAATGTTATAATTGGTATAAAATTAGTGGAAAAGCTTTTGTTAAAGAATCAATAAAATTAGTGGTAGAATTAATTTAGGTAGCAAGTTGGGTCATAAAGATAAGGATACAACAAAATGCTGAGTGTTGTTGGGATCAAGTGAATTCCGTATAAATATGATAGAAATAGTACATGGAAAATCAATTTCTGTATCTTTTTTTTTATATTACTCTTTCAGCATCAACATGCAGATTAAGCTGCCAAAGTCTCTGGTCAAAGGCGAGCAATCAATGAAAACCTAATTAGCCATTAAGTGCTGTGTATAAACAAAATTTAAAGTGGCAGCAGGTAAAAAGCAAATGTATAGGAAAATTGAGGGGAGGCAACAAAGTAATCGAACGAATAACAAGCTGACGCCGCCAATGCCGAGGCAATCAATGCAACAGAATGCCAAAGCAAGGAGTTGCAAGTCACTTGAAACTATTACGGAGGCTGTGTGGCACCACAGAGCGGATATGCGGCAAGAGCTGCTCCTGTTGATGTGCCTACTTTGCTGGGGCAGCTGCCTGGCCAGGTGCCGGGACGAGCCGGCTCGTGAGTGTGAAGCGATTTGCAATGCAAATGGCAGCAACTGTTCCATCCGTGCTCTTGTCCTGCTCCCCAATGATGAGGTCTACGAGGCAACGCTGAATCGCGTGCTACCCATCCTTAAGGTTGCAGAGCAACAGATCCGTGCCACTTCGCTGATTCCGCCTAATATCGATTTCGAGTGGCTGGCCAATGACAGCAAGTGCGATGCTTCCTTGGGCGTCATCAGAGCCATGGATGGCATCATTAAGCATTGTGCCCAGGTCATTTTTGGACCAGTCTGTGACTATTCACTGGGTAAGTGGACCAATTCAAAAAAACTCGATAGCAGATTTTTCAATCGTTTACTTACTTAGTTATCAGAATTAAATTTATTCAGAAATATCTAAACATATTTTCTGTTGATTAATTAAATCATGCAGGAAAAATACAAATAAAAAATGATAATTTTATTATGTTGAAAACGAATTAATTTAACTTAATTTAATAGCCATAATCATCATCATCATTATTAGTATTCTTCAAGATTCGTGTTTCTATACCTGATTATATATATATATATATATATATATATATATATATATAACAGTTAATTAAACTATATTGAATTTAAATTTAAAGATTAGTGTTTATATTTAAAATATATTTAACTATATTGAACTTAAATTTGAATAATTTATTGAATTTATAATAGTATAATAGTAGTAGATCGACAATATAGATTAAGGGAATTATGTCGTTAGCACAAATCATTCGTTATAATTGCATTTAATGACAATTTTCAGCTGCTGTCAGTCGCATTACAAAATACTTCAATAGCGAGGGCACGCCCCTTATCACCGTGGGCGGCTCCACCTATGACTTTGAGCAGAAGAAAACGGATTGCGGCGATGAGTTTTATATGCTGCTCCGGACAGGTATGCTGAGCTTTGAGTCCATCTCCGAGCTGACCATAAATGTGATGAAACAGTAAGTCCTTAATTCTATATTTTTAATTATTTTTCAATTATCCTTGAAATTATTATTCTTGGCACCTCAGGCACAATTGGTCCCATTCCATTTTCTACTACGAACGCGACGGTCAGCGAAATGTGGCAGGTTTGCACACTTGTTTCCTTATGATGAAGTCCCTTGGCAGGCAGATGCGCAACGAAAATATGACTTTTGCACAATATCCGCTCGAGCCAAATAACACCAATCGCACGGAGGAAATGCGTCGCGAAATTGGCAACAAACACTCAAGTAAGTGAACACTTTTTTAGCAAAATCTATATATAAATAATATAAGATTCTACTGAAATTCGGTGTGTTAACAGCTGCTACGCTGTCTGCTAACAGCATACGCTATTAACAGTTCAACAACACAATGCTTAGCTCGGACAACAACCATGTACATTTCAAAATGTGCTTTTAAAGCGCAACTGTAAATAACATTGCGCCTTATAAATATGTAAATAAATTCTGTTTTTATACTTCCAAACCGCCTGTCCGTCGTATAAACGTAACTTAGAGATAGAAAGCCCGTTTCAGTATAAAAATTGTGCTACGACCAATAAGTGGCTAGGAAACCTATAAGGAAAATATATATAGGAAATATTAATCTTTGAAAATTGTTTTAAACCATTACATTATGTTAATGTAAATGTGATGTTTTATAAACACAAACTTATAATGAGCTGTATGAGTTTTTTACTTTTCTTCTAGTCGTATAGTTTTTTAAGTATTCTGTGAAATTCTCTGGCCAACCTCTTATTAAAACATAAACAAAGACCACCCAAATGCTGCCCACACAAAGCTCTAAAATATACGGTATTTTCGCAAGGAACATCGAACAGCTGATAACGCACACACATACCAATCACACTGGCTAAAAGCCGGCTATAGTTATACATATGAGCTTACTCACACACCCCATACCCGCACACACGCACACAGCAGTAGTTTCGATATCGAAAAGCAACTGTATTCAAAGCTGCTTGTAGTTGGCGCCGCCAGAAGCCGGTGATAAACAGTTAAGTGCGGACCACTTCAAGCGGACGGGAAACATTCTCAATTCTTAACAAAGTCAGTAGAAAATATTACGAAAATTGGAAAAATTAAATTAGCAAGGCAATTAAGTGAAAGTGGCGAAAAAGCAAAATAATTAAATTAATATATATATTAATATAAAAAGCCCAGTGAATGGTTAAGCCAAATAATTCCTGTCAACTTACAACGATAGATCAAAGCTGTGCTCTCTCAAATTGCATTTTTTTCTGGCAATTCTTTATCGGATTTAATGCACGTATAACGCATTTTTCGCATTTCCCGTTTTCTGTGTTTTATTGCCAACCCCGCTGGTGGGTCTTTTACGGTCATTGTTATGCAGTTGCATTGTTATACGTGTCACAATGTTAATAGAAATATTATGCTGTATCAATTCAGTAAACAGTTTAATATCAGCCACTGGCAACGGCCAACAGCAGCGTTTGACTAAATATTGCATGTTCTGTTTTTCGTTTTCTACTTTAATTAAATGCTTTTTTACACTTTTTCCAGTTAAAAATAAAACACAAGCTAATTCTTGTTGTTCCCATTTGTGCACAGTGCGTGTTTGTAAATTGGAGCACTCCTTTTATTTTGTATGTGTAACAAATATTTATAAATTATAGATTCAAGCTTAATTTCTTAAGTCTTTAAAAGTACTTCCTCAATTTGTATAATTAAAATGCAATTTGTCTATTTGTAATTCACTCATTTTGCAATTGCTACAACTATTTGCTACTCAATATTGTTATTTCTTGTTGTCTTCTATCTTGAGAATCTGTCTGCTTTCAACCTATTGAGTATATACAGCAGTTTTGCTAAAAATAAGCATTTTGTGGCTTATGCATTTTGTGTCTTTTGTGTGATACTTACGACAATACTTTTTAGAATAATAAAATAGAAACTCTTAAGTACATATGCAAATTGTATGCATTCATATTACGAAAAGTAACATATAACTTATGCAAAATAGATTTCATATTCTGCAACCAACCAACTGTAATTAATGTAGTCAAAACAAAACTTTACACTTGAGAAAATAACAAACTTTGTCTAAAAGCTATATAATCCCAATTGGATTATTATTGTTTGGGTTACCATTGTGTTGTGATTATATAAATATACGTTTAACCAAAAGTTTTGTATGTTAAGTCTTGACCCATTTTCACTTGTAGCTACAAACTGTTTGCCTCAACCAGAACCGCCCACAAAAGTTGCCGTTTGCATATGAAAAACTATGGAAAAGCAAACACAAAGCCGTCGAAAGTATTTGTTAGCCTATATGAAATTTATATGGATTCTAGAAAATAATTTAGTTTTTGCGATTGAATCAAAACTTGAGGTTTAAATAATAAAGTGAATTTAAGAAGACACAATTTAGTAAAGCGCTGAAGGCATTGCAAAAGCGAAAAGCTATATTATTATAAATTTAACGTTGTATTCCATAATATAGTTAGCCAACTGCAAAAGAGAATAAAAAATCATCAGAAAATAAACTACTGTTTGATTTAATTTATATCAGCTTAAGGCCGTTAAAGGTCTGAGCTCAACTTAATTTCAATATATAAAAAAACATTTTAATTTTAGAAATCTATCAGATAAATTCTATTAAATGAAAATTTAACAGTATTTTCTAAAATTATTGGCTGAGACTGAGTATAAAAATAAACAAGGTACTTAAGTTAAGCACGCTAATTGGACAAATTGCTTACATTTTTTTTCAATAACAGCTAAGAGCAACAATTTGTATTTTTATTATATTCACATATATTTGCACAGAGCCAGCTGCAGGTGAATGCAATTCGTTAAGCAGCAAATCCCAACAAGAAAGCACTTAAGACCCAAATGGGATTAAAAACCTGAATAAAATTTCGCTTTTCAAAATGATGACGTGGCTGAGTGCAAAGTGTGCACAACGAAGGCACTTTCAAAGGCAAATCTGATTGAATACAAATCTGATTCGTCAAATATTGCAATCAGAATTTGTTGCCTACTTTTCAGCGCAAGTGTTAATGGGGAAACTCATAATAATTTTGCGTATTTCTATATTTATATTTACTTCAATTGCGCACTTTTATTCTGACATGTTTTAAAGATTTATTCAACTGCAGTTATATAGAAGTAAATTGATAAAAATATGGCATAGTTAAAAGTTTAGTTGTTGAACGAAAATCAGCATTCGATATCTATAAATTGCTTACCAGTTGATTAATAGGTGCAGAAATAATATTGCATTTTATAGTTAACAATTTATTGAATTTGTATCTTTTAAACTTAAGCTGCCAACTTGGTAAATATTACCGTTTACTTGCTGGAAGCACTTATAAATTCGTTTCTTTTGTGTTCAGCTGAGGAGAAGAAAAAGGACGATTCTTTGTCAAATTATGCATGTAAAGGAAATGAAAGGAAAATCGCTTGACAAAGGATCGGACAAATGACAAACGACACAAAAATATACGCTTTAGGGATGCAGCTTACATTCAAGGGAATGGCGATAATGATACCAATTGAGATGTTTATCATTTAAATGAACTTTTACTTCGATGAGTATCTACCCAAAAACTTGACAGAAAAGTATGGTATTTTTAGTTCATTTTTAGATTTAATAACTTATCAGAAATGTTTGGGATTATTAGTTAATTTTTATATTTCACAATACTTTTTAATAATTAATTAATTAAATGACCATCAGCTGCCTTTTGTTTTAATTTGACAAAGCTTACTAATTGTTGTAGAAAACAACAAATATATTAATACTTTAATTTATATTCAAAACATGCTTGGCTTTACAATATTTCAATTTCGATTGTAATCGTTTATTTATTGGGTTTTATTTTCCTTACATCATTTGTCTGCTTTAAAAAGACTTTTTTACATATAGGCGATTATCTTGCAATCAGAAGCGGAGACAAAACAAATTGCTTTTCGTCTGTCAGTATATATATATATATATTATATATATATATATATATATATATATATATATGTATATATGTATATATATGTATACATATATATTTATATTATAAAATGCCTTGGGCTGTGCTGGCCTTCTCTCTACCCCTGAACTCCAAATGTTGGCAGTTGGCCAGCCAAACCGAGAGTCTTAAAAGAAACCCATAAGACAAGCGGCAGCCAAGTGGAGATAATAATTGTGTGAATGGAGAAAATTTGAGAATTTTCAAACGTCTGCTGTTGCCTTTTAACACGCTTCTGCTTGCCGAATAGTTTGAGGGATTCTTCAAATGTAGCAACAACTTAATAAGAGCAAATCTAAAAGCAAAGATTTAATTTGATTAACAAGTCACAGAACACTTTTAAAATGCAAAGATTTAATTTGATTGACAAGTCACACAACACTTTTAAAATGAAAGGTATGTACCAATTAATTTATCTTACAGTTCTGCCATGTAAAAAGTGGTAAGCAACAAGAAATACAAATTTATATTTGTTGCTGTTGCTGTTGCTGTTGCACAGTTAAAAGCTTTCCAGTTTTATTTATGTTGTTTTTGTGCGATGGCTTTTTGTGCGTTGCCAACATCAGTGTCGACCCCATGTGGCCAACACTGATGATAGTAATAACGTTTTTCCTATGCAAATTTTATTTTATGGAAGTTCGGTGTGAATGTAACATGGCTAACATGACCGACATTAAAATAAATGCACACAGCAAAAGTTGCAAACGACACGACAACTAACAAGTTTGTAAATGTGTTTAAGTAATGAAAATATAGCAGAGCTTTTGCAAAAAAGCATGACACAAACTTTTCCTCTAATTAATTTCAATCCCTTCGATATTCATATCTATACAAAATGTGGTATAAAATTCAATTTAGCTTTGTTACCATTTGAGTCAATTTTAAATAAAATTAAACTCAATGCAAACTACAACATATTCTCAGCTTGAGGTTATTTAACTATTTAATCACTGTTGAATTTGACAATTAAAAATGCCAGAAGAATTCAACAATAAATCAACTGTGTAAGATAAATACTTATATGGAGTATTACTGATGTAAATGTTGCAGATGTCAGCGAAAAACAATTACCAAAGCTCTGCAAATGGGTAAAAACTCATTTTGCTTTACATGACAAATAAATTATGCCACCAACTATAAATCTAAAATAAATATATATTTATATCAAACAAAAAATTGTGTGGAATTGTGTGGAAGTCATGTTTGTTTGTCACATAATTTGTTGATGTGGCAAATGTGTCCGGACATTTATCTCGTAATTAGTGAAGTAAAAACTGCATTGCTAATGTTTAACTTCTGCTTATAATGTGAATTTTACTTCACTTAAAATTCTATCTTTATGATCTAAAATGTAAAGTGGATTTCAACTGTTTAACAAATTTATATACAGAGAATAATTTCGTAAAATAAATGTAAACAAATAAATAAAGAGAAACTCAAAACTATTTCTCTGAAATTCTAAAAAGTTAGCTTAAATTGACCATTCTGATTATATAGTTCGTTAAATATAAAGTTTGAAATACTAGCAAACTTTCATTTGGCAATTCAACTTGTCAACTTCTATTTGAGGACTAAACCCGCACGAGCAGAAAATGAGTTTAAATAATTTAGCAACTATTTAAAACGAAATTTGTTTTCGTATTTATTTGCAAATTTGCACTTCCAAATTACTTAAATATCTGAGTTATAATTCAATTTATACACTTAACTACCATTTGAATAGCCCAGCAACTATTTGGTTGATCACATTCGAATTAAATAATAAACTTGCATTTTCTAGTTTTCTGCTAAATGAATATGAAAATTACAATTCCTAACCATGCTAGAAGGCAATAAAATTTAACTTGATGTTTGCCTGGCTTTGTGTGCCAACAGGCTAACCGCATTTATTCTCCATTAACTGCAGTTGTGGCAGCTCCGCCTGTTCCTTGACTGCTTTGTGCATTGTTTATGAGTGTCCAATGCATTATGCATCCTAATTTGCTTGTCCAGTGTGTGCAGCGATGTCCTGCAGGACTATAGTTAGCTTTTTGCCATTCAAAATGTCCGAGTTCTATTCCTTTGCCATCTTTCTGCAGTATCTCAAATATTTTGTATTTTCTAGCAACGATAATTCACATTATTATTGATGTGCATGTTAAGGAAAAATTATATCTCTTTAAGAAGATGTAGAAGTACATTAATTTTATTTTTAATTTAAATTAAATTAAATTTATTTAGTTGGTCGTTCGATTGCACATGAATATTCAATATGATTTGAGTTGCTCAATGCAACTAAAATACATTTTGCATAAATTGCAATTGAGCAGAAAATTGACAATCAGCTCAATGTTTTCAACATATCCAAATAATAATAATAACGAAATCAAATTTGTGTAAAATTGCATTTTCGAGCAGTTACTTTATTTTCAGTATTATTACATGTTTTTTATTTATTCATTATTACTTTTATGACATCTCCACACAAACGTAATGAAAATGGACGACATGTTCTGTGCCTGGTTTCATTCCCTTTTTTTTAATATTGCTATAAAAACTATGACGCTATAAACAATTGGCAGCAGCAAGCTGTGAATATGGGAAATGTGTTTGCCACTTAAATACAATTTTTTTTCAGTTGAAGTGCGCTTTTGTTCCATTTGCCATTTCTGCTGCAAATGCTGCTTCTGTTATTGTTTTATTGTTTTTGTTCTTGTTTTTTTTATTGTCCTGCCTTACTGCAGTTTAACTTGGCATCGGCTTACGTGCTCTGTTTATAACTCTACCATAACCCCTCCCCCCTCCCCCCTTCCCCTGACCATACCCTGCCACCCAAGCACACATCGCCAATGCAGCACGAAGGATATCAGAAAAATGCATTAAACATAATTTACAACCTTGTGTCTTGTGTTGAAAGAACTTTGGCAACGTACGATTATTCCTTTATTTCATTTATTGATTCGTTATATTAACTTAAAAATTGTATATATATATTAACTGAAGTAAATTGAATAAGTGCAGCGGCTTATTTAACTTATTGAAAAGTAAGAGATAAAATAAAATGCTGACTTTCACCATTCATACAAATTGATGAGCATACACTTCTTGCAGTTTTCAATAGGTTTTCTCTAGAGATTTCCTTTCGGCTTACGCTGCATTAATAAAAGTCCCTGAAAATCAATAAAAAAAAAATGTTAGTAATTGGCCCAAAGACCTCAGAGCTGAGCCGACGCTTTCTTTAGCGAACTGTTGCCATAAACTTAACAACATATTTAAAATTCTGTCGTTTAAATTATTCTGTTTGTGTTGGAAATTTCTGTGCCTTAGGTTTGCACAATCCAATTTTCTGTGTAACGTGACGAAACTTTTAACACAAATAAAATTTAAGCAAATTAAATTTTACACAGTATTTGCTTTCCTTACTTTGTTAATGGAAACTAGTTTAAAAAAAATATTTCAATACATTAAATATAAGCTGCAAAAGTTTCATAAGGAACTTTTGCACCGGCAGCTAAATGCAAAAAGTTAGAAAATAAATTAAAATAATTTGGTTAAGTGAAAAACAATGTTTGTTTTCGATTAGCTAAAGTGGTAAAATGTAATTTGGTTAAATTGATTGGTTTAGAAATAGGTGTTTTTGTTATTTTTAATAAACTTGTAAAAAATGTAGAATATATATATCTCACGTTTTTTTATAGCTAAAATTTCAATAGCTTATCGCTTCAAATATATTGTTATATGATTTCATTTAAAAATCAATCGATTTTGAAGTTGACTAAATGGCCAACAACAGAATAAACATTACACAGTTAATATGTGCACCCCCCCCCCCCCCCGGGGCACGATCAATTTTAAGCTAATTATTTTCGGTAATAAAATTTGAAAATTGAAAAAATTGTTTTTTTTTGGCTAAAAAATAAACACATTTATTTAAATTGCTTCTCAACAGAAACATGAAAAAATAATTTATAGTAAATATTCGGTCAAAAGAAATGGCTTTAAATATTATTAATTTTTTACATTATTTACTATAGAAAATCTATTCCTTTAAAATATATAAAGCATTATATATTAGTAAATGTTGCTCAAAGCCAACAGTTTCACTAAATTCATTAAAAATTAATTAGTGCAATTGCTGACTATAGATTTTAAACATTTGTCAACAAATAGAATTGAATAAAATATATTTCATTTATTTATTTTGGAATAATACTAATTTTAATAATTATTAAATACTTTTTATATGGTTTTTACTTGTGGTTATTGTTAACTGTTTTATAAGCTTCTGATTATAAAGTTTTTTTTTTCTTAAATAATAATGTGTCAAGGTTTGTAACAAAACTTCGAATTTGGTGTCGAATCAATTACAAATTCATTCGTTATTTACATGCCAAATTTAATTGCCCCTCTTAGATAGGCAGTGAAATTCGCAATACATATTTTCTGTATGCACTTCAGTGTGTATTTTGCGTGAGTGTGTGTGTGTGTAAATGCTATAATTGGCATCAATTAAGCTGGATTGTAGAAATCAAGGATATCAATATCTGAAACAGGGTGCACATGTGCCCCGCTTCTCTGACCTTTCCGGCCATCTACGCCTCAGCCACTAATTATTAATTTCTATTTAGTAACTTTTGTCATCAGAAATCAGAAATATAATTAATGTGTTAATTAAGATAATTGCTTTTAATGACACTTTAAAATATACAATTCAGACAACTGTATTTATTTTAAATGATTTTATTTCGATTGGACTATTAATATAATTACGTATTTTTAATGGATATTTTATCGAGGCCTCGATTTAAGTGTACAATTTTTTAACATGAACTGTTTTTAATTTAACACTGGATGTTAATTTGATTATGCCGACCGATAATCATTTCAAATTAATCTAGTTAAATTTGCATGCTGGCTGTTTTGCTTGTTTGATTAATTCACTGTCAGCGGGCCAATTTGTGAAATTGAAAACAAGTCGAGCAAAATAATTCTTATTAATTGTTATTTAAGCGAACAACTATAAAAAAAACGCAGCTTTGCTCTTTTTTAACGTACAAAGTTGAAGAAAAATTAAATATGCTTTAAAAAATTTTGTGTGTCACAAGTTATTATTGTTTTTAGTTTTTTTCCTTTATTATTATTTCCTTTATTGAAAGTTATAGACTGCAGAATCGACTAATTGTAAAAAATTGCTGAAATAAAGTAGCCTTGTTCAGGCAGAGAGGCGGAAAGTTGCATAACCCATTGGTGGTCAGGTCAGACACTGAACCAATGTGTGAGTGCTTCATTACCATAGTCCGGGTATAATTTTGTTAAGCACGACTAGGACCCAGATCCCTTAATGTAAAATCGATGTTAAAGTTCAACGTGAGAGTCGAGTTTATCAGTGGCAAAGAGCACACACTTGTTGTTGGTCAACCAACTGCTTCAGGTTAGATAAAAAAAACTTATTCAACATCATTTTAAAAGTTGTAAGCGTTTTATTCTTGAGTGCACAACTTTGAACTTACTGTGCCGTAACAAAAAATATTTTAATTTAATTTGAGCTTGTAAGAAATTAAGGAATTATTCCACCATTTTTACAAGAGAGAAGTAAACTCAATTTAGTCGCAACATTAGTTTTTAGAATGTAATTTTAATTTTCAGCTCTTAAATTTTATTAAATAAATTAAATGAATAAATAAACTTATGTATGTAAAATGCTTAGTAAATAAATAAAAGATCCTTGCAGATTTTCAAGGAATACAAATAAATATTTACATACCATTTTTTTTGCATTAAAAACAAACATATATAAGAGAATTCTACATATTTATTATAAAATATTTCATACTTTTAATTTTATTCTATATATGTATAGCAATATTTTGAAGTTAGTCTAATGAATTAGTTTTAAGTTTAACTTATAAATGGTTTTTTGCTTCCATTACTTATGTTTTATGTTCTTTCATAAATGTAAATGTTATGCGATGAATAACATAACATAAGAAATGTAAATGTTATGCGATGAATAATATAACATAATAAAATTTATTCGTCGCATAACATTTACATTTAAGAAAGAACTTAAAACATACGTTTAGGAGCAAAAACCCATGTTGGTTGGCGGTTTTGGTTCAACTTGGTTTTGGAGATGCCACATGCTATCATTGCCACAAGCAGTCACTCACACACACACACACACACACCCATCCACTCCCTAACAATTGTTGGCTCGTTTCAGTAACTGACACCTGCAGAGCGGTTAGGAGACTTTTGACTGGTTAAATTCAGAGAAGCATCTACACAACTTGTACAATTTAAAATGTTTAAACTGCAGTTGGTCATATTTTTTTGAAAAAGAATTTGTCAATTTTAGTTAAAGTTTTAAAGCAAATGTCTACCAATTAAAACTTTTAGGAAACAGTTTTCACTAGCAGCCTGAAAATTTAGGTTGAGGCACAAATTCAACTGTAAAGTTTTCGAGTTGTGAAATTTCTAAGAAAATGCCAACTGGGCAAAGCACAAGCAAATCTCATTTGGCATATAGTTAAAGTTTTTACATGCTGTTAGACAGGAAATTCTTGACTAGTTAATTCAATCCTTTAGAAATTGGTTTATATTTGATGCGACGAAAATTAAGTGTCCTACAATCTGAAGTGCCGATTAAAAAAAAAGACCTAATTCCGCTGAAGAGAGACAATAGCACATTTTTTTTTTTAATCGATGAATTTTCTTTAAAATAGTTCGGGCTATTACAATGCTTTATAGTTGAAAGTAAGTCATTGTTCTTTTCCATTAGAGCTCCAAATGCACTTAGCACTTATCCCTTTTGGAACTCCTCATTCATTCAGGGCATTCTCTTGGCCATGTCATTTTTGTGTTGTCAGCAAGGAAATGGTGGGAATAATTACTCCAAATGGGTACGAAAACAGGACAAGAAAGTAATTTAAATGAATATTTAACATGCAATACGTACAATTTCTGTTGTCCAAGCATTTAACTCATTAAAAGTCTTATTGACAATTTGTACGAATTGCTGGCAATTAATTTGTCGAGAAAATGTGCGAAAATGCTGACACGCAAATGTCAGAGACCATAAATGTGTATTATTGAGAATAAGTATCTGCACATTGGGATTAATGGATATGTAGAATTATCCAAGGAAAACTAAATGAATTTAATAACGAAACAGCGATGTCAGTTGGGTAATATAAAATAATGAAATGTCGTGTATCAATTACTTATGAACAAGAGACAAGGGAATATATATTATGCACAGCTTAAATTGAAAAATTTTAATTAAATTGAAAATTTTAATAAAATTGAAAATTTAAATAAAAATATGCACGGAAATAAATAAACGAAAGAAAATAAAACGTTATCAAAGCTTTGGCAAGAATATTAAATATTATTCATGGTGGAATGATTTATTTATTTCATAAATAAATCATTTACAAGAACAACAAAGAAATTTCCATATTTCATTTCCTGTACAATTTAATGTCAATCACACATTTTAAATCCAGCATGAATGGTAAAAAATTGATTTCAAAAGTTTGTGTATATAATACATAAATCACAGAATGTATCATGTTTTTTTGTGTGTGTGAGTGAAAGCGACTAATAGCTGTGAATAGAGTGGAAGGATGCATCGCAAACTGACAGCTTGCATTGGATTAGCATCTTTCAGATGCCAGACACAGTCGATTATCCTTGAATCAGAGAATTCAAATGGGATGCTTAACTGTTAGCCATATCCGTCACAAATTTTGACGGTTTCGTCTCACGAGAACAAACGGCGTCCATTGAATTTGTGCAGAGCAAGGAAATACTAATTTATTGTGCACTCCCATGTGGCAAGTGCACACATAACGGTTGATGTGTTGTGCTCTAGCTTAAACTGATACACACTCACACTCACACAGTCATAATTTTTACGCTTACACACACTGCAGAAATAAATTGTATAAGCTGGCAACTCAACGGCAATTGATGGCCAACAATTACCGCAGAAAACAACACTCTCAAAAATACACAATGAGACGAGTCGAGAAAAGAGAGGGGGAGGGAGGGAGGGTGATGACTTAGTGGAATGTGATGGGCAACAAGTGTAGCTTAATAAACAAACACACGCACACACACACACACATGTGCAAGGATGTTATACTCCAGATGGAACTCAATCGCAATCTACTCTCTCTCTTCTCCATATGAATTAATTAAGTTTAACTGTAGTGCGAAATAACACACTAGCAGCAGAAAACACACAGAATTTAATCCCACGCAACACACACAGTAGCAAACTAACATTTTGTCACATCATACAGAACACAATATCAGCCATGAGTGTGTGTGCGTGTGTGTGTGTGTCTCTGTGTAGGATTCGATTAATAAGAGGAAATGAGCACAAGAGTCCTGTTTCCGTTTGCAGCTCAAATTCAAATTGTAGCGAAACCATAATGCAAATATGGCAACAAGCAGAGAATACTAAAATTACAGCCATTCTCAAATGATCCCCCATAGAATGAATTTAATCAGTTTTTCTTAATTGAATTTATGTTATTATTATTATAATTAATGTAAATTTTCATGAGGTTATGAAATATATAAAATATAACTATATTTAGGTTTGAATATGAAACATATTTTTCAGTTTAAGCTTTACAAATATATTTCAGATTACTTTTAAATTATAAGGTTATATTTATAACATTTCAGGATCGTAATGTTACATTATTATACATTTATTCCATACATAACGTAAGACGTAACACCAGTTGATAACAGCTGCCATAGATCAGGGTATTTGTTCCCTAGAAATATTGATTTTGGAAGGAGGTTCCTAGTAATAATTTATAATATTTATACTTTTAGAAGACATAGAATTATCTTTATAAATGTTTATATATATATATATATATATATATATATATATATATATATATATGTATATATATATATTTGTATACCTCGTTAAATAGTTGAAGATCTTTGTATATTTATATATACAAAATAAATGTAATCATCAAGTTACCTTAAAAAACATTTTTTGTTAGCAGAATAAGCAAAACACTTAAACGATTCGGTAAGTGTGCGTGTGTTTGTGTGTGTTAGTTTTTATCATTTTCTCCGTTTACATTTTCATTTTGCGTTTACGTTTTGCGATTAACGTTTTGCTCTCCATTTAACATGGATCATGCTGTGCTTTCGACGCTTACGCTGTTCACAGCGCTTACGTTTACGCTGACGGTGACGTTGGCGCAGACGTTCAGACTCACACTCTCGTTTGCGTCCAGCTTCGGCGTCGTTAGCGCGTCGTTGCGTCTGGCCGGTGAGTTTGGGAGACGATTCGTGCGTTCAGTTCGGTTTTCGACTCGAAACTCGACGCATCGGCGAATAAGGCGTACGCGTTTTTCAATTCATCGGGAAAATAGTTATTTTAAAAACGCGACGGCTTTGGGATGCCCCAAAACATTGTTAATGTACTCGTAACTGAAGCTCATGGAAACCGTAAACTGAGTTGTTTATAAAGTCTCGCGTACAAAAGTGCTAAGATATTGACGCAAACATAAAAGTAAAAATTTTAAATAGTGAGCAAATACAAAAACGAATAAAAAAAACCAAAATAACTTCACCCAATCGGAAACTACATAAATTTGCTTTATAAATAGCCATTGACTTGTGCCAACTAGAAAACAAAATTGAAAATAATAAGATATATATATATATATATATGTATATATTGTCAAGTGCGTTCGAGTTCTTATCTGCCTCACATCGTACTTGACCTTAATATTGTCTATGTGCATATTTTTATCTTGTTCAATTATGTTACTTTTCTTACATTTGCACATTTCGATATATATTTTTTTTTATCTTCAAATGCATAATTTTACTATAACAAAATTTCAATGTCGTCAGATATTTAAATGAATTTAACACTTGACACCTGTAGCTGCTGGCAATAGAAAATAATGAATAATTGTGATATGTTAACCAAATAATTTGTTAAAAATTCACTATTTCCCAAAGATCTTATGTTTTGTATTGTTGTCATAATTTTCATTAAATCACTAAAATGTGTGAACAATAAATCTGATTAGTGGTGGTATTTGACTTTATCATTTATGCATGGCTGATATAGATCTATATCAAGTTCGACTTCTTCCACAAAATTAATTATGAATAACGTTCGCTTGTTTATTGAAAATTTATCTGGGCATAAATAAATATAATATTATTAAATGTAAAGGGTTTTACTCTTCTTATTGCCTTTTCAATTACCTTTAAATTCATTTCAATAATTCGCAGAGTAATATTATTTTTATTCAGCTCTATCAGACAAGCTTAATTAAAAAATAAAATTTCTGTCGCGACAAACTTGTTTACAAACAAAAATTGTGTCTTATCATGCATTTTTTTAATTGAAATTTTATATCGTTTTCGTTTATAAATACACATTTGTAAGCACTCCTACTAATTGGATTTGTTTTATATATCGTAAGCATTTTTGCTGCCTTGCAATTTTGGAGATGTTGTTTCCCAACCTCGGTTTAATCGGTTCTGTGTGCTGATTCATTCTAAATTCTAATATATTTTGCAAAACATTTAAACTCGCATATTTTTTTGGGTATCAGCGATAAAATACATCATAGCAGAGGTCCTCTTAATTGCAGCAAATGCATTAAAAATTGTTGTGTTTTCATCTCAATTGCAATAAATCCACAAAACTAAATAAATCAAATTTCTAACAAAGCATTTAAAATTCGCTTTGCCACCAAACATACATTTATTATTTAATAATGATATGTTGCCATTTGAAATATAATTTATTATATTGTAATTATTCTGTTTGTATTGCATCGAAATAAACCACAGCTGTGAATGAATTTGCGTCGACTTCAATTTATAAATGAATTATGTTTCTAAATGTGGTCATTAAAATTAAACGATTTTATTAATGCAGCAAAGCTAAATTTTTTCTATTGATGCAGTTACCTAATTTCATCGATGCATTAAAAATAAATCATCTCTATAATATTGGACAGTTTTAAATTGTGAAGGGTATTCTTTGGGAATATAACTTTTAAGGAAAATAAGATTGTATTTTGACAATAAGACACATAAATCGAGTTTATAAAAATATTTATTTTCTAAACCTGTTAACATTTTTGAGTGTTATTAAGCGCGTTCAGTATAAAAATGATATCAGCCCGGCCAGATTTTAATACAAATAATTGAAGCTACACTAATTGGAGTCTTTTTTTTTAATAATTTTCTTATATGGCAGTTACACTTTTACAATTTTGTTATTATTAAGTTGATTCCTAAGTACACCAAGTGCGTTACTCGACAACATTTTTCAACTACAGCTTGAAATAAGACAAAAGATTCAGCTCATATTTCGCTCAGAAAACCAGACAGCAGCGTAAACAATTTGCTTAGGCAGCAAACCCGACCAAAACAAAAAAAATATTAGCCAACAAATAATAACAATAGTAATGAGTGAGGAATGCTTTTTGGGAATACCCAAAAAACAGCAATAACTTAATAATTATTGTTACATTTGAGCAAACATAAATATGTGTAAATAAATACATTTTCAACTATCGTCAGAAAACTACAGTTTTTCAAAGTGCAAAATTTAATTTAGCTAATGTTATTTATTTTATTCATTTTTGGTGACCTATTTTTCGATGGCCAGAGGCGAAGTATTATTTATTTGTTTTCTACTAATTGCTCTGCAGATAGAATGACAACAATCTCAGCCTAATAAGGCAAAGATATTTATTTATATGTGTTTAATTTTTGAGCCGTGTCAGGTGCATAACACCAGCTCAGAGTAGGCTTACTTGGGTAAATACACGCTTATAAATCATATCCAATCAATTAGTAAGCAAGCCATTAGCTGATTGAAGCGATAACTTGGCCAACTTCGGTTGAGTTTTTTATACCAAAAGGGGGCTGGTCAAAATTCAATTCAAAATAGCTCAAGCAAAATGGATTAATACTGTGTAAGCTTCATTAGTGAGGCGTCGAAAAAACAAATAGTCTATGAATATAGATGTGAATATGAATATGAATATGAATACGAATATGATCGATCACATGGTGGGAATTTTGAATAATGTGTTATAAGTTCATAATTCATATTCATTGTGCGAACAACAATTAAATCGCAGCTCAGCTGTCAATAAATATCTGCAGCTCTAACGGCACCCAAACAAGCCAACTCTAATGACTGCTGCCTATTGTTTATTTTTGGCTATAGATTGCTGCCTCTTAGCTGGTCCGCCCCCTATGAAGCTGAAGCTGCCTCCGCAATCAATCTGTTAATCCACGGCGCGTGTAAGCTCTTAAAATTGGTTGCGGTTCAAAATAAGATCGAATAACGAATTAAACAAGCAAATAATTCAAATACCACAATAGCAAAAAAAAAAAAGGAAAAAGTTGGTAACAAACATTCAAGCTAAAAATTAACTGTACTTTGTCTGACCACAAATTGCATGGGCCCAGACCAAGTTTGTGGACCGACTCAAGTGGTTTGACCCATATTGTGAGATTTGCCTTTTCTAAAAATATGCAAATGCGGCCAACAAAATGGTAGCTAAGTCAACTGACGCTGAGTAATGAACAAGTTATGAACAAATTAACTTAAAATATGCTGAAACACTGAGTCTTCAAGAAATGTATGCGGCCTTCATTAATTGTTGTTTATTTTTGGGGACAACCGAGATATATAACAAAAAAGTAATTTACATGAAGATAAATAAGTTGAGTGTTTTTTTTTAAGAGAGTTTTGAACTGCATTTGGTCTGTAATAGAATAGAATAAATATATATTAGAATATGTATAAATTATGTAATTCAGTTCATTTTGAATAGACAAATTTAGATTGTTTAATTCAAGTTTATAAAACTTAATTAACAACTGAGATAGTAGCAATAAAAATATCATGTCTCAAATGTAATTTCTCTAAATTTGTAGTTTACAAAATCTTTTCCCGCAGGGCATCACTGAATATTTTTGTCTGGTTTTCTGCTGCTGATTTTTATTTGTTTATTGTATAATTATTTTTATTTATTGTGGCCAGTTTTGAATGCCTTTAGGTTAGTTTGTGCTGAGGCTATTTTTGGCCACAACTTTTGGTGACTTACCTACGAATAATCATTGTGTGAGAGAAGATAGATATTTTGACATCGCAATTAATTAATATTGTATATGTATTTAATATATTAGTTAAAGTCTTTTCTACACCTCTCCACTAATTCATTGGTGGTTCAATAAACTGCTTTTGGGCAAAAAAAAAGAAGCTTTCTGCCAATTCATTCGCCTCATTTTGTTACCTTGGCAACATTTAATTGGATAATTGCCGTTAAATTTGTAACAGATTTTCAATTTTGTAACATATTTCGATAAGTCGCGTTTGTTAAAGTTCCACTGTATTTCACGCATACAAACATAATGTTTTTGGAAAAAAATTTAATCGTTTTTAAATTTGCCATCCACTTACCAGTCATAATATTTTCCAAATAACAAAATTAAACTGAAGGTCAAAATTATTGTAAACAGAGTAACTTGGTTATTTATAGCTCCCTTTGTTTACTTTACTTTAAACACATTTTGTTTGTCTTCGTCTTAGCAACTAAATTATTCATCTAATGAATAATTTGACTAATGTCCAATTTATGTACAAATTTTTTAAAATGTTGCCGTTTAATTTTAACCCGCCTTTAAATTGTTGCCATGCTAAAAAAAAAACATTTTTATGTTATTTACGAAAGACAAGTGTTTTTTTATATGCAAATACATTTTTTTTTACATTTGAGAACAGCGTATAAATATTTGTGAAATGCCAAAAACAAATAAAAACATATCGAAAAATGAGCAAATACAAGTGCAATAATATCTGCAACTAAAGTAAATAAATTCGACAAACAAGAGTTGTTTATAATTAAAAGTACAATAATGTTTAATAAGCGAATAAAAATTAAAAAAAAGTGGCTTAAAAAAATATAATAAAACAATTAATATACAATATAAAAAAATGGTATTAAGTGAACAGATGTGCAATAAATTAATGCGCCTTATTGTCTTCCAGGCAGTGTATGAAAATTCGAAAACAAATTAAGGTAAAACGAAAATGAAGCAATCGAAATAAAAGTGCAAAAGTAAAAAAAAAATAATAATAATTAAATTAAGAATCTTCATAAATAATGAGATCAAGTTCAATAATAAAGTGTTACGTTTCGATCGAGTACAAAATCAAATGAAATCAACTCGGAAATACAAGATCAGAACAGGATTAACAGAAAGAGCAGCAACTGGAAGTGCGACAGCAACACATCGCAGACAATTGGAGGCGACGAGCTGTCGCAGAATGTGTTGCAACATTGTGCGGCAGCCACACACAAACCAACCACAACAACAACAACAAAAGGTGCACGAGGTGCTACTGCTGTTGCTGCTGCTGCTGTTCCTGGTGCCCAGTCAGAGAGCAGGACCTGCGCCGGCATACGCCTGGTTCTACGATGTGGACAACGATGCGGGCGTGGCCAGCATCCGAACCATTGCGGATGTGCACAGTTTCACTGTGCCGGATACGAGAAATGCCCACAAGTCGCAGCGAACACAACTAGTGCAACATTTTCGCAGCGCCAGCAATGAGCATAGAGATTCACATCAGGTGCGTCGTCGGCAGCTGGTCTTTGTGGCACTGCTGCCGTCGGTGGAATCGGACAACAAGAACGACTGCATCATGCACAAAGTGCTGCCAGTGCTGGAACTGGGCATTGCCCATGTGCAGCGCTTGGGCTTTGTGGGTGGCGTTCAGATTGACATAACACTGATCGCACGGGATACTTTCTGCTCCTCCACTTATGGGCCGCTTGGCTTCTTTGAGATCTACACCCAGTGGCCGGAGATGAACGCCATCTTTGGCCTGCCCTGCGAGTATGTGTTGGCGCCCATCTCCCGCTATGCCGATGTCTGGCAGATCCCGTTGCTCACCACGGGCGGCAATGCCGGTGAGTTCAGCAAGAAAACGGAGAGCTACTCAACGCTGACACGCCTCAAGGGCGCTCAGGTCAACAATCTGGGCAATATGGTTCGCGCCCTGCTGAACACCTACAATTGGACACGCACCGCCCTAATCTATCAGAATGAGAATGCCAAGATCAAGGGCAACTCCGTCTGCTTTCTCTGCCTGGCTGCCATACATAACACCATCGAAAAGGAATCGGTTTACCAGCTGGGCTTCGATACGGCACACTGGACCAAGGCGTACATCATTCGACTGCTCCGGAATGTGGCCATGCGGACAAGAAGTAAGTGGATGGGAAAAGATTTTTGGCTTTTGTTTTAATTTTGGAAAAAAAAATGCCACTTTTTTTATGAGATATTTTATTATTTAGCAGGAATTCACAGCGCATAAATGACTTGTGATAAATTGAGGAAATTCTCTGAATTGAATAATATTTTCTCTAAAAGAAATATCTAATAATTTATCGTGTTGTTGTTATTTAAAGGAAATCAAAATTTTACACATAAAAGCTTTGTCGAAATTATTACTCATATTTTAAATATAAAATCTATAAAATGTCACTTTAATTTTCTTTGTTCGCATCTGCATTTATTCATTCTACTTATTGGCCTTCATTCAATGTCGAGAATTATATGCGAAAAAACCTTGTGTGGCTGATAAACTTTCGCTTTCATGTCGAATCGGGAATACCCTGAACCGTATTGACCTCTGTCAATTAAATTGAATGCAATTGTGTTAATTAGTTGCAGTTCTGTAACCAAGAATAAACTATAAAAACCAAGTCGAGAATGTTTAACTAAAAAATACTCTGTACCGAAGACTTACGAGGTATTTTGGCAGAAATGTTGGTATTCACCTATCAATACAAATAATTTATTTACTTAATTTCCCAATCAAATTTTCAGAATTATAGTTTATTTATAGTTGTAACAATTTGGAAGTTTATTTATATAAATGTTTCGCTTGTATTTTCTGTTTATTTTTATTACACATTTATCTTCTTTTTGTCATTATTAAAAGTAGCCATAAAAAAAGTTAAATGAAATTTTTATGTTGCCTGGCAGATTATCAATTTATTTATTTATATTCATAATTTTTTTAATTGCTACGCATTTAATTATATTTATTTGCACTTAACGAAGTAACAAAGCAAATTCCTATCCAGAGTTGTGCCCATAGATTTATGTATATTGACTATTAATAAATAAAAATAGACACAAGTCGAAAAACAATTGCTTTAATAGCTTTTTAATTAAGCTTCCAAAAATTACAAAACCTATTAATGGGCGCCATACATCCAAAAATAACAACAGCTGTATAAATGGATTATTGTCTCTTTGTACGAGCGATCTTAAAGGCCAAACTAATGTCAAAAAACAAAGCTAAAAAAATTATTATTTACCAAGCAGGCTAAATGTGTAGCACACATTAATAATAGATTATCAATGAAAAATATTATTACATTTTAATGTATTTACTTAATCACAATTATGGCTTGATGGGCAATCAATGGGCCATTTATCCCAGTCTCGTTTTGGATAGTTCATTTAATTATAAAGCCAACAAAAGAATATATTGTACAGTCGAAAGAAGCTAAAGATAGGTTCTGAGTTCATTTAAATTTATTTAATCTTTTTAAAACATACATGTCACAGTTATTATTAGTATATTTCAAGCATTCAATATTTAAATTAAGATCCCTTTCTTGACTCACAATTGAACTTTTAATTTATGGCATGTGCTATAACAAATGGATTTATTTTCAGAATGATCAAGCGTGTTATATGTACAAATGCAGTTGATTATAAATGATAATATGCTAATTACTTTAAAATTAATATTCACAATACAATCTGAAAATATAAAGTCTAATTATAAGCCATAAATAAAAACCGATTGACAAATTTATGAGCGCCACAAAAGTCACATTTATACGTTAAAATATACATTGTTAGCTGACTCATGCGTGTATCAGAAAACGTTTGACCTTTCAACTTTAGGCAAATATTGTGAGCAGACTTGTAAAATAATAATTTATGACTCAATTTACAGAGCAACATAGACATGAAATGTACATCAGCCAAAACAATAAACAGTTTGGATTATACACACTTAAGTGTAATCACCAAATATGCAAGTCACGTTTACATATTTAACTACATTTGCAAACTTTGCATTGCATAATTTGCTTTTCGCATCTCTCTACAATCAAATTAAGTCAGACTTTTGCTCCAAACTTGACATTGATAGCTTGACACAGGGGAAAATATTCGACATTATGATTCCCTGTTGCTTCTGGACATACCAAACTCAAAATCACAGATCGAATTTAATTACAAAAAACATACAGTTTCGCTCAAATATATTTCTATAATAAAATACTTACATAAGATGTGCTAAACTTTTAAATTCAATTGGAGTTTGGAAGAAAAGGCATCGCTCACTAATATATAAAATAATATATAATATTTCAGACCAGAATATGTATTATTTATTAACCTGTAGTATAAATTAACACATTTTTTAACTGAAGTTTTCTACAGGGTATACAAAAAGCCGCGCATCTTTTAGGCATTTAAGTCCTTGTCTCGGCTTGCCAAATTGAGTGGCTTTTAAACAATTAAACCAATTCTCAGTCGACGAAAGGCAACTGTAAAAGGTGCCATTGCAATATGCAATTATCAAAGATTGTTTTGATTTTTATGTTTGTTCAATTCGACATATTAAAGAATAACCCAAGTCAACTGGCATAACTGATATAATATTTCTGGAATAACACATTTAGAGTTGGAAACATGCATTGCAAGAATATAAAACAAATAGTTAGCAATATAAAAAAATAACCATTTGTCAATTTTCTAGATTAAAATGTCAATGTGTAAATGGTTTGTCCTCATTAGCATTTTGTGACATTTGTATCACGCTGTGGGACACACTTTCACTAATAGTTTCTGTATCCTGGCTGCCAGGCTAATTCTAATTTATGCACATGGCTGCAAATGTAAAACATGCCATTTAAAAATGTTTTAAATAATCAATTTGAATTGCATAAAATATTCAAAACAGCACATATGTGAATTGCTTAGAGCAATGCCTAAAATTTAGGGCATTTTTTAGGATTAATATGTATGAGGATATTAAAATGTTAAATAGTTCATAATTTATTGAAAGGATTGGAAAAACCCAGAAAGTCAATTCAGAAGAGCCCCAACGTATTAATAAGCTCATTATTCCTTTTATATACCATAATTATATCTACAAGTGCAACTGTCAAGTGAAGACACAATTTTTTTTAAAATAAATTACTTCAAAATGGTACTTTATGCCCCTTGAGTCAGATGAACTGCACACATATATCAAACGCTGCCAAATTATCTGCTGACGTCAAAGCAACTGCCAAAAAAAAAAACCAAAATGAAATCAAACAAAAAAAAAAACCTAACTACATTAAGAACAAATTTTGTATGTTTAAAAAAATAAATTAATACATTTTTAATGACAAGAGTCTGCTTCTATTTTTAAATTGTAAGCCAAGGCAGACGATGTGGACAAAGGGTAACCCCGCAAATGTTGTATTGAAGCTCTTTAACTAAAATCGCAATTTGTTATGCTCATTTTTCGTGTGTTTTTCTAATTATTAATTATTTCTTTTGTTTATTTTGCAGTTGTCATTATGTGCGCCGATCCGCAGTCCATACGTCAAATTATGCTGACAGCCGAGGAGTTGAATATGATCGATAGCGGTGAATATGTTTTCATCAATATTGAATTATTTTCGCGGTGAGTACTCTAACTACATAAGTACAAAATCAATATATATAAATTACTCAGTTAAACCAAGTGGTGAGCAACACTAACACTAACACAAACACAATAACAACAATCACATACAAAAAGATCAGTTATAGCAATCGCTACAGTTTGTGGACTTTCACTTTGCCAAACACGCGCACTTTGAATATTCTTTACAAAGTGCGCAAAATACATATTAGCCAAGGTTATTAAAAAATATTATCAAATTTACCATCAAAAATAGCTTTGAGCGACTCCAAAATGCTGACCACTGAGCAATTAATATCTATTTTTAAAACGAGGAAATTTCGACTTTTGGGCACTTGTCTGACTTCAGCATTATTAACTCTAATGTCAAACAAAAAAACGCAAAAAGCAGCGCAACAATTTCTATGCTGCCTGCCCCCGCCCTCCGCACCTTGTAGATAATTGTGGGGTAATTACGATGATGGCTTTAATTTGTCGAGTCATTGCTTCCTCGCACCCACAAAATTATAGCTCTGCTTTTGTCATAATTTTTGCCCAGATTTGAGATTAATAAATCAATGTCTAATTAAATTAGTAAGCATAAATACATATTTATGTGTGTATATTAATTCGATAAAAATTAACATTTTCGTTGACATCTTAATTTAGATAGATGATATTAATTATATATACAGATAATTAATGCACATGATTAAAATTTCTAGATTAGTCCTAATCATTTTTCTATTTCACTTCATATTAGTTAAATTAAATTAGATATTCATTTAGTTTAAATTAATCTAATATTTAAAATATTACCTTTTATATATTTCTCTAAAAGTCTGATATTAAATTGTGTGTTACTGGCAATTATCTTTTGAAGTATTGGTTCTAAATTGGTTTTATATTTGAATAACTTAAGTAAAGAAATGTTCAAGTTGCTAGTTAGCATAAATACTAGTTTTATTAATGAAATACAGTAAGCTAAGCGGTTATTGTCTTTTTCTAGTATCACTAAAGACTGTTGATAAAATATTATTAAATAACAAAGGTATCCCATATCATATTTATAAATAGGCGCACCCATATTGTAAATATTAAATTCAAATGAACCTTAAATAATTCAAGCCTATGACAAGCATTCAAACATAGTGAATAGAAACCTATTTTTTTTAACTATATTATAAATATATAAATATTTGGAACAAAGAAAAGGGCAGCGACACAAAGCTTTACACAATTTAAATATCTTCTGGGGCAGTTGTAATCAAGAACGACTTAAGTAAACAATATCCATGGAGAAGAATAGACTTGGCATAATTACCGATCATTGAAGAGGAAGTCTCAAAATAGATTATAACAAATTATGTATTACACTAGAGAAAAGCGTTAGAAGTATAGGTTAAACAATTCAAAATAATAATTAAAATGATAAATCAAAATCAGAATGCCTATAAATTAAAACAATTATTGGACTATCATCTGATCGACTGGTTAAAATACTTAAATGTCAGTTTGTAGCCCAGTGCAATCAATGCCAATATGAGGCGTACTAAATTCAAATAAAAATCAATTGTAGATCATTGATAAAGTGTGCAATACGTAAATAATTTTCGAAATCAGTTACACAAATAGCAAATATTTATTTTCGAAAGAGAGAAAAAGAGCGAAAATCAACTAGAAAGGTTTTGGTTTCCGCTGAGAGCGAATAACTATTTTTGCACTTGCTCGTAAATGTAGTCTAATCTGTAACCTCTCTGAACTTGTAATCAATGTAAAATATAGCGAATGAATAAATAAATCTATGTACATTTGTGCATTCACTAATGCATTTCCTGATATCAATGCAAAATTATAAGTAATTTAGCTGAGCAATGCGAAAATAGATTTAATTGATGTTTAGCCGAAACGATTTATCGTTGTTGTACTTTGAGTGTAAATAAATTCATTCTGAAGCAATCAATTATTAAGTATAATTAAATAAATCAATCAGTGTGTTTCAGATTCATATTTATAAAATTACTCAATATTTATTTAAAGTAAATATGCCTAATTTTATAGTACCCGTTAGCTGTTGACTTAAAGGTCATTCTTGGGATCGGTTAATCGTATATATGTTTAGAAATTGTATTTTTATTACTATAGAAGCAATACTTTTACATAAAAATATCTTCTGTTAATGTATCTATCTAACTGAGTGAGATACACATCGAAAAAAGTAATAATTAATTCAAAGTATATCCCCATACAAATGTACAATCATTCTAGCCATATGTTCTATCTCAGAGACTTATCCATGTTAAATCTTTCTACTCTAATAGAGCAGAGTCAGCAGTGAGAGTGCAAACTGTTTACTATCCATAATCGATTTGCTAAAAGTGTCGCTTGCTGAGTTGGCAGTAACCACAGAAATGCTGACATTGAGTTGGCAACACAAACAAACTGCAACTGATAACAACATGCACTTATACTGTGTACTAGTTGTACTAAGCAGGTCCAAATAGTTCACTTCAACATAGACAACAGCATCTACACTCAAAAAACAAAAGAATATCACTTAAGAAAGATATATTTTTAGGAGATTTTCGATTGATTCTAAAATAGTTTACGCTGCAATAAAGCATTAGAAAAGTTGCTAATTAAAAGACAAGACTTTTTCTGGTAAATATAAATGTATTTTTATTTTCTTACAAAGTTATAACATTTAACTGTCCAATAAGTGTTGAGGAGTACTAATCCAGGCCTTCGACTCCATAATTTTATAAATAACTAAAAAATATCAATGGGCTCATAAAGATATTCTTTTAACCTTATGTTACTATCAGAACTCGACTTTGGTTTTTTTAAGGAAGCCACAAAATGCAATTTAATTTGCTCAGTATACGCTATCGCTTATTGACACAATTTAGCTGGGATGTGTAATCGCTTAGACAAAGACAGAGCCATATGTAAGCTATAACTGGGAATCGGTTTGCATTTTGCAAGTAGCATTTCTATTTATATACAATTCATGACGCATTTCAGACCAAATAACGATGATTAAGCACAAATGCAAAACCAAAAGGCTTGATAAGCCAAAAGTACAAATTGCGAACTAATACGAATCTCAAATGAAATAATTTCACAGACATTAATTTCTTAATTTGTATCAACCTTTTCTATTTTATTTTTTGCAGTGTGCCGTATATGACGTCTCTGCCTTGGTATGATAAGAACGATACGGATTTCAACAATGAACGTGCAAAGAAGGCCTACACAGCGATGCTAACAGTGACACCAAAACAGCCAAATGACGATGCCTATACGAAGGTGTCCAACGAGGTGAGTTCCGATGCCGGAAGCTGAACTATCCAAATTCGCATCGCAATGAAATTGCCAGTATGAAACGTATTTTTTCACAGTTCTTTACGGTCAATTTCTGTTGGAGCCTTCTCCTTTCTTTTTATTGACCTGCCAAGGATATTATGATGTTGTCGTGAAGTTTGTGACGTATTGAAGAAAACCTTATAGAATTCTAGAATTATATATTCTTGATCAGATAATATAGCTAGTTAGAATTGCCAACCTAACTATATTGATATATATATATATCACAATCGGTCAAATAATGAGTTTCTAAATGAGAAACTTTTTTATTTGTTGAAGCAAACCTTATAAAATTATATATTCTTGATCAGATAGTAAAGTTAGTTAGGATTGGCAAACTGCCTATATTGATATATATATCACAATCGGTCAAATGATGAGTTTTTAAATGAGAAACTTTTTTATTTGTTGAAGCAAACCTTATAAAATTATATATTATTGATCACATAGTAAAACTAGTTAGAATTGCCAAGCTAACTATATTTATATATATACATCACAACAATCAAATGATGAGTTTCTAAATGAGAAACTTTTTTATTTGTATTTTTATGACAATATCAAATAAATTACTTTTTCTTTGAAGCTGTTGTTAAGTCAGAAGGTTACATTTTGAAGCATAATAAAATCTGCGTATTACTCTTGCCAGCTAAGACTTTTTTTATGCCTCGATTATCTTTCACTCTTTCAATATTTATTATACTTCTAAAATTTTAACTTAACTAATGAACTCCGATCTGAAAGGGTATTTAGAACCTTGCCTTTGATAGCCATTGCTTCTTGTTTTCTTTCACTTCCTCTGTAAATTTTTGTGTTTGCCGACTCAAGGATTCTGAATGCCAGGACACGTGGCTGGTGCATGCTTATTTTGCATACGTGTCTATATATGCATATTTGATTCTACAGTACTTATGCACAGACACTCCAAACCTGACTCTGCAAGCCGGTAATTATGTTTTTGTAATCACGCTGATACAAATGTAAACAAACAAACAAGAATTGTCTAGCAAAGGGTGCTCCACTGATTCCACTGTGTTCCATGTCTCAAATGAGGATTTACTTACTATAAAAAAAATGGAAATTAAGGCAACCTGGATTTGCATACAATAAATAACGAGTTTATTGAGTGAGGTTTCTCAGTGTTTTCATAAAAAGCATGAATATTCCTTGCTTTATTTTTTTCTTCGTTTAATTGTCATCTTTAATAAGTCCATCCATTTTTTGCGGCCCAGAGTATGGCAAGGAGAAGGATAACGCCTGAAAGTATTTGTTTTGGCCAACATTTGAGTGGCACTTGAAGCAAACCAAACAAACTAATGGCACAAGTGATTTATGTTATCCGTTTTTCACTCTTCCACATTTTGTTTGGGCTATTGTCAGACTGGTAAGCCTCAAATTTTCTGTTTTTCTAAAAAGTTGCTCTTGCATTTTGCGAGCGGAACTGAAAGCAAAATGGCCTAGTAAAGATCGAAAGCAATTTGACCACAACCAACTAACTGGTCATTTGTCGAATCCACTATCATATGAGGCTAATGACAAAAAATTAACATATTTTATCATTCACATAATTTATATATTATTTTCAAATTGTTACAACCAAATTCACATCATTTGAAACATAAATATTGTAAAATAAAAAAAGTTACGTCGATTATATTTTATTGCGCATTTTTTACAAATTGTGCTAAAATAGTTTTAAAATATTTGTGTAAAATTCTTAAATTTGGCATTTATCTGGCTTAAGCAAAACATATATAAAATACTAAGAGATTTGGTTGAGATGCCTACCGTTTGTCATGTCCTAGAAAAAGCCGACATGCTCTGCTTGAGAATACATTTTGAAAGACTGTCGCAGTCACAAATTTGCAACTCTATTATAAAGTCCGTGTGCAACTGCAACTGCAAATGCAACAGCAAATGTGCGCTATTCACTGGCAATGGATGTGTCCTTGGTAGAAGCCGCCCAGTTGTCTATTTGAGATGTTGGGTTAGCAATTGGTGGATTTGCCGCACGCACAACTTGGCAATTTGTGGCAGACAATAATTTGCAGAAGGCTTTGTCAAAAACTCGTCGTTGCTGTTGTCGTTGATGTTGATTTTGATGTTGACGTTTGCCTATGCCTCAGTGATTTGCCAGTAGTGTCAATATAATTCAATTTCACGACTGGGAAAACCAACAATTAAAGCTGGTTCAGAAAAGAAACAGAAAAGTTAATCTTACTGCTTGCGATAATTATTGTGCTCTGTTTATTATATTTACAGATCAAAGATATTGCTTCGGCTAAATATAATTATACGTTTAGCGAGAACGAGCCAATTTCCGCATTCGTCACCTCCTTCTTTGATGGTGTCCTACTCTATGCCAATGCGCTGAACGAGAGCATTCGCGAGGATCCGAGCATGCTGACCAGACCCATCAATGGCACCGATATGGTCCGTCGCATGTGGAATCGCAGCTTTACTGGGATTACTGGCAATGTGACTATCGATTCGAATGGGGATCGCATCTCGGCATATTCGCTGCTGGACATGAATCCTAACACTGGCCGATTTGAGATAGTCGCCCACTTTCTGCACAATCGATTGGAGTTTGAGTCCGAGAAGGAAATACATTGGGCTGGTGGACGTGAACAGGCGCCACCCGATCGTCCCATCTGTGGCTACGATGGATCACTCTGTCCGGACAATTGTATGTAATCGCAAGTAGAGAAATCAAATTGATTTCATTTGATCAGAAATACGTATATGAATTGATAGATATGTAAACTTAAATATTTTGATCAGCATTTTAAATTAATAGAATAGATCTAAAAGTGAGAAGAAAAACAAATTTCTAAGATTTTAAATATTAAATAAAAGTGCCCTACGTGGAATTATATTATATTTTCCGCTCCATTTATTTTGAAATATTTTATAATTCAATTAAACTCCTAAATCTGTATATTAGTTATTTTTTCCATATACAAAAATAGTAATTACAGTTTTTATTTAATTTAATATAATTTTTTAATATAGCGCTGCCTGGCTATGCCATATTATCGATTGTTCTTGGCACAATGGTCATCGTGATGGCCGTTTGCTTCTTCTTCGGATATCGCCATTACATTGCCGAGGCGGAGATCAATTCGATGAGCTGGAAGGTATCGCTGGAAGATGTCATGTTCCGCGATGGCACCGATCATGTAATGCGTGGCTCTTTCCATTCGCTGGTCAAACAGGGCTCCCAGTTGACGCTCATGTCCGAGGACATGGTGTCGATTAATGGTGATCGCCAGATCTTCATACCCGTGGGCATGTACAAGAAGAGCAAGGTGGCCATCAAGCCCATCGAGCTGGACAATGTGCAGGGCGTGCTGTCCCGGAATCTGATGTTGGAGCTGAAGCGCATGAAGGACTTGCAGCATGATCACTTGGTTAAGTTCTATGGCGCCTGTCTGGATCAACGTCGCAGTTTCCTACTCACCGAGTACTGTCCCAAGGGTTCGCTGCAGGACATCTTGGAGAACGATCAGTTCCAATTGGACTGGATGTTCAAGCTGTCGCTGATGCATGACATTGTCCGTGGCATGCAGTTTATCCACAGTTCAGACATTCGCTCCCATGGCAATCTCAAGTCCTCCAATTGTGTGGTCGACTCACGATTCGTTCTCAAAATCACCGACTTTGGTCTCCACAGTCTGCGGCGCGCTCATCATGACGTCGAGAGCGATATTGAGAACTGCAATAGTCATGCCTACTGGAAGAGTAAGTTTTCTAACCTCACCTTATATCGTACACTTAGAAAAAGTATATGCCGTAAAATTCACAAAAACACCAAGAACCGAAAATTAATTTCTTATCTGCAGTTTTTTGTCTATCTAAAAATCAGCAATGGTATTTTGAAAGTGAAAGGTGAACTTTTTAATATAATTTAAAATGTATTATTATTTTTAAAAAATATATATAAAAAAATTAATAACTTCAAAATGAATTGTACATACCTATATAACTAAAGATCGATTTTTAGCTTAGCCTTTTCAAATGTATTTCATAATATTATTGGCATATTTTAATAAATTTATGATTTGTCTGCTTTCAGAACGCCTGTGGACAGCGCCGGAATTATTGCGGCTGGAGCATCAGCGGGCACCCGAAGGTACCCAGAAGGGCGATGTTTACTCATTTGGCATTATTGTGCACGAGATAACCACACGACAAGGACCCTTTTATTTGGGCAGATGTGCTCTCGAGAAAACGCCTCAAGGTAAGAAGTAAAAGAAGTAAGGATCGTAACCATTTAAAATGTGTAAACATTTATTTAAAAAAACTTTATCCCGTTATTTGAATATATTTTTAAATCGACACAGTCAACCTCCATATTTCGTTATCTTAAGGATGTAGAGATCATTGATCAAAAATACGTATTTGAAAGGACTTTTTATCTACAACAGTTAAACAAGCCCGGTTAGACCATTGTTAAAAGGAATGCATTTTATTCTCATAGTAAATAAATTTGGATTTCTAAAATGGTTATCGACTATGTTCTTACTTATCACATAGAAAATATCTGATATTGCTTATCAGTTCGGATCTCCAAATCCTCACTTTGCATATGTTGCGTTTGATGCTTCATTGTAGTTACTCAAAAAATGCCACTGAGAGTCGAATGCGAAAAAATTTAATATAAATTATTTACTAATATAATTCATTTTTCCATAAAAGTGTAAATTACACACTTAAAGAGTGAAGGGCACATCCGAGCTCTCAGTATCAGAGGCATAGCCACAACTCCGAAGCAACCAGCTCCAACACACATTTCTGGCATTATGTTGCTCCTTAGTTGACCTTTTCAATTCAATAGCTGATGGAGCTGATGATCTTCTGTGTCTACTTGGCTGTCGCCAGGGTTGGTTCTCCAATTCCCTTAGCCACTGAATGCCTGAGTTACTCCAGCGGCTTTTGCAGTATCCACGCTGGCAAAATACCTTTTCGCAATCACAATTTCCAAATATAATCTCAGCATCTGTGGGTTCTAAGACAGTATTTAGGATTAATTCTAATAATCGATCGATATTATCTCCACTTACCTTTCGGACAAATCTTGTCTAAGTAAATAGCGCTACTTGAATTGTGCTTCAATAGTTTGAATATCTTGTTTTCGGCCTGGCTCTGGCGATGCTCACTAAAAAATGTGAGGATCAGACAATTTCTGGTATTATGTTGCCACAGTTCAAGGATTTCATGATTACACTTTAACTGCCTCTTGAACGAATCCCTGCTCATTTTAAATTACTCAAATAACAGTATGAAATATTTCGATTTTTAGTAAATCATGTGAGTTTGCTTTCAGTGTATCAGTGTGATGGCCCTTAAGGCTAAATATTTAGTGTGAATATGCATCGAGTAATTGACAAATTACAATTTTACTAAAAGCTCGTTTGAAATATAATGCAAAGTGCTCTGTTTTCATTTCCTTTGCAGAGATCGTCGAACTGGTTAAGAACCACAATCCGAGCCATAACAAACCGTTTCGCCCAGAACTGGAGCCCGGAGGTGATACCAAGGCGGATGTAATTGGCATCATAAGGCGGTGCTGGGCTGAGGATCCGTTGGAGCGACCCGACTTTAACACCCTCAAGTCCATGATACGTAAATTTAACAAGTAAGTTTTTTTTAAAGATTAAAATTTTCATTTATATATTAAATATTTCTTTTGCAATATAGAAAAAGACTTTATAATTTTCAGATATTTCTATTAATTTTGATGATTATCCCAAACTGAATCAATATTTATTTTCCTAATTTTTGTGCCCACAGGGACAACGAGACTGGAAATATAGTGGACAACCTGCTAAAGCGCATGGAGATGTATGCTAATAATTTGGAGGAGCTTGTCGAGGAGCGGACCCAGGATTATCTCGAGGAGAAGAAGAAGTGCGAGAAGCTGCTCTACCAGTTGTTGCCACAGAGCGTTGCCGCCCAATTGATCAGCGGGCAGCCAGTGGTGGCCGAAACCTTTGATCAGGTGACCATATATTTCAGTGACATCGTTGGCTTCACTGCCATCTCGGCGGAGAGCACTCCGATGCAAGTGGTACAGTTCCTTAACGATCTCTATACCTGCTTTGACTCGATTGCGGAGAACTTCGATGTGTACAAAGTAGAAACGATTGGCGATGCCTACATGGTGGTCTCCGGATTGCCCATACGCAACGGCAATAATCATGCACGGGAGATTGCACGTCTTTCCTTAGCTCTACTGGAGGCTGTGCATAATTTTAGGATCCATCATCGACCCGATGATCGTCTGAAGCTGAGGATTGGACTGCACACGGGTGCCTGTGTCGCCGGCGTTGTGGGTCAAAAGATGCCGCGCTACTGTCTGTTTGGTGACACCGTTAACACCGCCTCGCGCATGGAGTCCAATGGCGAGGCGCTCAAGATTCACATCAGTGAGACGACCAAGATGGCGCTCGATGAATTTGGCAGCTTTATAACTTCCCGACGAGGCCTGGTGCCCATGAAGGGCAAGGGTGAAATGCTAACATATTGGCTGGAGGGTGAAGTGCCCAAGCCAGATGCCGTTATCTCGTCCAGCAAGCTGATGTTGACGCGGCGCGCATCGCTAAAGCAACCCCATCGACAGGTTCCTCAGCCACATTCCTTGTACAAACAATATTCGGAGCTAGGAAGCGTTGTGGGCAGTGTGTTGCCACCGCCAATGCCAGCGATAGTGTTACCTGTTGTGGACAAGGAGAAGTCACCCAATCTGCGCGTAAAGCGCAAGATAAGCTCTAGCTCACCCAAGCTGAATGGCAACTGCTTCGAGCACATTGAAAAGACTGAATCCAACTACTATTTGGATGCCGGGCAACAGCAGCAGCCGAAGATACCCTCTGATATCTACAGCAGTCGATCGCTGAGAGGCGTTGAAGTTGGTGGGGATTCAGCGGCTACTGACGGCGACAGCTGGGAGCTGGCCAACTTCCGTTTGCCGTTGAGCGGCATGCTCCGCAATCACAGCAGTTGCCTGGCCCCGAGCAATACCCACTCCAATTCCAATTCCAATTTGAGCGGTATACTACAGCCACAGCCTCAAGCCAGGAGCCGCCTGAGGGCATCGCCAACGATCTCAATGTTGCTGAAGAGCAACACAGACACGAGTAGCGCCAATATTGGGCAGCGGATTAAGTTTGCCGTCTGCGATGAGACTCCACTGCTAAGCAAGCAAGTGCCTGGATTGACAACGATGGCAAACCCCAATCTGGAGCGCAGTGGGAGCAGCTGCAGCAATCAGAACATTCCAAGCCCAGGCAGCGAAAATCCATACGGCTATCTAGTCAAGAATTACAAACAGTTTCTCTGCAAGCCCACAAACATCTCGAATAGTCATGGGCACGGGCATGATCTCTCCTTGGCTGAGGAGTGTCCACGTCCGCCGGTAGCTTCACGTGGAGCCGGCTCCAGTAGCACCGTAACGCAGCCGTTGTTGGCCAAAATCAACTCGTAGCTGTAAGCATTGAGACTCATATTTATCCGACGGACCCTTCTCTAGTACCTACTACTCGGAATGATGCATATTAAATGTACTTGTTTGTGATAATTAGTTTAAATCCAAGTTGAACAATGTAGGAGTTAATTATTTCAAATAAATATTTATATTTAAGTATATATCGACAATTTAAGCTCGCAATGCATTCAAATTAATATTTTAAGCTATCAAATATAATTTATATAAAATGTATGCATAAGCTTAAAAAATAAATCCTTAGAAACGATCTTAAAAATGTTAAAAGAAAATGAAGAGATTTGAAACATATAACTGATTAGATTATTAAATCACAACTTAAATTTTATTTGAAATGTGCCGTTATTATAAGTAGCAAATTTGGTAATTGACTTTTAAAACTCCAATAAATGTAGATATATAATTTAAAGATTTTAAATGTAGTTTCTACTTCTGATATATTCGTCTCTGGCGCTTTGAATATTCATTCGTCAACAAGCTCAATGTGAATATGGTTTAAGATAAAGTATTAAATAAATAAAAAAAAATGTTTCGTTGAAGAATAAATATTTATTTATTTACATAAAATACTTCTGTAGTCGCTTTGTTCACACTTAACAAATAAAAATAAGATTCTATTCCGGAATACTTGTATTCTATACTCTGTTCAGGTCTTAATTGTATATAAAAACAAATTCAGTTGAAAAAATGCTTTTCATTTTGACAATTGATTTGTGAGCATACTTTGTACTACAAAGTTTGAATTCAATAATGTTCGATTGGTTTACTTAACAGTGACATTTTGAGTATAACAGTACCATATGGATTCCATATCAACCCTGTTTACTGATCGACACAAAATTTTACGAGTGCAATTGCTATATATTTCTTATGCAAAAATGTAATGAATTAATTTCCTCGCCGTTACGGCGGTTAGAAGAGCACTTCTTTCTTGAAGATTATAATCATTTTTCATTCAACATTTACTATTTCCATTTGAATGCATTTGACGCTTTGTTGGTGGTTTGCTGATAACTTTCGTCAAAATATATCAAAGATTATTATTTTGAAACTGTCGAACAGCTGTTCACAAACTATTTAACACCGTTTTTTTATATTTAGTTTTGCATAATCGATAATGTTTTTTCTTAAACTATGCTTGAGTGGAAAGGCTGCCGCTAGTGTGAAGTTCCTGAAAGCGAATGGGCTCACTTAATCACTTTAACAAATTATTCCTAAGAAAACTTATAATGTTTACATTTTTTAGGGGCCGTTAAAATATATTACAGCTGTTTATTTTGCGCGCACAACGAAAAGTCGAACAGCTGTTCATACAATCCACACAGGTTAACAGTAAGGCAACAGTGTGGATTTTAGTGTCTTTCACAGCGTACCGACACCAAAAGATATTTTGCTGACTGTTTTACGACGTATTTTCATATGAAGTTTTTCGTGCGCTCAAATTACTCATCGACCTGAGTACTGGGCTAACAAACAATTGCTAATAGTAGACAATTGATAAAACTTAATAGTTAAATTGTCAAAAAGTATAGAAAAACAAACCTAGCAGCGAGTGAAAGTTAAAGGTAACTGTGAGCTAATTTGTTGTATTACATTAAAACTATGCATAAATTAAAATCGAAAAACAGAGGAAAGTAAATTGCATAATAAACAATGCAAATTAGCAATGTTGTGGACGAGTTGCAAGTTTTATTTGTATGTATATGGATAATAGTCTGGAAGTAAATTTTTGGTTATTGTCACTAAAATCGGTCGGTGTTTTCTATGACTAAATATTGTGAAATAGCAACTTGCCAGAAAATAGCCTCCCATTAAATATATAAAACCTATCTATTTGGTGTAGTTAATTCGTTCTGTCATCAGTTTGTGCACCCGGCGGCGCTCTTATCGCATTATATTTATCACATTTTGCGCACGCCTTGTGCGTGTGTGTGATTGTCACAATTAGTTTAAGGTCTCAATAATGTTATATGCATGCACATCAGACATACAATTCAACATTCAATCAATCACAGGGCCCGAAATATGTTGTACTGTCCGCCGAACGTGACATTCAATGAGATTTGGACGAAGCATGGCATCTCGCACTGTTTTATGGACACCGTGGGACCGGCTGTCTGTGGCGGTTTCCTGCTGCTCTTTGGCAGCATTCAACTGTTCATGTACCGCAAATATGCAACGCCCAGGGATCCAACACAAATCACCAAGTCGCGTCTGTATGCAATGCAAATGTTTCTGCTGATTCTAGTTCCGGTTCTGGCTGTATTGCGTTTCTTTTTGAACGCTCGCATCTATCCCGATGGGGCTATCTATGGCTATATGGTGAGTGCATTGACAATAGACTCTGACCATCGATTGACTCATTGCATTTTGTCTATTGCAGATATTCTACACAAGCGTTGTGTGCTTCTCGTATCCATTTTGCATTTGCATCATAGTCAAGGAACGGCATTACCAGTTGCCTTCCGTGCCAACACGTGGGCATGGACTCATTCTACTGCTCTTCTGGACATTGGCGTTGATTAATGAAGCGCTTGCCATGGTCAATATGGATCATGAGGACTGGTGGTTCCACTTGAAGAAGTATGTCGACACTCTCACTCATTTCTTTTGTCTACCAAATTCATTGAATTTATTGATATGCTTCACAGTAACAAGGATCAAATTGAGATGGGCATGTTTGTTTCACGAGCAATATGCTCACTGCTCATCTTCACGGTGGGTCTGAAGGCGCCAGGCATTATGGCGCCATATAATCCTCACGTGCGTCTGGAAAATGAGTCATCTAACGATTCGACAGGCAGTGCGCCAACGGGCTCTGCTTTCCGCAACGGTTGGCGCAAATTGCGCACTCTATTTCCATATCTGTGGCCTAAAAAGGATGCAATGCTGCAATTTGCTGTTATTGTTTGCGTCATGTTGCTTATCGCCGGTCGCGTTATCAAACTGTTTCTGCCCATTTATCGCAAACTGTTGGGTAGGTCATGTTCTGGAAATTGTCACGAGTGCCATCAATATACTAATCTCACTCTCGCACCCTTCAGTCGACAGCCTGACCATTGAGCCCATCGAGTTTCGTTGGGACTATGTGCTGATTTATGTGGCACTATCGTTTCTACAAGGCGGCGGCACCGGCGGCATGGGCCTGTTCAACAATCTGCGCACCTTCCTCTGGATTCGTGTGCAGCAGTACACAACTCGAGAGATTGAGATTGATCTATTCCGGCATCTGCACCAGCTCTCGTTGCGTTGGCATCTGCAGCGTAAAACGGGCGAGGTGCTGCGCATCATGGATCGCGGCACGGACTCTATTAATAATCTCCTCAACTATATTGTATTCTCGATAACGCCTACCATACTGGATCTCGTCGTGGCTGTCGTCTTCTTCATTTATGCCTTCAACTGGTGGTTTGGTCTCATTGTGTTCTTAACCATGTTCCTGTATATAGGTAAGTCAGCTGTGCCCTGAAAGAGTGCTCTCATGAATTGATTAAACATTTATTATGTTAGAGCTATAATTACCCCTGGAAATTAATGTAATCGGTTGAAATTTTACAACTTGCCAACCTAATTAAAATAAAATGTCTAAATCAGTATAATTAATTAAAATATTCTTCCGTAGCCTCCACAATCGCCATTACGGAATGGCGTACCCAGTACCAGAGACGCATGAATCAGGCGGACAATGAGCAGCGCGCTAGGAGCGTGGACTCGCTGCTTAACTTTGAGACAGTCAAATATTATGGAGCCGAGGGCTATGAGGTGGACTGTTACCGGGACGCAATACTCAAGTACCAGAAGGAGGAATTTCTATCGATGGTGACGCTGAATTTGCTCAACACTGCCCAGAATATTATATTGTGTCTGGGATTGTTGGCTGGCTCAATGCTCTGCGTCTATTTGGTGGTGCATCATCAGACCTTGACAGTGGGCGACTTTGTGCTCTTCTCCACTTATCTCATGGACTTGTATATGCCCCTGAATTGGTTTGGCACCTATTATCGTGCCATACAGAAGAATTTTGTGGACATGGAGAACATGTTTGATCTGCTGCGCGAGGATGAAGAAATTGTGGATGCGCCAGGCAGTTCACCGCTGCTTACGGCTGGCGGCGGCATAGAATTTTCAAATGTAACATTTGGCTACTCGCCGGAGAAGTGTGTGCTGCGCAATGTCAGTTTTTCTGTACCCGCCGGCAAAACAGTGGCCATTGTTGGTCCCTCGGGCGCGGGTAAAAGTACCATCATGCGACTACTCTTCCGTTTCTACGATGTGCAAACGGGTGCAATCTCAATAGACGGTCAGAACATCAAGCTGGTGCAGCAGCAAAGTTTGCGAAAGGCAATTGGTAAGCAACAGAGAATACGGGAACTAGTTGATCATTAAATTAATCTGCATATCTTTTTTAACAGGTGTTGTTCCCCAGGATACGGTGTTGTTTAACAATACCATTTACTATAACATTGAATATGCCAAAATTGGTTCAACACCTGATTCGGTCTATGAGGCTGCACGCTCAGCGGACATACACGACCGAATTTTGGAATTCCCCGACAGCTATGAGACCAAAGTGGGTGAGAGGGGTCTGCGTTTGAGTGGCGGCGAAAAGCAGCGTGTTGCCATAGCGCGAACACTGTTAAAGTCACCCATTATTGTGCTGCTGGACGAGGCCACATCGGCGCTGGACACGCATACAGAGCGTAACATTCAAGCGGCATTGGCACGTGTCTGTGCGAATCGTACGACAATTATTGTCGCCCATCGCCTGTCCACCATAATACACGCCGATGAGATTATTGTGCTGCAGGAGGGCAGCATTGTTGAGCGTGGCAGGCACGAGCAGCTGCTGGAGCGTGGCGATGGCATCTATGCCGATATGTGGATGCAGCAGCTAAAAAACCTAAATTCCGATCAAGGCTCAACGGAGGGCGAAACGGAATACAGACCAAAGGTGCCGCCAACGGCTTCGGGCAGTGGAACAAACTCAAGAACGGGTCACTCGCATAGTGGTGCCCGTTAAAAACTGGCAGCTTAAAGTATAAGGGATAGATCTTAGTCGTAATTTTGATTTGTTTGTTGTTACACGTGATTTGTGGCACTTTTTGTGCATGATGGGCTGCTGTTTTGATTCCTAGTTCTTGTCTATATTATATTGTAATAATAAATATATAATTCTAATTTTTATAAAATAACAAAAATATGTCTTGTTCTCTCTTTCTCGCTCTCTCTCTCTTTCACTGCCAACTGTTAGCGTTTAGATGTAAAGAGCATCCACGACATCTGGCGCCGAAGAGAGGCGCCGCTCTCAGCAATTGTCGGAGATTGTTGCCGCTTATCAGTAAAAACCTCCAGCAAGGCCAGATCATCGGCTTCAATGCGGAGCCAGCTTCAGTTCGAGTGCGGAACGCGAGCTAAGCAGACGTGGAATTTAAAAGACGTTCTGCGTTACGTTGGTTATAAAGAATAAATCGGCGGCTTCTTTAAAAACATTTCTAATTACACTCATAGTTGATATATACTATACATATATATTATATATATATATTATATATATATATATATTTACGTGGGAGATAAGTGTTCCGTGTAAATCGTTATTAAATCGGCATCTTCACGAGCATTTTTTGCCAGTTGATCATGCGGCGACTGAAGTGTTCCGTGTTTGTGTGTATGTAGAAAGTAGCAAATAACCTAATTGATAAACCCCAGGGACATATCAAAAATTTATATACTTATTCAGGAGCATGACGTAATGTTCATTGAATAACAATTCAAAAAAAAAAAAAAACCAAAAACACTAGCAATTTATATATATATTTAATAATAATATTGATTAAACCGTTTTGCGCTTTGTGATGACCACATATATAATCTCATACATACATAAATATTATATATATATATATATATACATATATATACTTGCATATGTACATACATGCAAACATACATGCTGACAAGTATATAGACAAAATTCAATTGATAAAGTGTATTGGATGCTGTTGCCCCCGGCACGGGATGTCACAAAGTTTATTGCCACACACAACAATTTCTTGTTGAATGCAAATGCTGAACACCATTTTCAATTTTCAGTTCTATTTTTGGTAATCGATGTCGGTCGTGCATTCAACATAATTGGAATCAATAAGCAAATGCTCTACGAATATGAGGGCAGTGTTTTCGTTGGCTCCAAGCCCCAGGACGAAGGACTCCCACCAACCACCGGTTGGATTGTTCGCGGCAAGCTAACCCTTCAGCGTCAGAGTGAACTTGCCATGGCCGCTGCGGTAAGTGAACCAAATAGTTTTTTTTTTATATATATAAGTTCTATATCGGAATTAGAATAAACATGTCAAAACAGTGACTCAAATATTTTGAATTTTAAAGTCAATTTATGTTTGTACGTAGAACAAGTTAAGGCGCATTAGTTGAAAAATATAACTGTATAATATGCTTATCAGAAAATAACTATAAATATTGAATTTAATGGTGTTAAAAGTCTCGCCAATCATTATTTAAATTTTTGTATTGAATATACTTATAAACTAAACAAGAATATATATTATTTATATATTATTTATAAATATTAATATGTATTAATACTTATACATGAATTATTATTGGATTTGAACAGAGATTCGAAAATTCGAATTGGGGTTTTTCTTTTAAAAACTCTTATCATGAATTATTTTTTTTTTGCAAATAATTGTTTTTGTTAAGTGTATATTGCTACACTTTATATGCTTTTATACATGTTTATTTCTACATATTAACAATCAATTATATTAAACGAGAGTGTAAATGAGAAAATTGATTGATTTCATAAGTAAATTGTATTCAATTCAATCAAGTGCGAATACATTGCAAGATTGACCGCCGAGGTCGCTCCTTCCTGTCCAGCAGATTCAAGCTCAAGTTTTTGCAGACACTTGGCAAAAGAATTCGCAGATGAATTAAAAACAATTTAACCTTTCGCCAGTCCCCCAGTGCACAATGAACTGAACTCGACTGTGAACTTCTTTCATTGAAAGCGCAACAGATAATATATATATATACATATATATATATATACATATACGATGCTACCAGTATATATACATATACATATAAACCACATAGCATGCAGTACATAATATACGCGAAGCAATCAGCTTAGATTGTTTTGACTGGTGGTGGTGGTGGTGGTGGTGGTGCTGGTGGTGCTACTGCTAGTGGTGCTGTGCTGTTGATGGGGATCATAAAGCGGCGCTATGCTTATCAATGGACCTAACACTTAGACATCTGTTTGCCATATGTAAAATGGCTCATGATTCGCTTCGCACTTGCCGCGCCGAGGCTGACTAATATTTTGAATTAAGATAAACGCAGCCCAGACAGCTGAGTGGCTACAGATTACAGTGTCTACGGGATTTCCCGACATGCCCAGATACATGATACAGATGTACACAGACAATTGATAAAACCAAAAATTAAGAACTATTTTCTAACACTTACGATGTCAAACTTAGTTGTCTCCTTATGATGGTCGTGAATATTGATCTGACTTTAAGTTCAAAGAATTAATATATTTTATGAATAATTAAATATTTGTCTACTTAAAAACGAAGTATTTAATGAGAAAAAAATAATACATATACAAAAAAATTATAAATAATTATTATTTATTTTTTGCTAAACTCTTTTAATTATTTAAATATAATTTCTCGCTGGTTCCGGGTAAAGGAATTTTTTTTATTTAAAACAACGTATAAAACATAAACAATTATAAAATATTGAACAAACAAAATTGGGAATCGTTTTAAATCACTGCATGAAACTTTAAATAAAGTAAGAATATTTTAGTGTCTCTCTTTTCTTAAATTCATCAGATTTATTCAAAACCATACAACTGACCTTATTTCTGAAAATTAGTTAGTGAATATTTTCTCTCCGTGTACTACATAACGGTCGTTAAATAAATGCTTGTCATCTCTTTAATCATTATTTAGCTGGTCATAGAAGATGTAACGCTGAATAATTCGGGTGAAAAGTTTGCGCAGAACAAGGAAATGTATCCGCCGTACAAACCGTTTAAGATTATACTTACGGAAAGTGGCATAATATCGCATGTGGTGTTCAAGGAGGGTGATCCCATTTGGTCGATGAACTTCAAGCGTGCCATTGCCAGCACACTTAAATTTCACATCAAATCCAGCGGCGCTTATGTTGTGAATGAGGTGAGTGATCCACAGTATATGGAAAAAAAAAAAAATTTGCAACATTGTAGCATCTACATTTGGTTTTAGACGGGCATCCACGGCGAATGCCAGACGGAGTACTTTGTGTCCAACAAGACCAACTATATATCCATACGGAAGACGCCCGAACTGAAGACCTGTACGCCGTACTCAGAGGCGGTGCATGTGACACACAGCAATGTGCATCCGAACACTTGTGAGTTTGATCACCAGAAGAGTGTCATCATTGGCAATGAGGCCATCTATGGCATATTGCCGCACAATGAGACCGGCTACTTTCTGAGCATGGCGCATGCCAAGGGCACCACCCTGATTCACACCTTCGAGTCGACGGGTGAGGCTCAATACATCAACTCGGAGTAAGTTGAACTACTGTCCATATTGGCCAATCACATCTTATAATTGAATTGCAAATCATTTTGCAGACTTGTGCTCAATTTTCAAAAAGAGACACCAATTGATAATCCCATTGATATTGAGACCTCGATGTCGCCAGAGGTGTCCAAATTGCAGTTAGAACCATTGGAAATGAATGATCCCACAGGCGGACGCAATCCACAGCAGCAGGAGATACTGATCTCTGCCGCAGCTAGACTGCTGGACAGCTTGGCCGAGGCACTGGAGAGAACAGACTTTAAATTCAATGAACCCTACGATTCCAGGCTGTCCGATGCGATTCAGCTGCTTAGTGAAATGGATTTTGAGTCGTTGAAGAAATTTTACACAGAAGTGGACCTCGGCACATCGTACAGGCAGGAGACGATACGCAAAATCTTCCATGAGATCATTCCACGCATTGGCACCAAAGCTTCAGTATTCTTGACTCGCCACCTGGTCGTGGAGAAGTCCATCAAATCACATATTGCTGTCCAGCTGCTCGTTCCAATGCCCTTTCACATATTCGAGCTATCCGCGGAGCTGGTGAAGGAGTGCGAGGATTTCCTAAGAATCGGACCCGATCGTCCCGATGTGCGGCAGGCAGCGATTCTGAGCTTTGCCACCCTCGTCTACAACGTCTATGTGGCAAATGGCATTGACAAGGACCAGTTCGAGGAATATGTGCAAAAGTATTTCAATATGTATTTGAGTAAGTGCTGACAAATCTCCAGCTCCATTGTGGAGCCTCCTTAAGCCAACTCAACTTCATTTATCTTGCAGACGATGGTGACTATGAGCAGAAGATGCTGTTCCTGCAGGGACTCAGCAATTTGCAGATGGGCAATGTGGCCAATTATCTGGAGCCCATTGTTCAGGAGGGCGATAATGAGGATCTGAGATTTATGGCTGCCTGGACAACACTGGCATTGGCCCACAAGCGGCCCGAGCGCATCTATGAGATCTACTGGCCCATCTTTGAGTCCCGCAATGCCAGCTTGGAGCTACGTGTTGCCGCCGTCACCTTGCTTCTAATCTCGAATCCGACTGCGGCGCGTCTGATCAGCATTCATCGGATTATACTGACCGAGACAGATCCTCACTTGATCAACTATTATCGCACAACGGTCACCAGCATATCGGAGACAACATATCCATGTTACCAACCTCTGTAAGTGATTAGCACAAAATTATTTGATTATAATCCCCACAATCTGATTATGCAAATATATTCAATGTTTAGTCGTCGCCTGCTTTCCTACATGCATCGCCATCTGCCCCAGAAGCCAGAGCCGCGCTACTGGGTCACCGGCAATTACATATTTGATTATCGTGACTCCAAGTTTGGCATTGGTGCCGTGCTGCAGACCTTCCTGGTCGGCGATCCCAAGTCCGATATGCCCGTGGTGGCATATTTCAAATTTGACTCCGAGGCACTCGGCAAATTTACGGGTCAGCTTGCGGTGCGTTAGCCAACTAACTGATCCAAGTCAAAAGGACTTGGTCAAAATTTATCGATTTATATTTATTTATTGGTTAATTACTCCTTTGCAGCTGTACATCAAGGCTCGCGGTTTGCCCGCTGCCATTTGGCAGACACTGCAGTCAGTGCAGGCCAATGACAACGAACCCTTCTCATTAAAGAGCATTAAGACTCTGCTGTCCATGCTACAGGCACCCATTCTCAACTCCAAGGATCTGCACTTTGAATTCATTCTGCAAATGGAGGGCAAAACGGTGCTTTCCTATTACCTAAATCAAAAATTGTTCCAGCAGCTGACCTATGATAATAGTGAGTTCTAATGGAATTGAAAACTAGAAAATGCCTTAACTAATTTATCTTTAACTATTCATATTTTATTTATTTATTTATTTATAAACATTTTTTTGCCTGAACAGTTTTGGATCGCATACAATCGCTGATCCGCACTGACAGCCATATAAATATGCAGACTGTGCGCTGGCCTTTTATGAACAAATACTCGGTGCCCACTGTGCTGGGCACCTCATCGGATGTGCTGCTGCAGACAACGGTGTTGACATCGCTGCGTGGCAACATAACGGAGCATCGAACGCCGCCGAGCACGAAGCACGCATTGGAGATCGATGCACGCTACTCGTCGTATGCCTCGGTGCGCAGTCGCAGCTATAATCCGTTTCTCAATCTGGATCATGAGATCAATCGGGAGCAGGGCTTCCTCATCTACATACCGTTCAGCAGTGAGCTGACCCTAAACGACAGCGGCTGGTCTCCTCGCTTCACCTTCACCCGTCCCCAAAATCTGACAAGTGGCTTATCATTCAAGTCCCGATCGGTGACCACAACGCGTGGCCTGATGACAAAGACACAAGCAGCACCCTATGAGGAGATAATGTATCCAGATCGTGGCAACGAAGTGGTATATATATCTATATATATATATATATTGTTCAGTTCAAGTGATCCATTTAAATATTTCCCTTTCCCTTTTGCAGTTTCAGCCGTTTAGCTACTCCTTTCCAGACTTGGGTGTCAAACTGAAGCTCAACATTAATCTGAATGAGATTATCAAATTTCGTGGAATGCTGCTCAAGTCCGAGTTTAAAGAGAAGTAAACCAAAATACTTTCTGAATCCTAAGTATATCTCACATTATGTTCTCTTGTAGTGGCTTCTCTCGCAACATGGTCGTCAGCCTGATGATGTACATCTTTGGCTTTACTCAACTGAGCTCCATACACTTGGGAAATGATCGAAACTTTACCTTGTTGATCTACAATGAAAATGCAACGAGGGTGAGAATTAAATATTTAATTTTTTATTATTATTATTTGTTTATTGAGATCATCCTGAAATGCAAGCGAATTGAAGATGAGCAAATCAGTTGTTGAGTATATAAAAGCCAGATATTTAAGACTTTCATTAACAAAAAAATTAAATTAATACACTGTATTTTAAACATATTTTAAACTTATTTAAAATATATATTTTTTATTTCTCTTATATTTATTTATTTGTTTTTTTTTTCACTTTGAAATGCATAAAAATTAATTTGATAAAACTTTTACTTTACTTTTTACTTTTTAAATTTTTCAACTCATTTGAAATATAAACATTAAATTAATAAAAATCGATTCCTTTTACATCGCCAAGTGAATACCCCTATTAAAACAATAATTAATTATTTTAAGATTGATGGCAGCATATTCGTTGAGGACGTACTTAAGACATCGGAATTGAAGGGCAAGAAGATCGGCTTCACAATGGAGCATGCGGATGAGACACAGAATTTGGAGGCAATGCACAAATGGGATGTACTATTGGATGTGCAGACGTCAACCAAGTCCAACTGGTTCAATGTAACGGGCAAGGTGCAGCGCAACTCCAAAGATGACCAGGATGATTGGAAGGTGAGCGTTTCAATGCAGGAATTGATTCATTTGCAAGGGGTGAAATTTGAAGAAAAACGCAAATTTTATTTAATTTTTATTTAACATTTATTCACTTTTGGGGATTGGACATGACTTGGAAATTCACTTGTGTGCAACATTTATGCCCCAGATAATGTCAATATATTTAGCCCTCCTGTCCAGCTATCTCTAGCTCCTCCTCGGCATTGATAAGCGCCACAATGCCATCCTGCAGCGATTTGACCAGCTCGAATTCGGTGTAGCCTAAACGGCGCTTGTTCGATATATCCATGACGCCATCCTCGATGATGGTGTGCTCGCCTCCAGTGCCGCGTACCTGCAGGGACAGCTCATCAGCCATTGTCTTCAGACGGTCCTCGCTCTTGCTGAGCAGGGGCAGACGGATGTGCACCGAGGCGCGCAATGTGGTGCCCAGGTTGGTGGGACAGGCACTCAGATTGCCATAGCTGGCATGACGAGCAAACGTTAGATTCTTCTCGAGCTCCTGAATGCCGGTGACGAGACGCTGATAGACATCGCCCAAATCGCCGCACTGCGCCATCGATATGATGCGCAAGTGATCCTCCTCGTTAACCCAAATCAAAAATGTCTCTGCGGGATTATGGTAGATACCGCGTCCCGTTGGCCAAAAGCGATAGCAACCAGCTGTCTGTAGATATGTATCCCCACGCTGGAACAGTATATGTCGCTTGACCATCTCCTGCTGAGTTTCGGTATCGATATCGGCCAAGGTTAGATAGGTGCCAATGAGCTCCCCATCCATTGTTTCCGTTGCACCACGCACCTTCTCCTCCACCTCGACGAGCTGCTTCTCCGTCAGCTTGGGGAAGAACGGCAAACCTTCGATGTTGCGTGCAATGCGTATACGTGCCGATAAGATATATTTGCGTTCCACATCCAGATTCTCGATCTCATCCACATTGCCCCAATCGGTGTCCTTTTGGAGGACATCGCTGTCGTTCTCCTGGACGCCATGATACTCCTTGATGATCGGATCGAATAGCTTGCCAAACGTATCGTATGACTCTGGATCTGCCGCATAGATGCCCACATGCGAGTCATGATGCTCGAAACCGGATACGGCACAATCATACAGATAGGCATCCACTGGCGATGCAGTGGTCACAAGCATATACTCCTCGAGCAGCTCGGGTGTTAGATATTTGCGCAACAAAGAGCCGACATTCTCCTCGTCATCCATGAGCGATTTGTAGCCAGCCATGGTGAGTTCCTGGTACTCCTCCGGTGACTTCTTGCTGCATAACGAGAAACCAATCAATGAGTATTTTTAAGCGATTGCACGTTCTATTTTGAGTTCTTACATTTGGCCACGCAAGCGCTCCAATTCCTGTTCCAAGCGATCGATTCTTGTCTTTGCCTCCTCGAGATCATTCTTCATCAGATCGTATTGTGCATCATCCGGGCAGCTTTCGCACATGAATTTGCGCACAAACCGAATGGCATCTTCGGGCTTGTTCTGCTCCTCGTAGAGCTTGATGAGCGCCTTGCTGAGTGCATCAATGACACCGGCACGCTCCAGGTACTTCCTATATTGCACACGTTTTGATTCAATCTGACAGAAATAAAGTGAAATCAATTCAAAATCTTTTATTACCTTTTACTCCCCCCCTTCACATCCTTACCGACGTCATATTTAAACTGCTGAACCGAATTCAAATAAACCAAAATTTATAAACTCAAAACTAGTCAAAATGTCAACAAGCTGACAAATGGCTGCCACAGAAACGGGAGCCTTCCGATTATTGTTTTTGTGGTATTTTTTTTTTTTTTGTTTTATTGCTAAACTAAACAAAATTGAATTTTTGCTGAATTTACAATTTGAGAAATGCGTCTGAAACGAATCGTAGCTGACTGTTTTTTAAGTAAAACGCCTGCCTGCTACATATTGATCAAACTGACTACGTTCAACGCGAAGCCTGCTTGCCCCCCCCCCACTTCCCACACCCTCCCCCACACCCCCCTCCCATCGTAATATGAATGTGGGACAGTAATTGTGGCAGGCAGACGGAGCTTGTATTGTATTCCCCTGCCGCATTGTATTCTTGTATAATAAAGTGGCACGCAGACAGACAGACAGACAGACAGACAGCCTGAAGTACATGCAGTGTGTGGCAGAGTCGTCGACAGACAGCCAGGATATGTGCAGGCTAATCGTTGCCGCAGTTGTTGTGGTTGTCGCATGCCCCACTGTTTCGTCATGGTAATCGGAGTCGCCACCCTCGTCTCGCAACCAAAACAAGTGCCTCCAACAACGTTGCTCAACACACACAACAATAAAATATATATAATATATATTTAATATTCAGCAAGGTTAATAATTGCCTTTCCTTATTGTTATTCGGTGTTTGTTCTTACACAAAAAACCGGAAATACTTATGAAAAAAAAAATTAATTTACATCTTATATCCAATTCAAAATCATTGAATTTTTAAGCAAAATAGAAATATTCATTAAATTTAATATTTTATTAATTTATTTTTATTCTATCTATAAAAGTCATATCCATTTGCAATATTATTTGTAACTGCTCAAAAAGTATGTTATTGTTTAATTTCAATTTATTTCAATTAAATCGCAGACTTGCTTTGAGTTTTCCAATGTTTTAACAAATTAGTATAATAATGGTAGACTATAGAAAGATAATTCCTTCACCATATATAATACCTACTAAGAAACCTTTAACCAAAGAGATCATAGTTTGGATACCGGGAAAGAAATATGATTACTCATAAAATAAATTAAATCTCAATTTAGAATTTAAATAAAAATAATTGCAAGCATTCCAAAATACTTAATCATCACTTAAACAAATCAAAAAGAAAGTATTTTTTAATGTGTTAAATTTAAAAACTTTGACACATTTATAATAACACCTGAATTCTTATATACTAGTTGCATTATTTAGTTATGGATTTCAAAAACAGTTTACTACTTGCCTTAAATTAACTGAAGTTATTAATGTGACCAGCAGTGTACTTGTATAAAGTGTGTATAAAGTGTACTGGTTGCAGGTGTTCTCTAAGGAGAGCACTTGGTGCGCTTCACTGACAGGCACTTGAAACCGTCTTTGCCAGCTTTTGAGCTTACTCTCTGTGGTGTTGTCTATTTCAGGCCTGCATCAAGTTAACCTACGAACCGCTTGTCTACGCCAGGCGCCCACACACTCTCAACGGTCATGTGGTCTTTGGCCTCGCAGCCGAAGACGGCAAATGCCCGAACAACGGCTCCAAGGTGGAGTTTGCGGCACGCGCAGGCGTAAGTACTACATAAGTAACAACAATCTGTATATGGGTTAAATCTATATATGTATATAAATTACAGTCGGAACATGCAAAGGGTTTCTTGCTCTCGGATAAGACATTGCTCTTTGAGACTGACTTCTGTCCCATTGAGGTGCTCAAGTTTTCCCCCATACCCACATCGAAGTTTTGCAAGCGCAGCAACTTTGAGGGTTACACATCTATAACGCAATATGACACGGATCTGAAATTTAACAATGTAAGTTGAAGAACTAATTAATTATTTAAATAAATTATTTAGTACTTGGTATGGGTTATTTCATAATAACACTAGCTTTTAATATAGACTATGCATTAATAAATATGAAATCTTATTTATTTAATGGAATTTGTTATTTAAGAGATTGAATTCGAATGCTTTACTATATCTCTCCGCATCAAAAGAGTTAATAAAAAATTTTACACTATTAATTAATTTTAGAATATTGTCGAAAAAGTTATCTAATTTTATTTTTAAATTTATTTTTGAAATGCAAAAATTAAGGTACTGAATTTTATGCAGCCTTCCCGATTTTTTTTTTTTTTAAGTAAAGTTGAGAAATATTTTTTTTTTAAATATATCTTATGAGCCTTGCATGATTTCGAAAAAGTTTGTAATTCCTTAAAAACTGAAACATTTCCTTCGATTAAACTCAAATTAATTGCCAAAAACTTTTAAATTAAAAACTTTTTAATTTATAAAAACTAACTTATATTCAGAAGCCTTAAGTTATGATTAACAAACTTATAAATTTATATTGTTAAATTGTGTACAAATAAAAAATTTAAAATTTATTTACTAAGTTAATTTTTATCAAAGCTAAGTTGGTTTTGTTAATATTTTGTTATCTAATTAGAGGATGCTTGGAAGCAACATTTTCTTCCAAATGTGGAAATAATTTATTAATTATGAATCCTTCATTTTAGATGCCCGCCTGGTTTGAGCTGTGGTCCACCCGTCTCGATCACATGGTCTCTGCTCTGTCCAACGATAAGGTGGATAGCCTGCACATGAATAAGCATATTAATATTTCGATACACACGCCCAATACTGAATTCTGGCGGACAGTGGATGTGAATGGAGTCCTCTGGCGTTTCTATCACATACCCTTTTTGTATAAGCTGGACTCCAAGTTCGATGCAACGCACGAATTGAGCTACGATTCGGGCTTTAGGCGTTCCTGTTCGGTGATCAATGGAATGCTTAACTCGTTCGATGATTATTTAATTAATCTGGGAGAGATTGCCGCCCAGCCGGATTGCCTGACACTGCTGGTGGCCGATTGTTCACCACAGCCTCAAATGGCTGTGTTCCTAACACCATCGCCGAAGGGCCAGAATCTGTCCAGCGATTTCGGACTACGCGTTCACATTGGACCAAACTATTTCAATTTACCATCCAACTACTTATATGAGATGGGTGATAACGTCTTCATTTACGTGAATCAAGCGCAGACGCCGCATGACCTGCTCCTTAAGCCGTATCAATGGCCCATCGACGAGAGTGACTATGCCTTCCGGTGAGTATTAAAACACTGAAAACAATTTATATTCATTCATTAATAATCATTACGGCTGCAGTGTGGAACTCAATGAGCAAGGTCTCCTGATCATCGAGTTCACCAAATTGGGCGCCACCATTCAGTTTGACATGCACAACATCCTTAACTTCGAGATCTATGGCGTCTACAAGCATCAGATGTGCGGCCTATGCAGCAAGCCCATCAATCGCATGCACAACTACACGCTTTGCGAACTGGATACGAGCGGGACGCCAACACCGACGGTGGCGTCGACACCGACGCCTGCTTAGAATGTATCTGAAGAAGCTGCATCGTATGTTTTTTTAAAGTATGCAAGTGACGTAATTGAAAATGTAGCTCAAATAAATGTACAGCTCATCGCTCTTAATCGTACTCTAAACAACAGCCAAAAATAATTAAAAAGTGATTGGTATAAAAATTAAAATATATTTCATTCACACTGCCACTTCAAAAATTAAGCATTAGGCTACTTATTAAAACAATTTGCAAAACGACTTATTATTATGTTCATTTATTTAAATCAATGTGTGTAATTTGAAATATATAAAATCATAATCTTCAGAAAAATATTGTTAAATTTCATGTGAAACGCTTCTGCGATGATATTCAAACAAATAATGCCCTTTTTTTTTTGGAGGATACTTCAAGTTGAACTTAAAATTATGTACGTATATAGATAATATTTAATTAATTAATGTCAGTCTGTGTGACAAAGGCACAAACTCGGTCTCAATTGTTCTACACAGTAACTGGCTGAATTATCATTTGATTTACTACTGATGTTTCCAGCCTACTTGCCTCTCGCGATCGCGATGCAGTTGGGTTAGCAAATGTAGGCGTAACTGGGCCACCGTCTCCAGAGTTTCGTTGCACAGCCTGCACTTGAGGGGCTGTATAACACCATCGCTGCAAGCGAATCAAAAATTTAGAAATTGTAAAATCTTATTTAGATAATGAAACACTTACAAGTTGCGCCAGTCGTACAGTTCCCCGCAATTCTTTTGTAAGGCCATCAAATTGTCCATGTTCTCGCTCTCCAGATCATAGGAGTTATGCATGGGAAATATAGCACGTTTGCCATACGGCTCGGATGGCGGCTCCATGTCAGACATGTCCTCCCAAACGTATTCCGCATTTGATACGTGTCGTTCAATGAAGCTGCGATCCTTGCTTAACAGTCTAACAAATAAAAAGAGTTTATTAAAATACAATTTTAAGTTGGACATATCTCTGTGTACAAACCGAGTAAGCAATGAACGCAATTGATTGAATATAACAAGGCGATCCTCTAATCCAATCGCAGGAAATTCATTTGCATTGAAATTGAAGAACATACTATCGATATTATAGCGCATTTGATTAATCTGAAATTAAATAAAAAAAAATAATAAGATAAAAATTAAACTTAATACTGCTTCTAATTTTTATTACAATACGAATATCATCCTTGAGTATGGCGACATCCAAGTTGATGACCACGTCGTGCTCTTCATAATACGGCTCCAAGGTATCCGGATTGAAGCCCAGGCCGGCCAACAGGCATACATATTTCGTGCGCTCCCTATTGCATTTGATCTGCATGGTGGGGCAGAAGAGCATGGTCATAAGAGCACCAAATCCATGTATATTCGGCATCAATGTTGTCCCACGAGCAACCAAATTGTCATTGCCACCCGACTGGGACACTGAGGCGGCGACAATTATTTGATCGTGACGATCCTGCGGATCTGCATCCAAAAGAACAGCGTTCACTGACTCCTTCTCAATGACCACTGACTTGTACATGCCAATGCGCAGCATTGAGTTCATGCTGTGCTCGAGCGGACTAAATGGTCCCTTCAGCCGTATGGTCATATGGCAATTATCTAGCGGCGGTGGCTCTAAATCGACATCCATCGGCAGTTGGCCAAAGCGCAGATACTCCTCGTTGACATTTTGTTGCTCTGCGACGGACACATAGCGTCTCATCTCCTGCTTGCGTATGCGGAAGTCGTGATCCTTGCGAGACATGTAATCCTCGTCGGCACGCCTTGCCAATTGGTGCTCCACTAGTCTGTCGTTGAGCACTCCGTCGGGCATGTGGACGAACACAGCGGCCACATTGTTAACCAGCGAGTACACATCTAGTTCGAGAGGACCACAACTGGCCAGCTTGATCAACATTTCGTTGGCCTCGTGCGGCCAGCGATTGTTGCAGCTGGTCACCGACGATGGCTGCACCAGTGCCAAGCGGCACTCGAACATGCGCGGCGGCATCTGCTCATAGTCGCGCCTTAGTTCCTGCCGCATAAGACGCAGCTGGTCCATGGCCAGCAATGCCCGATCGCCGTAATCAATGAAACGCACTAATAACTTGGGGATCGCATGCGATTGCTGCTCCACCTTTAGCACCACAGCACGCTGAAACATGTGTCCACGTCTCGCCAGCAACATCTGACCCTTTGTTATATCGCTCGCATTGCGCAGGTGGCAGCTGAGCTGTTGCGGTGCATTGAATATCTCCGTCATGCTGGCAATACGCTCGGCCTGCAATCTTGGCTGGAAGTAGAACTTGCCGCAGTTGGCGATCTGTGTAATAAAAAAAGGAGCATGTTTATTTTTTTTTTTCATTTTTTGATGTGGGAGAACCAAAACAAAATTTCGTGGTGTGATTTGATATTTTGGTAACTCTGAGTTTGAAAACTAAGCTCACGTAAGTAATGAGGCCTTTGATCTTCTTGTCGAAGACCGATGGCAAGGAGAGCAGCTCCACATTCCATTGCTTGGAAGGCGGCACCCATTTGCACTCCTGGACCACACCGATATTACGCTGTTGCACATACTTCAGTGCGCTCTTTTGACTGCCAAATAAAATACGAGAATATTAGTTACTGTTTCTGAATTTACTTAGATTATGTTGTTGAAACTTACTCCATAACACGCAGTGAACGATTTAGATTATTGAGACGCATCCAAATGGCTTTGTAGACTTCGGTGGTGACGCGACCCGGAACCTGCACCACATCTGTGGTATTCATATCATCTTCGTCATCGGCCTTGAACGTCACAAATATCTTCTCAGAGCCATGCTGAAAGGTTACATCGATTTTCTCTGGTGGAATTCTCGCCTCCAGAAATAGTTCCTTGACACGCCGCGTATACAATTCGCCCATGTAGCGCGGCACAAACTGCGTAAAGTAGACGGTGCGGCATGGATCGTTGCCACAAATGGTCTGATACACGCCGCGTTCATAATCTGGCGACGTTTTGTGGTTGCGCAAAAAATAATTTGGATAGAATGCGCCAGCGATGATCACTTTCAAAATAATCGATTTCTCGCTATCTTGCCACGTTTGGCTGGCCCCAAGCTGCAGTGAGACTAAATTAAGGCTCTCGCAACGCTTCTGCAACTCCTGGACCAACAAATACATCTCCTTAAGCGAACGCAAGCTCACATTAAAGCGACGTGCCCACTGTACTTCCGACTCCTTCATCAGTCGATTCTGGCACATGTTTACATACAGCTTAAAACAAATTCAATAGTTTATAACTCGGTTTATCTATTAACTGCTGCTGCTGCTTACTTTATACACACGCCATAAGGCCACCAAATCGGAGCCGGAACCATCAGCAAAGATGTAGTGCATCCAAAAGCCATCGCTTGAGCCCGAACGGTGCCTCGAGAGATACAAAGAGCGCACAGACAATCCAGCAGCTAAAAATTCCACATTTCTAAATTTATTGCAATATATTTTGAAGCTCACTCACCAATAATAATCGCCTCGTCTAAGCAATTGAAGATGTATCCCAATATGACAAGACGACTGAGGCGCACGTCTAGCGGGAATCGTGACATGATTGTGCCCCAAAAGGTGAGATCGCCGTCCATCTGCTCGTAGACGCCATCGACCGTTGTGTAAAGGGCGCCCACCTCCTTCAGTAGCAACACCGTGTTATGGATATCAGAGAGATTTGGCGGCGACATGGCAAGTGCTAAAATCTCCTTTGGTGCACCCATTTCGAGCTCCTTAGCCTTCAGCACCGAACTCTGCAGTGGCGAACGCAACATTTCGGGTATGCCAAACTCTCGCATCTCATTCTCATAGAAGGCCTTGGTGACCATGCGATAAACTCGACCGCTGCGTATGCGACCAACGCGGCCAGCACGTTGACGGCAATTCACCTTGGATGCCCATTCGAGGCGCAGGCAGCTGAAATTGGTGGCCGTATCGACGTGCATCACCTTGGCGAGGCAAAAGTCAATCACATAGGAGACATCTGGCACAGTTATGGAGCTCTCTGCAATGTTGGTGGTCAGTATGACCTTGCGATGGTCATGCAGCGGCGGCTGAAAGACATCTTTTTGCGATTCGGATGACATCAGCGAATGGCAGCGCACAATTGTGATCTTCATTCTGGGACTGATTACGAAAAAATATGATTATTATTATATCTTTAAGGGATGAACTTAGATTCACTTACCTCTCCTCCATGATGCTGATGATGTGCTCGGCCATCGTATTGATCTCATTGACGCCCGGTAGAAAGATAAGCACGGAGCCCGTGCGCTTTGCCTCCTCATAGGACTGCTCGGATTGACCCTCCGCCTTACGTTCCATATTATCGATGACCAGGAGGATTTTGACGGCATCGCTGTAGCGCTCATGGGATATGCCCGGCTCACGCTGCTGCGGCTCATTTTTCCAGTTAATGTTCTTCAAATGATCGCGATAGAACTTAAATATTGGAATCTTTCGTTTAAGACTTGCGGTCACAACAGGTGGCATCGATTTGCTGCTGGCAAAATACTGGCAAAATTCGCGTGTATCGATTGTTGCAGACATCAGAATGACTTTGACATGTCGCGAATTGAGTGCCAGCAGTCGTCGCACAACAATCAGCAGGAAATCCATATCCTGATCCCGATCGTGCACCTCATCCAGCACAATGTGCGTGTAGTGGGTCAACGTCTTCAGCCGAATCAGATTGTTTAAGAGAACCCCGGTCGTGCAGTATAAAAGACGCGTATCTGCCACATTGGACTGCTTGTGCAGGCCCACCTGGTAACTGCACACGGTGCCCGGCTGCCATCTGCGCTCCTGGCAAACGCGATCCGCAATCGAAATCGCAGCAATGCGGCGTGGCTGTGTCACAACAATATTACAAAATTCGCGCCTTTGAAAAGCCTCGTCCAAAATGTACTGCGGCACCTGGCGGATAAAAAGTGAACCACATATCAATACAGCTAGCAAAAAAGCGTATTGCAAGCACAAAGGTTGAACAATTTATATTAACTTGATATAAAAAAGCAAAAGTTCGATTTAATGCTAATTTAATTAAAACTAATTAACTAATTGCATTCGCAAAAACGAAAAAGTAGAAAAGGCGCACACAAATATCGATACTAAATGGTTCAATGCAAACGTTATCGATTAAACGATATGCATTTAATCAGGCGGCATAGAAACAAGCAAAACAAAACAGAGAGGAATCAAATAGCATGGAGAGTATTGTTTACGGCGACTGTTGGCTGCTGTTGCAGCGATATAGCAAAGCTGTCGCCGCCGACGCCAGTCAGGATGCTAAATTTGAGCTGTTCTGCAAAATGTGGCATGAGTTGCAAATGCAGCACATCTACTCTGCGCAAACGAACCACATCGAAGTGATCGACACGACAATGGCGGCACTGCATGTGGCCAAGCGAGTTGCATGTGGCCGTCGCACCAACGGCGATGTATTTCAAGCGACGCGCGCCCAGCGCATTGGCGCCATCTATTTGATGTATGCGATTTTCTACAAGCAACCGACGAAACGCTTTATTAAAATCGAAGTTTCCAGAAGTACCTGGCAATGCCTGACCGTCTATATAGAGCAGTTGCGTCGAGTGGAACCGGAACGAAGCGATACGCAGCAGGTGAGCTACGTATTCTGGCGACTGGTTCAGGATCAGGCGTTTCGCTATACAGCACTGGACTACTGTCAGGCATTGGATGCTCTGGCCGCCTATGACAGCTTAGAGACCTTTGCGGAAACGCAAAAATACAAGAATAAAATTAAGCTTTTAAAGCACCAACTGACGCAGTGCGATACCAGCATTACGGAGGAGCTGCACTGCGTGGCAGAACTGGCGCGTTCAGCTCGTTCCGCTTGCCACCTGGAGACCGAATACAACAAGCTAATGGAACCACATCGTGCCTCGTTTCCGGCCACAAAAATCTTCAGCCAGCTGAGCGACGTGTTTTGCGAGCTAAGCGATTTGCTCAAGGACGAGGAGCAGCCGACAACCTCCTCCTGTGGTAGTTTCGACCAATTGAAAGTCCGAAAGAGCATTCGCCAGAAAGCAATGTGGAATGAGGCCAAAAAAATGAAAACAAGACTGGATGCCAAACAAGAGAAAGATGAGGAAAAAGAAATGGAAGAGGAAAATTCATTAACTGATCATCGCGATCCACACGATCGACGCATGAGCGCGGCGACTGTCTTCAAGCGCAAATTGCCAGAGGATGTGATAAGAGACTTGGAATGCTGACTCAGATTAGTATACAAAAGGTGACTTGCTATTTAACAAATTACAATAAAAATGTTAAAAAAAAAATAATTACAATTAAAATGTTAAATAGATTTTATAATAAAATAAATATATTAAATAAAATATAAGTGAGAGATGACCTGGTATTTACGGATTAGTATTAAGTGCTAAATAAAAATAAAATTAGATAACATAACATAAGAATACTACATAACTGTTAAAAACTATCTTGTTAAAATTGTCTACATGCAGATGTAATTTTAACAGTAAAATTCACCTGTGTCGTTTTCCCGCAACCCGTCTCCCCTGTTAATATGACCACAGGATTCTCTCGGATGGCTTTCATAATCTGATCGCGCTGCGCATAAATTGGCAGGGATCGATTGCGATTTAAATCGAAATGATATTTCTCATAAAAACCTTCGTCTGAGCGCATAGTGGGCGCTTCATCCAAATCCATATTTTCGTCATCATCATCACTCTCCAGTTCATCGAGTGATTTGTTCCTTTTTGAATCACTTGGCCCATCGCCGAGCTGTTTTTAGAAAATAACATCAAAGCACAGCTAGGATTATAAACAAACTTTCTGTCTCACTAACACACACACACACACACATAGTTCAGTACAAATGTGCCATTACAGCATAATAAGTTTGTGTCGCTTACTTTGTTCATGAGTTGCTTCTCTTTTTTCACAATTTCATTGACATATTCTGTGCCGATTATCTCTCGTTTGATTTTCTTTAAGTCACTAGATTCTGCTGGGTATGCATTGGATTCACTACTTATACAGCCTTTTGGCGTAGTGCCACGCCTGAAATCCTTTGAAAAATCAAAGAAGTCCATCAAATCGTCCATGTTGAGCGAAATCGGTGGAAAACAATTTAAGAATGAAATTTATCTTCACTACAAAATTTCTTAGAAAGAATGTCAGCGCCAACTGGTTCAACGGTAAATGACTTTGCGCTGGGCTGGCAATCCTTTTGTTTAATTGCGCAACTCTCAACACTTAGGGTTTTGTCGAAATATTTTAATTATATATTACAATGATAATTATAGAAACTAATTATGATATCATGATTATTTTTTTTTTTATTTATTTATATTTAGTATTACTTTTGAAACTATGAACTATTTAATAAATTAAAAAACATCGATAGGTGGGCAATAGGCGATAACGATACTTTTTGATAAATTCCAGAAAAATTAACTAAGTATCGAAACAGACTCACACTACTGCTGACGTTTGGCTGTAAGGTAGCAAAATATAAAACAAAAAAATTTGTATTGTAAGGGACAAACAATATTCAACACTTGGATTAAAATTTTATAAACAAAGGAGCTGCCCAACAAGGAGCACACAAAATGACACGTAAGTGAACATAACTCAAACTGTGCGATTTGCGAATTCTTTGTTGTTGGTTTGTTCATTGTGCACTTAGTTAAATATGGAATGTGAATCAGCTTCAACAAATCCATAAAATCCAAGCTAGAGGAAGAAACACTTAAATCGATTAAATGCACATTAAAAATAATATTTTAAGATAATATCAAATAAATAGATGTCGAGCCACGTATTTATGTACGTTTAACTGCAACTAAGTAAATAGACGGCGTGTTTAATTCTAACCTACATTTCGCATGTTGATTTGGCCCAGTCTGGGGACATTTGCAACTAGACTGGCTCAAGTTTAAATGCAGAAATATCGTACTTTATTGTGATTATAAAATATTAATTACATGCAAATGAAATATTTCTATATACTCTACACAACGACAGGCGGCAATCAACGAGACCTGGCCCGCGCCAAGAACCAAAAGAAGCTGGCCGATCAAACCAAAGGCAAACGAACCGATGACCTCACCGTGGAGCAACGCAAAGCCAGGTAAATAGAAAATGGAAAACAAAAATTAAAAACAAGTAAAAAAAACCTATTTTCTCAATTTCACACTCAATTTGCAGGGACGCTGACGTGATGCGGGAGAAGCAAAAGAAAAAAGAACAGGATGCTGCTGCAGCTGCTGCTGCCAAAAGTAAATAGAGAATGAAAGACAAAGAGGTTAATTCCAGTTTACAGACATCAGCTAGAAGAGCCAGCGTATACAAAAATCCGTGCAGTCGTCGTAGGGTCACCCAAACAGTTTCGTTAGGCATAGGCAGATATATATAAGGCATTCAAGATCACAGCACAATCAACAGTCGCAATCCGGCGATCTACAAATCGATCGACTCCAGGATAAGTCAATGTAAATCAATTGGTTAAATTGCGCTATAAAAAAAGTGAAAGATTATCAATATCTAGGCATCCCAACAGAAAAAGGCTCGTTTTCTTAAATGTTATGCAACACTGGTAAACAGTTTTATATATGATTTCTCTATATTTACCTGACTAAAAAATTTTTCTGTGTGAAATATATAAATTTTTAAATAAAATGTGTAAAACAATATACAGCCAAAACTACCAAAATATATATCGCTAAATAATTGTGTATTGTAATTTTGTAATTTTGTACCTAAGTAAAACAATAGCTCTTAAATTGATATTAAGTGGTCCAGAGACAAATTAGGATTGAAATTGCATTCAAAAAAAATAAACAAACCAGATCTTATGTGTACCTTCGTATACCTTTTAAATACCTACCACCTTCTAATATTGTTGGGCTTCACTTTTCGTCAGATAAGATATTAAAATATTTAATCAGACTTTACGTTACTAATTATATTGATTAATTTGCGACGGGGATTAATAAGCCTGTAGACAAAAAATGTATTTAATATATAAGGTTTACTGTGGATCAGTTTGTTGAGAACCACGTGATTTATGGTTCTAAAAGTATTCAGTATACACATACAATATTTTTTATTTTAACAAGTTAGGCGCATTTTAGTCAAATTTTATGAGTAAAAGAAACGTTTTTACCTTTAATAATTAATATTATTAAAAAATATATATACTTTTTTGCCATGAAATTCCCAAACCAAAATAACAGAGTTTATATTAAATATTATGAAAAAAATTTTATTTAAGAAAGCAATATGTTACATAGGTTTTATGAGTACAGGGTATAAATAGAAAGACATTCACCATCAGTGCACCTCGCTAAACTTTTCAGGCGATTTTCTTTTCCGACCTGTTGCTTAGCACAAATTTGCACACAATGGATAATTTGTAGGTCAGAAAACAAAGTAGAAAAATAAAACAAGAAAAACGGTTTACGTTGAGTTGACTTAAATATATTTCTTATATATAGTTATATATATATAGTTTATATATAGTTAGTTCGAGGCATGCAAGCTGATTTGTCAAAATTAAGAATTTATTTATAGGATATGGGAACTAAGGCCAACATAAATAATTCTATAAATGTATTTATGAAAATGGCAACAAACTGACCACAAATAGCAACTCTCTCGCCAGAGCCAAAAGGAACCCAACTACCAATAAGTTGAATCTGGCATTTACCATTTCTACGTAAATAGGTGAATTTGCCAAAAGCAAAAAAAAAAAGAAAATAAATATAAACAACTAACTGGCAAAGAGGCCAAACTAACCAAAAATGGGAGACAGGCGAGCGTGTTGTGGCATCATATCTGTGGCGCGTATCTTAAATGACTAGTCGCAGCCCCATGGATCCATAGGATGGATACGGATGCCAATGCCAATTCGGAGACTCGTTGTGGAACTGCAGCTAGCATTGAATCTGGCCAAGTGGAGTAGGCTTCTTGGAAATGAAACAACAACAACAGCATCGATGATGACCAACTGCTGTTGCCCAAGTAATGAGCAACTTTTAATGATTTGTTCGGTTTGCTAGTGCAAAACGTTGTAACAGATATCGCGCAAAGCTAACAAGGGTCCCCCAATGTTAGTTTACTTTATTTGTTTGGTAAGTTTGTGCCACGCAAAAAATCAAAAACAATAACAGGTTTGTTAAATTAACAAGCTTGCACAGCAGAGAAAGCTTCTCAGCGACCGAAGCTTGAGCAGCAACAAATAACCTTTTAGGTCTTAGAACTTTAGAAAACTTAATCAACGCAGTCGTGGTCGCAGTCGCAGTCGCAGTCACAGTTGCGGTCGCAGTCGCTGTCGCTGTCCCGGTCAGCGTCGCAGCAGCCCATCAGCAGCTAGCTGAGAGCGTTCGCTGCTGCCTGCTGCCTGCTGCCAACGATCGCGACTCTCGATGCGAGCGACTCTCAAGTGCGACGCGCGTTTTCAGTCGCTACGTGAAACTCGCCGCAAACACAACGCGAAACGCGCAACGCGAAACAATACCCCAAAAAAGAATTCGCGATTAATTGAATTCTTTTAGAAGCATTCAATTAATTATCATTAAATAGAAATAGCAACAACAAAAAGGTGTACTGTGCGTCAAAGTAGAAAGTGTAAGTGAAATCGGCTAACTGCTGACATATTGATTGAAAGCAATGCTAATGCAAATGCCAAGTGTCTGCTGACATTATCAACAAATCAAATTGGCAAACAAACGAATGCAACTGCAATTTGAATATTGTGTCTGGGCTGCCTGTCGATCGAACGCTAAATGCAAATCGAGTGATAAACGATCGCCGCGAAATTGAAATAACAGGCGAGCAGCTTTTTAGCTGGCAGAGGAGCAGCTAGCCGACTTCCCAGTTCCCCATTAGCTCACCGCCAACCACCCCCTCCCTAAAGTCTGACACGATCTGCCATTTACAGTCACATTCACAGTCGTGTGTTGCTTTATTATTAATTTTTTTTTTTTCATTTTTTTTATTAATAAAAAATATATTCAATTTAATTCAGCTGTCGCTGTTGTTATTGTTTTTATTGCTTTGAATATTCAAATGATGATCATTGCCACTTGACTACGATGCCTGCGTCTCAAAGCTCAGAAAATTTCTGTGCGCCTGCCAAACGCAACACCCCAAAAACAATTATGGTTAATATGCTAATAAAACCGAAACAAAGGAGGAGCCAACAATTAAATATAACAGTTTATTGATTGTTTTGACTACCCATTTTTGGGATATGATCGCACAGCTTTCTTACCTAAATATTGTACACACATTCAACGACTGCTGACCCAATTTGTTGACGGCATTGATGAAAAATTACGAGCAAAACAAAACAGTTTGTTTGTTTTTAAAATTTTCTGCTTTTGCAATTGCACTCTATATAGACATGTCTACACATACACATACAGATATGCATATACATATATATATATATATATATATATATATATATATATATGTATATATATATATATTTAATGTTGTTCCTTAGCTGGTTGCTTCATTGCACATTCACCGACATGATGTCAGCTTTATCATCTGTTGACATTGAATTTGCAAAGTTGAATTTGTATTTTTTTACTTTTGGGCAGACGAAGTGCAAATAAAACAATTGCTTCAAAAAACATTTTCGAATCTACAAAATAATGAACCCAAACGATTGCATTCAGTCGTGTAGAACATTTTGACACACTCGACTGCGTGGCCATTGCGTATACGTAATTTGTGCATAAATAATAATATTTTGAGCCCAAAACGAACAGAACAAAACAGCAACAAACTTTCAACGGTCTACTTCTTAGCCATGCCAGTCAGGGTTGCCCAATAAAAATCACATTCGAGCCCAATTTAAGGTGGCAAGTTCAGAATAAAGTTGAGTCAATTATTATTCATGCTTTTCAAGCACCTGTTTCGTATTGGTAAATAATTTATATGTACAATAGTTACTAAGGATGCAATGATAATATATATTTATATATATCTATCTGAAAAATAAAAGGCCTCATTAAGTTCCCAGTGAAGTTTAATGACGCTTTCCCATTAAAAACCAATTAACATTATCAATAAATTAAACTCAAAAGTTAAGTTCTCTGCCATGAAAAAGTCATATACATATATACACTCAGAGAAAAATGGATTCGTAGGTGGCTTAATTGTCTCTGCTTATTATTCAGCAATGTGTACAACACTTTTCTAGATTTTAATGCATATTTTTCCAAAGTGTTTTTATTGAAAAGAAATTTCCTGTTCTCTTTTTAGTTAAATATTCTTTGGCATTTGTGCAAAAAATATATGCATTTTAAATGATAAAAATTTCTTAACATATCGAATTCGAATGAATATACCCAATTCGAAGTTTAAATTTCAAGAGTATGTCGTCAAAATGCCAAAAAGAAAGAGCAACAAAACGTGAAGGTTAAAATTTACAAGGCAATCAGGCGTTTGGCAATAAGATAAAATAGCAGAATACTAAATGGAATACATTTCTAGAAAAATGCTCTAGTGCCATAAATGAGGTAGACACACACTCCTACGTACACCACAGTGGGCGTTAAATGTGGCACAGTGGGACGCAAACATCTTGTAAGGGATATTCATAGATACACATTAGGGTTAAAGGGACATAAAATATTTAAGTGTTTGCATTAATTTATTTTGTAGTTTATATGTTGACTTAATGGAAATTGTTGTCAACAACATTTAAGAATTTTTGTGATTTACCTTGTGTAAATTAATTCCATTTAATTACACCTCTGAGTTAGCTGACTGTCCGAGACTAAAAACATATTTAGATTACTAGATATGAGAGCGTAATTCTCTCGACCTTGTCGTCTATTTATAAACAATTTTGTATTTGCGTTTTTTGTTAGGTGCTCACATGAATCATTTCAATGGCAAAATTTTTTGTTATTTTAGAGATTTTCTCACTTTCGCTTTGGCGAAAGGAAAATCCAAGCGAACTAAATGCGATTTAGTTGTTGAACGCGTTCAATGTCTGTTCCATGACCATGATGCTCTGTTGACAGCGGAATCTGACGATATGCATCACATAGACTAGATTAGAACTTAATATATAATAGAGCAAAAGATAGTATCTCAAAGATAAATAGCGCCATGTGCGTGGGCTAAAATTGTAAAATGGCGAAAGAAAAAATTGCGTCCATTCACCCAGCAACCCCAGCAACTTCAAAGGCGGCAATTGAACGTTGCAGCTGCAACAACTTTAATTGATTTATACTTGTGGCATTTAGCAACTCAAGTGATTGAAAGCCGTGGCAAAATCAACAGCAACAACAAGCGGAAAGACTAACAAACAATAAACGTATATAGCAATTTTTATCATTCCCAAAAGCCAATCGCAAAAAAACAATTATAAATGCTGTAGGCGAGGTAACTCGACTTTGAGATTCCTTAAGCACAGCTATTAAATTTATAAATGTGTTTTTATTATTAAATTATATTTTAAAGTGTTCTAGCTGCAAAGGTCGGTGACTCCAATGGCTGGTCACTTTCAATTTATTAGCTTGTACGGCTTTTGTTCAGAAAAATTATTAAATATAACCTAAAACAATATGTTTCGAATGGGGCTTTCTAGTTCTTCTTTGGCTTTTCAAAAAATAAATATATATATATTATTAAGAATGACAACGAATTGTTGAGAACATAGCAAACTTTGCACACTCTATTTTAAGCAGGTGTGAAAACTTCTTGGTTCTGATGCTTCCAATGAGATCAATATGAGAACACGTTTTGGTTCCTTACCGATCTTGAGGATAATTTGACAGTTGTTCATAATATGACAAGCTTAATCTTAAATCGATATGTATCGATTATAAAAATTAATAAAAAATTGATCTGCTAATTATATGCGACAATTTTTACTTTAAATTTGAAATCTTTAGCAGGCACTTGATTTATGCCTTATGCCTGTCACACACTTTTGCACAAAACTATTATACCCTTTTTTTAACGATTTTCAATGGGTTCAGTGAGTAAAACAAAAACTTTCAATTCAAGTTGTTTTTTTTGTAAAAGCCGCGTGCTTTAAACATGTCAAATTTGGTAGAACGATTTTTGACCGGTTTGTCCGGACTCAGCGTATGGAGACATGTGCTCCCACCAGCGAGATCAGATCACAGATTGAGTAATTTGCAGCTACAACAAAACAGACAATAAGCTTTTGTAAAACTGCTTTTTTGTATATTGTTTTCTGCCGCGTCAATAGTAGCACAAAAAAATGTCAAATTTAATTACGCGTCGATGCGCAAACGAATTGAATGAAACAAAAGTTTAGCAAAGATTCAATTCAATCAACAAAGAGAGTTGTAAACAATCAGCGACTGGCACACGATAAATGCTCAAAGCTTAAACTAAAAATATTAGATACGTGTTTGCAGGTATCTGAAAGATACAAAACCTGAACACGTGCTCGCTGCACAATCAAATTGCCTTTGCCTCTGGCTGGTTGAACTGGGCAACTTTTGACGCCTTCGCAAATTGAATTTTGGGTTTTTTGTTTTATTTTTGTTTTTTTTTTTTTGTCTATGCCCGCTGAATATGAAAAATCAGATCAGTTGACATGATTTATATTGACAATATTTTCAAAATGAGCACGGTTAGTCTTTGTTTATTCGTTAGGTAAATGGGTCATGTTTTGATTAATTTACGTATTATTATAAAAAATACCTTTTTTTTCAATTTTGAACAATTTCATAGAAAGTGTCAACAGGTTGGTTGGTTTTTGATTTATGTGACAACATACATAAAATATTTAACTTTCTACCTCAAATACATATATTTAATAAAACTTGTTTATTTTTATAAAATAACTGATAATGATAAATCAAATAGAAATTTGTGAGCTAATGAATAAATACATATTAAAAATTTATAACTTAATCATCATAATCATAGTGAATCATGCTCTTTTTTTAAGAGTTTTTATATAACCGCAAAAATATGCGTCATGTAAATAATTTGATTGTACTGAGATAATGTATATTAAAGTTGTGCAAAACTATAACTAAAAAAAATTGGTTTCTTTTTAGCATCAACAGCCAAGTTGATATAAATTTGGAATATAATTTTTTGTATACCTTACACAGATCAACAACAATTGTACCGATAGAACTTTTCATTCAATATATTATATCTTGTCAGATTTTTGAGCATCTGTAATAGAATAATTAAGATCGATAAGATTAGTACATATTTTTATTTTGCTGATGTCAGCGAGTTTGCTATATATTCAAAAGATCAGTTAGGGTTCAAGGTATTTTCTAATCGGGTTGTCATGCCAAGATTAACTTGTTCCGCATATGGTAATCTATTTAGTCATTAACCGTTTAATCAAATGATGGGCTTTCAAAAATACATTAAATGATTGGCTTTCAAAAAAACATAATTTCAGTTGACAATTAAAAATAATTTATTTGGGAAATCGTTGTTGCCATTTAAAACGTAAGCTTTCCCGTATATGCATAACAAATTAAATTTATAACTCAATTGTTAAATATGTTAATTTATTAAAGTGTAGCCTGAGTTGTTAGACATCAAAAGTGAAAATTGACGACAGCTGTCTTTGTAAAGGTTTCTTTTCAACAATCTATACAAAAAACTTACATTTTTCGGTAGCTGCATAAGCTGAAGAGTCTTAAATATTTTCCTCCTCAAAAATTCAAGTTAACTTGAGATCTCTTTAAGATTTTTTAGCGAACCTTTCACAAATGTCGAGATTTAACGGTCTTTTCGTTGCGACTGCTCAAAACGGCGCCCACACACATGCATGCAACATGCTGCAATGACAATCGCAACCAGTTGCACTTGACAAAGACAAACACTTTCCAACTGGAGCCCACACATAATCATCGCCTCGACTGACTGACTGACTGACTGACTGTCTGACTGACAACAGCAGTCAGTCGGAAATTCTTCAGAGAAGTCGCTTGCGAGACGCGTTCATATCGCGCGCGCTTTTGTCCGCCCACGAATTCGCTTGAACTTGACTCTGAGCTTTTTTATTTTTCGCTTTTATTTGTGTGCTGTTTATGACCATGGCACATGGTAATTGTATGCAAGCGGAAGTTAACATCATCATTAGAAATTAATGTGTTTATTACATGGTCTATTGGCAGATGGCTGCAAACAACTGAATGTGGCCAAGAGAACAGCTTTAAACGTTGTGTGCGTGTCACATTTGAGGGCACTTAGTCAAGCTGACACCCACACAGATACACACATATATATATATATATATATACGTATACGTGGCATAGTTGGCATTCCATTATTGCATTGAATGTGGGTTGCCTCACAGTGCCAAGCTAATTGGCCGCATCGAGAGCTTCAAGTGTTGTACAGACTCTCTTGCCACACACTGAGCAATCTCTTGCCACACAGATCTGCCTATCGTATGACAATAGATATGAACAACTTATGCGTTTTTTGTAACTGGAGAGGGAAGACCTAGTTGTTCTGCGGCCAAATTGCGCATTTTGTGTGCCCAGCTAGGTTTCAATTTATTCACAATATTTCCACACAACTACTGAAAAACGCGAGCGAAACGCCTCAAAAACGGGCCATGTGTCTGCTTAAATTCAAAGCCCGCTCGCCGATCTCACTTCAAGTGTACATGTATCGGTGTGTGTGTATGTGTGTGTTTGCCCAGCTAAAACACAGCGTGCTTGAGTAGTGCTCACTAAAAAGTTTACTCTCCTATTCTATTCTATTCTATTCTATTCTATTTTGCAGCTGCCTTCACCCCAGTACTTCCCTCCCCTATACACGCATTAATTGCGCAATTTGTTTAGTGTGTTTGTTGCTTTTGCTCCGTCAAGATTCTTTTTCACATCTTTGCTAAGCGCTCTTTTGCTTTGTTCGCTTTGTGCAATTTTTTGTATATTTTTATAACGGTATTAAAGAGAAGGAAATAACTTGAATCAACAATATTAATTGAGCAATGTGCATTTCAAAATCAACAATGCTTATATTTGTTATTTAGTATTGGCTATATAGTATTACTTGTTAATATTGAATTAATCTAGCTGATGTCTATGCTAAAGCACAGTTTAGTTTTTTCCCATCGCAGCGTATTATACACTCTACAAACTTTGAGCAACTTCCTCTTTTGCCATTTCAGCATTTATTTGTACAATTTAAGCTTTGTTTTGTTTTGTTTTCTTTTTTTTTTTTGGGAGGTGTGAACAAATTTGAACGCAACGGAAATTTGCATTGTTTTATTTAACTGTCAGCCATAAAAAGTGATTTTTACAGATATTTAACTGGGAAAGAAGCTAAGTCACATTTTTTGAATGTGATTTCTTTGGAATTGGCGACTGTTGTAAAGTGTTTCCCATGTTTGACAAGACATTTTGGCGTGTGATTATCTCATCAGCGTCGCATTGCCCCAGGCCCAAACTTGTTAGCCAGCACGACCGAGGTGTATATGCATCCGATTGATAGATAGATAGATAGATAGATAGATACAAACCGGCTAAATTTGCATGTGCCAACATTAAATTGGAGCTGCGCCGTTGTCGGCGTTGCATGTTAAGCGTTTGATTAATTTAATGACAATGCCCGTAGGCAGTATCCGATGAGGCATTGCTTACATGTGTGTGTGTGTGCCTCATGTGGATGATATCAGCTTTCGAAACGGCTGCAAGGAAATTGGCGCTGTTCAATTGATTTAACTAGGCAATTTCGAACATGTTTCCTCGAAAAACTAAAAAACAGACAAACAATGTTTACGCTGCTCAGCTGATTTTGATGATTCGATTCACAGATTTATTTTATAGCTATATTTAACAATCTGATGTAAAAACACACACACATATGCATATATTTATTAACTTTGTATCTGGCAAAATCAAATTTGAATATTTTGCTTTTGTGATTGTGCTTTTTCTAAATTTAAACGGGATTTGTTTAATAAACAATTTGACGCTGACCAAATGTTCAAACGCTGATTGACGTCACAGAAATCCGTTTTTCTTTACCTTTTGGCATAGCCAACGGAGTCAAGGTGGTCAAAACACATGTATAGACATCTAAGCACTAGTTGCTCCACTGACGTCACAGATTACATAATCTTGGTGCCACAAAATAGAGGTACTGGTAAGGCATATACAAATTGCAATACAAACTGATTTACTTATATGATGCCAGCAAAAAGATCGTCACAGATAACGTTAATATAAGCTACAAAATTTGCGTCTTAAAGTAATTAAGATTTGCTAAACAAAGTAAAATTAAGATAATATCAAAAAAATCTCAGAAATATATTTCATTGCTTTTGGCAACAATACTAAAGAGTTCGATTGAGTTTTTCTAAAAACGAGGGTTTTTCTTTGCTTTAATCCAGGTTTCAATTTTCTAAAGTGTAGAAATAATATGTCTAATTTATAGGGAGTTTTTTTTTTAATATGTGTAGCATTACCTTTTGTTAATAATAATAATTATAATTTCTGTACATTACTAAAATAATAAATTTCCTTATATTAATTCCAGATATAAATCTCATACAAAATGCCAAAACCACTCGTTAGCTCCTGCTGCCTGTGTTCGTCGACAAGGAATGGATCTGTTATATCCGGTGCCTTGGCCATAATACTATCTATAATCACGATAATTGTGATATTCACAACGCGTGTGCATTTCAAGACAATTTTATTTGACTTTTTCTCAAATGATGTTGTTAAAATTATACTCGTGATAAACCTATGCATGACGATATTAATATCATTGCTCATGATTGTTGGAGTGGTCAAGGTATATTAATAATAATAATAATCCTGCTTTAAAACACCAACTGCGGTTAAGCATTTATATTTAAATTTATATTTTTATTTTTTTTTATATTTATAGCGTAATCATTATCTGATGGTTCCTTGGGTGGTGCTGGGCATTATGATAGCTATTGGCCTGTTGATTTCTGTAATATACACTGGAGTCGTCTTCTTCATTGATGGCTTCGTGCTGACGGGTGTTCTCTGGCTGATCTTGGGACTGATCTGCTGTGGTAAGTGCATATTCAGCGTTCATATCGCCAGTGATGGCTTCTACTTGTGCGGTTTTTAGCACCGGATGGCGTTTTATGCCACTCGTGTATAGTTTATTGACGCATTTATTATGCGTCGATTACCTGCATGCTGAAAGCAAAGGGGGCAGCTGGGGCACAATTCAGTCTGCGGACAAATGAGGCGCGAAGTGCTTGCCACGCAATTAGTTTGGCTGCCAAATGGCAAAAATAATAAATGGCAATGTATGGCAAAACAGTAGTCATTCGTATTTGAAGATCACACTTAAACTGGACAGTTATTATAAATTTGGAAAGTTTTTTTTTTCATCATACTTTTGATTAATTTGAAGTTACAGTTTCGAGGAACTAAAAATTTATTATTTATTAACAGACTAGAGGAGTACACACAAATATTTTTTTTTATTGTTTCGTGAGCTATGATTATTATTTATTATTTAAATATAATATATTATTTTATATTTATGTTATTTTGAGCAAACATTTAATTTAAATATAATATATTATATTATTTTAAGCAAAAACTTTTTTTTTAGCAGATATGACCAATGTTTTGCATTGTTTACATTTATGCCTAAAAGTATGCTTTTCTTTTTCGTAATTCATGACGAATATTGTTAAATTTTTTAGCTAATATCAAATGAGTAAGCAATTGAGTGAAAATTTGGAATTTTTTTTAAGTGTATATATATAAGAATAAGCTGGGATTTAATCCTCTACATTTTAAATTATAAAATTAAGTTTTTAATTATTACCAAAAGTATGAAGCACCAAATGAAAGGCATTTATAGAGAACATAAATTATGAATTTTATATTGACAGTCAGCAACGCCCACAAATTCGAAAACCAGCTGTTGTCAAACTCATTTCATTCACAGCTAACTTATCTTTACCTTATTAATATGTCTGTTTCTATTTTTACAGTTGTACTCACATATTGCTGGTGTGTCGTCTACAGCGAATACGCAAATCTATCCGAGGAGAGCGAACGTGGACGTTACAACAAGCAACCCTATCGTCGTTGATCAATTGCTAGTACAAGTATATACAAGTATATGTACACGTATATCGATATATATATATATATAAATATATATAGGCCGGATTTACTCACTTCATCGATTCACGGCTCAGAAAGCATACACTTATCTGTACATCTTATCTGTTAGTTGATAATACTAAAACCGCTTATGTTCGTAATTAGCTTTTATGTTTAACTAATAATTGTAATTTAATTATTTAAAAAAAGACCGCCCCTTTGGCATATACGAATACTAAACTTTAAGTAAATTAATTTGATGGGGCCCCGTCCTAAGTGCAATCGAATTACTTAACAATTCAATTTCTATCACTGTCCAATAATATTTGTTGTAATTTGTAATTTACTTTTAATTTTTGTATCGAAAGAATAATATTATTAACACGTACAGAAATAAAACAAATATGAAAAAAGGTATTGTGTACGAGGTCATTCAGGGTTTATTGTGCTACTTCTCTCACAAATGTTTTTTATTTCAAAATATATATATTTATTTCTTCCAAAGTCTATCAAAATTGTAAATTAACTATAATATATATTTAGATATATATACATATATATAAATACATATATGTGAATGTGGGTGTGATTTATTATTGAGTGGGTGTGTGGTTTTGCCTTGTAAAGAGCTAGGTGTTTGTTTAAAGTTCACTGCGTGTATATTTGGGCTTAAGCTCTTCAATGCGCTTAATAAAATCGGATTTCTCCAGACAACCATCGCAGCTCTCGTCCCAGTCGTTGAGGATCTTTTTCAGATCACGCACTTTCAGTTTCTTAAGATCCACATTATTCAAGTCAATTTGTTTCTCTACAAACGAAAGTTGAATAAAATAATTAAAATTATTAATTATCTTAAATGAATTATTTAAACAAGGACATACCATAACGTAAATCGCAAATTTGGGCATCCATCTTCTTTAGTTTCTCGCACACTTTCTCCGCTGGCAAGGACCAGCTCAGGGGCTTGCTCAGCTCATTCAATATGCCTGTGGCCGACTCCTCAAGACCGCCCAGGTAATAGCACTATTTTTGTCAAATATAACACACGTACATAAATGTACATACGTGTTTATTTTTTTTTTGTTAGATTTGATTAGACACAACCTGTTTGCCGGCAAATTGGCCTTGGGCTACTTACGAATCTGTGCTCTTTATTTTTCTGTGTCTTGCAGAATTTCTTGAAGTCTGCTTCGATTAATTTGTAGTCCTTCTTCGTTGCATCGTCTAATGTGTCAGCAAAGCGTCTCACAGTCTTTACACAAACTGTAATTAAATTTGGTGAAAATCTATTCGACAAGCATTTTATACTTACGTGGCCATTGTCAGCACACGATTTACAGCTAGCTCAATTCTCACCTTCGCAGTCGTCCTCCTTGAGGGCCAATGCCGTCTGTGCGACGCCAACAACTAAACAGATCAACAGGACAATTTGTGATTTGTTCATTTTGCAGCCAGTGTAAAATGCTTTATTTTAATATAAGAGATTATTCAGTTCTTGGTTGATGCCCACGTTAGTGTTCCTGACAGCCAACTTGTTAGCTTGACTTGTGTTCTAACAGTGTGACCAGTTTGTCAATTTGCAAGAATACCACACATTCCAAAAAAAATACCAAGTCCACTAAAAACAAATCGATTAGTAAAACACACGTGTATAAATATAAACTAAAAACATAATTAATAAACTAATTTATGAATTGGGCATGTGTAATTGAAACTTAAGCCAAAATAAGGAAAATTGTTTAATATAGTATTATTATTATTGTATTAATATTAAATATTGTTTTATGTTGTACAAAATGTTCAACCAACAATGTTATTATGCATTTTTATATTTATTTTGTTTGTTATTATTTATAAATATATATATATATATTTTGGCTTATATATATATATATATATATATACCTATATTTATATTGTTTATAATGCTTATATTGTTTATATTGTTTATAAATGAAATTCCTTAATTGAGTGCTGCCCAAAAACATGCTATAAAAATTATAAAGCTGTAGGTTCAGAATAGGTCACAATAGATATAATAGGTTGCAGTTCAAACTGTTTTATCTTTGCTAATAATTGTCCATAGTCCGTATTTGTTTCGACATTATAAAGCACTTTTTATATAAATTATTTTAGCAACAAAAGTTAATAATAATTCGAGAAACTACGGTTTTATGAGTTTATTTCCAATTCAAACTGTTATATCTTCGCAAATAATTCTTGAGTAAAATATATTTAACAATGTATTTCGGACGTTGGATATAAAATTTCTCCATTATCTTTAAAAATACGTCCGGCAGAAAGTTGACTGTACTTGTCAGCCTAAAATTTAATTATGCGCTCACTCGCCAAAAGTATCAACTGTCGCCTTGAATATGCAAATGAATTCGCGGTAACCGTTTATTACTTGACATAAACTTAAGCAGCTGTCCGTCTTTGGCCTTATCATAATCAGTGCAGCCAGAGTTAATGAATTGTATGGCAGAAGCTCACAGAATCTGTGCAGATGAGATTTTAATTAGCTAATTTATTTATGCGTAAATTAAAACAACACTAACGCAAACATAACACGAAAAAAATTATTAATAAAGAAAATACCCTTGCACATTAGCGTAATAAAAAAAAACTGAGCGTGTCGGCTTGGTCAATATCCATAAAATATTAACACAATATGGCATCGACAGTATCGCACTGATGGTGCTACTTGCAGCATGCCGCGAGTAGCCCTTTAAGTTAATAATTACGGCAAGGACATGGCAACACGAGTAGCATGCCAAAGAAATTACAGTCCCTGAACCCTTGCCAGACAGATGACAGTAGCAGCCTCTCTTCCCCCTCGCTTCACCAATGTTAAAAATAAAGTGCAGCAAAAAAAAAAAAATATTTATGTATATATAAATGAAAAAATAACAACACTCCTGTAATGGCACTTAAGGCATTATTTCTGGTATGCACAAAAGATGGCTGGAATTGACACTGTGTTGCGAATTCCAATATTGTCTTCATATTTATTTGTATCGTTTGGGAGTGTGCCTGCTTGTACTTTGTGGAAAGTCTGTGAACACATGTTTTTGCCATTGAACTGAATTTTTATACTATATGTGATACTTTTATAAATGTACAATCAATAATAATTAATAATTAGTAAGTGCACCCACAGTTTCGCTGTTGGCCATATATGGTTTGCCTTGCATTACGGGGCCACATTAATCAAAAGTAATTTGCTGGCCAATGCCAGCCACCTGCCAACTAAGATGGCGAAAATGTCAGCTATAGTAAAAATGTTGAGGCCATTTTGCATGGCCAACGGAAATGAGAAGTCGCTCGGTCAATGTAAATGCGTATGTGTGTGCGTGTGTGTGTGTGTGTGTGCGTTGTTAATTAACTGTTTTACATTAAGTGGCCATAAAGGCAGAGGCTGTTGTGCATTTTAGTCTATTTTAATGTGGCCACACAAATGGCAGGCGTGATCGGCTTGGACAATGAGCAGAGGCCAAAACCAGCAGCAGCAGCAGGACGAGCAGGAGCAGGAGCAGCATTAACAATGGCCCATTAGTTGGTTGTCGTTGTGGGACTGTTCTGGAACTTAAATGATTTACGAACGCTTTAAAGACCGACCATAAACGTGATGAAATTGTTGGCATGTTTTTCTCCTCTCCTCTTCTCTCTGTTTATCCATTTCTCTTTTGTATTTAATTTAATTAAATACTTTAGTTTGGTATTTGGCAGTGCTGAATGGAATGGTTAATGCGGTCTCCGTTCTACATAAATTGTGGCAAGCTCACTTGCTTTAAATTATTTGCGGCTAGTATTTCTTGTTACTGGGTCAAATGACTGAAGCATACGTAAAAGCTGGAAATTGGTCAAGTGGTTAAGCCTGCAGCTGACCGAATACTATTGGTCCTTAGATTTATGTACTTGGGCCTGGTCCTTTTGAGCAGCAAAGTAAATCAAAATCTACAGCAAATTACTAGTTAGCAGTTTTGTATGGCATTTTGGCCAGAAACTTTCAGCAGGTGTTTCATGCTGCACGCCCACAAATCACAAACCAATGACGGCTAATTAGAGTGAAAAATAACAGCAGTGCCTTAAAAGTGTAACAATGACTTTTCCACAAAGAATTCTGAACTATTTTAAGACCACCCCCCTGCCTCACTGCTAATGCTGCTTCCTCCTGAATCCAGCTCTCGCCTTTGTTCTAACTTATCAAGTGTAAGTGGCGGCAAACTTTTGGTCCACACAGTAACAAATTGTTTGCCTTAAATACAATAAAAATAATGGTCTTTTCATGTAACAACTCAAATCAAAAATTGGGTTTAATTGCATTTAAAATGTAAAATTCATCAATAAATGTTTAAATAGCTGCAATATTAATATTTTCGGATTTCTTTTTTAACTTCTGAGTAAATATGATAGAGCATTTGGAATACCTATCTCAGTTGATATTTAAATATTATTACTTATACTTAATAAAATTTACTTATGCTCAACACAAATCAATTTTATACAGCTTAAAGTTAAAATCAAATAAAATGCCAGGCGAAAGCAAATAAATTTTTTTTAAGTTTTTCGGCTTACAAATAAATGCAGTGTAAAATTAATTCAACGCTTTAAAAACATGTAAATTCGAAATTTTTGTTCAAATTGTTTTGGCATCAAATGTACTGAAAATACAACTTTTTTTTTTGGAGTGCATTCTGTTGTAGAGCTTCTTTCGGTGGGGTGGCACAATTTAAAAGAAGATTAAGCCGCAAACTGCTTTGGTAGCCATGTGGGCTTCTGTGCCGCTTCCCCTTGGCAATATCACAAGACGCCAGAGCTGAAAACTTTGCAGCCGCCCAAGGGACACGTAGCACCCACTAACACTAACACTAACACTAACACTAACACTGGCGGGACTATGGCGATTTCTCTGGCGACACTTGTCGAAAGTTGCGCGTAATTACGACGATGTGCGGCAAATAGGAGTGAGCAAGTGTTGGTGGAGTTACAGTTTTGTGTTGTGTGTGTGTGAGTGTGGGGGTCTTGTGGGTGCGGTAGTCAGTCAAAGTGGCACCATGCTGCTAGCTTTGCTTTAGTTTATGGACCCTCAATGCCCTGCAATAAAGTTGTTCTTCAGGGATGTCCCTTAATGTATGTGTTCATATAAAAACTAAATCCATCAATGTTTGCATTTAATATAGTATCCAAAATCACAGCTAACTTCTGAGCTAGCTTAGAGACTGAAATATTGAAAATAATTTTAATAATAAAATTATTATTTAAGAGAAAATTAAAAAGATTTCAAACAGGTTCTAATATTGAATTTCGGTTAATTAGTTAGTTAATATTAATAATAGACGAGGGCACAGTAAATAAATCTGATTAATTTCTTGGATGTGAAAGCTGGTACTTTTTTAGAGTAAGCTACAATTTGAGTTAGGCTGATAAATATTAAAAGTCATATAAATAGGAAACATAATTTAAAAATATGTTAAATATTACGTTGCTATAAGATTTCATCTATAAGCATCATTTGTAGATTTTTCGTAACTTTTCGCCAACTTTTGATTTGTGTGCCCGCTGCAGAGCATTCAGTTGTCATCCCAGGATTCTTCCTTTCAAATAACTCGAGACAATCGCAAAGTGTCGCCACAGAAAACTTTTGCTTGGGCTGCGCTGGTTTTAAGTCTCAGATTGTTTGGCCGTTGTTTGACGTTTCGACTTTTGGTCTATGGCCATTGTTAGACGCACCCCCTCCCCCCACCCTCCAAGCGAGTGGAACTTTATTACAAATTTAAAGAATTTCCATATATTAGGCAGCTGGGGCAATGACACGGGACAGCATTAATGTGGTTTTAATATAATGAAGCAACACTTAAATGACGGCTCACTCGAACGACAGACAATGAATGGATGAGACAATGAGCCGTGCGGTGAAGCCGCAGACCATCAATCAATTTGTTTGGTATGAAAACTATAATAAAATCATTAGTCTGGTAATCCCTAGAACGTTTTGCAACCGAAATCAAAATAAAATCATCAGGCCAGAAATGATGATGAATGGTCCTGAACGGGGATCTCTGTTTGGTCATGGCCCAATCTCTTTTTAATAAACAAAATACACACGCACACACACACACGCACCATGGTAACTATATGATAGGGAGCAAATGATTGTGTTGGCATGGCATGGTCTAGTGGCCAACACTCAGCAGCCACTGGGATCAGTAGCGACAGCAGCAACAACAACAACAACAACAATAGTTGGAGTTGGCCCCACGGCATCATTATCAGACAAAATAACTTGCATTGCAAGGCTGAAATGGTTTTTATTTTCATTTCATTTCATTCTTTTTTTTTTTTTGGCAAGCAAGAAAAATGAAAATGTTTAACGGGAAAAAATAAAATACTCACGTTTCTCTCCCAAGCGAACGTGATTCAATTTGTTTTGTTGGTTAGAAAACTAAAATAGCAAAAAGAATATATAACTAAAGCCAGCAAAGCAAAGCAAAGCAAAGAGAAGCAGACCAAAGCAGACCAAAGCAGAGTAAAGCACAACAAGCCAAAGCGTAAGCATGGCGAAAGCAAATTATAGCAATGAAATAGCAGCATTAAATGTGGGCGGTCTTCAGTGGTTGAGAATCGAGCAACTAACCAACCGAGACCACTCTCGAACCCCCTTCCAAAAGGCTGGCAATGCGGTCAGCAAAGCCATCCCTGGAACTAAGATCAAGGCGCTTGGCTGGACGACCTAACTTAAGGTGCTTCTCATCCGGGTTGCGGGCGGGTTGTTCAAACTATGAAAATACAACAAAAGTAGGCAATGAATGAGTGGGTCGAGGGAAGTGGGTGGATTTAAAAGTTTTGAAAATCTTAAGTAGTGCACAGCGAATTTATATAAATAATACTAATATGCAACTTGAATAACAAAGGCAAATATTAATAGTAAAAAATATATTTATTTGAACAGAAGTTTTTTTTTAAACCATTTACAGAGCTTTCCAATAATTTATTTAGCTATAAAGATATAAAAAAATCTTATAATTATTTTATAATTAAAAATAATTTGCATAATATTAATTTAGGTTTTGAATTATTTTATTTGACTTATTAAACTGAAATAATTAGTGATTAATTTTGTTGAAACTTAAAATTTAATCTTCAAATTCATAATATGTTTATTTACTTATTATAAGTGGTCTAAATACAAAACACAATTCGAATTAAAGCATTTAAAACTAAACATAAATATAACTGATATACAAAATGAAGAAATAAATAAAAATAATAAATCTAGGGGCATTAAAATATATAATAAGGATTTGGATACCCACAAACAAAAAACGCAAAAATAATTTCATAGTAACGTGGAATTATTTCATATATACTACTAGAATTTTCAAAATTTCTAGCGTCCCACTCGTGTTTGCCAACCAAATAAAGTTAAGTTTGTGTGGGCGGGGAACACGCCCACAAGCGCACATGTTGTGCGGTGTGTTTATTGTGCCGACTTTAAGGTCATTTTAAATTAGTTTTTGGTTGTTTTTTTTTTTTGTTTCTTGACAGTTTTGTCTGTTTTCATTTTGGTTTGCTCATTTTTTGTCTTCTTCTTATATTCTATTTTGGGTTGTCTATTTTGCGTTTTGGGACTTTGGTCAGTCGTTAGTTGGATGTTTGTCCGGAGAGTGAATATACGTCGAGTGCTGTCGTTATGACAATTACGTAACACATTTGTTAGACGCAAGAGGGAAGCGGTGCAAAGGGAAATTCAACTTATGCAGCCCTCAACTGGCCATACTTGAGCCCAGAGTGCTTACTCATGCCACATTTTCGATTTGGCCCCCCTGAAAACACTCTCGATGACATGCCAATAAACAAGAATATTTGTTTGGGGTAGTGGGTGGGGGGGGGGTGTGGGGTGGCAATAGGCCACGTGTTCAAGTGTCCGACAACATCAACAGCTTCATTTTGGGCCAAAAAGCAAAGTCAACGCCAAAATTAATGGTAGTCGAACTGAGTCTCAACCAATTGTTGACAACTGTTGTGTCATGTTGCAAAAAGTAATAATAAAATAACATTAGCCAAGTGCGTCACACACATTTTTGCCACCTGGCTTTCAATTCTTGAGTGCAGTGTGACCAGCTTAATATTTTTTTTTCTTCGAATATTTTCTTTCTTTTTAATGTATTTTCATTTTGTTATCATTTATTATTGTGTATTTTATTAATACGCCTTTTACTATTTTGTGACCTCTGTCAATAACTGAGTTCCAAGACTGAGACATGACAATCCAGATCCTTTTTAAGACTTCATTAATAGAAATTGATTGCCCAGACATGCTGACATTGCTTAAAAATCTATATTCAATTAATGTAATATTGGACACGATGAAATTTAATTTATATTATTTTGTTAGCATTAAATTAAATTGCAAGCTGAATGATATACAATTATATAGACGTCTACTACGAAAAATAATACGAAATAAGACCGTTTTTTCTTTACACTCAATTTAAGTATTTGATTGAATTTAGCTAGCTGTCTTACAACATCAACCTAAAACTTGTAACAATAGAGAAATCTTTCAATAATTTGCACAAAGCCGTTTTGTCATTTTCAGGGCACGCTCTGCCCACATTCACACCGCGCGACACCGCCCCCTCCCCCACCCCATCATGCAGCCTTAGGATGTCAGTGGCAGACTTGGATATCGTCTGAGCTGATACTTTATTGGAATTGTCGTAAAAGTCGATAACATCAGGAGCAGCAGCTGGAGCCAAATCGCTGTTGGGCTCAGGTCACAAGCAATTTAATGTCAATTTTGGTATTAAATGTGCTGTCCGAGCAGTTCACCTGCTGTTGCGCCACTCATCCACATGTCACAGAGAGAGAGAGAGAGAGCCGACTGTCTAACTGCCATACACACACACACACAGAACACACACACACACATAAATAAACACTCAACATTATTGATGTAGTTTCAGATTTGACACAAATATCTTTTGCAAACGAATGTTGACTCTCTCCGCTGAAACTTGATTAAATGTAATTAATTTCTATCTCAGCTCTTCTCTATAGAAACACAAGTGTTGATTAATATGCGAGTTATGTGGATTTATTTTGCTTAGTTGTACAGTAATAAAATTTAATTAGTATTCAGTACATTTTTATGCCCCTTAAGTTGTGCAACATTATTTTATTGAGTGCCTGCAGATGGCTGAATGCACCATTATATTGCGGCTCTTGTGGCTTGATGTACATAAAGTAAATGGTGTTCTTATGTTGTGGCACACATTCATATACATTCAAACACCTAAAGCAACACACGCACGCACACACACACACACACACACATACGCACAAGTGCAAGCTGCTGCCAAACGCAGTCAACTTTTTGACTAGTTGTTTTTATTTACATTCAAGAATTGGATACAAAAAGAAAATTCACCCGCTGAGTTTTGATTCTTCTCCGTCTGGCGTTGGCATTCCAAGTGGAGAATTTGTAAACAACCAAAAGACGCAAAGGAATCATATACATATATGGATGTGGTTGTAAGGTTAACTTGCCACCAGCAAAGGACAGCTGAAAACAAAAATGCCCAAAGCAACTGCGCCACGCAATTTAAATACTCTCCTAAATACAAAAATATGTTGAAATATTAAATTATTTATTCGTGAATCTTATTTTTAATTACATAATTTGTGGGCTTATAATTTGGCACCAGGGAACAGTAGTCACAACTCTCCTTAATAAAAATTTATGTTAAGCTTTAGGCAAAAAATGGTCTTAATTTCATGCTTTAAGCTCATTAAAAAATATATTTTTACACAGACTTTGCTCAATCTTTGTTTTTATCTAAAATCATAATATTTATTAATTGCATATTTTATCACACAAATATTTTCAAATGTTTTGTTCTTACACGTTTAATAATGCTAACAATATTTTGAGGGGATTGTTAAGCTGTCAAAAAATGTATAAGTCATTGTCCATGAATTGTACTCGAAATTATTTATATTCTACCTTAGAAAAATCACAATGTTTCCATGTGATATATCTGTGCAACTGTATACAAAAATGTTGTGTTGCATGTAAAAGCTGCCAAGCTAATAAAATATTTATGGTCGCCTTAAGCAGAGTATAAAAAATTGCAAACTTTTTAACACAGCATGTAAAAAGTGGAATTTAAGTCACATACGCACAGCTACAGAGGGTGAGGTGGGGGACTGTGGTGTGAGGGGTGAGGAATGAAAGAAGAAAAATTGCGAGAGACTGGCTACAGTTTGCATCAAGGCCAAGAATCAGCGTGTGTCCAAAACAAACGTACACAAACAAGCAAAAACATACACACACACACACACACACACACACACACACACACACACACACACACACACACACACACACACACACACACACACACACACACACACACACACACACACACGTAGACACATTAAGTCTACTGCATGTTTGTTTGTTGAGTCAGCTGCCGCCATTTTGTAACCATTTTTCCATGTCATACACCCGGCACGAAAAGTGCTCACCCCCCACACAAAAGCCCCCCTTTTGGCTTGTACTCCCCCCCCCCCTCAATCTGCATCACCATCTCCATCTCAGTTGACTTTATTCTGTTGCCTTTGGGCTGATGAATTTTCCGCACGCTCTGCTTTGCTGTCTGCAAAGTTATTTTCCACTGTGTCAAAATGAAGAAAAACTCGTCGCTTGATTAGGAAATTTCCATGCAGCTATTTTCCTGCCTCCTCTGTGACTCCTCTGTGGCCGCCTCCACCCTCCACCCATTCGCTTGCTCAAACTAAATGTGGGTGGTTTGAACAGCAATTAGGCAAATTGTTCAGCTATCAAACCAAACTCTCAAGTGACTTTCTAAATTCGTTTTAAACTCACACACATTCTGCCACCCAAAAACACGCTTATCGACTTGACTTGATTAACCTGGTTAGTCCGGTTAGCTGACGGTGTTCGGTGGTGGGTTTGGTGGGGTAAATGTTGTTTCTGGAGGCTCTCAGGCGTAATTACATTAACAATTCTGAAAACATTTCAAGCATGCGGGTGCAGTCCAAAACTCGTATAATGTCACTCCACTCAGCTGCGCCATTCAATGTTCCCCCGATACAAATCCATTATTCAGAACGTGGTGCAAACAACTCGTCCGGCAAGTACAACAACAACAACAACAACAACCTGTGCTACGTGTAAGTAGCAGCGGTCTGTACAAAATCTGTTTGCCACATAGCTGGCCATCGTATGGCCTCAGCATATTTAGTGTATGAACTTGCTGCCTAACCTTGAGTGTGTGCGACTGTGCATGTGGCATTCAACTAGCTTTGGGGGTTCCAACGGCACTCACACCCACACCCGCACACACACACACATACACATAAGCGCATTCAAAGGTTGCACAAACATGTTGCTGCTTGAAACAGCATGGGGCACTTGGGTAGCTTACAATCAAATGCTTCGATAGCTTGCTGCGAGCTTGCTGCAGTTGGGTACAATCTGTAATTAAGATTCGCCAAAATTGGCGACAACAATGCAAAAATTGTATGATTGAAATCATTTGGCAGACTTCAAGCGAAACTCATGTTGTTGCTTAAGTTGATTATTCTTCTTGTTCTCGTTAACAAAGTGTAATCGAATACAGACTATTAAAAAAGAGACAAATATATATAATTAAAATCAACAACCATATTATTTCTCAGACAGATTTAGGAAACGGTCAACAAACGGTCTTCTTTTACAACTAGTTGAGCTGAGCTGGGCAACTGCCAATCTTTTCCACTTGATAAAATGGTTTGGAACCCGACTCGTTTTGCGACATTCAATCAACTTGTTATCGTTGACTGCCCATCACCAAACAGTGTGTGTGTGTGTGTGTGCAAGGTTTGCCCGCTGGAGGCACTTGTGTTGCTTGCAACATAAGTCACACAGCGTTACATGGATGCAGTGCACAAAGCTCAACCATGTTTGGCGCTTTGTCACATTCTTTGCCACAGTCACAGCGGCAGATGTTGCGCCTCATTGGATTTCGTGAGCGTGAAGCAACTGTAAGGGGGCAGGAGGGGTTCTCTGTGTGTATTTTGCCTTGACAATCGCTGTTGTGCAGCACTCGGGGCGAGTAAACGACCAAAATCTATGCGGTTCCGGCTGAATTGCAGACGTAACCACCACACTTTTGCTTGCCCCGTATATATCACAGCGATTTAGCATCGGTTGTATGCTCCATAACGCCTCACACAATATACACCTTTCGCAACTAAGCAGCCTATGAAATTATCACAGCTTAATGCGGGGCATGCCCCTCCCCCCCCCCCTCCACAAATCGATATAATTGCATTACGAACTTGCCATATAAGCGGATTACTTTTACGCATGTTTGATGACAGCCGCTTGTCGCCCGGCAAACATTAAACAAAAATAATGTTGCCTGCTTTCAGGCGCCGCTCATAAATTATAACAATAAAGACACCAAAGTGCACAAAAAAAATATAAGGATAAAAGAGTGTAAAAGGCGTAAGGCATCGACGTGAAGATAACCTGTAAGCAATCAGTTTATTTCTGTTTAGAATGTATTTATTTTTATAGCATTAATTTATTTACTTATATTTATTTAAATGTATTTATTGATTAAAGCGAAAGTTAATATTAATCTTAGCTGCAGAATTCCTCGATGGCTGTGAAAATTGAAATATATTTCGAATATTCGTTTGTCTCTTTGTCAAAAAAAAAAACGGACAATATTTTAATAATGTTCTCCATTTGTATTATATGAGTTCTTGGGAATTCAATTTCTACATTTATATATTTTTGTATATATATTAAAAGCTGAATAAAAAAGTTTCTATATGCCCATATTCTGGATGTCGATTTTGCACAGGGTGTGGAGCAAAACACGCATTAAAGCATTTGGGCACAAAATCGCTGCGTTTGACTTTGCCCCCAAGGTTTGCTGATAATTTGCCCACATAAATTAACCAAAGTTGGTGGACTGCCCCCAGAAATCAAACACATACATTAGAGATGAGGTCAAATATAGGCATCGTATGGGGTTCCGATTGGTTGGGTCACATGGGAAAAATTAAAAATACTGCTGAATAGTTTTCGCTTTGTGTGTGTGTGTGTGTGTGTGCGTGTGTGTTACGACGTACAATCTGTTAATTTTGGCCAACTTTGCTTTGGCTATTTATAGCCTTTACTAACTGCCTCTTTTGCCCGCTCCTCAATGACGACTGTCTTCATTGTGTATTGATGCGCCCTCATGTGAAATAATTGCCGCTGTTGTCCAACGGCGTTTAATAATTCATCTATGTGTGGGTGTCTCACTGTGTGTGTGTGAGCCAAGTCGTGGTACTTCTGCTACTGCTGCTCCTGTTGCAAAGGCTATTAAGTTGTGAACTCAATTGCCAGATGACTAAGCTTGCTGGCAATTGCCTGAATTACAGCCAAAAAGCGAAAACGCCCTAATAAATATGGCTTGCCTTTTCTCCAAAGGGAGTTTAGCGTAGTCGGCTCAAGAGTGAATAAAATTGAATTTATATGCGCTTTTCCGATAAGGTCAAATGTTATGTTAGAAAAGTTTGATATTTTTAAATTATTAACTGATTTAAGGTATTTTAAAGTTGTAATTGAATACCTTTCCTTTTTGTTGTATGTAATATTTAAACACATTTAGTTATTATTTTAAAATTCACTTTATTTTTGCATAAACATTATTTTACAATATTTTGTTTTTTTCTTTATTTAGTTTTCCATCATATTAATAAGTTTTTGACATGTACCATTTTTATTTTTCTTGTTAGCTTATGATTTAAAAAGCCATTACACATATAAACTTTAAATTATTTTTAAAAATTTCTCAATTACCAAATTCAGTTCCAATTTGTTTTTTTTAGGAACTAAGCAAACTTTTATTTTTCTGTTAAATAAATAAATTGTTGTGTTTTAAAATATATATTACATACTAAATAAAAGAGAAGCGTTTTCAGCGATTTAAATAATTAAAAATAAATTGCGAAATAGTATTTTAATATGTAAAAACTGATCACAGCAAATTGTTCTGAATACCCAAAAAAGAACGAGCGAAATATAGGCAACAACAATCTTGTTGTGAAATTTTGAAATATTACTTTTTATATATATATATATTAATTTTACCTTATTAATTTATTGTATTTTCTTTAATATTTCCCAAAAATGTATGTACATGAAATATTTGATTTAAAAATTTTTCTAAATGTGAACCAACTTGTGATAATTTGTTTTTATTTTGAATTCATTTTCTAACAATAAATTATTTATCTAAATTGTAGTATATTAATTTCTAGTGTTGAAAATACTTAAATTATAAGGATTTCTTTTTAAACTTTTGTATTGTATTGTTTTTTCTTTTTTTTTTTGTAACTTCATAAACCAAAAATTTGATAATTTTCCACTTTTTACAATTTATTCCAAGACTTACAATTAAATGTTGAGTTTCGGGCTGTGTGTGACTTTTGGCTCGCTCCTGTGTGCTTGTGTGTATTAGTGTGTTAGTATGAATTTACATACAAATGTGTGTGCGTGTGTGGGTGTGTGTGTGTGTGTCTTTTAACGCTGTTAGTTGATGTCAAAACGTTGCGCCTAGAAATAATTGTGTATTAGTTATGGGTGTGTGTATGTGGGCGTGTTCTTATGTGCTTTATGCTAAATTAAAAATTTAATTTAAATTTTAAATTAGGCAACAAATTGAATTTGTTGAGTATTTTCATTTCCCCATGATAATATTTAGTTCTTGTATTTATTGTATTTGAAATATTCTGAGTTCGCTTTACGCAGTTGTTGTCTTTTTTTGGCATGCTTCTTTTTTACTTACTAAACAAAAGTTTTCCTCTTTTTGTTTCTTTGAGTAAGTTGCCTTAAACTTAAAGGACTTCATAATAGGAGTTTTCTTGTTGTTGTTGTTGTTGTTGTTGTTCTTGTTGTTTATGTTGTTTATGTTGTAGCTGCTGCTCTTGATAAACGCAGTCAGTTTGGATATGTCTCATTTTATATATATGGTCTGGTTACGGTGTCTTTCAGACACATACTGTGCCCGGATCTCGTAACGGTGCCTGAGGTGGGAAAAATTATAAATAGAGAAATTTGTTAGAAATATGTTTTTCGTGTTTGCAAGTGAGAAGTTATTCAAAGCAAATATTATTTTAAATATAATCTATTTTAATGCAAAATATGGCAAAATAACTGAGTAAACAAAAGGACTAAAAATATAAATATTATCAGTAATTATAAACTATGCAAAAATAAATAAACTATTGTATTCAACTCAAAGAGCAATGTAAATTTCATAAAAAACTACATTTCCAATTAGGTTTAATCATATAATATAATATAATATAATAAATGAGAGTGATTAACATATAAAGTAAATTAAACATTTATAAAAAGGAAATATAATTGAGAATGATGTTGTATATTAAACATTTACAATCTAAATGAATAAATAAACAGATTTTACAATAATTTGCATTGATTTCAAATGCAAATTTCTGTGGCATTCAACCACAATGGAAAATCTCGTTTAATGACATTTTGCTTAATTTAGCATAATTATTCTGTTGTTTTTCACCACTAACAGCAAAATTAGGCATGCTAATTAAAAATGGTAAAAGGCGAGACGAAAAATGTGAAATTCAATTTAATTTAAACATTTTAGTAAATTATTTGAAAATTTTGCACATTGCATTTTTGCCGCTCTATTGGCACATTTAAACTGGCCTCTTTTTTTGGCAAGTTGGCCAATTGATGTGCGAACTTTGATTGCATTGCATTAAAGTCGCCATTCAATTAATGGGCATGGCCCAAGGGAGGCGGTGAATTGCTGTGTCAGTTAGTTTTCAGCAAATAATTGGCCACTTCGGTTATGCGGCTTTAGGCGATTTATTAACTCGCCATAAATTAAATCATCGAGCAATAAAAACGCAATTATTCGCAATAAACGTTGAAAAAAATAAAAAATAATACCAATCGAAATTATTGTGGGTATTTATTTACTTAACATGCCACAACTTACCTTTTCGTTATGTTTTTAGTTTTGTTCATTTGTTCATTTTTTGTTTTTTGTTTGTTTCGCTCGCAGCGTGCAAAAATGCATAAATCAATATGGATAAATATACGGTGAAGTCATGTGTATTAACGGGATTATGTATATGCAATTTATGCATAATTATCTTAATTAAATGTGAATAGCTTTTAGTGGCCTGAGAGGAAAGTAGGAAAGGAAGGCATCTCCGGGCGACCGAAGCATAAAAACCATTGCAGATTCAACATTTATTCAACTGCATATCAATTATTATTTAGTAAAATATTTTGGTCCGCAGTGCTGATCAATTTGAATATAATTTTTGTTTTTTTAACGAATGTTTTTACACTATTTTTCATATGAATACATTTTTAAACAGACTACATAACGATTCGACAACTTTACGTTAGTAATAATTGTGTTTGTATAGACAGGAAATTAAGAAGTAATTTGATATATATTTCATCTGTAGAGCACCAAAGTCAGTTAACTTAATCAAGTAAACTAGTTATAAGTGTCAAACTTGGATTAAAATAATTTTAATATAAATTTAACTTTTGGCTAACAAAATTGAAAAGGTTGTAAATTCTAAAAATGTCTGTTTTAGAACAGCTTAAAAGGGTCACCACCATAGTCGCCGATACAGGTGACTTGGAGACAATTAAGTTGCTGAGGCCCACGGATGCAACCACAAATCCATCGCTTATATTAAATGCCGCCAGTATGGAACGCTATAGACATCTAGTAAAAGATGCAGTTAACTATGGAAAAATTAAAGGAGACTCAATAGCCAATCAAGTCGAGGAATCCATGGATTATTTATGCGTGCTGTTCGGAACTGAAATATTGAAAATAATACCCGGCAGAGTCTCAACTGAATTAGATGCACGTCTTTCATTCGACACGTTGCGCAGCGTGGAAAAGGCCTTAAAATTGGTTGGCTTATATAAAACATTTGGCATTGGGCGAGATCGTATCCTCATCAAGCTAGCCTCAACCTGGGAAGGCATAAGAGCTGCCGAAATACTGGAAAAAGAGCATTATATTCACTGTAATCTGACGCTTCTATTCTCATTGGTTCAGGCTGTGGCCTGTGCGGAGGCTGGCGTCACATTAATCTCACCATTTGTGGGTCGTATTTTGGATTGGCATGTGGCAAATACAAATACCAAAACATTTAAGCCAATGAATGATCCTGGCGTCGTATCTGTTACCAACATCTACAATTACTTTAAGAAGTATGGCTATAAAACCTCGATTATGGGTGCTTCATTTAGAAATACGGGCGAGATCAAAGCATTAGCTGGATGTGATCTGCTTACGATAAGTCCAACTTTATTAAATGAATTGAATGTTGATCAAAATAAAGTTCAAATACAATTATCCGTATCTAAGGCCAAAAAGCTGAATATTGATAGAATGTGGCTTTCTGAAAACAGATTCAGATGGCTAATGAATGAAGATGTCATGGCCAGTGATAAGCTAGCTGAGGGCATCAGAAAATTTACAATGGATACGTTGAAATTGGAAAATTTACTCAAATCATTATTTTAACATATTGGATAACAAAATCCAAAGACTTCTTCAAAGCCCATATTATAATATTTACTTTGGTTACTTTTGTTTTGATGAATAGATTTTTTTTTAAACTGCAATCTAGTAAAGATTTTTTTTTATCAATAGAACCTCCTCATTAATTTCTCTATATAAGCGCACATCAATATTTTTGTTGACTTATAAAATAATATTTAGAATATGATAAATTTTATGATACAACAAATTTAACGTTTAAGTATTAACACTCAGATATCAGCAAGAATGGCACATCTCTCAACTTGTACTTGAATTACTTATGCATAGTTTATACTTAGCCCGAAACAATAAAACTTAAATAAATTGCCACACGCTCTGGTCTGGAATGCAGATGTGGCTTAAACCCTATTGACTACTTAGCCATCTATGTACAACATTTAGTTCTAGCTTAAGTTTAGTTTAAACACCAGATTAAAATCTAACATAGCTAAAGTCATTTGGATTTGGATTTGAATTTGAATTTGTCGCTGACGTCACTATTGACCCGCTTACCTCTTCCTCAATTGCGGAGGCGTATCGATTAATCGGCGCATTCTTCTCCAAGCTGAACGTATCCTCAGTGGTCTTATTGTACGTGGGATTCACAAAGTTCATCGTGTTGCCGGGTTTCGAATATTTCTTGATAAGAACGTAGGAGAACTGTCGAGTAAATAAACACACAAATTAGTTGCCTTCGCAACTGAGGAACAAATAGCCGCTACTTACGCATATAATAGCCGTTCCAGCAATGAGTCCGCCTATGACTAATAGCGCTATTTGGCCGGAGTCGCGGCCCGTGGTTTGAGTCGCCTCTGTGTTGCTGTTGCTGCTGTTGTCCGGCTGTGTCGCGTTCGTAGCGTTGCCAGCGTTGTCTACAAGGTAAAAATGAGAAAGGAAAATAACTGTGAGTTTTATTCATTTCAAACTTGAAATATATTTTATACCAAAACCAAAATTAGTACACAAATAAAAAGAAATTATAACAATTTCCATTAGGCATAGTTTTAAATTGAAGAAAACACCATTTCCAATCAAAAAATATACATTTCCCAGATACCACACATCTTACTTAACCACATTTAATTAAAAGTAATCAAATTATATTCTATTAAAATCTATTTCCACATTCAGTCAAATGTTTCTTTAACATATTAAATTAAAAAATAATCCAATAAGATAAGTCGATTATTTGGAGTAAAATGATTTAAGCACATTCTCCTAGAAAATGTCCTTAATATCTCTTAATAAGCATTAGCCAAAGTTAAATTCCAAGAATTGGCCATGGATTCCCACTTGATTTGTCCTTGCTCCTGTTTTGTTTATCCTGTCCCACCCAAATATAATTAAAATATCGCATTTTTCCTTTTTTGGACTGCACCGAAGAAAAAGTCAACGACATCCCTTGGTGAATATTTTTGTCGTATTCCTAGCTCCTCCAAAACTCGTCTCCACGTCCGTTTTGTGTCCCCGGTTTTTTTTTTGTTTTTGTTTTTTTTTTTTCAGTTGTCAACTTTTTGTGTCACGCTTTTTGCCTTTTGTTAGGTTGTTGTCTGTGCGACAGGAAGTTGTAGGATTTTTCCGCTGTCAACATAATTCGTTTTCATATTTTCCGTTTAGAATTTGTTCAAAAGTTGAGACCAGGACACAGCATACGGGACGCGGAGAGCATAACGCAGAGCGCGTTCGTCTGGCAAAGGATGTGCCGCATTTAACGGCATCGCACGAACTGTCGCCTCTTCATCTGCGACTTATTATTGTTCATCTTTGGCGCTTTTTGTTCTTCTTGTTGATTTTATTAATTTTTGTTTTTTTTTTTTGTTTTTTTTGGTATAGCTTGTCGGAATTTCCATGAACTGAAAACTGGCCGCCCACCAAGCCGGATCAGTACAAGAATTTGACGCATATGGCATGGCGGCAGGCGGCAGGCAGCAGTCGGCAGGAATTATCATTAGAAGTTGGCCGTGGCAACAGCTGCACAGCATCAATTCTCAGTGGCAAGCGGGGACGGGGGAAAGCCAAAGAAAGATGATGATGAAAATTTGTAGGTTGCGCTCTGCGTAGGTGCTAGCAATTTATTTCAGACACTGAAGTGGCTAAAGAAAAACAGTTGGAAAGCTCTACGCACATTTGCCACATTAATTGCACGTTGTGCGTGTGTGTGTGTGTGTGTTTGTGTATTTATTTTTGGGGTTGTGTGTGTGTCTATTCTAATAAAATATTATAAGCCGCCGTCAAATGCATTTGTGGCAGGGGGCATTCAACTTTTCTATACTTCATATTCTGTTTCCAACACAGCCAAAATGGTTACACACAGCTGTGAAATAAGCCGAATTTAATATGCAAAAATATTCCACAAACAGAATTTCAAAACATTTCCAAAGTTTTTGGCCAGTATTACAAATTTCATTAATTATAACAAATTAAATACATTTCTGTTCAATCAGAAATGTTTGTGTAATTACTCAAATATCTGTGACATTTGTAATTGTATACAAATATTTTTTCGTGTAAATATTTGAATTCTTGTATTCAGTTTTGGGAACACCCCTCGGATTGCCATATATTTTATGTACTCCCATAAATGTCATATATTATTGTGGCGCCTTAATCTATAGCAAATGCAATTTATTCGCTCCGCCGCACAAAACAAAGTAATGTTCCCCAAATTTATTTCTGCGCTCTTTTTTTTATTTATATTTATTTTTTTTTTTATAATCCTGCACATGTGTTTCATATGGTTTTTTTTTTGTAAGAGGCTGAGAGACTCTCAGACGCAAAATGTGTCTGCCACCAGGTGTGTGTCTGTGTTTTTTTTATTCCTACAAAATTCACATAAAAATTCACGATAAAAATTTCCGCTAAGCAAATGAAATAAAAAAGGCACAAAAGTATTGCCATTGGGGATGTCACCTTATGCTTTTTGTTATTTCGATTAGATAAGGAAAAGTTGAAAACTTTTGTCGGATAAACGTGGATAGAGAAATTGTGTGGCATTCGTTGCCTATTTAAAGCATTCCACGCTGCAAAGTTCAGTTGCAGCCAGCGTCAAGTCATAAAATTTGCAAACAGCTTCTGACCAACAGAGCAATCACAAATTTACCCCAACCCCAACCCACACCAACCCGCTGCCAACTTTATGTGTTGGCTATTAAAAATGTAGTCGATACTGCCAAGAGTTTATGACGATTCGTGGCCCTGTCTATCTGTCATTTCGCCTTCCCTATTTGCACAACTTTTCTGCGCTTAATTAAGCAATATAAAATGGGCCGTTTCCAGGGTGTCCATTTGGAGCTGGTCGATTTTGCTACTTTCAGTTACAGTTACAGTTTTCGTTCTTTCAAATATCAGTTACTGTTAATATGCACAATTATGTAAATGATTTTCACTTACAGTTAATACTTTATAATATCAGTCAGGCTGTCAAAAAGCAACTGCTATGTAAATGAATTTCAGACCTACAATTGAAATCATTGTATTTTTTGAGGCAGTTTAAAAGCATAATTCATTTTCTTATTTTTCAGAAAACTGAAAATTGAACTCTTTTTGAATATATATAAAATATATATATTTCTTTATAATCGAACTATGTGTTTTAGATATGCAGTCACAGTTTTAATCACAGTCACAGTGAATATTGCTCAACTCTGTTGGCCATAATAAAAGTAGCGCAAACCACTAATTGAAATTGCAGTTATGGCCAGCTTGCCTTGGCTTGGCCATCTAATTGAAATAGTCCTTAACTAGTTTATAGTTATTTACTTGATCCCTTTCCCTTGCTTCTGCCATCTTTGGGCTCAGCAAACTTTTGCCTAAGCACTCCAACATTAAGTCCTGGGAGTCCTTAACTGCTCTCATCATTTTTCCTTGGAATTGTATTGCAGCTAAGCGGGATTGCGGAATCGTAACGGTATTTTCTTGAGCCGCTTAACGTTTTCTTTCGTGTTTTATTTATTTCAGACTTTTTTTCCATTTCTTTTTCGTTTTTTTTTTCATTCTTTTTCTTTTAAATTGACGTAATTAGAGGCATTTGAATGGGAAGCCAAGTGGTCAGGTCGACAAGTAGCTGATTTGGGTGGGCATAGAAACCAACAAAGTGGGCTCTGCCACCAGCATATTTTTATGGCCAAATATGTACATTAACCGTGGTCAGTAAGGCATTTTCAAGGGAATAGCAGCACACAAATATTAAAGCAATTGTCAAAAATGCCAAAAGTATTAAAGTAACTTTAAATAAATAACTAAATAATTTTGTCTATATTAAATATGAAAATACAATAAAATTGTAAATAAAAGTAGACACTTTAATAAAATATCAACTTGATAAATCTGCTACAAAAAACTCTGCTTAAATTTTCTTTCAAGTTTAGCATGCAGAAAAAGGCAAATTGTCTGACAATTTTTTTTTTATTTGACTTCAACGTTATTTGCTACATTTTAATTTAAATATTTTATTGTAATTGCAATTGTCTGACAATTTTTTTTTTATATTTTTTTTATTTCAACGTTATTTATTTTTTTTATATTTTTTATTAAATCTTTGTGCTTATTGTGTTCACTTCTAAGAATTGCTGTGCATCGCCTTTTATCTTTTTTTCGCTTTGAATTGATCAAAAGTAACGAATAATAAAATTGGTTTCCCAATTGGCCTCATTAACTGGCGACGAGACAATCAAATGTAATCGATACATAGATGAAAAAAAAAAATAAATGCTTGCATGTGTTGCATACATTCGGCGGACACTGTGGTAATTTATTCTTGACTTTACGCCACGTTTTCCACATTGCAATAATGTATGGCTGTAGGTGTTGACAGAGCCAATTTTCATGGTGATGGATGCGAGTGAATGTGTGACTGATGTGGATGATGAATATCTGGTTAAACTATTTGCTACCCCTATGACCTGACCTCCAGATCACCCACTTGCTCCTATTGCTATTGGCCATGTCGTTGCTGTGTACAATTTAATTTCATGGCGATTTGTTGAGCGACGATGACAACGCTTGCCAGTCAGCCAGTGAGCTGCTGCCTCTGTGTCTGTCAGCCGTTCATCATCGGCATCCACATTCACATTCACATTCACATCCGCGTTCGCATCCGCATCCCCATTCGCATCCGCATTGTCATCGCTTTTGGCAGAGTTGCGCACAAATTGCATGCAGAAATGCTTGGGTGTAAGTGTCATAGGGTTGTCGCTTGAGCGTGTGTTGCCTTTGAGCTTGTGTGGCATGGGGTTACGTGCAGGGGGAGGGGGATTTGGGTATTTGTGTGGCAACCATTGTTGCCATTAAACATGTCACTAGCGCATCCTTTTTGGTGGTTTTATCCCAACCATATATTTATGTATGTTTTACGTGGCACAACATTGTTGTGGCTGTGTGTGTCTGAATGTGTGTGTGTGTGTGTGTCTGAGTGTGTGTGTGCATTTTGAGTGATTATGTCGATATCATTGATGTTGATTTATGATGATTACATCTGAGCGTCGGCGTCGCTGAATGCATGTGTAAGAAATTGCCGTGACAAATGGCACACAAAATTAAAAGCGAGAACGTGAAGCATTTATACACATGTGTAAGTAAGTGTGTATGGGTGTGTGTGTGTGTGTATGTATGAAAAATATGCAGATATCACAATAAGACAATAAGTTATGAGTGGATAACAGAAGAAAACAATGGCAAAACAGGTACAAAAAACACCTAAATAATGAGACACATATAAATTTTACGAAAACAATCAGTAAACAAAACAAAAAAAAAAAATTATAATAATAATAAAAGAATAACTAAGAACAACCAATATCTAAACAAATATAAAAGTGGACGTATTAATAATACTGTAAAAATATTTATCACAAATATTATTATTATGTTTAATTCTATTTGCATTTTTGATTTAGTGCAAACCATAACCAAAAAAATGGGAAATAATATAAATAAATAATATAGTTTTCAAAAAAAAAAAAACCATTTGTAATCAAGAAATACAAGTTGCCGACACCAATAGAAATGGTAAATAAAATTCATACCCGGCGCTAAACTTGCCACTTCTTGTGGCAATTTCGCGGATTTTGGCTTTGTTGTCGTTGTTATTGCAGGTGGCAAATTGGCTTTTTCGTGTGATTTTGTTGTTGTATTAATGCGCTTCGTGGGTGGCACGGGGGGGCGTGTGTATGCTATCAAATTGGACAAACATTAAATTTGAACAAAATAAATATATATAAAGAAAAAGTAGAAAAAAAAAAGAAAACCAAATGGAAACAACATCAGGGCACATGTTAATGGACTTAATAAGGATCAACTGCCGCGTGGTGCTGGTTGCAGCAACCACAACAAGGACATGTCGCCATTCAACCGTGAACGCAGTGGTCCGTGCTGAAAATTACAGTTGCTACATCGAATACATCGAATGCGTTTACAAAGTGCATTTTAAGCCGGCCCTCATCCCCATCCCTCATCCCCCATCCCCACTCCCCTCTTGACTACCCAAAAAAAAAAAAAACAGTAAATGGCAAAGCTACTTACGATCTTCGACGCACATGAGGCCATCGGGCATGAGCTTGAGACCGGTGGGACAGGCGCAGGAGATGCGAGGACTGCGCTCATTAATGCGCGGCGCCGGCAGGCAAAGATGTGAGCAGTGACCATTAACCGATTGGCAGCGATTAATGCCATCGGGCTGGCGATACGGATGATACACATGGATGACCATGGGATGCTGGAGCTGTAAGTGAGTACAGAATGTAATGAGGAAGGATCATCCTGTCTATGTATACCCACCATATGCACAGCTGTGATGGGCTCAACATCTGCACCAGTAAATTTGTTGGCCTTGAAGACTGTCTGCTTGTCCCAGTCGCTCCAGTAGATGTAGTCCTCGAAGGTGCTTATCGAGAAGGGATGTCGCAGGTACTCCGTGGAGTACAATATCTGTCTGCGCTGTGAGCCATCGTAGTTGGCCGAAGAGATGACATTCAGCTTGCCATCCACCCAGTAGATGCGCTTCCTCACCAGATCCAGAGTGATGCCATTGGGCCACTTCACATCATAGTTGATGATTGTGGTGCGATGGGAGCCATCCATGCCGGCGCGTTCAATGCGTGGCGAGGCTCCCCAGTCCGACCAGTACATCCACCCCTCAATGGGATCCAGGGCAATGGAGCGTGGTATGTCCAGTGCATCCTCGATCAGCACTTTGCCCATGTTGCCGTCGAAGTTGGTCAGCTCGATGGTGCACTTGTGGGTGTCCGTGTAGTAGACATGGTTGTAGATCCAGTCGACTGCAAGGCCATCCGACGTAACCGAGGATTGCTTCAGGACCACAGTCTTCTCGTTGCCCTCATCGATGGGCGCCTTGTAGATGCTCTGTGTGGTCACATCGCTCCAGAAGATCATGCCCGTGCGGAAGACAAAGTCCAGCGCCGTCGCTGACTTGGTGTTGTTCACAATCGATGTCATCTCCATGTGATCCAGCGCAATCTTGCGTATATCATGACGACGTGCCAGGAGCAACGAGGCGTGTCCTTCGGTTGCCTTGCACCGTGTGTGATTCCGAGGATCTCGCATGTAGCCCGCCTCACACTCGCATTTGAACCCGCCCACTTCATTCACACAGATCTGGGAGCAGACACCTGGTTGCTCGCACTCATTGACATCGATACAGGTGCGATTATCACCAGACAATTTGTAGCCTTGGTTGCACGTGCAGCTGTAGCCCACCAAATGGTCGACACAATGATGCATGCAGCCACCGTTTCTCGAGGCGCATTCATTGATCTCACATTTGCCAGCCGGCTCATCCTCGCCATCGGGGCAATCCTTGTGCATATCGCACACCTTTGACAGAGGAATACACTGTCCGCCTCCACAATCGAATTGGCTGGTGGCATTGCAACTTTTGGGTTGAGCCTTTAGCCTGCAGTCGCGTTCATCGCTGCCATCCGCACAATCCTTCTGCCCATTGCAAGCCAGATGGCCGGGAATGCAGCTGCGATCGCCACACTGGTACTGATCCGGTCTGCAGGTAATGTTCTTGCACATCGAGCCATGCTCATCGTCGCCGTCTGGGCAGTCCCGATCCCCATCACAGACCCAGTCTTGTCGCAGACAGGTGATGCGATCCCTGCACTGAAACTCATTCGCCTGGCAGGGCGTCACAATTGGTATTGATTTGTCACAGTTCTGCAAAAATTAAATGCAAATTTAGAGTACAAATTAGCAAAGTGAAGAGCTGCAATTTTAATTAATCTTTTGCTTGATTTATTAAAAAAAAAATATATATATATATATTTATGTAATATTATTATTTTTTTTTTTCTAAGATGCATAATTTAGGCAATGAAATTGTTGAACTGCTGTGCGAAGTTAACTTTAAAAATGCATTTTTGTCCATCGCCTGTCAAAGGCAGCAGCAGCTCAGCACACACACACTGACGTAACTATTTATATACATACTATATATATATATATATATATATATATATATGTGTGTATATGTATCAACGCTTGTAGCTCGCTTCATCCATGGCTGGCATCCCATCTTTAGTTGCATTCTTTTCGGAGGCTGCTCGCAAAAATGTTCAAATTTTTTTCCGCATAGTTTTTCGCTTTCAACAAGCAATTTTAGACATTGCGTTGCTGCTTGCTGCGACCGCCGTCGCTGCCTGCTTGCCTGGCTTGCCTGGCTGACAACAACAACAAAAGCTGCGCATCGGTCACATAACTGCTTATGCAAGCAGTTGTCAGCTTCAAACGCTGACGTCGATGTCGACGTCGACGTCGACGTCCAAGTCGACATTGCCGGCTTTGAGTAATGCTTCAGCGCTGCATAATTTATGCTTCGCAGTAAGCATATAAAAATATATATTTGCACGAGGGTTGCTCGAACACTTTGGCAAAGGACTTAAACTGCGCTGATTTTGCTGCCCCAGCATTTCTAATTATTTTACATATAATTTTAAAACAAAATAATATGTAAATAATTAATACTTAGTGAAGCAATAACTTTTTAAAGCTTACAACAATTTTGTGTTTCATTATAAATGATTTCAATTTATGGCTGAGCTGAATTTGTGGAACAACTCTCGCCATTTGTGTTTATTTAGTAGAGCTTAGTTTATATCCAACAAGTATGATTAACAATGGTAACTTACGCGCTCATCGTCGGCATCCGGGCAATCGGGATCGCCATCGCAAGTCCAACGCTTGGGAATGCAGGCGCCATTGCTGCAGGTGAAGGTGTATAAACTGTTGCACTCATCTTTGGGACAGCTGCGCTCATCGCTACCATCGCCGCAGTCATCATCATGGTCGCAGACCCAACGCTTCTGAATGCAACGGCCATTGCTGCAGGTGAACTCATCGGAGCGGCAGGTGGTAGCTGTGGAAATCATCATCTTTATGTCAGACGAAATTTGTTGGACGTGTGTGTGTGTGTGTGTGTGTGTGTGTGTGTGTGTGTGTGTGTGTGTGTGTGGAGGAGGATTATCTAGTAATACTTATGGCAATGAGTGTTCATGCTAGTATGGGTATGGGGTTAACAATTGTGAAGAGTTAGATAAACAACAAGCAAGCGAAAACTAAAAACCAGCAAGAACTGAGACTGAGAAATGTGATACATAACTCAACCAAAACCAACACCATTATAAAAATTGCTAACGCACAGCGCCAAGGGATAAAAACCAAAAGAGATTTGTTGCCACAACAACAACAACAACAACAACTACAGCAAATAACATGAACATGTAACCAAAAAGTGTGTGCGTGTGTGCGTGTGTGTGTTTGAGTGTGTGTGTGTGTAAATATTTGTGCTTTGTTACATGTGTATTGTTTAGGTAAGTAATACAAAATTCTTGCAGCAATGTGTAGCACACTTATGGCCAGCAAAATTAAGTGTGTGCACACCAACACACATACACCGACACACACACACACACCGACACAAATATGCAGCACAGCTTTAGTTACAGTTACAACTACAGATTAAAATTTTGATGGCTTACTGCACGTGGCCTCATCGGAGCCATCGCTGCAATCTTTGCTCTGATCACACATCCAGGCCAACGGTATACAACCCACATCGCCCCCTTTGCAGGCGAACTCATCCTGCCCGCAGGGTTTACTCTCTGGAATATACAAATAGATGATGGAAATAAATGTGTTAGTTTTACATGCTGTTGCCCACTGATGAGTCGTTGAATATTATTTTAAATTTATGTCCTGGATAAAAAATATTATGACTTTAAAAATACCACATTAAATTATAAACTTAATTTGTCGTAAATGTTTTAATAAAACTAAAAATAAAAACAAATCCACAGTTAAATCAGTTTGTTAATTTTCATTAAAAATGAAAGTGCGTTTTTAAAAAATATTCTCTTTACAAATTTTAACACATTTGAATTTTGTTTTTCTCATTGCCTGAAAGAAAAAAAGGAATTTCAAATATTCTTATAAAATATGCAAAATATGTACAAAAACTGTCAAAAAATCATGGCAAAAAAAAAATCGTAACAAAATAATTGAAATGTGTTTACCAGCAGTAACGAGCAGTAAAATTACTGTACAAATTGCATAAAATAACCAGGCTTAAATTTCGAGCCAACCCATTGGTCAAAATGTGTCTTAAAGAAAGTTTCGTTTTTATATTTATGTATGCACAATTTGTATGTATGTGGAATGGCTTCTAACTGCTGCCTAATGATGCTGCTTAGTTCAATCTTTGATTACTGCATCACTAGCACATTTGGAGGCGTGTTTTCTCTTCGAGATCTGCCCATGATTCCATTGGAGTTGCTTTGGCAGTGTAATTAAGTTTATAAGAAAGAGCAGGAATTGAAGTCAAAGTCCAATTGTGGCTGCCACATGCCAAGCAAGTAATAAACATAGTTGTCGTGCCAGCACACATACTCGCACACACACGCACACACTCGCACACACACACGCACACACACACTCGCACACACACACACACTCGCACACACACTCGCACACACACTCGCACACACATGTACACTCGTTTAGAAATATAGGACAGCTGGTAGAGGGGCTAAGTTGGCCGCATTTTATCTAGTCAGTAATTAAGACATTATCAGCCAACACTCCATAAAGTTAAAACGCGCACATGCGTAGACATTAAAGCAATTATCACACACAGCCAAACACACACACACAGACTCCCACACACACGCACACACTCTCACACACACACTTAGACACACTCTCACACACACAGAGAGATTTATGCATTGTAATAAAAGCCGCCTTGTTGCCTGAAACTTTCATTGAAGTTTTACCAGACAGACCTTTACCAAAGCGTACAACACACACACACGCATACACACACGCACACATAAAAACGCTTTGCGTTTAACCCTAAATGCGTATTATTTTTTTTTTTGTTGTACTTGCTTTTGTTGCTTTTGCCAGGCACTCGACGCGTTAACTGAATGTCCTTTGTTTTGTGCTTTCTTCGGCTTCGCTTGATTTTGCTTGATAAGATTATGTAATTCCTGATGTGTGTGTGTGTGTGCGGGTGTGCGAGTGTGCCCTGGGCCATAAAGGTTCATAACACCACATGCTATACACACACACACACACACACGCACTTGGATAAATATGCTTTTTGACGCTGTTTTGTTTGTTTTGTTCACCATTCTTTGCCGCGTTACCTTTTGCGCAAAACTTGTTTGTTTTTCGTATTTCTGGTTTTTCTTTTTGTTTTTTGTTTTTTGTTTTTTGGCACCTTCAACATCGTTGCAAATAAATTAATTTATTATTATTTGACGCTTTGCTATTTGATATTTTGCATGCACAACATGTCGCATTCGTGATATGACTTAAATTGGAATTTATTGCAGCCATCGAGCGTGCGAACGCGTTTATTTTGGCACGGGAATTCAACAGGAATTGCAAAAGTGTAAAAAAAATTTCCATCTTCAAAAAGTTAATAATACAAACATTTTGTAGAAGAATTCATATAGAAGAAATAACGAAGGATCAAATTTAAGTTGTTGAAATTCAAGCTGAAAATTTTTGCAGTAATTTGTAAATAAATTTCTGGCTCTGAATCCTGTCTCCGTAGGAATTATAATTCTTGTATATCTTTAAATTTTGTCATTGATTGATTTGAAATCTTTTTGGGACAGTTTATAAGCCTGAACTAATTATCTGCTATATATTGAAATATTAAAATTAATTAATTAATAAGCAATTCAAGTCTAAATAAAAAAAGTTTGTTATCATTAACAAACCAATCAAAACATGTGAAAACTTATAAATTTTTGAATAGTTTAAAAATTATATAACTTGTAATTAAAATATATATTTTCAAGCGAATTAGGTCAATACAAAATAAATGAATTTCGCGCAATTTTGCGACGTTTTTATGATTTCATTAAACTTGCTTTATAGCTGGCTAATTTTGCGAGAGTGCTGCTAGGACTTCTATTTTATATACATATATATATATATAGATTTTTCAATTTTAATACCACTATTTCGCTGAAGTCGTAAGTGTGGCCAGAGGAGCAGCAGCAGCAGCAGCAGCAGGACATGTCGCCTGACCTCGGTGCTTGGTTCCACCAGTTGCCAGAGTTGCCTTGCTGAAGATTTGCTTTGGTATCAGGCATGGCAAAATCAATTTGCTGGCCACAATGGAAGGCTCTGAGCAGCTTCAATAGTGTACGCACCACACACACACACACACACACACACACACACACACACACACACACACACATAGTCATATACTAACACTATTACACTCTGGCACAGTAGCACATAACTTTTGTATTGCATTGAATAGCATTTTCTTGTTATCTGCCGTCGCCGACTGCAACGCATCGGAGCCCGACACAAAAGCGAATACTTGCAATTTGATTTTAATTTTATTTAAAATGCTTTTAGTTTATGTGCCCGGCCCGGGCTGTAGTTGGCCAGGAAGCAAAACCGCCCTACCCCCTGCCAAAAGACATCAAAGCCAATAAACTTTGATGCTTGAGTGCAACCGTTTGAGTCTTGTTTACATTGTAGTTTAGTCATCATTGTCATTCTTGTTGCATCAAAGTGACATTGTGCCTCAAAACATTTTCCTCTTCTGTTTTTTTCCCCTATTCTTTCTTTGTACTTGTTAACGGCCAAAGAATACTATAATATAAATATACTTTGTGAGATAAGATATTTTCTTATGACTGGTAAAAGGACAAAAAAAAAAACTAACTGAAATTAATTCTTAGATTTGACTTATTTTATTTGAAAAAAATTCTTGCTTTGTTGCTTAATTTAGCATTTCTTGAAAGGAACATAAATATTAAATCAAGGCGACAACTTAAGACTTTTTCAACGATTATTTCCGGTAAATTTATAATTAAATTAAGGATTATTTATGTTTATTGCACATTTCCTTAAGATGCAGATAAATGATGCTATCATAAAATATATGTCTGACTTGACATCTCTCTTTAGATTTGTACATGTATTTAAGTATGCATAACCCAAAAACCTGCGCTGCCTAGTCGAGTAACGGGATTGTCTGTTAACCGACTTTTTTTTTCGGGCACGTTAAACTTCAATTAACATTCAGAACATTTGCCAACAATATAAAACGCCAAAAAGTAGCGTTGAATATATTTATTTATTTTTTTTTCTTTTTATTTGTCAGGCACATAAAAGCCATAAAATGTCACACGTGTGCAGTGACTGGAGTTGAGCGTGGAACAGGAACAGGAGCAGGAGCAGGAGCAGGAGCAGAAGCAGGAAACAGGAGCAGAATCAGAGCGAGTTCGGTTCATGTTAAATTTGTTGAGCCGTATCCTGACAGCCCGCTGCCTGGCATCAAAAAAAAAAAAAAAAAAAACCACAGGCTCAATTTGCGCGCCTTTTTCTTTAACAATTTCTTTTTGATTACCAGTTTTTATTTCAGCGCGTCCGCTGATGAGTTACGAGTGGATAACATCATAAAAAACACATTTTTTCTTTCAATTACAGTGCGAATAAAAAAAAAACCCCAAAAAATTTAATAAACGTAATAAAGTTTGGATGTTCATTTGGTTGACGATAGACTGCTAAATAAATAGCGGCGAAAATTAGTGTGATTGACAAAAAATAATCATGCACAAAAAATGGCATAAAAAAGTACTGAAGAATACTCAACTAGAAAATACTCTTTTATCACTTGAATTATTTAACAAAATTATGAAATGCAAAGAAATTCAAACATCGCTTTTATGTACGATTTTTTTTTTGTTGTTTATCAAAGCAAACATTTTTCTAAGTTTCTTATACATTTTGCCATCGTATTTATGGGTACAGGGTATAATGGAAGAGAGGAGTTGGACGTTTAACAGCTGTCAGGGTTAGATGATTCGCTTGCTAATGCATAAATACAAATTATTTCCGCTGCTGCCAGCATTTTTGATGTGCACGCCACAATGTTGTGCCTCGTCTTTTGACGGTAATTTATGGACAAGTGAGGCCAAGTTTTGGGCCCACCCATACACATAAAGTTTGAGATACATGGATGGATAATATGCTTTTCATGCTTGATTTTATAGTGGTTAGCCTAAATCCTCCTGATTAGTAAATACATATGCAAATGTTGCAATAACTGTTTGCTTACAACAATCTAATTCGTCGGAGCCATCGCGACAATCAGGCTCGCCATCGCAGGTCCAACGCTGTGGCACGCACCCCTCCCCATTGTGGCACATGAAACCGACAATGCACGTATTTACTGCGCAATTCATGCTGAAACATTAGCAACCAATATCGTCCAAATATATGCACTCTTTAGTTAATACTTACTGCAAAGACCTAGTCCCTCATCGGAGCCATCGGAACAGTCGTTTTCTTGATCGCAAATCCATTTCTTCGGTATGCACTTGCCATTGTTGCAACGGAACTGTTCGGTGCCACACGTCGACTCTGTAAATATAAAATAGATTAAAATAAGTAAAACACATCTTTACTTTCGATATAAAATTGAATTTAGCGACGACAGCTAACAACTCTAAAATAATATTATATAAATGCTTAAAAATAGTGGACAAATATATACCCTGTAAAGTATTTTAAACTACTTATAAAATCTACTAATTTAGATTGATCTATGTTAAATATAAAAACAAATATTGAAAATATATATTTTGTGTCTTTTGTCCACTTGAATAACTTTCTATAACACCAATATACCTTATTTAATATTTAATGGGTATCAATGCACTTATATTGGCTACTAAAAAATTATTAAGAATAAAAGCACTGCAAATCTACTTTTTATGCTTCAATAGCTATCTGTGTCAAAAAATATAAATGTGATTTTTATGTTGCGGGCTGTGTTAATGCCACTGGCAAAAAAAACTTGCCACTCGCAATGCGGGTGGCTGCTTCAAACCCTGGCATCTTTGGGGCATTTGTTTAATGCAACCACAGAGTAAAAATAGTTAAGTTTTTTGCAGTTTTATTTCATTACTTTTCTCGCACTAAAACATACATTTTCTATAGATTTTAAAGCATTTTAAATGCTAAAAGCAAAAAAAATAGCTGCATTTATGCATTTATGCACTGTTCCACTAATTGTGACTTGCTGGAAAAGGGTCTGAATAAGCGCATAAAAAAAAAATGAAAAGATTTTCCAATATAATATGACTTTTAGACAGGTTTAGCTCTGAGAATTTGTGGTAAACTGTAAGAATATTAAAATATTTTCTGTAATTTATTTGCATACATTTAAATATCTTGAATATGGTTTATTATTAGCTAGATATTTAAATTACATTTTTCTGGTCTAAATTTAACAACATTTTACAATTTTCAAGTTAGAACATTTCGAGTAAAATTAATTGACAATTTGCACAGTTTGGTTTCGATTCAAATTTTTTTTCTTGCTATAAACATTAAAACTAATGTGCAATTTTAAGTTTATTTCAATTATAGAAATATTTATGATTTTGATTTATAAACAAAATTAGTTTTGCAATTTTCACCTCTCAACTAAAATTCTTTTGAAATTTAAAAATTTTAAAACTCAATATAATAAAAATTGATTAATGTTTCAACAAAGTTGCGTTAAATACGAAGAACTTGGTAAGAACAATTCTGAGTAATTTAGTCAACTTGCCATTTAGAGCACTAAAAAAGAACTTCTCAGCTCAACTACTTTTTTATCGAGTTTATCCATTTGCCAACAACTAAATGCACATTTCCCAGCAGAGCAGAGCAGAGCAGAGCAGGAGATGGAATGGGTGGCATTTGGTTTTCATTTGCATATTGCTGGATAAAATGTTGCACCTTTTAACTGAGACTGCACTCAATTTAACGCTGTGACTCAAATGAATGCGTCCTCCACAGACATTTTGGGAATTTTGGGTTGGGCTTTGAGTCCAACTGATGCCAAGTACAACTGGGAGTGTCGGGCAACTTGCTGCGGCGGCGGCGGCGCCGGCTGTTGTTGCTGCTGTGCGGCAAGTTGCTGCGTGTTACCAATCCCCCCCCCCCCCCCTTCCCCACTGCCACAAGTAAAATTCACCGTTACAGCCATAAACTTTGGAATAACTTTTGTGTGTGTTTCTCTAACTGCTGTCATCAGAGCAGTTGCGCTGCGAAAAATGCGCATCACGTTCGGCGTTTGGGGACCCAAAACGTTCCAAACGTATTTACCTAGCAACGGCATTTAGCGCCGGCATCAAACAAGGATTTGAGTCAGATGTCAACTGCCAGTCAGTCAGTCACCCAGCAGCAACCAGGATAACATGCTCTAGGTTTAATGACCAGGTCAAAGGCACAGCATCTTTGGTTGGTCAAAATATTTTTCATATTAATGAAATTTTCTTCATAAAGTTTTTGGTGTACAAATTTTATTACTTTTCCTACGCAACGCAATTTTTGGGTTTCATAAGCAAGTTTAGAATTCATGTATTTAATTGTGTCTTATAAAGTTTGTGAAACGTTTTTGAATTTTAGTTAGTTTTTTTTGGATTGCTAATTTGAATACTTAATTTTTATTTGTTTGTTTGAACAATGTCTTTTGTTGTGTATGCTGCTGATTTTCTCTAAACTTTTAGATTTTTAGAAAATTGCATATTTATAAAGCAAAATTAATCAATTTGGCTTATGGAAAAATATGTACTTTTCGAAAATAAAAGTGTTACATTCAGTAAAGGAAAAAAGGATTGACGATTTTTCGAGCTTGTGGTTTGAAATATATAAATTTCAACTACGTAGAATTTATACTTTTTTATAGCTCTGCACAAAATGCATCTATATGATAGACTCCCACTCCCTCTCTCCCCCTCTCTCTTTATCTCTCCCTCTATCTCTCTCTGTGCTTCTCCCTCTTTATTATAGTCAACATGTGATAAAATTGAGTTTGCATATGCCACATGCAGCATAATTATTTATTGATGCCTTAATAGGGTGACAGCAGAGGCCAAATGTATATGTAAATATAGCAAAAATGTCATTCAGCATGTAAAAAATATAAAAAAAAATTCCAACTTTATTTATCTGTTTATCGCGTTTGTCGCGCTACTTTTATTTGAGCATTGCTCATAAATTTGTTCGCTTTGTCGTTGTCTTTTTATGCAGTATTTGTGTAACGCATATTTATATTCTCTTTGCTTAACTGCGTCTGAGGGCATGCTTCGCGTGTTTGCCGCCCCTTTGGCACGCCCAGTCGCAAATCACTGCTGCCACTGCGGCGCCCAGGTGCAAACTTCATTATTTACAGTCTGACGCGTTGCGTCGACGACAACGCGGATTATGTGGCACTTGAGGGATAGACTTGTGGAACGCGCGGGTGTGTGTTCACTGTGGGTGGTGGCAACTTTTTAATTCTAACACTGGCGAGAGAGCTTGCAACAACAACAACAACAACAACAGCAAATATATACACACACACACACACACACAAGTGCTGTGAATGCTCATGAATTTTATGCAATTCATTTAATGCGCTTCTCGCTGCCATTTTACAGTCAGCTATTTTGCATAATAATGAATTGCACTTTGGCAGCGGGTTTAAAGGTGATTTTGTTTGTTGTCTTATCATTTGGCTGGAATACGCAGTGTCCTATCAGTGCAGCACGGGCAGTGCAGCAGCTGGGCTGGCTCAAGGTTGCCACAACTTGTCGATGTCGGATTGGGTGGCAAACTCATCAGACACAAAAAAGTTGGCAAAAACCACACACACACACACACACACAAACACACACACACACATGGCCCAAAGCCTTGACAAAACTTTCCACACAATGCAACTTAACTGCCTTTCACACATCTCCTTTCCGCACCCCCCTCTACCCAACCCTCTTTTTTTCTCGATTTTTTTTTTGTAAATCCTTCTCTAGGCGCTCATTTGGAGCGTTTGCTTGTTGCAAAAAAAAGTTATTTGGTCTCGCAAGCGTCCACAAGCCAACTAAGAAACTTTTTTTTTGCGGTCATTCATCGATTTAGCGCATTAAAACTTTTCCTGATTTTTGCCATTTTCCATTTGTTATTTGTAACGTTTTGCGGCAGCCTTGCAGCCTTAAGCTGACAACAAATGTATTTAAAGAAATCTACAGATATATATATATATATATATATATAAATTAATATAATACTCAATGTTCGCTCGAAGGAAAATATATATATCAATTTCAAGTGTTCGACTTTGTGATACTCTGCATTAAAAAAGTAATTTGACTTGTATTAATATTGTTGCACACTTTTTGAGAATAAAGAAAATTATTTATAGCTTATTAAAAGTTGTTGTTAATATAACAAAATAATCACAGTAAATTAGAAAAGATTCCCCACATTTTTAAAAAATTAACAATTATAAGTCTGCAGCTAAAACATACATATAAATATTTATACTTATTTATTTTGAGGGTATTTAATGGAAAAGTGCTTAGCCACTAAATTTGTTTCGCTGCACGTCTAATGAAGTTTGTCTGCTCTTTGTTGTTGTTGTTGTTGTTGTTGTTAATGTTGTTGTTGTTGTTGTTGGGGAGTCAGATGAACATAAATTGAATTGTCTGTTACATTTATAAGATCGGAAAAGGGAAGCAACGGTCACAAATTTCACTTTTCCTTTTCGCTCTTTATCAACTTTTGCTTTCTCGCATCGCCTTCTTTCGCGTCTCAATAAATAAATGAGAAATTTGTGCCGCAGTTAGGAAGATTTTCCTTTTCATTGTTTACAATTTTTACTATTGTTGTTGGATTTTATGTGTGTGTTTTTGTTGTTGTTGTTGTTGTTTTCTGTAGGTAGCATCTTATTCACAGCATGGTGTCCCCCTTGGCAAATACAAAAGAGATGAGAAAAAGGCTCGTTCTAAAATTCCCGCTTGTTATTTATGGCACCTTTTTCACTTTATTGGAGTTGTGCGCTGCGCTTTGTCTTTTAATTCAAGTATTTCAATAAAAAAAAAAATAACAAGGGGTTTTTTTTGGTTTTTCGTCTTTTTTTTTTTTTGCTTACTGCGGGTTAAAGGTCGCATCATAAATCATTTGAAGAGCCGCTTGGCGTGAGCTTTGAGAGGCTGCTCCTATCCTAATGAGACAAACTTTTTACATATGCCTGACTTTTTTTTATATGGCCAGTGGGTGGCATTTGGGGCATATCTGTTGAATGGACGGAACGGAATGGGCAGCCATTGGCAACGCAAGTCCGTTAAAATTGCATTTTAAATGTTGGGCAATTTATATGTTAAGTAAAGCTGCGTCCGGAAGTGGAAAAAGCAAAAGCAAATTGAATTGAGCTCTGGAAAATGTGGAATTAAGTCGTTTTTGTTGTTATTGCTGCTTATCTATTTTATGCCCTTTAGCATTTTTTGTTGTTGTGTTTTTTGTGTTTTATAAATTGCTTTCGCCAACGTTTTAACGGTCAAAATGTTTTGCTTTCTGTATATTTTTACCCTTTCAGCTTCTGTAATTCGGGCATTTTTCTATCTAATATTGTAAAGCATACTTGAAGTTATTTTTAGCGATTTGAAATACTGGAATATGCGAATAAAAAAAAAAAAATATTCCACATATCCAGTTGAATCCTTTGAAATGTGCTGATATCTATATATTTAAGAGTTGCGATAGGAAACTGGTTTTGAACAGAGAATGGCAAGAAATTTGCCTTATTTGCTGATGTTCGAAGTTTCGCACAGAAATTCGGTGGCCGAAGCTGCCTCTGCCTCTGCTGCTTCCGTTTGCGGCGGCTGCTTAAAAGTGAGCCATGCATAATTTATGGCTTATAAGGCAGCAGCTTCAGCCAAGGATATGTGACTGAAATTATCTAAGGTTTGCAGTCGGCGCACAGACATACGGACATGAATATTTTTTTAGATTTGCGTCTCAAGATTTTTTTTTTTTTTTTTTGCCTCAACACACATTTTGCTAGCTCTTCTTCGCTGTTTGGCTTATCAGCTGTCGCCTATTTTTTTCTTCTTGTTTTTTTTTTTTTTTTTTTGCAAATGTGCTGCGTGAATATTTATGCGCTCGATATTGAAAGCGTAACTATATATTGTATATAGTATATGTATATGGATTTGTATATGTAGAGTCTTATATAAATTTTCCACTTAAGGCAGATGTGTGGAAGCTGCTTAAAAGTCGAGCAGCGTATTTTCGATGTCGTTGTTGTTGTTGTTTACGCGACGTATGCGCAACGTGGAAGCGATACTCGGCGCTGCTAGTAAGATACTTCTGTTGCCCACTGTGTGCTGCTCTTAATGGCCATCCCCCGTTTAGTTGCCTATATGTTATTTATTTATAAACAGACTCTAGCTTTAGCAGTTAACATTATTATTATTATTATTATTTTTTTGCTGCTATTGGTGCCACGCCCAGTCACATAAGATAAAAGACATAACAACAACAACAACAATGGCAAACAATAACAGTAAATCGAACAACACTTGAAGGGCAGTACATGTATTACTCACTGTGTGCCCAAGCATTGAAATCTTATCTAAATGGCTTTCATGTGGTTCCAGTTGAATGCGAATAGAAATGAAGAAATCAGCAAAGTTTCTCTCAAGTAAACTTTGCACCATTTAACTCGATGTATTCTATTGAAAATATTTGTTCATTTCGGACGAACTTTTACATGTTCTGGTAATAACATGCTTGAAACTAACATGAAAGTTTCTCTATAATTTAAATGGCCAAAAACATGACAAAGCTTTTGGCCAGCACAACAATAGCACCCTCATCAGCTATTTGGTGTTTAGATGTTATCATTATAATATTAGATGTTAAGAGAATTATAAATTCATACCAATATAAATGGAAGTTGCATGGGTCGTAAGTGCCGATTGCTGTTGAATATCCTGTAATAATCCGCTGATGAGCAGCAGCAGGCAAACGAGAAAGCTGCGTATTACTCCCATGTTGTATTGGATTATAACGTGGTCTAAGTGCGTGTTTGAGTTATTGAATTAAATTGTGGTTGTTGCTTCTCCTGTTCACATCACTCAATTACTTTTCGTAATTATTTTAAATTGGTTTTTTTTTTAGGAGACTGTCGGGAGTTTTTTTTGTTGTGTCAATTAGAACGCTGAAAAGCAGGCAGCACTTTTTATTACTTTTAATGTGAATGAGGCAACACTTTATTTATAATTAATTGTTGGAAACATTTATATGAGAAATCCTTATTTACTAGACTCTTTTGCAATTAATGCTGTAATTCGATACCTCAAAATGCAAATATTTAATTATTGTAAATATAATTTGAGCCACCAATATTGTAACTTTAAACATAAAAAAACATATATTTTTTTAGAGCTGTTAAATATTTAATTATCTTTATGTTCATAACTGAACAGCTTATTACTTTTTTTAAAATTTAATTTTTTTTTAATTTTGATTGAGATGATAAGGATTATACATTTAATTAATTGAATTATGTATAGTTAATATCGCGGTTTTTAAAAATACAACTTTGTCAATATTTTCATTTTAACTATTTCTTTATTGTATTTATTTGGGTATATGTTCTGTTAAGTATACTTTCAGTTTGTTATAATGCTCATGTTTTACTGGAGGTGTTTTTTATACACATTTCATTAAATATTTGCATAATTTTATTTATTTCTCTTTTGTTTGCATCAACTGAAAAGATGGCTTCATTGCATTTTTTGCTTTTAAATATTTTCATGTGTTTTTTTGCTATTGCATAAATTATAAGCTTTAATTCAGCCATGGCTCGTTGCTGGCTTTCAATTTTGTCAGGTTTTGTGCATGTGTGTGTGTGTTTTTTTATGTCCTTTTATTAAAATCGTAATTATTTATATTTTTTTAAATGTGTTCCGAGCACATAATCCGCATATTGAAATGTTTCGTGTGTTTTTGTTTACTTTTAATTGTCTTTGTTTTCACATCGAATTGTGACCATTTATTGATATGATTATTGTTCTTGTTATTGTGCGTGCAACTTCATTTTCAATTGTAAATGTTAATTATGAGAACTTGATGCCGCTTTCAGACAATTTATAGTGTAAAATCTGAGAACTACATAATGAAATACGAAACGTCAGTAGCAATTGGCCATGTTTGTGCATTTGTGTCAAGTTCATGTGCTTGTATTCAAGCCCAGAAGCAAACAACACAAGTTCAAAACAAATGCCAAGAAAAAAATGCGGCACAAGTCAAATTCATATAAAATTGATGCGCTGAGCTTGGATTTTTTTCGTTTCCAACTAAGAGCAGCGGCTAAGAGAAAAAGCAAAGGAAATCACAAAACGAGAAGCGCAGAAGCATAAAGAGCAAACAAGGATTAACTGTGGGGGAAAAAGAAAAAAAAACAGACGCTGTAAAAGCTTCCGGTTTTTTTTCTTCCCACTTGGCTTTACTTGGCGCCAATGTGCCGCCAGGCACAACATCAACGCACACACACACACACACACACATGCATAGCATCGCACAGATATAAATTGTTATTATTTTATTTTTTTTTTCTATTTTTCTTTTTAGTTTTGCGCTTTTTAAATTTTTCCTACTATATTTAAGGTTTTTTATTTTGTATTAGTAGATTTCGTCTTTTGCTGTTATTTGCCTAATTGTTTTTGTCCTGTTTCACAAGAACACGTCCGTTTAAATTAAAAGTTCAGTGTTAACTGAGTTTTGAGCACGACGCGGCGTATCTTAAAAATACAAAATGCCAGCCAGTTAACAGCATCCAAAAGCATTTCGAGCGCTTTTCGAGCTTGCACTCAACCAGTGATAACGGTTTTCACTCACAAACTGTGCTGTGCCGCTCCGAGTGGAGTGATTTCTATGTTAGCGAGTGAGTTTTCTTTTGAGTGAGCTAACTCAGTACAGCTGTGGACAGGAAATATTTCGCTTAGTTGAGCTTATCAGTTGAGCTTATTTAAAACTTCATAGACGACTGTCTGTGTCTAATCAGCTGTTTTTTGCCACACACCAATAAAAGAGGAGGAAAGAATAATACAAATAGCTGTATTGACTCCAATTATTAAACGAACCATAATCATTATAATAATTAAAGTTCTGATTTTCGCTCAATTAGCTTGAGACGCATTTACCGCAATCCGTCGCACATTGATAAGGAACCAACAACTACTGGAAAAAGCACTATAAATATGTCAAGTTTGACCCGCTTGTTGTTGTTTTCGTCGCATTGAAATATTTATTTGCAAACTCTTAAGTCGCAATTGTTCAGTGCGAGATAAGTGGGGCTTTTTTCTATCAGCATTACTTTATATGACTTCATCACTTTCTTTAAAAAGATCTGGCAATAATTTAAACGACTTTTACGTATTTTTGACTGCTGATGATTATTTTTAATCATATTTTTATTACTCATTATGTTGGGTTTTATCCATATTTATTTTTTGTTTTCTTAAAATGGTAATAAAATATTGCAAAAAAAATTTTCCAAAATTCGAATTATTTCTTATTTTGTAACAGTTCTATTATAAAAATATACTCTCAACAATTTTGAATTCTATATTATAAAGCCTGATCAACTTTGCGAACGCTTTAAAGAATAACCAAATAAATAAGAAATAAATTTAAACATTAAAAGTGATTTCAATTCTGTGTTGCTGTCAGCAATAAATCAAAAAAGCATATACAAAATTTAATTAATTTAATCGCTTTCCTTGGTCTCGCTGACCTTCATATAGGCTAATACGAATATAAGAAATGCTTATAATGGAATCAGACTATAATCCTCCAATCAAAATAATATTGTTATTTGGAATTTCAAAAGTTTAGTTTAATTTTGCTTACGTATTTTTCCAGCTAATCATAAGTTGAAAAAAATAAATCCTTTGTTATTGTTATAATGCGTTTGTATTTGAAGTGAAAACAAGTCACTTTTGCTATTCTAAGCTAAACACTTATTTAAAATGAGTGAAATTATTATTATTCTCGTGTTTAGCTGCACTCAAATCAGATGAGCTTTTGTCTTTTGCTCTTTTTTTTTATTAAAAATGGAATAAAAAAATAGAGTGTGTCTGCGCTTTAGGCATGATGCAATGGTTTATTTAGATTGCACTTGACTTGTTTGAAACACTCGCCAAATGAAACTCATTTGCTGAGCGCTTTTTGATCTGGTTTAGTGCAACACAAGGCTAAATGTGTTGCAAAAACATTTTAGTTTGTTGAACCTGGCTAACAGTTGACGTCTTAAGATGTCAATTTACAATGAATGCAATTGGCGCAATCCAAAAGCAGCAGTAACAAAAATTGCATGTTTTTGCAAAAAATGTTTACCATTTATTTATTGTACGACTGTAAAACACGTTGAGCTTTACGCAGGCGTGACTAATTTATTTGCCTGCACTGTAAACTATTTAAAGTGTTAGCCCTAAAAGTAGGCAATGCCAAATTTGAAAGTAGCTCAAATAAGCTGCAAAGTTAAATTGCAACAAATTAAATGCATGGGGCTAATAAACTATACCCATTCAGACACACACACACACACACACACACATTTAGTAGGCGACTAAAAATTAAATGGAAATAAATTCGGTTGGGGCAGTTGAGGGCACCTAACATGACACTAAATAAACAGCAAGTTGTTACTTACTCAACAACGAAGCCAAACAAATAGCTAAACACCAAAAACCCAATACAAATGCAAACACACACACACACAAGCACACTCAAACAAACACACACACACACACACACACCAATGCACAATAAACTGGATACATGCCTGGAACTAAGTAAATGGTTGGTTCTGTGACATTTTCGAAATTGAAAAACTACAAAATGAATGACAGCAGTTTAAAACGCCAGAGACAGTTGTAGAGTGAAGGAGAGGGGAGGAGAGTGTAGAGGGGGGGGACAGACAGAGTGTGGCAGCATTGCACGTAGCATGCAACCATCAGTAGCTGTGTGCATTAATTCGAGCCCAGAACGAGTTTGGCCAAAACAAGTCCAAATAAAACCAATTAAAATTTGTCCATTTTCAAAATATTTAAAATTAAAATCTGATAAATATAAAATATAACAAAATAAGTATATCAAATTCCAAACAATTTGTAAAATATTTTAGTAAGTTTTATTTTAAATCAAAATAGTAAAAGCACAAATTGCATCAATTTCAACTCGAGTAAAACTTAAAAACTGCTTAAAACGATTTGGCAAAAAATCTAAATAAAAACAATTAAAATTTGTCTATATTAAAAAGATTTAAAATTAAAAACTGAGAAATTTAAAAAAAAATCTAAATAAAACCAATTAAAATTTGTCTATTTTAGGTATATTTAAAATTAAAAACTGATAAATTTAAAACAATTCTAAACAAAAACCAATTAAAATTTGTCTATTTTAAGAATTGTTAAAATTAAAAACTGATTAATTTATATCAAAATAAGTACATCAAATCAAAAAAAAAACTTGTAATATTTTTAGTTTTCTATACAAACTTGTTTTTTGTTTTGTACTTAAAAAGTGAGTAAATTATTTAAAACTTACCTGGAAATTTGCATTGTTCGAGTCGCTCATCGCTGTGATCCTTGCAATCGGAGGCGCCATCGCAGACAAATCGAATTGGGATGCATTCGCCAGTGTTGCAACGGAATTGTTTTTCCTCACAATAATGTGGCAGGCTCTGACCTGGTGGCACAACATGAAAAACAACATATTAAGTAATTAATTGTGTGGAAATAATTAAAGCAGCGCACAACAAAAAGCAAAATACAACAAAAGAGGCCTAATAAAATTCATAACTAACATTTAAGTTGAAAACTTTTGCTCGTTAACAGCGAAACCCCCAACCCCCTCCCCTCCTCCCTCTAAACACCTACCCCACAAAAACCAAAGCGAACCGCAGAATGGGCAAAATGGGGTTTTTTTGGTTTTGCCGCTTTGGCGTTGACAGGCTTTAAGACCTTTTTAAGGCCAGGGCCAAAAACTGACAATAAACTAAAGCCACGAAATAATAAAGTGTGAGTCTGTGTGTGTGTGTGTGTCTGTATGTGTGTGTGTGCTTTGTGTGTGTGTGTGTGTGTTTGTGTGTTTGTGTGTGTGTGTGTGGCAGGGTAAGCCGCAAAATATGTCGCTATAAATAAAAGGGCACAAAAATTTTTGAAATTAATAAGCGCAAATACAAAGCATGTCTTAAGGCCTATGCGTGTGTGTGTGTGTGTGTGTGTGTGTGTGTGTGTGTGTGTGTGTGTGTGTGTATGTGTATGTGTATGTGTATGTGTATGTGTGTGTGTATGTGTGTCTGTGTGTTTGTATTGCCAAAAGGGACTCATCAATCGCTTATGGCATCTGCCAGCGGGCTTAGTGACAAAACTCAATTGTAAACAAAATGGCGGCAGGCGCATTTCCGCTTAGCCATAAAATGGCTAAAGTTGAAGGTGTATTTGTGTATTTGTGTGTGTGTGAGAGCCGAATACTCAATTAGCTAGCTGAGCGTGTTTGCTGCTTACCAAAAATAACATGTGCTAATATGCAACGATTAAACTGAAATGTTTCGAGTGCCCCCAAAATCCATGTGCCACATTTGATGTTTAATTGTGCGCATTTAATACAAATTGACAATTCCCAAGACACAAACACGCACACGCACACACACACACACATGCACACATTTAATTACATTTGCAGACACACACATACACACACACACACACACACTTAAGTGTTCACTTTATTATTGTGAGAAAGGAATTTGTTTTATTTAAATTCTTGGCTTTTGTTGCATTTGTTTTCTACGCACAAAATAAACTTTTAGATTTGATTTACGTTTTTTTTTTTTATAAATTCTGATAAAGCATTTAAATTATTCTAATTTAAAATAAACATATTAATTTGCTCAGACAGAAGCAGAAACTGTTTTTGGGTAATTGGTATTAAAAGGGTTTTGACTGGTTTTAAATTAAGATGTCTTCATTTTAATCTTGGCTTAATCCATTTTTGTTAAGCTCAAATTCAAAATGCTTGCGGCAAATGCAGCAAATATTGCCAGCAATTTATTTAGAAAAATACTTTAGTTACTAGCTAAAATATGATAAATTATTATGGCAATTCTAAATGTATATTTTTTTTTTTAGCACATTCGCATTGCGAAACTTCTCAATTATTTAAAAGAAACGCCTAAAAAAAAAAAATCAAAAATTGGTTGCATGACAAATGCGATTTAATTTGATATGAAAAGAATTTTGTTTTCTTTTGTCATATTATGTGAATTGGCATTTATGCGCAAATGTTGCAGCTATTGTTGCAAATGCACATGCACACCACCACCACCCCACGCCCCCCTCTAATCCCCTTTCCCTCCCCACCCCCCTCACGCTGTCTTTCTCTGTGAATGACACACAATTTGCATTTAAAGTGAGTCGTTAGATGCTTAATTGAATTGGCGCTGCAATATCGAGATAAATATTATATAGAAAATTATAAAAGCAAATTTGTGTCACTGTCCAAAATGCAATTCAAGGATGCATTTCTAGCTAAACTAAATTTGGCTAATATAGATATGACCCCAAATTGCCTGATTTCGGTTATTTATTTCACCAAATATTCATTAGATATTCCTGAATATTTGAAATAAATATCGCGGAATTCCTGTGAGATTTCAAGAATTTATTTATGTAAAAATTGTTGTTTTCAAAGTATTTGCAATTATAATAATTTGTGTTTATTTAATTAGGTTTAATGATAAAAGGTTTAATTGACAGCTACACAGAGAATTTATTCAATTTTTTTAACATTGCTTTTGTTCAAAAGTCAGCATTAATTTATAAAAATAAGTTTATTTAAAAATTATTTATGGCCGAATAAAAAAGTTAATATTGAATTTATTCTGTGTTACTTAAAACTTTGTTTGTAAAATCAATAAAATTGCATTGTCAGAATTTTGTTTATTTGAACTAATCAAGCAAAGTTGACAAAGCAAAAAGAAATGATTGAATGAAGATTGACGGCTGTAGATTGAAAATGTCATTTAATATCCAATTTGCTGGCCTTGAAATCTAAATAGTTTCCGTGTAATGTTTCACACACACACACACACACCCCCACCCCCCCTCCAACAAGCTGCGCTCAAAGTTAAATAAATAAAAAAAAAAAAACTACAAAAAGAAACTGCTTCAAATGGCAAATCAATTTGATAGACAGAGTTTGTGAGGCAGAGTAGCAGATAGGGAGAGGGGGGGGGGGGAGGGGGTGTGCGTGTGTGGCAATTAAATGCGTGTTGCCAGGTTCGTTGAACACAAAGACCAGAAATCAATCATTGGCATACGTCGTCTGTTCCCAGATGAAATCGCCCAGCGAATTCTCATGAAAATTTCGCACCATTTATTCGATAACACAACAGGTCAAAGGGTCAGGCCAATAACTTGACTTGGCAAAAAAAAAGGGTGTATTAATATACAAAAAATCAGTGCGAAAGTCAATCAATGGTCAAATCAATATACAATTAATAAATGTTTAATTGATAGACATCTTCTGGCATATTCTTCATTTATTCCGCAAAGTTATCGCAAATGTTGGACAAGAATTTCAACAATTACGCATTTATTTTAGATATCGAAATATTGCTTTGTACTTTGTACGAATCACCAGTTCGAAAATATTGATAAACTGCTAATAATAATTCTTGTTTTTAAGCCACAAAAAAAGACTGAATAATATGGAAAGATAGCCGCAACTATCAGTAACATGTGAGCTAATTAAAATTGTCTAGTAATAATCGCAAGGTCAAATCGATAATTGTTATCGAATTCGCATTATAACTGATTAGTTCCTTTTTTTTTATTATATAATAACATACATAACACCGATTTTAGCTGAATAATCATTCAATTGTTTCAAAATTACTGCAATAACTTTGCTAAAACTTAAAGCGGAATTTCGTTTTTAAAATCGGTTTTCCTCTAAATTGATTTAAGATTGAAAAACAAAATAAGTTCGAGTTTGAAATTGAAATTTTAAAACTTAATTGAAAACAACATTTATAAATAAACATTTCGTTGCTTAATAAAAGTATTCATTCAGTATATGTCATTACATTATTGATATATTTATACAAAATGCAGCATTTATAACTAATTCAAATAAATTTTTTTTAAGTGCCTTTGCCTATCAGTTAATTACGGTAATTGTGTTTCTGAGATTATTCGTACGCTGATAAAACTTTGTTCATATTTACGATAAACTTGACATTGTTTTTAGTCGTACGCAAAGACGCGGTTGGTGTATTTGCTACCCTGTAATTACAGACTAACCAATTAAATGGTGACTTGCGTTTTTAAGAGAGTTGAGTTTTTCAAGTCGCGCTTGGTTTTCTCTTACGCTTGCTCTTGCGATATGCACGCTTTTGTGTTTGTTGCTGTTGTTGTTGTTGTTGTTATTGGATAAAAGGTGGCGTGATCGGTGACGTCAGGCAAAGCGGTAATAATTAAAAAAAAAAAATACAAGCAAACAAATAACTCAATAACAAATAGCAACACGTTTGTCAGTTTTGGTCCGGTAAATGAATGAATCACATTACTCATTTATCCCATTACGAATGATGGACGCAAATATTGCTGTTTTATACAATTAAATCAATGGAATTGCCACACGTCACAAGCGAGTGCCTCTCTCTTGCTTTCTCTCCCTCGGCTGCTCTCTTTGTCGCCTCTTTCTCTTTCTCTTTTTCATTTACATTCTAATTAAATATACAATTAGTAGAAGTACACATTTTTATTTTGTGTATTGTTGTTGTTGTTGTTTTTGTGATTTTAGCATTAGACTTAATGTTGCTAAGTCATGCGCATGTTTAAAAACACTTGCCAGAAAAAATCACGCCACTATGTAATTTTTGCTTAGCCCATTTTGTGGGACATTATTACGCATACGCCGCTAATTTTGTGTTTTATTTATAAACTTGTCGCACACGTAATTGTTTAGAATTTAAGATTTTTATCTAATCAATGCATCAAATTCCATTTAACATCTTTTGAGTACAATTTATCATAAAAATTGTAATTTCCAAACAATCGTAAAAAGGTTTCGTGGTAAAAATAAGATAAGATTAAAACTAATTTGCTATTGGATTGTTTTACATGATACGAAGAGAGAATCATGCAAAGCACAACTATATTTTTTTTATCTTTTTTTAATCAAAAATTAAACAACAATTATTTATTTTAGTATTTGTAATAAGTTTTCTTGTTTGTTTTAATATAAAACCAAAGCCAAGATGTTGAGTAATGCATTTTTTTTTCAAATAGTGTAGATTATTAATTTTCAGCTGATGACATACTGAAATTCTAAATAAAAAATATGAGTTTTTTGTGGTGACGCTTTTTTTTTTAGATAACAAAATGTTAAACTAAAATTATGATTAAGACTATGAAATTTCAGTATAAGCTTAGAGAAACAAGAGGAGATTTTCTTTTTTTTTTGCGCTTAAGCCCAGAATTATCTTTTCTTATCCCTAATCCATAGTTAAAGCCAATAAGTCGCTTAGCAAAAGTTACAAATTTGGATCCACAAAAGGCGTTTAACATTGAAATATTTGAGTTAAGTCGCTAATACGACTAAATTTAAAGTTATTGTTTTGTTTTTCAGGTGTTGCCAGTTATGAAAGACTGTTAAGTAGCTAAGTCTCTGTGTGTGTGTGTGTGTGTGTGTATGAATAACTGTTACTGTAATACTCAAACAATTGCATTTTGTTGTTACACTTTTTTGGCTTCATCATCTGAAAGTTGTTTTTAGGTTGTAACCAGTTTATTTGCTCATAATTATATATGTATATATATATATATGTGTGTGTGTGTGTGATGTATGTACATCAGGTAAAATGCTTTTTGTAATTAAACCTTAAGCCAAAACGGAAATGAATGCAACCAACGACGACAACTTGCAACGCGTTGTACTCATCCAGTTAAAATCAGTGGGCCACAGCACGTGCACATTTTTGTAGCATAATTAGCCAAGTTAATTACGACACTCTGGACGAGGACGACGAGTTTCTACTGTCGCCTCTACCCATTTATCAAGTTGTGCTCCTGCTTCTGGTCCTGCGACTGTCGCGACCGATTTTATGAGGCTCCACGGCCCCAAAAACTTGTTTAATTTCGATTTTAAAATAAATTCATCGCCGCCAACTCTTTGCACTGTGCACCTCCTCCTTGTGGCAAGTTGTCTGCATTTTTATTTTAGTTCTGAATCTAAATCTGGCATTCATTAGACAGTCTGTAAACGTGCCGAGAACTTCGATTGGTTTTGCGCTTCTCATTTGAGTGCAACCTAAAATAAATGTTGACAATTTTCCATTGGCAATTACCAATTTTGCCACACTTTAAGCTGATGCTTAAACTGTTTTTGGTCAAGTTATGAAATATTGAAGATATAGTAAACTAAAATTGTGCCTTAAATTGTCAATATGGTAAAAACTGAGAATGATTTTATACAAACATAATTTCTCAAAAGATATTTTTTTTTTTGGGTACAATCTTTATTTAATTCGAATATTCCTCGCAAGGTTATTTGTTAAATTATTTTCACCTATTAACTGCTTCTCACGTTGCGAATTGGCCTAAGTGCCATTTGACCTGGCCTTAACCTGCTTCACTTATTGCCAACTATTTTTGGGACGTAACATTTAACATTTTTCAGAGAACAAAACATTTCGCTGTAAATTATTTATTGTTGTGCAAAATGACAGGTACATTATTGAAATTGACTTAGTTTCTACTTTTGATACACAACCATTTTTTTTCCATTTATGTTTTTTTTTTTTTTATTTTTTGACAAGTTGAAGGTTTCATTTATTTTAGTATTCGCACAAAGCCAACGATTGAGTGCATTAAGGTCAAATGCTTCATTAGTTTTAAGGGGTTTTAACAGTCAGTTTTGAACAGTTATTTTGTTAATTAGCTTATTTTGAATTTTTAATAGTCTCGACAGTGATTATAATGTATTTAATTTGCATTAGTTATCTGATGATGGACATAATTTGTTGGATCTTTATCAAAAAGAAGAAACTAAAAGATAATCCTTAAGCTGAACTCAAAATGGCTGACTTTTCTAGAATCTTTTATTATAGTTTATATACATATATTTTATTTTATTTGAGTATTTTTTATACCTCAGCTGTTTTTTCGTATGCTATGAACATGTTTGCATTTGCTTACTCAAGTGTAACAATCATAAACAATGATCTATTGAGATGAAATTAAATCTAAGAAATTTGCAAAGATATACTTGACGTAGTTCTCAAATTACTACCGATTCGCTTGACTATTTATTCAGCTGTTTGGCTGTTTAAATATTTATGTTTTGAAACTGGTTCGCATTGCGCTCGTTTTTCCTTTAGATTGTGCTCCACGTGGATATATTTGTATTTTGACGCTCACTCACACCACTGTGCAAGCCACTGTGTATACGAACACACAGAGAGTAACAACTTCACACAAAAAAAAGAAAAAAGGAAAAAAAAAAGAAGGCAAAGCATAAAAGAAACCGAAACACTTGTTGCTCTCCGTTTCCCTCTTCCACGAGCTCTTTCTCTCTCTCGCTCTCTCTCTCTCTGTGCTGCAGCAAATGCCGGCCGGCAGAAGAAGCAAAGCAAACGAAAGAGGTACAATTTAGAGCGCCGCTTAGGAAAGGAAAAGTATGGCAAAATTGTGACGTAGCTGCGATATTCAGCTGATGTTGTTGTTTCAGCTCAGACGATAAGAAATTTATTTGGAAATTATTGCTACGAATTGAGAATGCTTGCTTGGCTGATCGATGAGTAATTCGAAACCCCATAAGTATAATCTAATAAAAATGAACAGCAATAAAAAACAGCTTTTAAATTTTCCAGTTCGAATTATTGATGATGCTTATTATGGATATCATTATTTTTTATTAGATATAATTTTATATATATATTCTTACCTATATCCAACGATGTATTTGCCTTGCCCGACACGTTGAGGAACATGAAATCCATGCTCATTTTATTGAAGAAGTTGGAGCCAATGGAATTGATATTAGTGGGACTAAGGCTATTTGCTGCTGGTGCAAAACTTTTAAGTTTATCCAGTTGCGGCACCAGCGTTGTCGTCTTCATGATCTTCTCCAGCAGCGCTGATCCGATGGGGGCACCGCCCGTCACCTGAGCCGCATTTATTGCAGCGGCATTGCAAAATTTACTGATGCTCAACAAGCATGTGATAGAGATCAGATGGGACCACGACGTGAAACTGAAGCTGATCAGCTGCTGCACCCGACTCTGATAGTTTGAGCTGCTGCTAAAGAATATGCTCACTTTGGGCAGCTGGGTTGTTTCCTGGACGCAGTGGTTGCTGTTACTGTTACTGTTACTGCTACTGGCAACTATTGTTGTTGTTGCTGTTGATGTGGTTGCTGTTGGGTTTGTTGTTACTATTGTTGCATTGGCTAGCGGCTCATCCATTTTATAGTGTGTACACAATTGTAAATTATGATTGAATTATGAGTTTATATATTGAATTTTACACTGGAAAAGAGAAAGTAAATTCACTTTAGCTCCAAAGCACTTTTTACGCAATTTTCTTTGCTATATATTCCTAAACTTATTCATTATTAAATAATAGTCCGATGTCAGACGAGGGCAGAGACGTCAACGCCAGCGTCAGCTGTTTTCGCAACTCTACAAACAAAAAATGAACTGTTGCCAAAAAATACAAAAAGGTGAGCGGGAGAACGCCGAAAATATTTTTGGCAATTTTTTTTTCAAAATGAATGCGAACCGCAAAAACTAAGCAAAGAGTGTTTAAGAGCAAAACGAAACGTGCGAAAAAACCACAAAAAAAATATATTAAAATAAAACAAGATAAGACGAAGAAGAAGAAGATGAAATATCATACGATGTTGAAGAAAGCCAGCGAAAAGGAAACATAAAAGAACTAAGCATCGGAGCATGATGTATCCGCAGAAACCCTATAATATGATTGGTCTCATTCCGGAAATTACAAATTTTTAGTGAAATTTTGAAAACGTTGCGATAATTCATTTGAAAATTAAATGCTAAAAACTTATCATGCATTTTTGCAATGCAAATTGACCGCTTTTATGTGAGTTTAAAAAAAGAAGCGGGTTATTCAAAAACTGAATAACAAATTTTAGGGGAATCGAGTTTGGTCAAACGTTAGGTGGCGTTCAGCTTGAACGGTCGGTGAATAATATGCATACAAGATAAACCCTACAAAGCAAACAGCAAACATAAAACATGCAACTTTTGGGCTTGCCATGCCGGTATTGCATGAATAGGTCGCATTCGAGTGCGCTATAAAATGTTAAACAGAATATTTGTTTGCCGATTTATTATTATCTATTTGTTATCACAGCAATGGGCTCTTCATATTACGGGCGAAAGCATTTTTAATATTTCCAAACTTGCATTGCATCATCCACACCGTATAGATATTATATGCTCAATGTTAGAAAGTTCTAATTTTATTTACAAAAAAATAATTTATTTTTTTTTTATATATTTTTTTTTTGGCAAACTTAGCGCGTAATGTTAGCGGCCTCGAACTGCAAGTGTTCCGTGTGTACACATTAAACAATCCGTACAAATATATGTATATATATATATATATATATATATATATATATATATAGGGAAAAGCATAAAGTTTCACAGAAATCAGCTAAACATTTTCATACGCTTGTAATTAACACTTTTCTGTGTGTGACCATTTGTTGTACTACCTTTTTCACTCTCTTTCGTATTTGGTTACTAAAATGTATGTTATTTTCACGTAACGGCCCGTAAAGTGAATACAGTAACAAACAACACGACTGCGCACAACGCACGACGCTTCACGACTAATCGGCCAATGTGCTGGCAACAACCGAAGCAGTGCGACCGAGGAATCAACGATCGCCACGCGTACGTAAGTTTTTATGAAAAGTTTTTATCGTCACCACGTAAACAACAAGAGAGAACGTTGCAGTCGCACATAACCGACTCTGAAATACTTTGACACCATAAGAAATATTGATCTTTGAAAGAGATTTAAAGTTGCGATTGCTATAGGCTAAAAGTGTTGGAAGAGTTTCATATCTACCAAACTTTAATGAAAGTTTGGTAACAGTAGCTGTTAAATTATGAAAAAAAGGCGGAGTTTACCAGTATATTTTTGAACTTATAAATATCTATCTCTCTGGTTGTCGAAGAAATTGCCTTCATAAAAATGCCAGGCAAACAGAAAGCATACGAATGAATAAACAAGTATACTATAATACCCTCAATAGCACAGTATAAAGAGGCAAGAGGGACTATTGCAAGTCGATATGAGCGTCGCGGTGAGCAGGTGGTTGTGAATATTTTGTATGCTCTTTGCATGATGCTCTTAAGTGTTGTATACACGTACATTCATAGAATTAACTGACTTTTGGAGGTGTGTACTTCCATTGGGCGCAAGTTGTGGTTGCTTGGCTCTGGCGCTGACCGATAGCAATGAATTTTGCTTGTCAAGCTGTGATTGCTGAAATTGGTTCTTGGCATAGGTCATAGACCATGGCAACAATATGTTAATTGACATGTCAATCGTTATTAAATTGTTCAAATAAATCGTTTATTTTGAAATACCTCAGCTAAATGAATATATTAATGTTTTGCATGATATTTATAATAGGAACAAAAAGTTACCTTATGCTCAAATCTTTAAAATATACCAAAACTTAGTTTTTTATAGAACATCAACTAAATTTTTTTTTATTTTTTGCTTAGCTAGTTTTGTTTTGGCTAAAAACACACACACTCATGTTTTGGTATCGAATATGGCAAAAGTCACTGCGTTGCAATACTTACTTGAATTTAATTATGTATATTGAATAATTAAACTTTCCATTTCCATTTTACGTAGCATCTGAATAATTCATATAAGTCTACATTTTATTGAACTTGCAAGCTCTTTGACTTATGTCGCAAATCGAATAGTGTTTAACACGAAATGAATATCAGAATAATTAATTCTAATCCAGTTGTATGCCAATCCCAAAAGTATCCGATTGAAAACCTATATGTTTTAGAATTATACTAAAGATGTTATTTGGATATAGTTAAACACACAAATGTATATATATATATATATATATCTGTATTTATTTAATCATCTTTACTCGGAAACATATGTACACTTAACAATAGTATGTAATAATATTGATAATAATAAACAAACTGCACTTTAAACAGAAATAAAGTTTCAACGTTTTCTGTTTACTAATATTTGTTTTTTTTTCTTTTTTTTTGTTGCTCTAATTATTAAGGATAATGGTATAATTTCTTTGCTGTTTTTTGTTTTTTTTTTAATTAATTAATGCACACTTACAGCTATATACAGTTTGGAACTATGTAAATTATCTTTAGAGTTTCATTTAGTTAGTTTAGTTTACTTTAATTTAGTTTTAGTTTTAAGTTAGAACTCTGCGACGTATTTTGTACAACATCCTTTAAGGATTCTCTTTCTATTTTTTTTTTTTTTTCAAAATGACCCGCTGTTAAAATAATTTTAAAATAATTTACACATACGAGTTGCTCAGTCTTTAGGCGTGTCTGCTGCGGGTTTGCTATCTCTGCTCGAGCTCATTGATCAGATGCAGCAACCCAAGAAGCTCTAATACGACGATATGCCTATGACGGGTGAGTACTACGGAAGAAGAAGAAGAAGGTTTTAGTATTTCTTTTTTGGATATGTTTAGTTTGGAGTGGCGATAGTTACCTCCTCATCCATGACACTGGTGTGATCGTAGATGCGTGCCGGTAGATTCTTGCGTAGGCTAAAATGATCCTCAGTTGTCGTCTTGCGATAAATGGGATTCTCAAAATTCATCGAATTGATGCGTCGCTTGCTACAGTAGCGATAACCAATGAGCAGCAGCTAAAAAGCAAAATTTAATAATTATTATTTATTAAAAGTGACTTGCTCTAAAAATACTTAAGCCCTTCGAGTATTTGATTTTTTTTATTTATCTATTTGAAACTGACAAGTTTGTGCCAATTAATTAATAATCCAACGAAAATCACTTTCTTGAAAGTTATATTTTCTTAAGATAGCTAATAAAAAATAATAATAATAATAAAATAATAATACTTAATAAAAAAAAATCTAACGAAAATTAAAGTAAGTATTAAAATGTTATATTGGAGGCTATGTTTTTCTGGCGTTCTCACATACAAAATTTAATAATTTTCATTTTAATTTTCATTTTATTATAAACTTAAGATTTGAAATACCTTTAAAACTTTTTAATTTTACTTACCTCAAAAAAAAACTATAAAAGTAAATAAATATAATAATCAACTTAAATCTGCTTCAATTATTTTTTTTACTTTCAAGTTATGACAAAACTTAATTCCTTCAATTAACAGCGGATTTTGCTGACTGGAGCAATTTACATTTTTTGTCAGTTAAACTATATATTTTTTAACTGAAATTTAAATAATGTCTAAGAGTTACAGTTTGATAACTTACCACCGATAGAAGCACCGCAAATCCGCTGAGACTGGCAATTACGACCAAAGCTATGAAACCAGAGTCCGGCTGGGGGCTGGGGGCGGTGGTTTGATCGATATGCGTTTGGTTCTTCACGGGACGCCGTTCGGCAACTGTGGATGAAGGAGGAGGAGGAAAGGGCATTAAGTGGAATTCATGTAAATCACATAAGAAAACAGAGCAGACAAAATGGACAAAAGCGCCAGATGCGACAGACATAAAAAGCACAACAATATAAAACGCGCAAATGGCATAAGAAAAACGAAAACGAAAACGAAAACGACGAAAGAAATGCAAAAGCTGAAAAGAAAATATATATACAAAAAAAAACAAAACAAAAAAAATTGTGTGCAGAGTTTTATTTTTTTTATATTTTATTTTTTTGGGTGCGCTGTGGGAGGGGATGGGTTGCACCAAAAATCTTCAGTTCATCGTTGAAAAGGAATTTTCAATCAAATCGCTCAAAGTGCGCATTTAGGCGCAAATAAACACTTAAACGCGTTCGCGCCTTTGATGGCTTAAACTTTTATGCCAAAAAAAAAAACGGAGATCTGAATGAAATCACAGGATGAAAGAAACAGAGTGCGGGGGGGGGGGAGGTGTGTGGGAGGAATGGGATGTACAACACAGCGGGTAGGATGCGTAATGACATCGTTAACGTGCGCCGTTTAATGGCTGCGCCTTCTGATACCAGTTTCGGATACAAGTTGAGTTGCTTCAATTTCAGTTTAAAGATTAAAGAGCGGCAAGCAATCCATCCCAGCTGCATCAGTTGCTGCGACGCCATATTAGCCTCATACTTTGCGGTTGGCTTGCTCTGCTGCGAATGGATGCGGTTGGGTGGTTGGTGGCAAGGGGTGTCTGCATTGCTCGTATCGGTTGCAACAATGTTGGCAACAGCCCACACCCCCCACCCCCACCCACAGGCTACTTGCGGTTGATTGTGCGTGTGTGTGTGTGTGTGTTGCAAGTGGCTCTCTGTGGCGTTTATGAAACTGTCAAGCCTGGCTGCCGCCTCGTAGCTTGTCGTTTTGATGATGATTAATGTGAGCCATGACAAAGCAAATGTTATGCCACTGTGTGGCAAATGAAGTGCTCGTCCAGAAAATGCCAAATACCAAACACACACACACACACACACATGCAACATGCATTGAATGCGACACAAATCGCAGTGCATTTGGCTTAGAATTCGCTTTGATTAATTTTATTCGCTTTTCATACTAATACTAATAAATGATTGTTGCATGCCCCAAATGCAACAATGAGAGTCAAAAGCAAACACTGAACTGCTCTGAGATTAATGCGTGTTCCAATGGCATCTGAGATGCACACAAAATAATTCCCTAATATAAACTCAAATTTAGTTCCCATTTTCATTGAGCTTTCTCAGCACCAACACCAATGGACACACAAATAGTGACATTTACACAAAAGAGTTGAGGAAATCGGTATACCCATTTCAGCATGCGTCTGTGGTAAATTGGGGTGTGGGGAAACTGTCGGATTGGTTTCGTTTAGGGAATGGGTTGGCTTATCATTTGTGGTGACAAGTCGCTGTTGTGGTTTCGGTCTGGTCCTAAATCTGTGGGCACGCGGCGGCTTGGTAACAACTCTAAATGCGGCTACACGGTCAGGTTAATAACGGTAAAATTAAGAGTGTTAAAAAGGATAACATGCGAAGAAGGAAAGAAAGTAGGATTAGGCAATAAATCGGAGGCACTTACGATCTTCGACGCACATGAGGCCATCGGGCATGAGCTTGAGACCGGTGGGACAGGCGCAGGAGATGCGAGGACTGCGCTCATTGATGCGCGGCGCCGGCAGGCAAAGATGTGAGCAGTGACCATTAACCGATTGGCAGTGATTAATGCCATCGGGCTGGCGATACGGATGATACACATGGATGACCATGGGATGCTGGAGCTGTAAGTGAGTGAGTGAGTGAGTACAGAATGTAATAAGGAAGGATCATCCTCATCTATGTATACCCACCATATGCACAGCTGTGATGGGCTCAACATCTGCACCAGTAAATTTGTTGGCCTTGAAGACTGTCTGCTTGTCCCAGTCGCTCCAGTAGATGTAGTCCTCGAAGGTGCTTATCGAGAAGGGATGTCTCAGGTACTCCGTGGAGTACAATATCTGTCTGCGCTGTGAGCCATCGTAGTTGGCCGAAGAGATGACATTCAACTTGCCATCCACCCAGTAGATGCGCTTCCTCACCAGATCCAGAGTGATGCCATTGGGCCACTTCACATCATAGTTGATGATTGTGGTGCGATGGGAGCCATCCATGCCGGCGCGTTCAATGCGTGGCGAGGCTCCCCAGTCCGACCAGTACATCCACCCCTCAATGGGATCCAGGGCAATGGAGCGTGGTATGTCCAGTGCATCCTCGATCAGCACTTTGCCCATGTTGCCGTCGAAGTTGGTCAGCTCGATGGTGCACTTGTGGGTGTCCGTGTAGTAGACATGGTTGTAGATCCAGTCGACTGCAAGGCCATCCGACGTAACCGAGGATTGCTTCAGGACCACAGTCTTCTCGTTGCCCTCATCAATGGGCGCCTTGTAGATGCTCTGTGTGGTCACATCGCTCCAGAAGATCATGCCCGTGCGGAAGACAAAGTCCAGCGCCGTCGCTGACTTGGTGTTGTTCACAATCGATGTCATCTCCATGTGATCCAGCGCAATCTTGCGTATATCATGACGACGTGCCAGGAGCAACGAGGCGTGTCCTTCCGTTGCCTTGCAGCGTGTGTGATTCCGAGGATCTCGCATGTAGCCCGCCTCACACTCGCACTTGAACCCGCCCACTTCATTCACACAGATCTGGGAGCAGACACCTGGTTGCTCGCACTCATTGACATCGACACAGGTGCGATTATCCCTCGATAATTTGTAGCCCTGGTGACAGTCGCATTTGTAGCCCACCAAATGGTCCACACAGCGATGCATGCAGTTGCCATTTTTTATAGAGCACTCATTCTGGCCACATTTGCCAGCCGGCTCATCCTCGCCGTCGGGGCAATCCTTGCGCTTGTCGCACACCTTGGACAGGGGAATACATTGTCCGCCGCCACAATCGAATTGGCTGGTGGCATTGCATCCCTTGGGATGGGCTGACAACTGGCAATCCCGCTCATCGCTGCCATCCGCACAGTCCGCCTGTCCGTTGCAGTTGAGGTGTCCGGCAATGCAGCTGCGATCGCCACACTGGAACTGATCCGGTCTGCAGGTGATGTTCTTGCAGGATGCGGCATGCTCATCGTCGCCATCCGGGCAATCCCGGTCTCCGTCGCAGAGCCAGCTGCGGTGCAGGCAGGTGATGCGATCCTTGCACTGATACTCATGCGGCAGGCAGGGCGTCACCAGTTTTGTGGCATTTGCGCAAGACTGCAGGGGGGAGGAAATGGGGGGAGAAAAAGAAGTCGGGTTAAAAGTTTTTGCTTGTGAGAAGTTTGTGTGCAAAGTTTTCGTTGCATACTTTTAGTTGCTTACACACAAAATTATAAGCAAACACCCCCCAACCCACCACAACCCCCACTCAGCAAACAAGTACAGAATTCCCCTACGACCAAAATGCAATTTTATGCGTTTTATGCGTTGACAACAAAAGCTTCCAAAGCTTGCAACGTTGAGTTATGTGCAACTTGGCGGTAATTTATATGCCACACACACACGCACACACACACACACACACACACACACACCCACAAAGAGTGTGTGCTTCTATTTAAAAATGTTCGACTGAGAATTACTCTGCAAAAGTCCATGAAATGCCCAAAATATATGTTTATTGCCGTAAAATTTGAAGTGCATAAAAATTGCATTTTTATCAAAAATCAAGGCGAAATTTTTACATTTTTTAAGTTTAAAAGAAAAATTTTAATATCTTAATATGAAAGTATACAAAAGAAATATTTTTTCTAGCTCTTCAAATTTTCGGGATGTGTTTTAAAAATTAACTTTTTTAAATTCAATTTTTTATCGACTGCATTTTGGTAACTAAAATTAGTATAAATTATAATTTGGCGAATTTATTTCTACTAAAACTGGCTTAATATATATTTTGAAACCCCAAATCTTTTCATCGGTTTTCAATGCTTTGCAGGGTAAACAAATTTAGTGTACTGGGAACAGTGACTGCAAACATTATCGCACACATACAAAATGTTAATTTATGTGGCAGGCTTTTAATGGTGGCTACTTACCCGCTCGTCGGAGGCATCCGGACAATCCGGATCGCCATCGCAGACCCAACGCTTGGCGATGCAGGCGCCGTTGGTGCAAGTGTGCTCGGCAACGTGGTCGCAGGGGAGGACGGGGCAGTCGTGCTCATCGCTGCCATCGCCGCAATCATCGTCGTGATCGCAGACCCAACGCCGCTGGATGCAGCGTCCATTGCCACAGGTAAACTCATCGGAGCGACATGTCTGGTCTGTGGAAAAGGATTAGCGATTGCCCAAAAAAAAAAAAAATAAGACAACTGTCAAAATGGGCCCAACTCCAAACAAAAGGGAAATGAAGTAAATGAAGCGGCAGGCAGTTGATGCATGAATGGGGCAAGCAGTGGATCTGTGGCACAAACCGATAAAATGCAAATGAGTTGATTATTTAACAAAGAAGTGTTAAAAATGCAAGCAAAGAAAGATTTTCATAAATAAATGAAATGAAATAGTGTAAAAAAGCGAAGGAAGCGAAAAAAGACTTTAAAACCAATTTAAATCTCTAAAAAGCAAGCTTTAATGGCTAAATAAATATAAATTTTGCTAAATTTGTGCACAAAGTTCAATTAAAAAACAAAAAAAAAATTTTCATTCTGTTGCCTTCAATAATTACAATTTCTTGCATAAATCATTTTGCTGTTAAAATAAAATACTGCAAAATTGTGGAGAAACTAATATTTTTGATAGCAAAATATCAAAAGACAAACAAACCTTTAATAACTAAATAAATAAGAAGTTTTCCATAAAATATTTATGAAATATAAATTTTTAAATATTTGTGCATAACTTTAAAGTAAAGCACAAATTATTTTGTTTGCCTGGCTCAAAAAATAAAAAGAAGTGTAAAGTCAAACAATTTAAATATTTGTTTTGCCCTTTTGCAGCCTTAATAGTTCAATACACAATTTAATTGATTTTTATAAGTAAATATGTAAATATGAACAGAATAAGAACAAATTATTATTTGTGCAACAAATAAATCTAAGAAATAAATTGTTGCATTGCCAAACAGAAATAAAAAGAAAAAGTGGAAAAAAGAAAAGGAAACTTTAGCAACTAAATTTTTATAGAGAAAACTTTTAAGTTTTCGGCTAATTGAACTAAAATTGAAGTTTGGCTACAACTGAAGAATTGCTTACTGCAATTGTGCTCATCGGAGCCATCGCTGCAATCCTTGCTCTGGTCACACATCCAGGCTAACGGGACGCATTCGCCTTCGCCACTTTTGCAGCTGTACTCATCCGGCGAACAGGTGCGTGCCTCTAAGATTTGATTAAAGCCAGGAGGCAGGAGGGTTGCAGAGAGAGAGAGAGAGATAGAGAGAAAGAGAGAGAGATTTCCTGATTGTAGTGAGGGATTTGTAACTACAGCTAATAAATTTCCAGTTGGGGCCATATTACAGACATTTATTTTCAGCTGAAGGAGCAGATTGCCCCTTTTTTGCTTTTTATTGTTTGTGTGGCCAGCAAGGCTATTACATAATGCCAAAGAGAAAGCCAAGGCCAAGGATGGGTGTTAGTATGTGTGTGTGTGGGTGTGTGAAGTGGGCGTGTGTAAATTGGGTGTGTGAATGCGCATGTTATGGGTTAAGAATTTTATGTTGCTGTTGCCAACGCGTCGTATGTGTGTTACTACTGTTAGTTGTACATGTGTGTGTGTATGTGTGTGTGTTAGTGTGTGTATTAGTGTGTGTATTAGTTATGTGTCATGTGTTAATGAATACACTTGAATGCAACGATGCTCAAACGACTTGATTAAACTGCAAATTGTTTTGCCAAAACACACACACAAAAATGGTTTGTTTTAGAAATTATGCGCAACACTTTATTAAATGTTAAGCGAGAAAGAGACAGCAATGAGTTATATGCACTGTTAATTTGTATTGTTGTTATTGTTGTCTCGTTCATTCTTACTGCATTGCGCCTCATCTGATTTGTCGCGACAATCGTTGCTGCCATCGCATAGCCAATTGCGGGGAATACACTGATCGACGGTTTTGCATTTGAACTCATTGTTGGGACAGGCATTCACTATATTTCATATTTATATATATATCAAATTATATATACTACATATATATATATATATATTATATACACTTACTGCACAGCGCACTGGCCTCATCGGAGCCATCGGAGCAGTCGTTCTCCTGATCGCAGCGCCATTTGTTCGGTATGCAGTTGCCGTTGGTGCACCGAAAATGGTCCGTTGAGCAAGTTGCCTCTGCAAAAAAAAAAAAAAAAACAATAGTGAGAAACATAAAAATCACATAAGACCATGTTAAAAAAAAAAAAACAGTTCTTTTAGCTGTACAGCATCATATTTGGTGTGTCCGTTCTTTATCCTGACCGTATCATAAAAACCAAAACAAGCAAAATCTACTTTTATTTTGTTATTTTTCAGTTGTATTTATGCGAGTGTGTGTGTGTATTTATTCACACGCACTTGAGCACGTGCTCTGCAAAGAAAATACAATGGCACAACACAAAAAAAAAATGTGTATAAACATAAATAAATCGTTGCAGAAGCGGCGAGCGCTGAATTTCCAATGGCTTTTCAATGCCCGTTTGCAGGGTCAACAAATGTTTGCTTTTAACAACTTGGTTTGTTGTGCTGGTTATGTGCATTAAATATTCGATTTAGCCACATGCTCTTAAAGCACAAAAAAAAAATAATAAGCTTACCAGTTGATATGAATTATGTCTTTTAAAAATTAATAAAAAATTTTAACAGTTAAAAAAGAATTTCTTATTCCATAAACAATAAGTTTAGCAGTTTATATAAATTATTTCTTTTAAAAATTCACAGAAAATACTTAAATGTATAAATGAAATTTTATTCCATAAATAATAAGCTTTCCAGTTAATATGAATTATTCCATTTAAAAATTCACAGTAATTTCTAACAGGTAAAAAAGGATATTTATTTAAAAAACAATAAGTTTACCAGTTAACATGAAATATTTATTTTAAAAATTAACAGAAAATAATAAAAGGTAAAAAAATATTATTTTGAATTCCATAGACAGAAATTTCTAAAAGGTAAAAATGAAATTTTAAACAATAACTTTACCAGTTTACATGAAATATTTCTTTGAAAAATGTACAGAATTTTCTAACAGGTAAAAAATGCGTTTTTATTCTATGTTTCATATGTTAATATCTTTATTTCTAAGTGCAACACCTGTTTGATATTGTTTTAATTTATAAAATATTCGCTTAGAATGAAAAAAGTTAAGCTGATTCGATTTGCGCTACTTTCTCAACAGCAAAAATCACATTAATTTTAATCAGTCTTAATGCGATTTAGAAAATTTTTAGGTTGGTGGGGGGAGGGGTGGGATTTGTTAGGCATAAGTTGCCATATCAATAACATTTTATATGATTACTTTTCTAAACTTTTTATGGGCAGCACAACTCTCCAATTCGATGCTTCGCTGCCTGTTTCAGTGCGCAGTCAAATGAAATGTACCATGAAAAAAACAGAAAAGCACAAAAAACTTGTGTTTTACATGAATCGTTTTTGTTGTGGAAAACAAAGGAACAAAAATCCAATGTGCGCCAATATTTGTAGAAAAACAATAAAAAAAGCAAATATAAATAAATACGGGCTTTCGAGCATTGAACAATAAAAAATGGTCACATGTGCAACATGGCAAACACTTTCAAATGCTCAATTTTATAATATTGCTAAGGGTATTTCAGTTCTCAGAATTATACACTTAAAGAAATAACACTTTAAAATAAATGTTGGCAAATATGTCGTGTTAATAAACTTAATTTAATTTTAGCTCATTACGAAGGCAAATTCAATAAATGTATAGAAGAATTTTATTTATATTATTTGCTAGAGTATTGCAAAATTAGCAATTTAAATATGAAATCTTTTTTACTGTGTTTATTTTTTTATTTTTTTTTTTTTTGTTGGTTGTATAAACAATATTTGCAAATGCCCGCAGCTCGATTCGATTTCTTTTTATGTAGCTCGCATTTGACATTTTGTTGTTGCTATTATGTGCCATAGATACACTATATATATATATATATACATATGTATATACATATATATGCATATAAATATATTGATATATATATATTTATGTGTATTGGTTTACAGCATCTATGTAAATGCTGCCCCAATGGATAAATTGCTGCATATTTCACTTGATTGCTTTGCATTTTACATTAAATTTGATTTCACATTTGCTCGCAATTAAGAATTTAATTAAAGTTGTTTTTATTGGCACAAAAAAAGCGGCATTTAACTTAAAAAATTAAGCGTAGTCATTGATTGCATTTACGCATGTTGCATGTTGTTGATTAAAGTGTGTGTGTGGGGGGGATGGGGCAAGTTGCCAACTGTTCCTGCATAATTTGCACATTTTTTTCCACTGTTTTTATTTTGTCTTTTCGTTTGTTAACTATGTTTAAACGGCTTTTCAGTTGATTAAAAAACTTTGGCCTTTTGGTAGCAGAGAGTCCTGGCAATTTGTATGCAAATGTCAAGCGACGTGTACAAAATATTCTGTTGCATGCAACGCGGCATGGCAGCCAACCCAGTAGACAGAAAACAGAGCCGATTTATATTTGCTTATGTGTATATCAGAATTGGTATTTTGGGCTTGTTGAATTCAAGTTTAAAGTTGTCGTTGGCAGGTTTTACGGTTGCAAAAACAAGTTGAATTGCAAATTGTTTTCAACTTGTTGAAAAGCAGAAACTATGATGACTTAAGTAAGTGGGATTTATTTCGAAAGCAGTTGCAAAAGTTTTTAACACCCGTAAGAATATAAAAATTAAATAAGAAAGTGACCTATAAAAAACATCTCAGCTTAAACATAATTTATAAAGGGTTATTATATATAAATAACTATTCAGTTTTATGGATAACTAAAAATACAAGTATTTTAATTTTTTTATTTAAATAAAAATTTGTGTTAAATATTGAAAATATGTTTCATTCATACCATGTTCAGTAACCAATGCGCCCAAACTGTGGCTTTGCGTGTGCAGCAAACTGGTCACAAATAATAAACACCAAATGTGTCCCATATTGAATTAAATTGTTCGAAATCTGTGAATGCTTTTTTCTGTTTTTCTTTTTTTTAAGAAAAAAATTATAAATTTGGATTGTTTATTAGATATTTATTTTATTTTTTTTATTTTCACTTGTCACTTGGATATGTCCTCGAAATGCGTGTGTAGTCAATTTCCATGATGTCCGCTCGATTGTGGCGGAGCAGCCAAGTTGCACAAATTGATTGCATAATTTCCGCTGCGGCCCAAAGTACCAGACATAATTTTCAAGTTCATTATGGCCAAGCAGCAACACAACCAAAACCACAAAATAACAAACAACTGTCAAAAGTCAACAAAATGAATATCTATGGGGATAACCAAGATGTGTTGGGGAGGGTAGACTACAGGTTGGGTGTGGGGACGAGGCTTGGTGAGTGGTTAGGTAAATGACTAGCAGGAAAATGGTGCCGCCGACAACAACATTTAGTAAATTCTGTGGGAAATTGAGGAAACACATTTAATGTGGGCAAAACTAAATGATAAATGATAAGTGCAAAAAAACGGCCAAATCAGACGGCAAGTCTGAATTCCAAAATAGCCAGGCTCACAATATGACACAGATGGACACTGCTGATTACTCCTGACAACGGCAATTTTACAACAAAAAACCTGCTCCAAGGAAGCCAAGGAAAAAAAAAACCCAAAAAAAGGGACATAAAAAAAGGAACAAAATTTGAAAAGAACGCACAAAACACACAAATTTCTATGGCATATCTTTTGGGGTAAGCTTTTGGGTTCCTTGTCCTGGTGCTGGCATTTTGTCAAAAACACTTTGCATAACTTCAAAGGACACACAACTGCCAGGACACACAACTGTCACTTGTGCTGCACTACGACGGCATTTCGAGGACATATTAATATCATTTAATTTTATTTCACGCAATTTATGAATGCGAACTTTTCATTCGTCCTGTGAAAACTCTTCCACTTGGCACACTTTTTTTCTTATTACATTTCCTCTTACTTTTTTTTTGCACTGTTTCTGTTTCTGTTTTGTTTCAAGTTCTGTTCGCCTTCAAATTTTTATATGTAATATTTCGATTTGAACACTTTACGCGTATTTTTGGGTGGTTTTTTCAGCTCGCACCGTCCGATTGCTTGAAAAGTTCGCCGCCAACTGAGTGGACAGCTGCGGAGTGCCAATCCTTAAAAACAAAGAGTGCCAAGACTTGCTCTGCAGCATCTCTGAAGCTTTCACTCAAAATAGTCACAGCCAGCTGCAGCGCTGGCTCAGCGTTTCGAGTGCAAAATGTGCTCAAACTCAACGGAGTTTTATCTTTGTCTCAGCTTTTGTTGTGAGTGCCACTGAGTTGAGTCAGAGTTGAGGTCTTAATTTTGTTGAGCCTGTTGTATGTTAATGTTTTGGAGCGCTTGTGCTTAGTTTAAGCCTAATTTGGTAATGATCCGAAAACGATTGAGCCAAAAACAGCTTAAGGACTTACGCTCATTACGAATGCAAAGGCATTAATATTTCAGGCAGTGTCTTAAATTATTAATATACGCTAACATTTATCTTAGAAGCAGGCTCCACTGTGATTTATCAATACCTGTATAACAAAATTAATGGCTTATAAATGAAAATTGTTATATAACCTACAATCCCTGAACAATATTAAAACTAAATTATTGAAATTTATAAGTAAGTGAGTGGGCGCTATTTTGATCAAATAATTTAGTTTTAAATTAAAAAAATATATAAATTTTTTATTACAACTTTAAATTTATATAACTTAAAAAATATTTTTGAATTTTTTTGAGATGATTTATAGTGTACAAAAAAATGTATAGTTGAAAATATAAATATATAAAAAAAGATAAAGGATTTCAATTTTATGTCATTTTTAGTTTGGCCTTATATAATACTTTTTTTGCTCCTATTTCTGGAATTTCTTTTTCCACTGTTTGCATATTTTTTTTTTGTACATTTCGCTTATTATGTTGCTACAGCAATTCGTTTTGAAGAAAAAGTTGAGCTTCTGGTTTTTTATTTTTTTTTATCTCCCGGGGCTCATTATCAATTTCACCGCTGGAAATGTGCCCTTCAGCAAAGATTGCATAAAAATTACGTTATGCTCAGCAGTAGCAGCAAAAATAATATATATATATATATATATATATATATATATAAAATCAAGTGCATTGTGCGCATTTTTATTCCTCATTCCCCCTTTTGCCCCGCCCGTCTTACTTTAGTTTGTTGTATGTCGTTTTTGGTGGCTGGCACAAATATTGTGAGATAAAATAAAGCAGACGACCTCACACAATTTCCTATTATGTGGAACGGCGACGCAAAAGAGTCTCGTGCGACGAATTTGCGCACTGATAAATTTTAAGCTGATGCAACAAAGTTGCATGCCACAGTCAGCAAAATTGCGTTGCAATTACTGCTAAGCGCCAATGTTGGGCGACTTAATGAGCGCCTTGGCAGAGATATGGTCAGCGCAAAACCCCCCTCCCCCATTCCCCGTTGGAGGGATGATGGGAGGGGAGGGGGGGGGGGGGCAGTGTAAATCTGGCAAACTAGTTTCGCTCATTGATTGATATCAAATCGCCGCACTTCACTCATTCTGTCGGACACCAGTGTAGCGGTAATTTTAACGTGGCACCAAAAAGTATGCAACATGAAATTTTTGTGTGCGAAACTTACCGGGAAATTTGCATTCCTCCACCTGCTCATCGCTGTGATCCTTGCAATCCGCATCGCCATCGCAAACGAATCGTATGGGAACACAATCACCGTTCTGGCACTGAAATTGCTTCTCATCACATTTGGCATACAAGGATTGGGCTGAAATGAGACGCAGATTTGGAAAATGTTTTGAGCACATTTGGCACAAGTGTAAACAAATGATTAAAGCTAATTAGGTTTTTTTTGTTTTTTTCGCTGGAGTTTAGTGAATTTTCCGTATAAGCTGCTAAAAAGTTTTCTCATTAAAGTAAAAATTGAAAATGAAAATTAAAATGAAAATGAGAACAAACCGAAACGAAACGAACCAACCAAAAAAAAAGAAGATAAATAAAAATAAACAACGCAGACAAAGTGCCTTTTCGGATGTGGCACAAAAGCCCAAATTGATTAGGGCTTAAAACTTCAAAACAATCAAGAGCAGACACGCGAGCTCGTTCAAATCATTTGCATACACACACCACACACACACACATAGACAATGTGTGTGTGGCAGCTCACTCAGCCATCTGGTTTTTAATCAACAAAAATGCTTGCAACAATAGCAACAACAAAAAAGTATCGCAAAACTTTTGCAGCTTGACAATTTTCCATCTTTGGCAACAAGATGTATTTTCTTCTAGGTGCCATACACACACACGCACACACACACGCACACCCAGACGCAGGCTTTCATATTTTAATGGCAATGAAACAACATCCCAAAAACTGTCAACAACTCTTGATACATAATAGAAAATGTGACAAACGCAACAAAAAATTTATGGATTGCCAATGTCCTGTGAAAACATCAGGACATACAAACACACACACACATAGACACACACACACACATAGACACACTCAGCATTGGCTGACTTTGATAAGGGTTTTTGTGGTCAACATTGTTGCTGCAATTGACAGCTGTTTTTCCCAGCCGATAATAATTATACGATTTAATCAAAACTCAGGCATAAATAATTTAACAAGCACAATTTGTTGCAATTTCATTTGTAACAACAACAACAACAACAACAAAAATTAGCAACTTCAGACAACAAAAACATTTTAGCAAGTGCCATCAATCAATAAGGTCAAATCAATTGTTGCCTCAGAATTGTACTCAATGCTAAATGATGAATGACAAATAAACAGAACAAAAATCATAATTTAATACACAAAATTTAAATATTTTTTCCAAGAAATTCTCGTAGTTTAAATTTAGATTTAAAAATTTTTAATTTGTGTTGAAAATTATGTAAGCTAATAAATTTTAATTATAATCATAAAAGGTAAATAAATTCACAGCTGATAATGTTAATTAAATATTACAATTTTGCAGATTAAAATTATATAAATGCCTTAACTATTTATATTACTATATTTGCTTATAATATAACTTTCTAAATTTGTTTGCGAAAATTACAAATAGTTTCCACAGTACTAAAATGATTACACGATAAATTCCATTTTATTCAACTTTTTTATTCAAATATTTTATGGCCTTTTTGCTGTGGTTTTCGATTCTTGCTTTTAAATAGTCAGTTAACGGTGAATAGCGCAGCCTTTCTAACTGATTATTGATTGGAAAATCAACATTTTATATAAAAATCAGATCAGTTCGCAAAAATAAAATAGGTATTAAATAAAAAACTATTTGTGAGGCAGAATGTTTATTATTGAAACTTGTTTAAAGCAATAAGCTAATTGTCTTAGTAAAAGTAATTCTTGGATCCACTAAACATTTTTTTTTTAAATTAGACTTGTTCATAAAAATTAAGTACGAATTAATTACAAAACTTTATGACGTATACAAATTTAAAGACAAATAGGTTAATTTACTTAATCGACAATATTGATTTGGTCAACTTAATTGTCAACACAAAATAAAAACAAATTTAGTTAATTTTGACTAATAGAAATTGACTTGACTGTTCCAGTTTTATTGGAAAATTTCTCTTCAAATATTTACTTAACTGCTAAAAGATATCTTTATAAAATTTGGGCTAAAACTTGAATGTTTCTTATACTATTTTGATGAAGTTTCTTGTTCAATAATAAATCAATTTATGTTTTATGCTTACTTTTAATTTATTATTATTATTTATTTAATTAATCGGCTATCGATATTTAAAGATATTTAAAATTTGACAGATCCGTATACTCCAACAAATTCGTCATGTGGTTTAGGTATAAAAATAATCTTTACTAATTATTATTATAGTAAATTACTAATTTTTTTATAGGCATACAAAAGGCGCCTCTTTTTATCAGCAGTCGCACGACCAGCCCAGTCAGCTCAAGATTAAAACAGAAATAAATAAATTATATATATATATATATACATTTATATATACATATATACACATTGCTTTTGATTGCTTGACATACAATGTGCTGTCGATAACATATATGTCTGGGAAAATTTATTGTAATCAGTGCCTTGAGGTGCTAATTAAAATTAATTTATGCTAATGTGCTGCTTATCGCTGTCGCATGCTACATTCCAAGTTCAGTGTCAATTAAATTAAAGTGATTGAGAATATATATATATATATATGATATATATATGAGATATAGTTTGAAATCAATCAAATGAAGTGCGCTTGTTGGAAATTAGTTAGAAACCAAGCAATCAAAGCAGATTAATTGAGAAATGTTGTTGTTGTTTTTCTAATTGTTTTGGTTTTTTTTTTGTTGTTTGTTTTTCTAGTTGATGCACATAAAAACAAAACAATTAAAGGCATCAGCCGCAGATTCCTCAATTATATAAGTTGTCAACAAACAACAATAAGCTAAGGAACACGCCCACAGTTCATAAATGTTTTTTTTTTTGTTGTCCGCAAAAACTAGTTGAATATACTAGAAAATCTGTTGGCACTGTGCATAAATTAAGAACGAAATTAAATGGCATAAGAAAATAAATGAACTGAGAAATTAAAAAAATAAAATAAATATGCACACACATTTTCTATATATATAATAGAATATAAAAATGTATTTGTATAAATTATATATGTGTATATATATATATATAGAGATAGATATAGAGATATATAAATATATATATATATATATACATATTCTATGGCGACCTTGCACATGTTACTCTATGTCACAGCCAACTAAGAGAAACGTTACACAAAACGGAAAAAGCAATAAATCAGCGTGTAAAGCGTGAAATCCAAAGTATAAAACATAATTCACAAAAAGAGGGTAAAGCAAAGTGAGATAAAAATAAATTTAGAGGCTCGTCCGATCAGAACTCGTATTACGCGTATTCTTCAAGTTATATATTTAAGTTTGCAAATACACTGCAAGAATTGGATACTCAGTTCGTAGACAATGTCTGATTAATGACTATATATATTTGGCATATATCTATATCTGCTGACGTTCGCTCAGATGCGCCATTTGCATAGCATCTTATTTATTAGCTTTGAGGGATTGAACAAAGTCCAAAATACAAATAGCAAAGTACAAAATTTCAATCTTCCTATTTTTGTGATATTTTTAAGCTAAAAATAAAATCCTCTGTTTTTTTGCGTATTTAAAAAAGAAATTGACGCAAAGAAAATAAATTCCTTTCGAGAAAGTCAACTGAATAATTAAGAAATAACAAAATTTGACAGCTTTAAAAAATTATTTGAATATCGCTAAGTAGGCTTTGCTAAATCAAAATATAACACATAGAATATATATATATATATATATATATATATATATATATAAAGGGCTATTTCTTCTTCAAAACCAAATCTAACTGTTGGAAATATTCAATTGGCAAATCGCTGCGAAAAAAACATAATAAAAACAAACATTAAAGTTGGCGTCAGCGATAAGATAATCTGACTATAGTAAATCCACTTGAAGTCAGGTGACTGGATTTTCAAAAATTTATGACCAGAAATATTGCCAAGGCTATTGTCTGCCGAGTGGTAAAAGCAAATGTCATAAATAATCGACTTAATGCGACGCCAATCAATCTTATCAATCTTATAAAACACAGACAAATACGCAGTCCTTGGTCAAATCAAAAAATCAAAAGGAAATGCAAATTCGTCCAATAAAATGTTCTCAATGAATTTTTGAGTAACTTGTCAAATTTGGAACAACTTGTCTAAAATTTGAACGAATGATCTTGTTTTAGAAGTTGTGTGGCAGGTATATAATGCAGAATAAATTTAAATTCGGTTCGGAATTTAAAGTACTTAACCAGTTTAAAGATATTTATATATTTTAATTTCTTTTTCACACACTCAAAAGACGAAACAATATTTTGGAGTATTTGAAATTTGAAAAAAAAAAACATGACGTGCAGACACAGAAAATCAAATTTAATTTAAAAAAAAGTGGGTCATTAAAAAATAGTTTTTTTTATATAAATGACTGACTATAATTTGTATGTATATATGTGTATATGTTAATTAAGATTATTTTGTATGATATGCGTTGTGGTGTGCAAAATATATTCACTTCTGCCAATATATATATATAGAAACAACAAACGTTTTTATCTTAATTTTTTTTTAAAAATTTCTCAGAATAAAATGTAATAAAAAAATACGTAGTAATTGATGATGCTTAAACTAAAAGTTAAATTTAGACTATGGCAATTTGAGTCCGATTAGCAGCGATAATATTTTTTATTGTGTTAGCTTTGCTTAGAGGAGACTTCGATTAGTTCAGCTGGATTGAAGCTAAATTTAGCATAGTTTGGCTAAAAACACACAGCGTTGTGCACGCCACCTCCCCCACTGAAACAACCCCCCTCTCTGCCGACTAACGAGAAGGTGAATTGATTTGCTTTTAGCCTGTTTTTCTTACCTATGCCCAGCGGCGTTCCGATCTTGCCAGATACGTTGAGGAACTTGAAGCCCAGGTTTAGGATGCCTTTGCCATCGAATTGTTTGCTCAATGTGGCGCCACCTGTCGCTATCAGCTGATGTTGATTATGCGTTAAACTGGGCAGCTCAATGGTGGGCGTGGCCGTGCAACATTTACTCAGTGTTAGCATCAATGTCAGCAGCAACAGATTCGCATTGGTGCAAATGCAACTGAACAGCTGTTGAGCGCGTCGCTGGCAGTTGATGTTGCTGTTGCCAGTTGTTGTTGTTGTTGTTGTGTTTGTTGATGTTGCCTTTGTTGCAGCTGCTGTTGTTGTTGTTGTTGTTGTTGCTGGTGTTGTTGTTGTGGATGTGCTATCACTCGGAGTGCTCGTAGAGCGTAACTCTATGGCCATGGTATGAACTTTGTCTAGTTATGCACTTTTTTCTATTGTGGTTGCACTTTTAGTTTTCTATTTTTTTTTTTTTTGGTGCTTTAGTTTTTCCAAGTTGTCTGTTTTGCCTGTTTTTTGCTTGCACTTTGATTGAATCTCAATTGGTTCTCAACATGCCAAAAGGCTCTATGGGAATACAAAGTAAATTGTTTAATAAAAGAGCAGGAAACAGTGGATCTGCTGCCATTATCTAATCACTTAGACAGCGTCAGAGTACGTCAACATTGAAAATTGTTGCCAAAATAAATACACACACACACACACAGATACAAACACACACACACACATGCACACCCAATCAAAAGTGAGCCACTAAAAACGCGTGCGATGCGCCGAAAAGTCAAAAGACGAAAATCGTCTGAAATGCAACAAAAACATTATACGCAAACTGGTTAAACAAATCGTACGATCCACACACACACACACACACACATATGCTCACACGCCAGACACACACACACACACAACAGGTCGGTCGATCGCCAAATGCTCAGGCACAACGTAAATTGAAACAACAGAAGAGAAGGTGAAAACAAAAACACAAAAAAAAAAAATGCTATCTGTTGACGTAGCAAATTATTCAAAATGTTTGGCAAACGACAATCTCAGATTTTATTATCTATCTCGTTTTAATTAATTAAAAAGAATTTGTACAGTTTTTATTGGCACGCGTTTTTTTGACCACAAACTGATAAAAAAAACGGCATCGATTGGCTTATCACAAAACGAAATGCAAATTTGCGTTATTTTTGCGCGCCTATTGTAGAATTATCTATTGCACGTGAGGTATTTGTTGTTTATTGTTGTTGTTGCTATATTTACACTTTGTTATGCATATATATATATAAGTTCTATTTCGATATATTGTTTTTTTTTTTTTAGTTTGTTTGGCTTTGGCCACAAAAACGCTGCTGACTTGTGCAACGAGCGTTTCTCAACTGATTTCGTGTTGAGAATTCGCCGGCAAACTTAAGCAAATTGTCACCCAAACTGCCTTGAAGCCAAACAACGACGAGCACCCCCTGCGAACACACCAGTCTAACTGATTGTGAGCGCGCTTAAGAGTTGCTCAATTTTGTAATACACATATATATCTGTATATATATATTTGCGAAACCTTCAGATTGGCTTATCACAGCGCCAACAAATCTCACCGAAAGGTGTTTCTAAACACACGATAACTCACTCTCTCTCTCTCTCGCTCTGTGTCTCTCTGCCTCTTTGGTGATGCTTTCGTTTGCTCTTTGAAGATCATTTTCTTCGGCGCAGCTCTTAAGTGCGGTGAGTTTTGTGGCAGAGGTGAATTCGACTCAGCATCAAACTTGTTGGCTAATTAAAAAAATACTTTGTGTGGCTGCTTTAGAATTGGTTCACAGCTATTGCTGATAACCTCAGCAGCGAGCGTGGGAATAACTAATTGAAAGAATTAAAAAAAAATATATATTTGACTATCAAACATTTTAATCAAAAGAATTTCAATTTGTGTTCCTAATTAGCCTTTCCATAAATAATGCTCTATTTTCGTAACACAATCAAGTAATTAATATCTGAAAGCAGCTGGTTCCTTATCATGAATAATTATGAATGAAGTGCTGATAGTAAATTGAAAATGGATAGCATAAATCACTTAAATGCTTTTAAACCTTTTATTAATGAAATTGTTAAGTTTAAGAATCATCTTCAAATAAATGAACAATAATGAAGAACTTGGCGATAATTCAGAGTTCAATATGAAAAAAACTTTTCTTTGTATTCAATTGTAAGAAAATTTACACATCTTGACGATTATATAAAGAATATATATAGTTTAGGAAAAGTTTTTAAGTATTAAGTAATGTTAAGCTTATTATTTTAAAGTAACTTTTATAAAGGAAGTCGCTTAAAGTGTATTATAGAAAAGAAATGCATAAAAATAAACAGATTAAAATCAAATAAAAAATGATTAGATTTTTGCGTGGACACTTATTATAAATCTACATGTTATCTATAAGTATCCTTCCGTTGTTTATAATGCGCAAAATCCCTTTGTTTCAAGGACTTCAAGTCATTAACCTAAGCAATTGTTTAATCATTTGTCTTTTCACCAACCTTGATAGCAACACGAACCAAAACAAAGCACTACAAAAATTAATTTCAGCACATGAAAATCACTTAAATGCATTGTAAACGATAAGCCACCAAATATAAAATATCAAAAGACCGTCGGTAACAGAATACTATAAATAGATATGGAAATTTATATTTTATCGAAAGTTGCAAAAAATAATATTTTAATTAATTGGCAAAAACCGAAAGACGTCAAACTGATCAATTTATAACTAAGATATAGTGGCAGATATTAAAGTGAATTCGCCGATTAAATAATTGCAGGTGCGATGCCCAACAAAGACCGACGCGAACTGAAAGCGTTAACTGGAAATTATTTGAATTTCGCCTTTCCATTGATAGAAAACTAAAAACTACAAACTGAAATGTGGCGCAGGCTGACTGATAAGCGATAAGTGGCTCAGTTGAAATGCAGACAATGGGATTAATAACGATTATTATGGCGATTATCGTCATCGGTTCGGCGCATTGTCATCGTCATCGTTGTCATCGCTGTCATCGTCATTGCCATCATCTGCATTTGTCAAGCACTTGAATTGCATAATTTATGATTTACGTGTGTAAATCATTTGTGAAGCACCCACAAGCCGAGCTACGTGTTTGCCGTTGACAGATGCCCATCCCCATCCCCATACACATACCCGTACCCATCGCCATCACCATCGACATTCCCCTCTCTGGCTCTATCCATTCCTGTCACTGTCACTGTTTAGTTTTCAATTTGCTGGCGTTTCTAATTGCAGGCGTTAAAAATCGCTGCCAAATCGCGTTCAACAATATTAATGAAGCACTTAACTGCAGTTTATCGCTGAGGGCGTGTGTTGAAGTTTGCCATCCACCTCCCCATTCCCCATTCCCCATTCGATTCGATTCACCGTTGCTCGAGTGGCCCCAGCTTTTGAATGGGTTTGGTCACAGCAATTGAGGTTTATCGCTGTCATCTATATGACATCTATCTGTGACCAGCCACAAATATAGAGAAGGAGCGAGATAGAGATAGAGATAGAGATATTGAAACTGAACCTGTAAATTGTCTACATAATGCACTTGCGGTAAACACTTTCGGTATTGGCTTGAACGGAAGTTAGCTCATAGGGGAATTTTACCAATACACTCTGAAAAGAAATCGTACACCTTACTTTTCGTGACAGGGCAACTCACCCAAAATTTACAGAATCTTCATTTCTAAAATGTTGTGTCTTTTAAAAAAAACAATGTTTTACTTTTCTTACATACAATATTTTTTTTTTTTTAGAAATTTGTGTTCGTTCTTTTATTCTTTTACTTTTATTTCTAAAAAAAAAAATTTTAAATTTCCTTATTATCAGCGCCATTTTCATATAATGCCATATTTTCAAATCAAATCGATTATTTTTTTTCTAAGTGCATTGTGTTTGTTAGTTGAGTGCCTGCATAAAGTGTTTGCTGTAAAATATATATGTGTTCTTCAACTCTTCAAATATTTAAAATGCAACTGCTTCAGTGTGAAAGTAGTATATAATAGGGCTAGTCATCAGTGAAGCTTTCGGTTCAGTACCTCAATACTTATCTGACATTGACACTTAGGAAAGTCCATAACATTGTTTTAATTGGGTTGAAGAGAATGCGTTAACCTTGGCAAAATACCCATATAGATTCCATAAATCAGTTTCACAATTCTATTGATAACAATATATCAATAATATCTGATAATACATGTCAAGTTTGGATCGCAGAAATCTTTCGCTTAAGCAGATAAACAACCAATAAAATATTTATCGATTATTATGCACTTTATACTGATTCGTTTCATAAGTTTGCAGTCATTAAGAATTCATTAATTATCGATTTAGTTTATAAGTTAAGTTAAATATTGGAAATTCAATTATTTCAATAATACACATTAAAACAAACCACTCTTTTAATTTTTATTCCGTTAACTCTTGATTGTTAGACTTAATTACTTAAATATTTCAGCAACTGTTTTCGAATAGTTTTATATTAAATATTAATTATGTAAAACTGATCTTCACTTTCGAAAAGTATTTCAAATAATTTAATTGTATTTTGCTCTAATTGTATTCACAAATTTGTTAAAGAAAACACACAAATATTTGTCACTTGTTTTCACTGGTTAAATTGCTAATTTTTTTTAACATTTTTCATTTACAGCAACCTGTAAATATTTCATTTGCTCTTTTCCACAACAACAACAATAACAACACCAACACCCACAAAATGTGATCCCATTATAAAGTAATTACAATTAAAAATGCAGTCGGTACACTGAAGAACCGTTAGACGTACACAAAAATGTGCACGGGCACAAAGCGGAATGTAAACAGCGAATGAATGAATGAAAGCGCCGGCCAAGAAGTAACGGTAAATTTTCACATGTGCCAAAATGACAATAGAAGGCCCCACGACAAAACGCAGCCGACGCTGGCGTCGCGGCCGCAGCCGCAGCCGCAGCGTTCTAACAGTTGTGGATGCTGCCACATTAACAGCTCTGTTAATAGCCATAACAGCGCATTCTGCGCAACAAAGCAACAACGTTGCGACGTCAACGTCAACGTCGACGGCGACGGGGACGTCAGCGTCAGCGTTAGCGATATCGCTCATAAACGTCATTCAATGGCTCTATCTGAAACTACAGCAATAAGGCGACTCTGCTCCTTTCTTAGTGTGTATGTGTGTGTGTATGTGTGTTTACTGAAGCGTTGCTAAATATGAAAACATAAAAATTAATGTTATATTTATAGTGTGGCAGCCAAAAATGTGTAGCATGAGGCGTTGCTGGGGTCGCTGCAGGCGATGTATATACAGTCTACACAAAGCACAAATGTCGGGAAAGGGCAAAGGGGAAGAGGGTTTGCAAGATGTAGTTGATTCAAGTGCTGGTATTTGTTTTGCCCCGCTGCTGCCGCTTGCCACCGCTGTGGCGGTGCTTTGGGGTGTGGCACAAGCCCAAAAGGGGTTGCGGCTTTGCCTTGCATGCATTTCAATAAGCAGCAAACCAAATATTTTCTACAATAAATCGCCCGAAATGTAGCGCCAATTGTGCACAAAAAAGCAGAACCAGCAACATTACCACCAACAATAACAACAACAACTGCAATAATTCAAAGCAGTAAGAGTGCTCGGGTCGAGAGTGCTCGGCTAGGTGATACTCTGTATATACACACACACACACATAAGCACACACACAACATAGGCATTGCCTCTACTTTTTAAAAACTACAAAAAATAAATTTTTTCATTAAATAAAGTTTGTTTGATCCGAAAAAATACATATCAAATTTTAAGATTTTAGTTATTTTCATCTTCCCTCAGACAAAATATCCAACTGTATTTTCGAAATTACGTAAACAATATTTAATTCTATTGTGAAACAAAATCTCTTGAGATCTTAAAAAGAATGTAAAACTTATTTCATATATAATATATATTTGGATACTTTTCAAGGTCAAATAAGTAAAGAGATATTAATCAGATGACCAATTATATTATATTTTACTATTCCAAATTCTATCAACTGCATTATAAATATGTTAAAAGTTTAAATATCATTTTTATAAGTCATTTAACCACTTTCCCTACATAAGCAATCAACTAACAAACTTTAAAATGAAGAAATTTACAAAAAATATAATACCAAATTATTCAGAAAACATATATCTAAATTGTAAAGTCAAGCTTTATTTAAACTCGTTAAAAATACTTAAATGAAAATGTTTATATTTGAGAATCGAAAGAATTATTTTTAATTTGAAGAATTTCTATTGTACATATTTCTAAAAAACAGAAAAACATATTATTTTATTTTTTAAAATTCCGAACTTTTTTTTATATATTTTATTTATTTATTATAATTATTTTATTTATTATTATTTTTATTATTATTTTTTTAATTATTATTATTATTTTATTTCTTTATTTTATTTATTATTATTATTTTATGTATTTATTTATAAAGATGGAAGAATCTAAAAACTATATTTAATTATGTTATTTATAAGTGGATTACCAGAATTTGCACAACTTCATGTTAGCTATTTTTTTTTGCACATTTTAATTGCGTACAGAGTATTACAACAATAAACATTTCCAACAAACACTGTAACTCAACTGTCGTCTGGTGGCAGCCACACACGGCATGCCCCCAAGTGGTGCACATACCGCAGCCACATGCCACGCATGCCACGCCGCCAGTGGCCGCCAATGGCCACCGTCGTCGACTGAGGCCAATGCGGCGTATGATGAATTTTTGCCAAAGGTCTGCCTGCAGTTCAACGGTTTCGTGCAGAGATTTTGCTTTAGGCTGTGCTTGTGTGTTAGTGTGTGTGTGCAAGTGTATGAGTGTGTAGTTGTGTGTGTGTGAGTGTGTAGTTTTGTGTATGAGTGTGTAGCTGTTGTGTGTAGCTGTTGTGTGTGAGTGTGTGTGTGTGTGTAGTTGTGTGAGTGTGTGTAGTTGTGTGTGTGTAAGTGTGTGTGTGTGTGTGTGTGTGTTGGCGAGTTAATTCAGTTGAATTGATTTGCTAAGTTTTTGTTGAAAATGGTGGATAAACTTGGCGCTGAACGCACAGGAAGTTGTAATTTAAGACAGATTATATTCTACATCGATATTTACAGCTTTATTTTTAGATAATATAAAAATAACTGACTTATCAATTAGTTTTATTATTTATTTAATTTCCAGTTTTTTAGCTTCATCGCATTTTATGGCAAAGTTTCTGCTGAATTAATAACATTTGTAACAGTTTGGAAATAAATTTAAAGATCAATAATCAATAAAGATAAATTTTATGCCTGTCTACACACAAAAAGGGTATGTGCAAGTCGGTCATTTCCACTTTGTTTTTTTTTTACTTCGGCTTGTGTCAATATTAAGTACCTTTCCAAGTGTTTTGTAATAAATGGTGAATTAGCTTTTGTCAACACACAATAAACAAAATACGCCAACGGCTTAAGGATGGGCCATTAATCAACGAATTGTGAATGTGCCCCAAGGCCGAGGCATGAAATATTGAAACATGGAACAGCTGCCGCCACACGCCCACTTAAGTATCTGTCTCCGCTATTGTTTTGCCGCCCTCCGAGAAATGCGGCGTCAACACTTTTGCACCAATGAGAACAGATCGCTGCTTAAATTGGCAGCCACTCCTCCTCCCCCCCACCCCCCTTCTAACCATTTCCCCAGAAATCTGTCAGTGTTTAACTTTCATTGCCAGCTTACACCTAATCCTCCCACAGTTCCTAATGGACTCACGAAATATCAAGCGCTGATTGCAGCGTTCTCAATTCTCAATTGTCAACTTCCGGTCGCCGTTTCCGCTTGCTCTGCTGGCGTCAGCTACGTGTGCCTGGACAGCATTTCTTGGTCAGCTTCTTTAAAGTGATAACAAGCTGTTCAGTAGGGTTTACCAGCATAACAGAGGGAACCACCAACCACAATCCGACTGAGCACTGAGCACTGAGCACTGCCCTCACCTTTGGTAACAAACAATCATGCGCCGCATTGTGCAACACATTCCTCACTCCTGGCTGAGGCAAGGAGTGAAGGCATATGTTTTATTTATTTGAGTGTGTCCACGTTCAAAAATGAAAAATGTTGCATATCACAAATGAGAAGAACTGGATGGGACGAGGGGGGGACGAGGAGGTGAACTTTAAACTGCGGGCCTTTTTCAGCTTTTCTGTTTTTCTATTTTTCTGTTGGATCTGAGTGCGTCCCAGTGACAGTTTGTGCCTGGAGCAGATAGCAGCCATGGAATGAGTTGAGTTGCGAGTTGAGTTGAGGCTGGATGGAGGCCTGGCTAAATGGATGACTGCTTGCCTGGTTTGTTGATTGTTTGCTTCTGCTTCTGCATCTGCTTTTGCTTTTGCATCAGCTTCTGCTCTTTGCTCTTTGGTTTCGTTTCGTTTGCAGTGCTAAATTTACCGCTAAGCATTTGCCAACAACAGCGACGACGACTGCACAAAGGACGAAGGACGAAGGACATGGGACATATGACATGGGACTACTGTGATGCTGGCCGGGATCATGGGGGTCATTGTAATCATAACGGTAATTTTGACGTTGTGTTGCATGTGTTGTGTGTGTTGTGTGTGTATCTTGTATCTGTGGCAGTGGCAGTGAGTTGAGTGGAGCAACGCATTTCAAAAACCAAAAACTAAATGCAAAAAAGAAATGCAGGACGCTTGCCAAATTACTGAAATCATGTTAGGGGCACATACAGGGTGCCTCAGCTGTGTCTACTATGGGAATTGTTCATAATTTGCCTCTTGCTTAAATTCTGCCCAGCAATTTTGCCAGTCGAATAAAAGAAAACAATTGACTGAAGTTGCCGTCGTTTGCTGCTTTCCATTGTTGTTGTGACAGGCTTCTGTTTCTGCTGCTGCTGCTCAGTGGCTCATCGAAAAAGAAACTGCGACGTTATCTGCGCTGCCAGGCATTGCTGTCAGCATCGCTGCTGCTGCGCTGCTTCGCTGCTGGCCGCAAAGTGGGCAACTAAGCAGCTTGCGACAGTTTTTATGATATTTCGCTTGTGTTTTGCTGCTGTTTGTTTTGCAATTATTTCCCCTGTGGACTTTAACAGACAAAACAGCAGTTTCTCAGTTTTGTTTTTTTTTCGCTGTTGTCGCTATTTTGAGGGTTGCTGTTAACAGAGTGCCGCCCGCTCGCCCGCCCGCCCGCACCCTCCCTCGCTGAGAAGCAGACACATTGCACGCTTCGCTGAGTCGCATTAGTTTGCGAGCATTATCATCCACAATGCCGAACGGCTTCCACAGCGTGTGGAGTGTGCGCATCGTTAATGCTGGCAGTCCCCCTCACAGCCTCCCTTCCCCCCGCCCTTGCAACTACCCAGCCACTCCTTTCACTGTTAATCCCCTGGCAGTTTTGACAGTCGCAAGTTAGACAAACAACTGACAGTCCCAGGCGGCAACTTATCACTTTCCACCTAATTGATATCAGTTCCAGTTTCAGTTGCAAAAACTTTCCCTTCTGCCAGCCCCTGCCACCCCCCCTGTCTACTGCCCTCTGCTGCTGCTGCTGCTGCTACTGCTGAAGTGCAGGTCATGTAAATCCGCTTAAAGCAAAGTGAAATCATAAATTATTGATTTGATTATGTCACCCCGTGTGACCAAACATTTGCCAGGCACCAGCTGCTTCGCCTGCTTCTCCTGCTTCTCCTGCTTCTCCTGCTCCTTCTTCTCCTCCTCCTCCTCCTCCTGCTTCTTTTGGCCCGAAAAGAATTTCAGCCTTTGCCTTTATAAAGGATCAACAAGCGATTATGTCCTGCTGGCACTCAATTGTCCTGCTCAGGTTTGCACCAGCAGCAAAGTGCTGACAGATTAGCTGCCATATCAGCAGCAATAGCTGTATCTGTATCTGTATCTGTATCTGTATCTGCATCTGTATATATATTTGTATTTGTATCTGTGGCATGTAGAATGTTGCCGTTGCTCGAATTGGTTTTTTCTACCTGCGGCTTTTGACTGCATTATAAATGATGACTGGCAGAACTGGCTCCCATTTGCTTTATTGGCCATTTACATGCATAGCTGCCAGAGCTCTGCTATTTATAGCCATGGTCAAAACTGGCACTTGAAAAAAACAATATGTATAAACAAAAAACGTAAATAATTAATACAAAAAGTTTGTTAGAACAATGCATTTATGCAACTAAAATTCAATGTTCTAGCATTAAGTTGAAAATAAAAACAATGCGAATACAATTTTTAGTTTGTTCATTTAAAATAAAATAAAAAATATATTCAAGCATTTGAAAATTAAAATTTAAAACGAAATATTTTTTGTTCATAAAAAACTAAAGAGAAAAAAAAAATATATTCGATCATTTGAAAATTCAAATTTAAAACAAAATGTTTTTTGTTCATAAAAAACTAAAAAGAAAAATATGTTTAAATAACAAAATGAATCGCGAAATAAATATTAATTAAATAAAAATTGTGTATTGCGATTAGTGTGTTAAAGTTGCAAATTTTCTTGATATTAAGGAATATTATTTTAGTCTATATAATTTTTAGCAGTCCATCATTATGCCACAACTTCATGCCACCTAAAAGGGTTGCATGTTCTCTGCTAACTCAAAAGATATCTTCCCAGGAATACTGATCTGATTGGGTTCCAATTTATGCCACAAATTTTGAACAATTTATAATTTAGATACAACCAGAAATTTTATAATTTAAACTTATAAATAAATCTTATATTTAATTTTATATGTAATTTTACACTTTATTTTAGATTTAATTGAATTCAATTTTTTGCTTTGTGTACTTTTTGAGTCGACTGACTTTATATAAATAAACAAATAAATAATAAATCTCTGCATTTCCATTATCAATTTCATCATTTATTCACAAGATGACAATTTGAAATTTGTTGTGTTGGTTTTTGCCAGGATTTATTTTGTTTTACTTTACTTCTATATAAATTTCTAGTATATCGATTGTTCAGTCTGGACTCCATTTATCTTCTTGACCCCCTTTTATTATTATTATTTTTTTTTTTGCACAGTGTATCAAGCTGAGCGATTTACTTGTTTTCTTTTCATTTATTTCTCTATTTTGTGCATTTTTGTGGCAACATTGTGAGCCATTTGTGTGCCTGCCACGTCATCGTCAGAGCGTGCCTTCACCTGAAGGTTTCTAACTGATTGGCGGACTCCCTTTGGGGTCCCCCCGGCAAAAACGATGTTAATTAAAGTGCTGCCATCGAGTCACATATCTTGAGTTCTTTTGGCCAAACGACGAACGTGTTAATCATTTGGTCGCGGGGCACGTGTCGCTCTGGTTTCTATGGGTCATTTGATGGGCCAAAAATTGTTGCCACACCCACACACACACACACACACACTCAGTAGAGTGTAGAGTGTCCTCAACCAATGCTTTTTGCTTTTATTTATTTGTTTGCCTTTTGTTGACAGCAATTTAAACGCTTCAATGGACTCACTGCCAGACGAAGCGCAAAAAGGGTTCTCAGCACAAACAAGTTTCACCTCGTAAATTAATTTCACTCGCCCCAAAAACACAACACAAGATACAAATTACAACAAGGAGGGCCAAGACTGTGACTGACTGACTGGTTGTTTGTTCAAGACACACCTACCCCCCCCGCCCCCCACCCACCCTCAAAAAATTGTGTAGCCAAAAGTCAGTTTTACAATTTGCTTTTGACTTTTTGGTATTTCAACGCGGCGTTTTTCATTAATTGCGACAATTTCATAACGACAACTGAAATTGGAAACTGGCAATCGCCGCAAAATTGAAACCAAACTTAATTTGCAATTAAAATTGATTATATAATTTGGCATGCTCTGCTTAACATAAATTTGGCACAGTTTCAGCCATGTTGTGCATTATTAATATTTATTTGGCCGCATCTAATTTGCATTTGTGCATCCCATAAAACTGCAATAATTTAATGGATTATTTTGGTTTTGAATAGAGTTTAAGCTTATCCTGCAGCTAAATTTATGAATAAATAAATTTGTAAATAATAATAAAAAATTATTATTATTTAACGTAAAATAAATTGAGAAAAGAAATTGCTTAAGGCAAAAATTTATTTGTTTAATTATAAATATGAGAAACTATAATTTCCAATTGTGCAATAATTAAATAGTTTATTTTGATTTCGAAAAGAGCTTACCAAAATTTGAATTGGATAAAGCTTATTCTGGAGCTGCATTTATTATCAAATAAATAATAATAAAATCTTATTTTTTTTTTTAAATGTAAAAAGTTGAAAATTTATTTCAAATTTCAGTGGCTTTGTTTTTGCAGGCCTCACAATTTATATTTATCAAAGTTTTTATTTTTTTGTTTACAATAACTTTGTGGAAAGTCGAGTGGAAAACTCAAATCAGGCAAAACATATATATATAAATATATATATAATATTTGTGTATTTTTTGTCTGTTTTGTGCACGGAAATCGTTTATCTTTTCCATTTGCACCTTTTCTTAGCCAAGTTAAGTATTTTTAGGCAAAATTTGATTTATGCCTCGCTGACTGCCTGATTTTCATATGCTGCTTTGCAACAACAACACAGCCTTTTCCAGATGATATCCGGCTGCCACTGCCACGCCCACTGCTCCTTTTCCGTATCCTTTTTTGTCATTGTTTGTTTGTCTCCCAGCTGCGACGTGCACGGCGTCAAAGGGACATGTGATTCAATTTGCTTCGATTAGGAATTCCAATTGCAAGTGTGCTCGACTCTGTCAGGCTTGACAGATTTATAGAAGTCAGCCCCAAAAAATTAAAATGGCTGCCGCTCATCAAGTTCCGCCACAGACTCAGACCGACAGCAGCAGCAGCAGCAGCAGCTGTTGCTGTGGCATGTGGCAAAGCCCGCGTTCCCCCCGCCCTATCCATTTGCGTATTCGCCTTTGCATTTTGTATTTGTGTTTTGTGTTTTGTGTTTGTATTTGTTTATTAGACGCTGCCTACAGCTTGATATCCGGTGTGACGCCGGTGCCTAGTTTGTCGACGAGACGAGCGGCGACGAGTGGGTGCGTCCTCTGTGCACAGATTGGGAACTCGGAACCCAGTTCCAGACACGCAACTGTCACGTTCTCTTCACCAACTTTATTGGCCAAGCTGTTGTTGCTGTTGTGCTTCTGTGGCACTTGACGGGTTTGCAGTTAGCCAAAAGTTTGGGAACAACATATTTTATATATACCCTATCAGCGAATAATTCAATTTTGTTGCACAAAGTCCAACTGGCAACACAAATGTTATGAAGAGTTTCAAACTGAAAACTTGACTAAACTACCCAAATCAATAACGCTGCATACCAAAAAACACATGTATAAAAAATGAAACAACAAGTGTAAAAAATTAAGTTAACAAATTTTGTTTAATTTTCGGCTATTCAGCAAAAATATAATATGTATTTACATATATATTGTTTCAATATTTTAAATTGTATTTTATAAAAATAAAAACACAGATTATAAAAAACAGGAATTTATTAATCAAAACCAATTTTATTTAGTTAAGTAAAAACAGCATAGTTAGTTTTTTTTAATCCGATTGTGTTAATTTCTGCACTTGCCAAATTCGTTTTATTTTATTTTGGAGATTTAAAATATTAATTTCATAATATATATAAATAAAATCTCTTTAATCTAAAACTAAAAATAAGTCAATTAAATTTTAGATTCCTTTTGACAATTAAAAAATTAAATTTTATTCAAAAAACAATTAAAAGTAAGTAATTCAATTAATTACATAGCTACAAAAAGGGTATTTAATATTCACCAACGATTTAATTGCTTTGCCCTGAATTTTTTTTGTTTCTCTTATTTTTTGCTCCTACACGCCATATGGAGCACGTGCATCCATTTCCCAATCCGCTGTCAATCAATTTGGCGTAGGGCGCTAACGCGACTCTCGTTGACTATGAACACCCAACCGAAGCAGCCCCCCTCCCCCGCTCCCCGGTCCACGCACCCTGCAGAACAGCACGTTGCACGCGGCGCCCGGCGGGTATGCGGCCTCGCCGCGTTAAGCGCTCAACGGACAATTGAAAAATTAACAGTATTTATTTATGATGAACAATGGGCCACATCCACATCACCCAAATAGCCCAACCAGGGGCAAATGTGTGCGTGTTCCGCATGCAAAATGCCCTCAATCCGACCAATTCCTTAATTGCCGCGCAAATTGCAAATGGAATTTACGCCAGGACAGTCAGCACGCAAATTTTTTGGGAGCGCACAACCGAAACCCGCCAGCTACAAATAGCAGGAAAACTCAAAAGAAACGTACCAAAAATCAATGTTAAAATTAAAAGTCCGCCAAAGGCACAAGTAAATCGGGCAAAAAAAAAAAAGGACAAGCAAGAAAAATATGCAAAAAAAGGGAAATCAAATGGTAAATTCGGCCAGCAGCGTAACTGAAGGCATTGAGCCGGTCATTTATTTAATTTTTTCGCACGATTTCAACATTTGCCGCAGGGACACACAAATGCACACGCACACGCACACACACCAACACACACACACACACAGGACGCCGGACCTTGTCTTAATAGAAACATCAGTTAAATGACCGCAAAAGACAAGCAAAACGGGGAGTTGGCTAAGTGCGGTGGGGTGCAAAGAGTGTCATGCAAATAAAAAAAAAATACTGTTGGCGCTGTCAGGCACATTAGGGGTGTTTCGCACACACCATCACACGCACACACAACAAATTTGTAAATGTAAGGAAAACAAGCTTGAGAAGTGGAAATGCTTATATACAAAAATATACATTTATATATTTACACATATATATATATATGCCTGTATTTGTCTTCTTTAATAAGTAACACGATTTGTGACAAAAATAAAAATTACCTTTGCAAGTGCATTATAAAAACATGAGTCAATTTTTGCCAATTTGGTTGCTTTTGATGCCGCCCGAAAAGGTGCTCGCTTTGGAGTCAAATAACGCCAAAATCCACAGCAGCTGCCTGCTGAGCAAACTGCTGCTACACACTTCCCCCACACACACATGCCTAAAAAATATATGCAAATTTGCTAAAAAATGTATTGAATTTCAAAGTAAAAACTGGCAAATAATTTGTGCGAAAGTATTCAAAAATAAATGCGACAACTGAGCGAGTGCCAAAATGCTTGTGAAGTGCTTCACTTAACAGCAGCAGCAAAAAGCAAATTGTTCAAGCTGTTACTGTTAATATTACAATCCACACAGAGAACACACAAACACACACACACACAGGCACACTCACACACACACACTAGCACACACAAACAGCAGGGAAAATAATTGCAAAGCAAACAGCAGCAAAAATACCAGTAAAATATCATAAAAACTGTCGCAAGTTGCTCACTTTTCGACAGAGTTTCCCGTTGGCGCCGACAGCAGCAGCGGCATCGACGCTGGCTGTGCAGCTGACGTCGCAGTCCACTTAGATGAAAAGACAACAGCAGCAAACAACGGCAACTTCAGTCAATTGTTTTCTTTTATTCGACTGGCAAAATTGCTGGGCAGAATTTAAGCAAGAGGCAAATTATGGACAATTCACCATAGAAGACACAGCTGAGGCACCCTGTATGTGGCCCTAACATGATTTCAGTAATTTGGCAAGCGTCCTGCATTTCTTTTTTGCATTTAGTTTTTGGGTTTTTGAAATGCGTTGCTCCACTCAACCCACTGCCACTGCCACAGATACAAGATACACAACACAACACACACAACACATGCAACTCAACGTCAAAATTACCGTTATGATTACAATGACCCCCATGATCCCGGCCAGCATCACAGTAGTCCCATGTCCCATGTCCTTCGTCCTTCGTCCTTTGTGCAGTCGTCGTCGCTGCTGTTGGCAAATGCTTAGCGGTAAATTTAGCACTGCAAACGAAACGAAACCAAAGAGCAAAGAGCAGAAGCTGATGCAAAAGCAGAAGCAGAAGCAGAAGCAAACAATCAACAAACCAGGCAAGCAGTCATCCATTTAGCCAGGCCTCCATCCAGCCTCAACTCAACTCAACTCAACTCATTCCATGGCTGCTATCTGCTCCAGGCACAAACTGTCACTGGGACGCACTCAGATCCAACAGAAAAATAGAAAAACAGAAAAGCAGAAAAAGGCCCGCAGTTTAAAGTTCACCTCCTCGTCCCCCCCTCGTCCCTTCCAGTTCTTCTCATTTGTGATATGCAACATTTTTTATTTTTGAACGTGGACACACTCAAATAAATAAAACAGATGCCTTCACTCCTTGCCACAGCCAGGAGTGAGGAATGTGTTGCACAATGCGGCGCATGATTGTTTGTTAGCAAAGGTGAGGGCAGTGCTCAGTGCTCAGTCGGATTGTGGTTGGTGGTTCCCTCTGTTATGCTGGTAAACCCTACTGAACAGCTTGTTACCACTTTAAAGAAGCTGGCCAAGAAATGCTGTCCAGGCACACGTAGCTGACGCCAGCAGAGCAAGCGGAAGCGGCAACCGGAAGTTGACAATTGAGAATTGAGAACGCTGCAATCAGCGCTTGATATTTCGGGAGTCCATCAGACTCCAACAGAGTCCATCAGATCGGATGGAGTAATTCGAGGCTTAAGCGAATTTCTGAACCAATCCAGTGGAAGCTGTGTAATGTCCCCAATCCCCGCAGCGTTCGGCTGATTGGCCCAAAAGTGTTGACGTCGCACTTTTGAGTCTAGTCAGGCTGCTGCTGCTTTTGCTCTTTTTTTTTCATTGTTTTTTTTATTTATTTTATTTTTTATTTTTTGCGGGCACATTTTTCCAGTGGCAGTTTGCAGAGATTTGATTAATGGTCAGAGCCCAAAGGCGGCGGCGACTTTTTTATTTGGCAATTATGTTGTTTAGAGCTGCGCTTGGATTTCGCACCTCGAACATTTTTCATTCTTCCTTCGAAAATGGACTTGATGGTTTTGTGTTTTTCGAGGCTTGTCACTGACATGCGGCATCATTAATTGTGTTCAAGCCACCCTCCCCCCCGCCTGCCTAGCTCCGCCTTGCCCTGCAACAACTTGCGTTGTAATTTTTCAACTGTTTTTGGAAGTTTTTGACATTTGACAAGTGTTTCTGACTGCGCCACAAAGGTGCCAAAAGGTGCACTCAGCTTTTCGACTGTGACAGGAATATCTGGTAAAAAGTTATCTTCCAATCTGTCTTCTCACTTCCGAGATTATTCCATCAAATTTTATGCAGTTGGAGAGGCATTTAAGACTTTGGACAGCTAATATACAATTTTTTGTCGTTATTTTTAAAAATCCTTTATGAAACAGTTTTTATTTTTTTATATATAAACTATAACATTATTTAATTACAAAAATTTTAAACTCATCACTTTAAAAGCTTTAAAACTTATCTACCTCAATTGTAATTTTTATATATATATCTATTTTTTTTAATAACATAAAAAATATACATATTTTATTTAACAAAAATTGTACTTGTTATTTAATTTTATTTATTTGGTCGATTCGAAAATATATTTTTTTAATTTAATTATAAAATCGGTTTCATTTTTCTTTATAGACAACATAGACATAAACAAATTTTATATTTAATGTACAAATATATCGCTTTATACTGTATTTTTTTAATATATATTTTTTTTATAAATTAATGTCAATTTTTACATATTTTTAAATCTGTTTTTTTGTGCATATTTCTTATAAATTAATGATAATTTCTACATACTTTTAAATCTACTATTTATATGACCAACATATCATTTTTAAGAATAACTTTTATTAATAGAATTGTAATTATTTATAAAGTAAATTCAATAAAATGTAATTGCTTACGGAAAATTGTAAATATTTCCATATCTTAAACATCGACAGGATTTTTATCGACTTCAAACTATCATTAAGATAGAACATAGAAAATAGACTATTTACAGTTGCCAGATAAACCGTTGTCACGTGGCTGCACCACAACTCTTATCAGACAACAAACTACCCTCACCACCCCCCAACCATCCAACTATTGCAGGGTAATTAGCCAAGGCAATAAGCACACAAATTGCCTGATTAAATGAGGCGTAAAACATGATTTTGGTCAATGCATAAAATAAAAGCATTGCAAAAATAAACATTTATTTTTGAGGGGTTTAAGGGGAAATCGATATATGCAGGTTTCTTGGCCAGTCGCTGCCGCCAGCGGGTACCGTCTTGGGGCAGTTGACTATGCACCAACGGCGAGAGCAGAGTCCAAAGCCAGCACCTGGCGCAGATGGAACCGGAAGACCAGGTAATAGCGATGACCCTGAATGTCATACCTGTATCTCTTTCGACTAATCATAGAGTGTTGAAGGATCAGCAGTGATCCGGTCACAAGCAAGGAGATCGCGGCGACACCAGTATCTTGCAGTAGGTGCACAAGTGCCACAGGTATGCCTCACCTGTCACCGGTTGTTGACGTTCCTTGCACAATCCCACAAAGCTGGTATCCGTCCACCAGCAAAAAAAACATGTTGCCCAAAATATTGTGCAGCAAATACAAAAGCAGCAGCAAATTCACCTTGGCGGCGCAGCCTGAGGCATCCACGAATTTAGGCAGCACGTAAAACATTTCGTAGATTGAAAAGATATGCAATTGCACTCAACAATAGTGCCACAGATGGCAGATGCAATATCTGAACAATCCGTGCAGGACCAGTCGAGTTGCAACTGGGAGAACCATTCTCAAATTTGATCAATGATTCGAAAAATAAATGTTCAACTTGGAAATTGACTATCAGAGAATTTGAAAATTAATGTGCTTGGTTTGATGTGATTTGAATGATTTTGCTTGGGGTTGTTTTCAATCATTTTTTTAATCACATCACTTGGGGAACTAATGCAAATGGAATTTCGGTTTCTTCTATTGGAAATGATAAGCTGCTTACCCAAAAAATTACTTCATCAATTTTGTAGACATTGAAGCGGATTAGGAAGTACTTAAAAAACCAATTAAATATATAAAAAGTTTTTAAAAATTAATATTTTCATTTAACTTTCAATTCTTTAAGGCGATAAAAGTGTCTGCTACTCATTTTCATTAATTATATCAACTTTCTGAAATTAATTGAGTTAAATATATTATTTTATATATTTTTATTATATTTTAGATTTAAGATGTTGAGCATTTTGAAGCCTGCCTCGAAATCAAAACAAAATTCAACGCAAAAATATAAAAATGTTGTATTTAGTATGCAAATTTATTCAATATTAAAGTTTTGTCATAAAAAGAGGTTAATTTATGCATTTAAAATTTCTAAGTACAATTTTAAAGTAAATATAAATATGCCAGAAAAACAAGGACATTTGCAAAAACATATAATAATAATACCAAATATAAAAACAATTCATATAAAATAATAGAATGAACCACAAATGTTGTTGATATTTTGAATGAAAATGACAGCTGAGTGTTTCTTGTACGAATATTCAAAAAACACACTTTTCTTCACTTTTGCAAAAAAGGCCAAAGTAAAATAAATAAAGTTGGAACTGAGAGTGCTCGACTTGGAACTGCCCCGTAAATAGATTTTAAATTTATATATATATTTTCTAAAGAGCTGATTTTTATTTATCTAATAATGAAAAAAATTTGTTTTTTTTTAAATTTAAATATTAATATGTACAATGGTTTTGTCAAATATGTTTATTGTATATTATCTATTTGCTTGCAACATATACTAAAAACTTTTCAAGATTTTTTATTTATCGAATCTTTTTTATTTAGCTTTTAATGAATACAATTTGTTGCTTTAATTTAAATATTAATATGAATATTTATTTTTTTTTAAATATATTAATTATATATTATCTGTTTACTTGCAACATATAATAACAAACATTCAAAATTATTATTTATGGAATATTTTTTATTTGGCTTTTAATGTTCAAAATTGGTTTCTTTAATTTAAATATTTAAATATACATTGATTTTTTCATGTATATTAATAATATATATTATCTATTTGCTTGCAACATATAATAAAAAACATTCAAGATTTTTATTTATCGAATATTACAAAAATTGATTATTTTTAATTTAAATATTAATATGTATATTTTTTTATATATATTAAATATATATTATCTATTGGCTTGCAACATGTACAAAGAAGAAACTTTCGAGTACACTCATCATAAATTTGATAATATTTCAGATATGCACATATGAAAGATGATATTATTCACATTTTGCTGTATCAGACTTATCATAGCCTTTATTTGTGTGTGTGTTTTTTTTAGGGTAAGCTAAAATATGCAGCGTGTCAGTGGCTTTTAAACAAACAGAAACAGATGCTGTGGCATTCACCATGTGGAATGCTGGAGTAAACAAGCAACGAGTTGGCGACACACACACACACACACACACACACACACACACACTGAACGAATAAGACCAGAAGAGAAACAGACACCGAAACAAATTTGTGTCTATTTCGCATAAATTTTTATGAATTATTAAGATGAACTACGCAATTCGAAATGCGTGGCACTCGTTGAGGACGCGGTTTTGGCATTTGAATCTGTGTTGCCTGCTGCCTCCTCTCTCTCTCATCATCTGACTGGGGCTATCACCTACCTACCAGAAAAGCCAAGTGCTGCTCTTGCATAAGGTATACACAGCCATGGGAAATCGGCTATCCTCGCCCACTTGATGAATAATGTGTTTGCCTTGTTTGCACCCACCAAAAGCAAACAAACAGCCATTTTAGCCTTTTTAGCTGGCGCCAGTTTCCGTCAGTTAAAGCAGATAAATACCAGTTTTGTACACTACAAAAAAAATATCCAAAACCAAACTTTACTGTCCAAGTTTATTTTCACTTAATCGCTTAGCTGTATTTTTTGGGCATCTGAAATTATTCTGGAGTTTACCACCAATACGACAATTAAATTTATATCCAGCTGAGATCAATTTCAATATATTTTTTATATCTCGGAAATTTTTATAAATATTTATTTTTACAAACCTTTTTAGCATCACATGAATATGACATCTTTCAGTAAGTGTTGCAAACGAATCAAAAGAAAATTTCTCTGTTTTTCCGAATTGTATAAAAGAAAAATTCTGCGTTCCAAAAACTTTGATGCCAATGAAATAAAAAATAGATTCTCTAAAGAAGCCTCGACTGGATTGCTGTTAATTATTTAAAAATATAAGAATAATTAATTATAAATATTTAGAGCATAATTTAAACAACTTATAAATAAGAAATTGTAAACTTTATTTCAAATTTCATCCTTTCTATAGAAATTTTAGTATTTTTGCAAAAATTTTGGTTATGTTCTTTTTCATATTAACATTTTTTTTTTGCTGTGTAGCTGCCACTCTAATTTGAGTTGAGAGTCAGCTTGGCGCAATGTTTGTCAACCTGTGGCATTGCTTGTTAGACATTCTTCTGAGTTGACTTCCTGCGCCACTTCGAGTCATTAACATTCACTCAAACTTGAGTTTTTGGCAAAAATTTCTTGCATAATTGCAATGCTTTGGCAAGTTTTTGGCTGAATGCTGTTTTTTATTTTATCTTCTTCATCTTTTCCATTATGCCAGTGTAATGTGAGGAGACACAAGCATTCGAAAGCTAAAAGTTTTTACTTTAAGAAGCATTTCAGCTTCCAAAAACTTTTCCAACAGTTTGTTCCTTTAATTTTCAGGCAATTACCTGACGCCTGTTGCCTCCAGCGTTTCCACAGCTCCCTCCATGTAATTGAGTTTTTGGATAAAAAAAACTGTTTAAAATTAGATGATGGCAAACAAAAAAAAAAAATAGATATATATATATATATATATATATATTAATAAGAAACAGGCGCCTTTGGCAAGATGGTAACATCGAGAATGCTTAGTTAGAAAATACCCTGGAAAGAGCCTTAATTAAGTCAATTAAAGTAATTACAAAAAATGATTACTATAAAGTGAATATTAATTCTGTAGTTGAAATTATTATGCAACCTTTAAAGTTACATTTTACGAATACTTCTGATTGTATAAAAACAATGTTAAACAAACTGAGAAAACTTTCGTGGCGGCATTGTAAACATTAAGAAATTCAGTTATGATTATAAATTTTACTTAAACAAACAAAACTTTAAAGTAAAGCTTATGTTTTTCTTATACAAAAGTGGCGGAAAAATTAAAACTTTCAACTAACCAAAATGCGTGGATTTCTACTAAAATTAGCACAGATCTTGTGCAGCCTGTCAGTGGAATATGTGAAGAATATAAGTTTTCTAGGATAATTCCACGATTTCAAGGCATGCGTAGAAGATTTTCCGACTGTGTTTGACTGCTTTTCCTTATTGTGTTTTTTTCTGTTAGTATTTGAAGCTTAAGCCAAAGAAAATGTTTAAAATTAAAGCTGAAGCTTAAAACCTATTATATCTTAATTTATATTGCCATTTATCTAAGGCAGTGTCTGACTTTAGCTTGCCACGGGAGCCGCGCTGCGCATGGGGCAGCAACAACAGCTGCCGTGATAATTTATTTATATATATATATATATATATTGCCACCTGTGCTGTGTGTTTGGACTGATTGGTCGATAAAGGAGCTATTTTAATGAACCATCAAAACGGCAATTGGTGGCAGCGTCAACATTGCGAATGAGCGATTTCCCAATTTGAGCTGCTGTTGTTCCACAAGCAACTTCCGTTGAAACGCGTTTAAGCCAAATATGTGGGGCATTGAAATATTTGCCAGTTGGCTCACAAAATTGATCTTCATTTGTGCAAATGATTTGCGAACTCCAGCCAGCCCTTGCACCTTCTTCCCCTTTCCCCCTTTTTCCACTTTTTGTGTTGAGTGTGCGACATATTTTTCTTGTTTCGCGGCATATTTTCGCTTTTACATTTTTCCATATTGTGTTTTTCATAAAAATTTTTCATTTTGTTTGTCAATGTTTTGCGCCTTTCGACATGTGTTTGACATTTGCACCGGCGACGGAAGTGTTTGCGCCGGAGAATGGCTCGCTGGCACTGTAAGAGGGGGGTATTGTTGGTCGGGAGGGGACTGCAATTGATTGATACCCTGAAATGTAAAGTGTTTTTTTTACGATTTTCAGGTGGGCGTATTGGTTTTGAAATTGAAAAAGGAGCCATAGCTGTGAGTGGAAATTTAGTTTATATATTTTATTTGCAATTAGAATAATGTATATCTTATTATATATATTTATAAAAATATATTAAAACTTTAAATTTAAAAAAAAAATTGTGATTTGTAATTAAGTTGATATATTGTATTTTCTACTAGAAAACTTTATATCTTATTAAATATATAAATATATATTATATACTTTTTATTCAAAAAAAAGTGATTTACAATTTGCTGTTATTTTGTATATTACTTAAATTAATTGTTGCTATTAAACTACTAAATTTTAGTTAATTCCATAGCGTATTTAATAGTCAAGTTTTTTTTTTTTATATTTACCAATAACTTTTGGTTTTTTTATTTATTCTTTTTTCAGTAGTTCTACTCGTGAATATGAATGTGGCACTATTTGCCATTTCTATATACCATATATTAACTTCTGTGGAATGAAATTGCTTGGGGGCGTATGAGCAGCATTGTGGGCGTGGCACAAATATCAGAAGCGCCATCGCTTCATTATGGGTTTTCATAAAATGTATTCATAGATTTATTGCCAAAGTTTTCTGATTACTTTTTGTGGCAATGGACCACGGGAATATTTAGCATGCCGCTGACGTTGCATGAGCCCAATTGCTGATTGACTTGGCCGACACGGCACAGATGTGGTGACCAATAAACACAGCAAAAAAAAACAAATTTAAATGAAAATAAATAAAATGCCAAAAAAAAGGGGCATTAGCAAATGAAAGTGGCAAGTGGCAAGTGGCAGTGCACAAAGGCAGCGCAACTATTTACAGGATGAATCGCGCAGTTGCCAGCAAAAAGCAATTAAAAACTAATTACACTTGCCTCCACATTAGCAGCTAAAAAAGAGCGAGAGAGGGGAGGGGGAGAGGTAGAGAAGTAGAGATCACAAACATGCACTATTCATTTAATAAAAATTTAAGACTTAATTCAGTAAGTAGATGGCCAGGACAATAGGAGTGCCAGCAGGTGTCTGACAGCGTGGATAATTAGTGCAAAAGCAATGGCAAAAGCCAAGATGTTCAAAGATAACAAGAGTGGAGAGTGGGGAGAGAGGGGATGGGGGTCACCCACCTGACTTTTTGCTAAAATTGCGCAGCCAACGTGGCGTATGAGCAATTAGTAGTTAATTGTGAAGTTGCCCGAGGCGATGGAAAGGGTAAAGGAACTTGCCATACTGCAACACTTGTGACATTGACGAGGTGATGCGATGCGAATGAAAATGCCAATAGCTATAGAGAGAGAGAGAGAGAGAGAGAGAGGGACAGAGAGAGAGTACAGCAAGCGGATGCGAATGTTGTGTAATTAAGAAGCAATTTTTGCGACTGCAGTAGAATTTTTAATGGCTGCAACACGTGTGCAGCTGCTAGTGTGTGTGTGCAGGTGTGTGTGTACAGGTGTGTGCGCATTTGACAAATTATCGCAACCAATTAGCGTATCAATGCCATTTGAACAAAGGGCGCACAACTTGTGTTGTGTTTAAAATAGATCTGCTGAATTATATAGATTAACTGTACAAATATTTATAGTAGGTAATTCTGTGCACATTCGTATTATACGATTAGTGATTGCAATGTACAGAACCATTAATTTCATTGAATGGACTTCTCACAATAACCTGCAATTTTGTTAAGCGATTCAACATTTGATTTGCTTCATTGCCAATTGTAATCGGATTTGGTAAGCCCATCGAATAGAGCCTATTGTAATTTTGGACAATGCCAAAAGAGAATAATATAAATATGTATTTTTTACAATAAAGCTTAACAAGCAAATTAAAAAAAAAAAACAAGTTTTATATCTAAATATGAAGCGAGCTTCTTAGGCAAAACCCATGTTAAGCGCATTAGGGAATTTTGTACAAAAGATATGAGAAAAGCGATTATCAAAGAAAAAACATTTAAGTCTTATATTAAATTTAATATTAAACTAAAATTTTAAATGGCCGAATAAATAAGTAAGAACTAAAGCTGAAAGTAAAGAAGTAAAAAGAATTTATAAAAAAATACTTAATTTAGCTGCGATTTACTACTATTGCAGTGACTACGTTAATGCGAACTAAACATGTGGAAGAAGAAGATGGAAGCACAACTGTAGCAAGTGATACATTGTGGCACAAACAGAGACACAGATCAGGCGGGGTTGCGATTGCGAAATGTCAATTAAATGAATATCCGATAAATCTGTGACTACAAAGCGCTTAAGTGCCACTTAAACAATGCTCAAACTAATTGAAACCAAGAGCCAATCCAAAGCAAAAGCAAAAGTCGATTAAAAGACCAACTAACCGAAAAATGAACAATGCCAAATAAAAATCAAACACGCAAAATTGTAAAATAAATGCCAAAGCATTCGCTCCTTCAGCACTTCTCTGTCCTTCTCCCTCGCTCTCTCTCTCTTTCTTCTTGTCCTCTAAGCCACTTATGTAAGTAAAAGATGAAGCGACCAGCTAAACAAAGAACAACAAAGGGGAGAGCACTAGACACCAAAAAGTCGAGAAAAAAAAGTAAAAGAATCAACGAGTTTGAGCGAGATAGAAAATTACCGGAAGACGCCTTGACAAAAATCAAACAATGAAAACGCTGTTCAATAAAAAGAAAAAGGCGCAGATAAGCAAAAGGAAAAAACAAAGCAAAAATGGAAAGTGTGCGGGCGCAATGAAAACAAGCAAAAAGAGGAAAAAGATAATGTTGCCAGCTAATATTATGGATATACTGCACAGGATACCGTAACAATAAAAACAACAACAACAACAACAACAAGTGATGAAATAAACAAGGAGCTGTTTTAAGTACTTGCAAAAGCAAAGGCAACGACAACGACAAAGGCAATGGCATAGGCAAAGGCAACGGCAAAATCAAGTGCGAACACTTGACTCAATGGCCACTCAATGCGACAAACTTCAGCAGCAGCTCAAACTTATGAAAGCTGAGCAAGCGTCTGAGTTGTGGATTGAGAGAAAGAGAACACACTCAAAAAGCGCTCAAATTTGTACAGCATCCCCTGACATTGAGTGTAAAGGAGTAAAACACTCATTGGCATCCTTTTGGAGCGCACTGAGCGTAAAAGCTCGAGGCGAAAAGCTTTCTAAGCAGCTGCTCAGAGCGTAACTGCACGGCTGCTGCAGAGAGCAAAAGGCCTGTTTGCTCTTTTGCTAGATTTTCTCTCTTAAGCGTGGCTGCTGGCATTCAGCCTTTTACTTAATCAAATAAGTAATTGCTCTTGACTTTGCGCAATTTGTTGTTAGTTAAGCACATGTACTGTTTTTTTTTATGCCTTGTAAGAGGCTTACTCTGATCGCAGGCCGCCAGTATTAGGAGAGTCCTTTTATTACAAACTGCCATTAATAATGCAAGAATGGAATCTGTTTTAATTTAAAATATATGCACGGAATTCAACAATTCTAGTGAAATATCACATATAGCAGTGAATTCTTTGAATATAGTAATTAAAAAATTAAATTTCTAATAAAAGATTAAAAATAAAGTTTCAAATACACCTTTAATCATATATATAAATATTTAAATACATATTTAATCAGATATATTTGTCATTTCTATGCTGTATTTTGTAGATTTAAAACCTAACTGAATTTTTGCAATTTTAGCCGCTCATCGAATAAATTGTTCAAATAAATTCGATAATTATCAATGAAATTTGACATTTTCTTTAATTTCTCTAAAATCGTCGTTTGATTGTCTTCCAGGAAAAATGTCACACAAACCAAGCAAAGACTGCATCAAATAATTGAATTTTGCAAAATCTCAATTTGAGTTTCTCGTTAAATCAAAATCAATTGTTTATTTTTTTCATCAAAAATTGGATTTGTGGCTTCAGCTTTTGGCTCAAGAAAAGTAGCCAAATAATTGGTATTTTGATGATACTCAAATGCAATTGATTTAATTAAATAAATTGAGTAGGCTTTAAATTGATTAAAATGACAATCGATATATATATTTATATATATTCGACATGTATATTGTTTATGTCATTTGAACTGATTTGAACTATTGTTAAATTCATGGCAGGCTAACGAACTTTGTTAATCACACTTTGTGTAATCTCAGCCTGCCATTTCCCCATTTCTGCCATGTCTGCTTTCTCATCCCACACCCCCATTCCAGCTCCTCTCTCCTCATTTTGCCTTAGTCTAATCTGTTTTAATCATGTGCCGTGTTCTTTGAACTTAGCAGCTGTTGCACATAAGCACTGAGGCACTGTACGATGTCAGCAGCTTATTAGAGACACACACACACACACACATGCACACTCTCTCTTTCCAACACACACTCAGAGAGCTGAGCAGCTGCAGAGCGCCCAAAAGAATGCTTTGTTTGCTTTTCATTAGTTGCCAGCGCGCTGAAAACTTGACCTCACCCCATACCCACCCCCCCCCCCCCCCCCCTTCAACTACCATCGCTCAACAAACTTAGACATTCTTCTTTTTGCTTTGTTTGGTCTCATCTCCTGTTTCGTCTGTCACTGCATTTATTTACAGTAAATACACATGAAACAATAATTTTTTCTTCAGGATTACTTGAAAATCTGCAAAGTGAAAAACACAAAGGAAAATTTTAAATTAAATTGAACACAACAAATATGCTAAGAAATTAAATATAAGTCTACGTTTTTCTTGTATGATTTTTTATTGTGTATTTATTTTTGTCAGTAGCAACTAACTTTTTGGCAGAGCTGCTGCGGCGAGTGGCATTAATTAACT